>CM076247.1:13682495-14282495 GCA_038380765.1 Odontothrips loti
GCTATGAGCCGCGCGCGCACCGCAGCCGAGCCGAGCAGTGCTGTTAGCGCACGGTTACTGTGGTGGCCGCCATATCCCATCGGTAGTGCCCGGCTATGACCGGCCCGCCACGTTCGCGGCGAGGCGAATTACGTCGCGCGGGTAGTAAAAAAATAAAACAGACGAAACGTGAAAACGTATTCCTGGCGCAGTTTGGCGATAAATTCGGAATGGGTGCTTACAACTTTAGGAGCGGCCGTAAACGGTGTATACACACACGGTTTCTCATGGTTTACATTTTGGATGTTTACTCTCTCGCAATAGTTGAAGCACGCAACACACCAATTGATTAAACGGACAGTCCGCGGTGAACTGTGCTAATTGTGTGTGTAGTCCCAACTGTACCATAGGCTCGACTAACTCTGCTGTGTTGGGACCCCGAGTACGGCCCGAGAAGGCCGGCGAGGGAAGTGACAAAGGACAGAGACAGAGACAGGGCCGTCCGGACTCGACTCGCGACAGGACAGGACGACTCCGCTGAGTGCGTGCTCGGCTCGGCTCGGCTCGCAGCATAGCGCGAAGTACCGCGGCGGGGCAGATGAAGATGGAGCGGAGCGGACGCTGTAGACTCCCCTTCCCTTCCCTTCCCTTCTGAGAGGGCGGCTCGCGCTGCGAACATTGCGTTCAGTCCTTGTCGACTCGCGTTCCATTTCCGCCGCAATTTGAAACAAGAGGCAGCAGGACGCATATAGCAGGGGGCGGGGATGGACATTCGCTGCACGGTGAATCCAGGGTGTTTGCAGAAACGATACGGCGAAAACCTCCGTGCATTGTGGCGTCTCAGAACAACACGCCTAAGTGTGTGGCTGCTGTGTAGCATGGCGCGCCATGGGTATGTGCCACGGGCTTCGCCCCATGCTCTTGTACAAGGTGCTCACACTGCACGCACCTTTTAGCGTTCACATGGCCGTTGGCTGCGTTGCGTTGGCTGCATTCTCAATTGGATTCACCGAAATTAGGGTGAACTAGTTCATCTTGTCAATAAGCGTAAAACTCCGAAGTGTGTTCGGAAAAACGTTTGCGCCAAGTCGATGACATATTCTTGTGAGTGTAACCGGGGGGAGGGGGGGGGGGGGAGTTCTGGCTCTGGCCGTGTTCTATGGGGCGTTACCGAGAGGGCCCGAGTAGCGTCGGCACTTGGCAATAGCAATAGGCAAGACTCTATGACGGCTGCAGGCAGGGCGGCGACAGCGAAGCAAGGCCCCGCCTGAGCCCCGCCCCTATCGATCATCTCCACGTCATTTACCCACGACCCCCTCCTGCCCCGCAGCACGCCCTTGACCCCCCCCCCCCCTCCCCAACCCTCTCACCGCCTTCACCCCGCCGAGATCCGATTCCACACACGACGAGCATCAGCGTCACGGGACGACAATGATGACGACCCGTAAATTCTCAGATTACGCGTCGTTGCCGTCGTCGTCGGGAAGGGGTGGGAAGGGGGGGGGGTCTGGCCGGAGTAAATAACCAGACAGCTGCCGTCGCTCAGGAAGGCGACGTGGGGCGTCCGTAAGTCCCGCGGCACTCACTGAGGGTGGGGGCGTCCGTAAGTCCCGTGGCAGTCACTGAGGGTGGGGGCGTCCGTAAGTCCCGTGGCACTCACTGAGGGTGGGGGCGTCCGTAAGTCCCGTGGCAGTCACTAAGGGTGGGAGCGTCCGTAAGTCCCGTGGCACTCACTAAGGGTGGGGGCGTCCGTAAGTCCCGCGGCACTCACTGAGGGTGGGGGCGTCCGTAAGTCCCGTGGCAGTCACTAAGGGTGGGGGCGTCCGTAAGTCCCGTGGCACTCACTAAGGGTGGGGGCGTCCGTAAGTCCCGCGGCACTCACTGAGGGTGGGGGCGTCCGTAAGTCCCGCGGCACTCACTGAGGGTGGGGGCGTCCGTAAGTCCCGTGGCAGTCACTGAGGGTGGGGGCGTCCGTAAGTCCCGTGACACGTCACGGACCGGAAAAGTAATCCGCGCTGCAATTAGACGGACATTATACCCGGCCCGCTAGACGGAGCAGGGCCCTACGACGCCATGTTTAACGACCGTTATTCGCAAAGTTCTGCGTAAGGCGGCAGCGGCGGCGGCAAGTCGCGTCGCGGGAGAAAACATTACACTTCGTGCGCGACATTATAATGGCAGACTTTTGCGGCCAAATGAATGGGTGATTTCGTTTAATTATGGCGGCTGGGGGGGGGGGCTATTATTGGAAAGTTTCGTGCAACCCGCCAAAAGGCTTCCGAAGGCAAGGCCGAAGTCCGGGCGGGCCGGGCGGCGCCCGGAACCGAGGGCATTTCCTAATTATGAAACAAAAGTTTGGCTTCGGAAAAAGCAACTCACGTCTTGGTGTGAGGTCGTGCGGCCGTGCGTGCTGTCAGGAGACTGGCCCGAACAGGCACACCGCATACCCGCCCTCCAACTTTTCTGTCCAAGTTTCAAGCGCTCGTCACCACGGCAATCTCACTTTCGCGCTGACTAAGAGAGACGCCAGCGGAGGCTTGTGGGCTCCTCGGCTCCTCGTGCAGCCCCCAGCCCAGCCCAGCCGGACCCAAGCCGGCGCCGCTGCAAGGGCCATGCCATGGGCCATGCCATGGGCCAGAAATGTCACCAAGCAAAAAAGTTTTAATTGGCAATGAGAGCGGCAGAGGAGTGCAGCGGTGCGCCGGCGGTGCGCTGGCTGCGGCAGGCGGTGCGTGGCGGAAGCTGCGGGAGCCGAGAGTTTAATCACGTGATCACACAGGCGGACGCGGTGGTGGCCGCGCCTGCCCCGTAAGGTGGCGGTGGAGGGGGGGGGGGGGGGCTTTCTTCGACTTTTGCCATTCCTTTTCGACTTGCCAACTACATCCAAGATGAGGGGCCATTGCCAACTTATTTGGCACGTTTTACTCGAACATGGAGGCGCCTCGCCCCGCCGGTGTGGTATTAAGAGCCGCGAGCATAAACCCGATCGCGGGGGGGGGGGGGGGGAGGTGCCGTACAGAGAGGCCATCCCTATTGTGGTTCCGTCTCATTCGGTAATCAATATTGTCTCGCGACTGCACAGTGCGCCTGTCAGGAGGCGATATGCCGGGGGCGGCGGTGGCGGCTGTCATCGCGGCAGGGTGGGGTCGTGGGGGCTCGTCTCAGCCAGAGCCTCAGCCCTCCTTGCGCATTCCGGGCGTGTCACATGGATGCTGCCCCCCCCCCCACTCCTCCTTCCACACTCGATGTAAATTGGCCCCCCGGCGCCGGGCCGGGTCCCCGCGCGTCCCCGACAGATGTGATGGTCCGCTCGGTTTAGTGGAGCGGCTCGGACGCTGTGGTCGCTGCGTCCTCTGGCACAGCGGCCCGGTGTCCTTGGCGACGTCCTGGTGCACATCGTTGTCGTCTGTGGTGCAGCCCAACGCCAGGCCCGGCCCCCAGCCCCAGCCCCAGCAACGCTCCCCGTCCCGTCCCCGGGTGGCCCTCCAAGCACGACACCGCATACACACTCCCTTACTCTTACGGCCAGAGCGTTCCCATTGCGTCTCGGGACGGCCTCGACTCGACTCTGCCTCGGCCCGGCCAGTTTGCTTGCCATGCTGCTCTCTCCCGGACCGAGCTCTGACAAGCCAACATATTCTCCACATCCTTTACTCTTTCTTTTTTCGCTCCCCTCCCCCGTCCTCTCTGGTGACGCTACACGAGACGCCCGGCCGACGCCGTCGAGTGGGTAGTCTATGCCACTTGCAGAAAAAGTTTGACTCCTGCAAAAAATTGAACCACGAACCTTTCGGTCACCGATCAGTTCTCGAGCCCACTACGCTACGGAGCTGCGATGGAGAGAAGCAGCGCGCTGCCGGTACTATAACCCACTGTCGTTCCGCATAGCAGAACTGCTGGCTCGCGCGGGGTGCTCTATCCGCCCGCTGGGCCTGGCCAGCAGCCTCGTCCCATCCGGGTTCGTCAAAGTGACAGCCTTCGGACTTCGGACTTATATTGCCGAGTCAGTGCTTAGGCCAAAAATAAGTCATCTGAAAGACCAGATTCTCTTGATCACGAAGTCGAGGAACGCATATCTAGATAGGTGACCCTAAACTATTTCTCGGAATTGTTTTGCGTACCGTCTGCCGCTGTCTGCGCTACTGGTTAATAGAACTTTTCGTTACAGGGTTACAGAATGGATGGGGGGTCGATCCGAAAATGACAGCCGATGACGTAATGTGTGTACGCCGCCCATTAAGAGAATTGAATGGAGCACCTGGCCGCAAAGACAGCGGGCAGCGGCGGCCGGGGACGGCCCACACAGCAGTTTTATGGGGCTAGTCCCCGACGCTACTGCCTGGCACTCAGCACGGGCACGACGTCGTCAGTAGGCCACGGCGGCCACGGCGGGAGGGGAGTAAATCGGCGGTAAACCGTGTTTCGGTGACACAGCGCCCCGCTAGTGTGGTGTGGGGGCGGCCGGGGGCGGCCGGGGGCGGCCGGGGCGGGGCCGTGTCCTGTCCAACCCCATTGGACATGCCTGCGCTGCGCCCGGCCGCCTCCGACCTCGGCCATGTCGGGGGCCTCCGAGGCCTTCGAGGCCGCCGCCCTGCCCAGCGCTGTGACTGACGGCATGGCCCCGCCCGGCGCGCCTGCCGTGCCGGTCCTACCCCTATCCGTGCCAAAGCCAAGCCGTAACCACTGCGGTCGTTCCGTCGCCCTGCCGCCCCCCCCCCCCCACCCCCGGCTGACTGCCAGACCCGCCGCGTTGCGCCGCCGTGCCCAGCCAGACGTGGCCGCGCGTACGCCGGGTCGCCCGGCTATATCCTTCGACGCCTCACCCGTGTACTGTCCCGTACCCCTAAACATAACCAACCCCCGACCCGTATCCTTGGCTGCCCTTCCCCTACCCTTTCCAAAAACAAACACCTGCAGCCCGCTAGCCTGCCCTCGACCTCCCGGAGACCTCTAAGCGTCACACACACACACACACACACACACACACACACACACACACACACACACACTTCTAGCAACACCCCGGCGACAGTGTTTTTCGGGCCGTCTTTTCATTCCCATGCGATACAACGGCCGCAGGCAGTTATGTATGTCTTATCCAGATAGGAGAAGCTGCAGCCCACACCAGCACCCCTCCACGCGCGCCGCCACACATACACTCAACACTCAACGAGTTGTTTGCCCGCACTTTCCTTCTCTTACCTCTCCATTTTTACCCCTCCATTTTCCCAGACCAACCGGTCCTCTTCTCTCTCTCTCTCTCTCTCTCTCTCTCTCTCTCTCTCTCTCTCTCTCTCTCTCTCTCTCTCTCTCTCTCTCTCTCTCTCTCTCTCTCCCTCTCTCTCTCTCTCTCTTTCTTTCTCTCTCTCTCTCCACTGAAAAAACAAATGTGTTGATCAACGCATCAATTGATGCGTTCCCATTTGGTTGCGATTTCAATGCATGTGTCATGCGTTCCCCCATGAAAATCACATATGCGTTCCCTTTGCTCAATGCATGTTACATGTGTTGCTCCTCGGGAACACATGCCACATGCGTTGTTCCACACATTAGTTCTCTCAGTCTCTCTCTCTCTCTCTCTCTCTCTCTCTCTCTCTCTCTCTCTCTCTCTCTCTCTCTCTCTCTCTCTCTCTCTCTCTCTCTCTCTCTCTCTCTCTCTCTCTCTCTCTCTCTCTCTCTCTCTCTCTCTCTCTCTCTCTCTCTCTCTCTCTCTCTCTCTCTCTCTCTCTCTCTCTCTCTCTCTCCCGGCGTGTCGGCGGGCGGCAGAGCAGGACAGGGTAGACGGCAGTCTGAGACGGGGCCGGGACCCGACAGCCCCCGCGCACCGCAGCCCACCGCAGCCAGCCAGCGCACTCGACCACTCGGCTGTAAGCAAAACGTGCATCGCTTTCGTCCTTTTGCGCCCCAAACTTTTTCCTTCTCTCTCCCTCAGTCTCAGTGTGCGCGTGTGTCCTGCGTTTGCTTTGCCTCTCGCTTTGCTTTTGGCTTTGCATGCGCTCCAAGTCTACCACGGTGTGTGTGTTTGTTTGTTTGTGTGTGTGTGTGTGTGTGTGTGTGTGTGTGTGTGTGTGTGTGTGTGTGTGTGCGCGCGCTCGCCGGGAAGGGACAGGGGCTGCGGGGGTAGATTCCACCACGTTTTCGTTGGACTGCGCACAAAGAAGCCACATATCCTCCTGTGACAGCGAGCACAGAATAAATTCCCCCCCCCCCTCTTCCCATTGCCTCTACAATATGTCAATGTATCGCGCAGTGGCGTATGATCTGGACAAGTTAATGTAAATGATATCGATTCGGCCCGCGCGGTCCGTGGTGCCCCGACAGCAGCAAGTCGCCCATCTCTCGCTGTCATCCGCCGCGCTGTTTTCCTTGCCCGTTTTTCTGCATTTGTTTTTCCCCGTCGCACCGCGTCCACTGCGGCCAAATTAGCGCCACAGTGACCTCCTCGGGGGGGGGGGGGGCACCCTAGGGCCGCGTTAGGCCTGGTGGCGCCCGAGAACGACGTGTGCGCCAGCGGCGCTATGGTCCCGGCATATGCATGCGCGTGAGGTAACGCGAGGTAACCCGAGGTAACCCGAGATAACCCGAGGTAACCCGAGGTAATCCAAGGTAACCCGAGGTAACCCAAGGTAACCCGAGATAACCCGAGGTAACCCTAGATAACCGGTACCGCCGATGTACTCTCCGGACAAAAGGCCGAACCGAGGCTCCCGACGGCTCTCATCAGGGACTCGACGAGCGTCAGGGGGTGGGGGCCGTGAAATACGACGCACAATTTTAACTCCCCCCCCCTCCTCCGAGCAAACGACCCCTCCCTCTTTCGCTGTTCTTGCGGTCCGGCCCGGACATGTAATCTTGTCGTAAAGCCGCTTTATGTCGTCAGAGGTCGCGTTGATGTTGCCGACTGTCCTGTCCCGTCCCGTCCTCTCCTTGACCCCTTGTTCCCGCCGGGCCGGGCCGGGCCGGGCCGGGCAGCAGGGTGCACGCATTTGCCCCCAGCCAACCCTACCACCCCGCCCCACCACCTCCCTCCGCACACTCTTTTTCCAAATTACCTCTTTTTCCTGCTCGCGCAGCCAGGACTGCCGAAGCCGTCAACACCGTGCCATGAATCATCCCCCCCCCCCCCCTTGTCTGTCGGGTAACGCGCTCTGTGCTGTTACAGCTCAATCGCTGCGTCCGCTTCAGCTGCACGGGCCTCAGCGCGTTACCTCCGGCTCCGGTCCGGTTCCTCCGGTTCCCTCGGGAGCCTGGCCGGGGCCGGGCCGGTCCAGCGGGGCCCGTGGCAAGGACCGATCCGCCTAACGGGGCCC
Source organism: Odontothrips loti (assembly GCA_038380765.1). NCBI lineage: Eukaryota > Metazoa > Arthropoda > Insecta > Thysanoptera > Thripidae > Odontothrips > Odontothrips loti. Next base: position 13,689,785 of record CM076247.1, read on the forward strand.
GAAGGGGCGGCGCGGCCCGGGGTCCTGGAGCCGTGTCCCGGGCCGGCAAGTCGGGGGGGCTGCGGATTGATGGGACCCCAGCCGGGGCCCAGCTCACTGCCCACCTCCGTCCGTGTGGCCAATGGACCGGCTTATTATAGCGGCCGCTTTGTGGGCTGCCAGGGCCACGCCTGGTTGCGCTGTCCGGTCAGAGTTACACCTGCGGTATCCGGGCGGAGCCGGGGGAGTCCCCTGGGAGCAGCCGGGGGCAGGGCAGGGGAGGGCGGGGCAGGGCAGGGCAGGGCAGGGCAGGGCAGGGCAGGGCAGGGCAGGGGGCCGTCGCATGGCTCGTCGCATGCCACCTATGAGTAATATACATTTACCAGGGCGGAGCCTGCATGGCACGCGGAGCGGTCGCCGTACGGCACCGGCGTCGTCGGGGGAGTCGTAAACACGGTGCCCCCCCCCCCCCGCCCCTCCCCCCACATGCTGCCCGTGCTTATCGCCCTGTCCGCCTCGCCTTTCACCTCCCCGCCGCCGCCGCCGGCCGCCCCCACTCCGCAGATTGGTGGCCACACGCCGTTGTTGTCCGCAGCGACAAACGCCCGTCGCCCGCCGCGAGCAAGACAAAGCCCGCGACCCGCCAATGGGCCATGATTTGCTCCTCATCTTTCCGGACCGCCGCCCAGTGGACGAACCTCCCCCCTCCCCCCTCCTTTCCCTCCCTCGTCTTTGAAGAAGAGACGCGTCGAGGCGAAAAAAGGCCGCCTGGCCTCTGGCGCCCGAGCTCGCCGACCATCCTCCAGCCCCCAGCCTCCCGCAGAGCACAATGCTCATGGCGCCCGCCCTGCCGACGGCTACATTGTCCCCGTTAACAAAAATTTTGAGGCATCGTGTCTCGTCTGTTTTCCGGCGCTGCACTGCCGGCCCGGCCTGGCCCGGCACAGACAGCGGGGTGCCAGACGATAACGAAACGGCGAATTGAAGTCGAATGAAATAAATGTGTTGTATTTCTTGTCCCTCGACTTTATTGCCTCCCGAAAGAAACCGCGCGCTCCGCTGGCTCCGCTGGCTCCGCTCCCCGCCGGCTTCGCTGACTCCGCATGGGAGTGGAGTGGCTGGGGAAGAAAGGGGCTGTGCGCATGAGAGGCTGGGGCTGGGCTGGGCTGGGCTGAGCTGGGCTGGGCTGGGCGGGGCGGGGCGGGGCGGGGCTGGGCAGGGCGGGGCGGAGCGGGGCGGGGCTGCTGGCTTTCCTCTCCGGAGCGTGTCCACTCATTTTTTGGCGCCGTGGCGGCGCCAGTAGTTAGGGAACCATGCGCGTCACGTAGGAATCGACTTGAGCCCGGGGGAGCAGAACAGAAGGGGATGGGGTGGGGGGGGGGGGAAGATACGGCCTGCTGTGTGTGTGTGTGTGTGAGAGAGAGAGAGAGAAGGGGGGGGGGGGGTTAATCGCGTAACCAGCCCGCTGATGACCTACTGGCCCCGAGTCCTGGACCGAGTCCTGCCCGCCCGTCCAGTGGCGGCGCCCGAACGGAATTGCGTCACCGTTTTACATAACCTGCTCTGGGGGCGCCATGGGGCTGGGGGCCCTTGCATGCAGCTGCAGGCGCTCGTGCAGTGCGTCACACACACACACACACACACACACACACACACACACACACACAATGCCGCCGCTCGCCAGGGGACGGGACATGCCGGGACCAGCCGGGCCGCTAATTCAGCCCAGCCTCGCACAGCCGGGACAAAGGCAGGGCAGCAGTGTGCGCCCTGAGTACTGCGTTCTGCTTACAACCATCTCGGCCTCTGTGTGCGATAAATAAAATGGCGACTGCTGCTGCTGCTGCCGCTGCTGCTGCTGCTGCTGCTGCTGCTGCTGCCGCTGCTGCTGCTGCTGCCGGCGCCGAGGTGGCGAATGCAGCGACTGCAGGCGAGTGCACGCTGTGCTGCGCTGCACTCGTTGTGCCTCTCCTACTCCAGGCGCTGCTGAATGACGTCATAACCCATTTCCCGCCCCAGTAATTGTCCCCTCCGCCCCGCCCGCCCCGCCCGTGTGATTCGCACCAGCCAACCGCCCACTCACTGCTCAACTCGTGCGCTGCTTAACTCCCGCTCCGGCTCAAGCCTGCTCACCTCTCCGTACCGTCTCTCTCACACTCCTCTAGGCTGGATCACGCCTCACTCCCCCCGACCGTGACGTGATGGAGACCGGTTGCTAAGGCGTTAGCGGTGCCCGCCCTGCCCGCCCTGCCCGCCCTGCCTGCCCTGCCCTTCCTGCCCGCCCCGCCCGCCCTGCCCGCCCTGCCCGCCCCGGCTCTGCCCTGGCCCTGTCCTTTACCACGGGCGCTGCCTGCCTCCGCTGGCTGACGAATTTCCTGCGTCGGAGAGAGGTGACTCTGCCTCCCCTGCTGCACTTTAGAGCGGAAATTATGAGAGGCCGGCGTCGGCAGGCGGCAGCCGGCAGCGGCCGTGTGGCCTCGGCACCTCCGCGATGGCACCCCATTTTTATTATCTCCTTTCTTCTTCATTAATTTTTTTTTTTAAATCACCGCGTCTCTCCTCACCTACGCGGCGGTGACGATTTCCGTTCCACATTTCTCAGCGAGGTGTGACATTTTTTTATGGTGACGCCCTTCTTGTATGCACCCTCCGCCTCCGGTCCTATATCTGCTGCATATTCATTCAGAGGGATTTCGCCTCATACCTGGGTGGGGCGGACGGAGCAAAGGGACTCAGGGCTCTTTGGGGGGGGGGGGGGGGGGCTGTGCGGGTGTGGGTCTGTGTTATGCGGAACTTGAGGGGCTCTGCCGGCTTCACCGGCTCCACCTGCTACGCGCTGCATGCCGAACTCCATGTCTTGGCACGCGGCTGCCTGCCGAGAGAAAGGGCTCAGAGACACGCTGGGGCCGCCGGGGGCCGCCGGGGGCCGCCGGGGCAGCCCGGCCATAACTATACATACTGGAGTGGGGGGGAGGACATCTCCAGGGTCATCTCATTCCAGAGCGAAGTCACCCGGGGTGGGGAGTGCGGGCAGGTGCGGGATAGTCATCTAAAGTCAGTCGTTCCCACCGAAATTTAGTCTCAAAATGAACCCATTTAATTTCTGGCCGTATGACTTTGGTGGCGTTTTCCTGTTTGCTGGCAGTGACACTCGCGCTGGCGCTGTGGCGGAGGAGGCAAAATGAATTACCCCGGCGAATGTGGTGATAACAAATGCACAGCACGTCGTCGCGTCACGTCGCGTCCTAAAAGCCATTTATTTTTTCTTCCGCGCGTCGGCGGCCGCGGAGTGTGAATATTCCGCCGCGATTTACTCCCATTTCACCACCATGCAACCAAAACTCAGAAAATCAACTTAAAAAAATTAAATTAGAAAAACCTATCTGCTAACCTAGCCTGTCAACCTGCTAACCTAGCGCGAGTTAAAGCTAGCTGCTGCTAAAACATCATCTGCAAAATTATAAAACATATAAAGGTCCATGCGGCGAATACCTAAGAAAAGGAAAGATAGTTGAGAGTGAGAGTCCTCGAGTGGACCCTAACGCCTGCAGTCGGCAGGGTAGGCCGCCCGCCCGACAGCCTTGTGGAGGCGGTGCCTACCTGCGGACTGCGGGCGCCCGGCCCGGCCCGGTGAGGGCCGAGGGACCGCCCGGACTGGCTGCCGCTGCCGCTGCCGCTGCCGCTGCCGCTGCCGCTGCCGCTGCCGCTGCCGCTGCCGCTGCCGCTGCCGCCGGCACCAGGAGTTCCTTTCGATCCCTTCAGCTCATCAGCCGCGCGTCGGGTGGGATTCTGCCTGAGCACGCCAACGTGTGTGCGTATAGTATTTTTTTCTTTTTTAAAAAAGTTTTGTTTCTCTTCTTAGGCTAGAAGTGAGAGGTCTGGGCTGAGGGAGACGTGGACGAGTTAATGAACTCGCGGGAGCGTGGAGGGGCGTGGCGCGGGGGCTTCCTGCCAATGTCACATTATAACAACACACACACACACACACACACACACACACACACACACACGGCCGCCGTAAAAGAGGTGCACGCCACCGTTTGGTATGCATGTATGTATGGCCGCGCGGTGACATGGGGAGGTCGGCTAACATTCTCATTAACGTTTCATACATATATGTCCTCTCTCTATCTATCTATCTCTCTCTCTACTCCCTTCTCTCTGTCTGTGCCGTCATCGGATTGGCGGCGTGGAATCAGAGTCTGCGTGTGAAGAGGCCTCAGATGAGGATGCCAAAGCAGTGTGCGATGTGAGGAGTTGCGCCGGCCGGGGCGGGGCGGCCAGCAGAAAAGGACGTTGATAAATGGTGCACAGAGTGACGCCGAGGATAAATGGTGCAAACAGATAGGAAGTCCGCCCAGAGGCGTGCCGGGCTGTGCCGTGCGGAGACAGCGGGGCGGGGCTGCCGGGGCTGCCGGGGCGCACGCTGCGCTAATGGTTGCCGACAAGAGAGCACGAGAACGCCGCGACGCGCACGGCAGCCCTCGCGGCTGTGTGACGAATAGCAGCCTCCCGGCAGCCCCCAGGCAGCCTCTACAACCTCCACAGCCTCCACAGCCCCCACAGCCCCCAGGCAGCCCCCACAGCCCCCACAGCCCCCACAGCCCCCACAGCCCCCACAGCCCCCACAGCCCCCACAGCATCCACAGCCCCCACAGCCTCCACAGCCCCCACAGCCCCCGGCAGCCACGCGGCGGAGCATCAACTCTGTTTTCCGCAGGATCTCGGTCACCGCAGTATTTCTCATCCCGCTGCCGCCGTCTGCAGCCTGCACCTCCGCCGTGGGGTTAAACATTCTCCCCGCGGCCTGCGACGCTTCTCCAGTGGACGACAGCCGGACCGGGCCGCATACCGCTCCGCCACCCCACCCGCCGCTGCGCAAAGCAGCTCCCGGGGCTCGGCAGGGGGCCCCGGTCTTCGTCAGTCTGCCCCCTCCCATCCCCCTCCCGCCGTCAAGTGGCGAATGACCCGAAAACAAAACAACGCGCCGACTGCAGGACGTGGGGGCCAGGCGGGGGGGGGGGGGGGGGTCCTCGACTGGAGAGAACGAGAAAAAGAGAAAAGGGGCTACATTTAGACGTCTCTCGCTCCGTCCGTGCCCACTGGGGGTGGGGTGGGGTGGGAGAGGTGAAGGGGAAAAGAAGGGGACAGAGTGGTGCTTTAGATTCCTCGCACTCTCATCCATAAGTCAATGGCTGCGTTGTACAACTGACAGGTATCGGTGGGTGTCAGGACGGCACCGAGCCCCCCCCCCCCCCTTCCCCGGACCCCACCGGGCCCCACCGAACCCCACAAGGCCCCACACAACGCTGTCGCCCGGCCTGAGTCAACGGCAGAGACGGACAAAGGCTCTGCGGCTCCCACTTGAGGCATCACCTTTGTTTTTCGCCGTTTCTGGCGCAGACTCTTGACTCTTGGGTTTGGCCGAAGCCGTTTGGCGAAGCCGGGGTTTGGACGAAACCGAAGTCCGAAAACTGATTATTTTTAAGACACCTAATTTACGTCCACTCAGAGACGAGTGGATTTTCATTAATTCCTCGATTTTGTTTTAAAAGTACGAAAAGGCATTTTTTCTAATGATTCTTTGACCTATAATCGAAGCGTTTTTTTAAACATGCCTTTTTGGCATTAGGCAGAGAGTTTGAATTTACTAACGGGTCATTGGGGGCACACCAGCTTTAGGGACCGTGTGCCCCCCTGCCGACCGCCTTATGGGGGCACACCAGCCCTAGGGACTGTGTGACCGCCTTATGGGTGCCTATCAGCTGTGACGTTCCTTATACGCGATGATTGAAACTCATAACCGAAATATTGTTCTTGTAACATCTTGAATGTTCTTGAATATTTATTGATTAATTACAATCAAGCGAGCGAGCGACGCGAATTTTGAACCCTAAAGGACTAAAACTACCACTACGAAACACGTGACACATCGCCCGCGATTGGCCTTTGGGCAGCCTAGTTATACACGTGTTTTGTCGGGATGGCAGGTTTTAGTTCCCGACAAGGGTGAAGGAAGGGTTAGGGAGGGATGAGAGAGGGGCGAGGGAAGGGTGAAGGAGGGGTTAGGGAGGAGTGCGGGATGGAGATGGAGGGGTGGGGAAGGGGCACTTGGCCGGTGGCCCCGCCAGCACACGCTACGGGTTTATACGAGCACGCCGCGCCGGCCCGGGGCGGCCGGAAACGAAGGCACTTGATTCGATTTGCGGCCACCACCTGAGATACTGTGTGGGGACCGGGTTCAAATACCGGCCGTCCCCCGCGTTTTACTGGCCGCAGCCTGGCGACACCGCCCTGCCAGCACTGAGCCGATGCTGATACCCGGTGGTTGCACGCACGGCCTCCACACGGTTTACGGCACGGCAGGAGCCCCCGCAGCCCCCGCCAGGCGCGGATCCAGGGGCGGCTCTAGGGGGGGGGGCGATGTACCGCTTTCTGCCTACTTTCAGGCGGCTTGAAACGCGAATTGCCTACCTTTCAGCGCAGCCCCCGCAGCCCCCGCAGCCCCGCAGCCCCCGCAGCCCCGCAGCCCCCGCAGCCCCCACAACTCCCGCAGCCCCCGCAGCCCCCACAACCCCCGCAGGCCGCGTGTTAGTCCTCCAGATTTATGTGCGACGTGGCCACCTGGCCGAGGACCTTTTCCAGCTGCGCCGCGCTGCGTTTGCCTTAGCGCGCCGCCGGCTGTAGACGCCCCCCCCCCCCCCCCCTTCCCCTCCGCCTCTGATCGCTCTGTCTCTGTCGGATTACTCGAGGAGGTGCGGACGAGGACGGGGCAAGATCTTCTCGGTTTCGCACGCAGCCCTCCCTCCCTCCGCTGCAGAGACGCGGGCGGGGCGGAACGGAGAGGACGTTGGGGGGGGGGGGGACGCAGTATCCGGCTGTAGTGCACGGCAAGGTACGGTACGGTAAGGAGGGCGGGGCAAAAAAAAAAGAGCTCAGCGAGTGTAACAGTGGATGAGCAAGACACGGGACGGAGAGGAGGGAGCAGGGGAGGAGGGGAGGGAGCAGGGGAGGAGGGGAGGGTGCAGGGGAGGAGGGGAGGGTCGACGATCGTCGTGCACTTGTTTGTTGCGACACAGGGAATACGAGGGGGTCCTGACGAGGGGCAGGACCCTAGGTCCGCAGGTGCGCGGGAGGGAGGGGAGGGCGAGCCGTGTACCGCGCTAGTTGTGTTTGTTTTGCCGCTTGTTTTGTCTGCGCGCCCACAACACATTCTTATTATTATTTGGTCCATAAAATTGCCCCCCCACCTCTCCGCGCCACCAGGATGCGTGCGATGTCACGTTGTTTGTCTATTTATTTGCTCGTGCCCTACTGGCTAGACTAGATTATTGTGCGCGGCCAAACCTCATCATACACCTCACCTCTGAGCTCACAGCTTGTATGTAGAGCCACCCGGCAGCCGGCGCGACGGCCGCCCGCTCTGATACGTATACCTGATCTCTGGCCGAGTTATGGCCGCTCGTCACGAAACACTTGAACACGTGATGAGTGTTAGCGCAGGCCTTGGCACGGCACGGCACGGCACGGCACGCACCGCCTCCACTTCCCTTTCACGCGGCCGCACCACTCATCTCGTCCAGAGCCGTTAATTGAACACGTACCGCCCCAGCCCCACCGGCGTTCTCGCATTCCATCTCTCTCTCTCACTCTCTTTCGCTCTCGTTCTCTCTCGCTCTCTCGCTCCCCCTCCCCACCCTCCCACTCCCAGCACACCCAGCTCGCGAAATACGGCGAACTTGATAGCGTTACGCCAGCGCGATGGTCGAGATAGGCACGAGGCAGACATGATGGGAGTGAATCAGACCGGAGGGGGGGGGGGGGAGGATTCCAACATGCCGGGGCTGCGGGGGCCGCGGAGGCTGCGGGGGGCGGCCGAGCTGCAGCGGCTGCAGGACTTTCCCGATAAACACATTATCACAGGCGGCGGGACGCCGGGCCGCGGCCAGGCAAATACGTTTGGAGATTGGTTCACCTGATCGCCATCGACGTTGAAGCCCGCGCCGGAGCCGTGCGACAGCATGTGTATGTGTGTGCAGGGGACGTGCCCGAATATGATTCAGGTTCTAAAACAAAAAATCCAATCAACATTTTATTTTGTTTAATTCAAGAAAATTAACCTGAATTGCCAACATTCGGACACAACTCTCGGCCTACGAACGCGGTGGCCGCGGGTGTCCTCTCCACCCACCCGATCCCGCGCTAAGCCCGGCGCTCTGGCAGCGCGGCAAGGATTACGGGGGACAGGACCGGACCAGCCGGGCCGGGGAGGAGACCTCGGGCCACTATTAGTTTGTGACAAAGCGGTGCAATACATGTGGCGCTGCGGGCTCGCTGCCGGCCGCGCTCGGAACTAATTCCGGCGATTAGACATAGACATAACTCGGGCGCATGGCGCATGAATCACTGCGGCTGCCGTCGTAAGCGGAGGGTTAGCGGGGCCCGGCCGCGGCGGCAGCGGCAGCAGCGGCAGCAGCGGCAGCAGCGGCAGCAGCGGCAGCAGCGGCAGCAGTGGCAGCAGCGGCAGCAGCGGCAGCAGCGGCAGCAGCGGCAGCAGCGGCAGCAGCGGCAGCAGCGGCAGCAGCGGCAGCCGGACAGCCAACTGCCGACGACGACACGTTTTCACGGTGGAAAATGTGGGACGCGGACGAGCTTGCCGGTTTTAAAAATGAAGAGCCCCCCCCCCCCCCCCCCTACGCCCCCCCACCTCCCTCTTCTCCCCCTCTCCCCTTCCGAAAGAATGAGTCCGCGCCAGAGTAGACACAAGTGAACGTTTCGAGCCCGCATCTACCTCACCTACCTCTCCGAGGCGCATCTCCCGGCGGCACTCGCAGAACAGCCGCATTGTCCGGCCGCGGCTGGGCCGGCAGAGCGGGATGCGGCACTGCGGCCATTGTCAGCGCCATCTAGATATCTAGATCCGCACCCCTAACGAGCCGAGGCCGGCAGTGACAACAACAACTGGAGGGCACCGGCTCCCGGCTACCGGCCCCGGCAGCGCAGCCAGCGCAGCCAGCGCAGCCCTTCCCCTCTGCACGGTGCGGGTGGACGCACGGCGTCAGATAAGAACCAGGTCCGAAGGCCCCCCTCTCCCCCCTCCAGACTTCTGTTTAGGAATTCCCCCCCCCCCTCCCTTTTAAAAAAATGCTGTGCTGCCTTCTGACGGGTGGCGGCTGCGCGGGGACACCGTACTGGCAGGCGAGGGGAGGGGGGAGGGGCCGCATTGTCATAAATTTGCTTTTATCCTCGCTGTCTCGAGTGTCATTTTTTTCCCCGCTCGCCCCCCTCCCCCCTTTAAAATAATTGCGCAAATGACGATGAGGCGTGAATAATAACGCCGCTATGCCAGAGCGAATCAATGCCTGGGCACCTATACACAGCCAGACCGCCGTGGCTGTGCGCGTGTGTGTGCGTGCGTGTGTGTGTCCGTGCGCGCGCACCGTGGGGCCGGGGTGCATGCATATGGGGAGACCGCTCGCTGCACAGATATTGGAAGGGAAAGGGTTTCATTTTCGGCCCAGTCAGCGCGAGCAGTCCAATACCTCAGCCGCGTGCGCGCGTGTGCGTGCGTGTGTGTGTGTGTGTGTGTGTGTGTGAGTGTGTGTGCACGGAGACGTGGAGCGGCAGCGCCCACCACCTCATATTCCGTGCGCCGCGGGGACTCGCCGTGACGAGCCGTCGCCGTCACACTTCGGCGTCTCTGGTCTCTGCGAGTCCCGGACCTCCGCCCCTCCGCCCCTCTGCCCCTCCACCCCTCCGCCCCTCTCCCGCCGACCTGCTAGTACTACATCTGACGCCGCAAAAACACCGGCAAAGTGCGTTGCGACGCGTCGTGTGCCACACGCCTGTGGTGTGGGGTGGACCCGGGGGCAGGCAGACCACGGAGACACCACGCTCTCTCTCTCTCTCTCTCTCTCTCTCTCTCTCTCTCTCTCTCTCTCTCTCTCTCTCTCTCTCTCTCTCTCTCTCTCCACTTCCGCCCTCGTAAAACGCAGCGCTGCCACGGTAGCACAGCACCCACAGCGAGACACGGCCCCACGGTCCCGCGGGGTGTAAGACGAGACGAGCCAAGACGTATGGGCCGCCGCTGCCGCCGCCGCCGCCGCCGCCGCCGCCGCCGCTGGTATGGCTGAGATTCCCGTCTCGCCTCCGGAGACCAGAACCACCCGATCCGGAGCGGCAGCGGCAGCGCGGGCTCAAAGTTTTTGATCGATGTGCGCGAGTTGACGCTTTCCCCCTAATTGAAAGTAGTTACGGCACGGAGCAGACCGGGCCAGACCATACCAGCCCCCAGCCCAGACCATTCCAGACCAGCCCGGCCCAGACCAGAGCACGCCTTTGGGTTATTTCCCCGGATTAACTTGTCGGCGCGCAGCAGGCTCCGTCCGGCTCCGCGTCAGCGAGCGCCCGCCGAGACCAGCGTAGGCCAGCCCGCACGGCCCGGGTGCGTGGAGAGGCCGTGGTTGCCTACCCGGCAGGCGGTGGCTGTGGCTCGCAATCCCGCGCTGAGCCCGCATCTCGTTTTCCCATTCGTTTTGCGGCGGCAGCCGCGGGGGACCGGGGCGGGGCGGGGGGGGGGGGGGGGCGCGCCGTCGCGCGGTAAGTTATCGCGGTCAAGTCGAGAGTCAAAGTTCACGTAAGCCCCCCCCCCCCCCCATCCCCGCCCGGTCATGCCGCCGCTGGTCCGTCAGGGGCAGACAAAGCAAACCGTGCATGCCGGCATTCGTTGCGAAGAGGCCTGCAGACAGCAGACCGCGGGCGTGGTTCCGAGTGCATGTGTGTGTGTGTGTGTGTGTGTGTGTGTGTGTGTGTGTGTGTATGTGTATGTGTGTGTGTATGTGTCAGTCACGTGGTTCGAATATCTCACCCCGCCGTGCCATCCGATGGGATACTTCGTGAGCTGACTGAAAACGCAAGTACCGGCCGTGTTGCCTTGGTTGTTCTAGCCCTGAATGGGTGCTTCCGCCTTGATGTTCACAATTTCAGTTTTTTTTTTTTTACCCCCTCGGTAGGCGTATCGTCCGCTAAGTACGTCGTCCGAGCGCCTGCAGGTGCCAGGGTAGGCCAGCCCGCACGACACGCGTGCATGCGGGAAGCTGTGGCTGCCTACCCAGCAGGCGCTCGTCTCCGTGTTTGTTTGTGGCCGCCGCGGGCCGGGAGGCCGGGAGCCGATGGTGTCGCACGCCCGCGCCTGCCAAGGTCGGCGTACAAGGTCTCATGTCAACGACACTCAACTCGGCATATCTAATTGTATAACTCTTGATAGCGCGGGTTGGACACGGTTTCCGGGTTCGCCGCGCAGCCCATATTTCCCCCCCCCCCCCCTCGCATTGTTGAAACATGAAACATGCTCGCATTACGCGTGTAAGGGGCAGATGAGCCCCGTTTTTTTTTGTGTGTGTGTGTATCTGTTTTTTTTTGTTTGCTTTTTTTTACTCCTATCTCCCTTATCGGCGGGTTGTGTGTTTGCCGCGCTCGTATAGGGTCGCATCACGGCCGCTCTATTTTCGTACTTAGCCCCCCCCTCCCCCTCCCCTCATCCTCCCCCGGGTCAGCGGAGCCCTGCGGGTAGGATAAGAGCACACGGGGGCTCACAGGGGCCTGCTGCCTGCTCTCCCATTACGGCACGTATCGCTCACTGGCTGGGGAGATTGGTGGAAAAAAAAATTCACAGCGTATCGTACCACAGCAGGGCCGGACACCCTGTCAGCGGCTTCTATCAGCGTACCTGATCCTCATTATCATTTTCGACTCTCTTCTTTAACCTTTTCAAAAAAATAATAATTGGGGGTCTAGTTTTTTTGTGGTTTGTCGAAAAGAGGAATATTTTTGGAAGGAAGAAAGGGAAGAAAGTTAGAAAACTAATAAATGGAAGATTTTTCTAGCATGTAGCCAAAGCGTCCCCCTTTCGCAGGGAGGCAGGGAAGGGAGGCGTCTAATCTGGGAACATCGCAGCCGCGATCGCCGGCCGGGGTCCGGCGGGCACCGCAGGGACCCACAGCCACTGCAGGCACTGCAGGCACTGCAGGCCGCACGCTTTTCTTTCCCAGCCTTTTCGCCCCGGCCCGGCCAGATAGATAGCGAGGAGCGATCACCCGGCCGATATCGACCTTCCGAATCTGGTAGCGCCATGACAGCTTGACGGAGTGCGCACTCAATGTTACATCCCCCACCCGGAGTCAAGCCTCTTGCGCTCTCTCTCTCTCTCTCTCTCTCTCTCTCTCTCTCTCTCTCTCTCTCTCTCTCTCTCTCTCTCTCGCTCTCGCTCTCTCTCTCTCTCTCTCTCTCTCTCTCTCTCTCTCTCTCTCTCTCTCTCTCTCTCGCTCTCTCTCTCTCTCTATCTTTCTCTCTCTCTCCCTCTCGATAGGACGCCACACGGCCTCACCGTTTCTACTGATTGAAGGTCGACTTCAAGTCCCCATCGGTCAGGGTCAGGCTGCGCTCGGAGTGGACAGAATCTGCTGCTGCCTCGCCTTTCCGGACCAGACGGTTCACACGCCGTTTCAGCGGCAGACGAGCGGAAAGCGAGGGGATCGCGATCGCAGTCAGTCACGTGACCACACGGAGAGCATCGTGAAAGGACGGGGCGAGGTTCCAAACTTGTGGTGAGCGGACCACGCGCGACTTGACTCGGCGCAGACGTCTCCATCAATTGAGTTATACGAAGCGCGAGTAAGAGGGGGGGGGGGAGGAGGGAGGTGTCGAAGGAAGGGAAGGAGGGGGTAGTTTCGGTCCCAAGCCCCGCCACGCCCCACTACGCAACAAGTGATTTATTACACTTGAAAATTCCCTGGTGAGGAAGTGAGAGGGACAGAGGGTGGGGTGGGGGTCCAGCCGCGTCCAGCCGGTCCAGCCTCGGACCGGAAAGGCAGCCTAGGGCCGGCTTGCCTTCAACTTCGGTGATCGTACGGGAACCGGTACATTACGGCTGCTAGTTTCCTCTCTAGAACCCACTACCCGCATACCTTCGGCAAATAATGTTCGTCTCTACGAATGGTGCATATGTTTGAATCATGTATACGTATCTCACGTTATGCTTGAACAATGCATCCAAATTTTTCGGCATGCTTGATTCAAGTTTAGTTGACATTTTGGGGGTCATTTTTACTCGTTCTTTGCTTACTACTACTACTACTACTACTGCTACGACGTAGAAGCAAAAAAGAACGAGTATTGCACTCGCCCTGTCCGTTAAGACCCCCTTTCAATTCGCAAACCGCTTAACGCAAGTGTTGCGTTAACGCGACATTTTGATCAGTTGTTGATTTAGTTTTAATGACATAAGACATTTTGAAAAGTTAAAATAAAATCTCGTTTCCAGCCGTTTTAGAGAACGTAGATGGGCGGTCGTTTGTGTTGGGATGAGGCGCCGCCTCGAGTCAACAATAGATATCTTGTTCGTCGCGGTCTAGCGGCCGAAAAAAATATGAGGAGCGGATAGGTGAAATAAAATGATGAAAAGTTTTGATTTTTTAAAGTGATGAGCTCGTTACACTCATGCATTTGTTTTTTCGTGGTTATCCTTTTTTATCTATTAATTGGTAGAAAGCATTTCATTTCAATATTTTTTTTTAAATTACAACAACAACAAAAACGGCAAAAATGGGGGCGGGGTGGGGTGGGGCGGGCTAGTCGCGGTCAGCCGGTACGGACGCGAACGCCGGCTATTGGTCGAATTTGTTTTTTCGCGGTTTTCCTTTTTTCTCGGTAGAAATAAGCGTTTCCTTTCAATAATTTTTATTTTTTAAATTCAAAAGTATATTGAATCCTCAAGATTCAGACCCTGCAAATAAAAAATACAACAACAACAAAAAACGGCAAAAATGGCTGGGTCCTACCTCGTCCCAGACTTCCGTCCGGAACCGTTCCTGCTTAACTTCGGTGTTCGGATGGGAACCGGTGTACCAGGAGTTGACCGCCACTAAGACACAGGCACGACGCAGCCCCCTTCGTAGGCGGGCTTCCGCAACGGCCAACATCGCCCCTTCCGCTGACCAGATTTCAGGAGTCAACCCCCTTCGTGTGTTGTTATTTTCAGATGTTTTTTCTCGAATGCAAGCCGATCTAGGCGCTGGGAGCTTCCGCCTGCTTCCATGTCTGTCTGTCTGTCTGTCCGCCCGTTTCACCTAACCCGGTCTCTCTTTGTCAACAGGGAAGATGGGGGCTGGCGGGTCCTCGGAAGGGAGCGTGCCGGGGCCTCCGGGCGCGGCGGGGCCGGGGGCGGAGCCGGGGGCGGTGGGCGGCGGCGCGCAGTGGGGCGCGCTGGTCGTGCTGCTGCTCCTGGGGCTGCTGGTCGCCTACTGCTGCTGGGGGGCGCCCTGCTGCAGGGGCTGCTGTTGCCGGCCCCGCCGCAGCCCCGCCCCCCACCCCCAGCACCAGGACGGACACGGGCCGGCCGGCGCGCGGACAGCGCACCCGCAGGCAAGTCCACACACTCACTTTTACGTGTTCATCACAAGAAGAAGCAAGACAGGCGTGGAGAACGCTTTAGCGTTCGAGGACAGAGTCGTGCTTTGTGTCTTGAGGGAAAATAAGTATTTTTTTGTGAGAATGTTGAGTGGGGTACAAGTAAGATTTATTCTTAATGTTAGTGCGAACGTGGTACAGAGAAAAATATAATTAATATTTCGAGATATATAAAAAAGCGCACCGAAGGGGGATCAGGGGAGCAGAGGTCTGAAAATGTTCTACGTACCAAAGAAGAAGTTTTTTTGACAAAAATCCCATACGTAAAATAAATGTTTAAAAGACGTTTCACACACTGTCGAACAAAATGTCGACAGACGGCAAACATATTTTTTCAGGCTAAATATACCGTTCGGGGATGATTGTTAACTCCGGACGACGGCTCCTCTCAAGACAAACTACCACCCATCTGCGGTCTCCAAAAACAAGTATTTTTATTATTTTCGTTTCGAACAAGTAAAAAACGGGCGCCTTGCAGCGAGTTAAACCGTCGATGGCACCGCCACCGAGCGCTCTGCCCATTAGCGTAGCTTGTGTGGATGGAGCCCCCAAATGTGCCGCCAGGTGAGTGGGGGATAAGAAAGGACTTTACCGACCTCGTGCGCCGTCCGCCCTATGACTTTCTTTCTCTCTCTCTCTCTCTCTCTCTCTCTCTCTCTCTCTCTCTCTCTCTCTCTCTCTCTCTCTCTCTCTCTCTCTCTCTCTCTCTCTCTCTCTCTCTCTCGCTCTCGCTCTCGCTTTCTCTCTCACACACACCCACAGACACAGAGGAAAAGTTTACCGCGCGCGTCGCAAATGGAAGGTGACCATCGGGCCATCAACCATGAGGCCCCGAGTCCGAGTCGAGTCCCTTACTCCGTGGGCCGGACCCAGGCACAGGCACAGAGCACAGCTCCGAGGCCAGCCCGGCAAGGCAAGGCCACACATCAGAGGGCCGGACAACTTCGGACAACCAAAGAGGACGGTGAAAGTTTTAGGGCCGGCCCACCGCGAAAAGTAGCCTACCGCTGCACGGCGACGGGGTTGGTGGGAGAGAGAGAGCTGCCCCGGCGGGCAAGACCCTTGCCGCGCCGCACCGCGCCGCGCTTTTGGACTCTGGAGTCCTCTCTGGCGTTCCGTAAACAGTGGCAGAGCGGAAATACCACGAGGATTTTCTTTTGGAAAATAACTGTGTTTCGTTCGGACCCCGCTCCCGGCTCCCGCCGCTCCGCCGTGTACGTTCTGGGCCCGCGCCTCCACACGGACAGCCCGAAAGGCAGGTTGGGCTGGGCAGCTTAAAACAGACGGCGGCGCGAAACTGCGTATGGCGGGGCGGATTTATTTTTAGACAGTTTTTGTTCATATGCGACCACGCCCAGGCCGCGCGCGGTGCGGGGCGGGGACCGGGGCCGTGGACGAGGCCGGGGCCGGGGCCGGGAGCAGGGGCTCGGGGTGTGAGGCCGTGGCACTGCCGCCCCGCCCCGCCCCCACCGCCTGCCACGCTCAGCTCAGCGTGGCTCAGCACGCGGCGCCCAACAAAGGTTTTGTAACGCATTTCTGTTGTTGTTCGTGAGAATCGTTTTGCGCGCCTGTCCTGAATATGACGCGTGACAAAGGGGCGAGTTGACACTGCCTCCGCCCGCCCGCCCACGCCCACATCCCTCCCGCATGCGCCCTGCCTGGCCTGGCCTCGCGTGGAGAGGAAAGCGCCCCGTTCGGACATGAAGCATCCACACGTTCCCCTGCCATTCTTCATGTGCAACCGCATTGCAGGCCCCGCCACGCCCCACCGCGCCCCGTGGCGAGTGTTTGATATCACACACGCTCGCTCAGCATGTGTGCGTTGTCGCGAGCATATTTGGCATCTACGTGATGCGTGTGCGTCACTCTTGTCTCCGTGTATTGGCCTCGCTTTAGAGGGGGACACTAACATTTAAAAAAAAATAACGAAC
This sequence comes from Odontothrips loti, assembly GCA_038380765.1. Classification (NCBI taxonomy): domain Eukaryota; kingdom Metazoa; phylum Arthropoda; class Insecta; order Thysanoptera; family Thripidae; genus Odontothrips; species Odontothrips loti. The sequence continues at coordinate 13,706,161 of CM076247.1, forward strand.
ATCCAGAAACTGGAAAATGACATTCTGTCATGCAGAACATAGTCACCTCTTGTAGAAAAATCGAATAAATCGAAATTATACACATTAGTCTACGGATTTTTTCAGAAAATATTCAGAAAATTCGAAAAGCAGACAGAAGATTATTTCATCAGATTTTTAATCAGAGTTGAACGGGCAGCGAGGTACAGAGTTGAGGCTTGCAGCGTGCCGATTTGCTGCCCTTCTCCTGCCTGTCGTAGCCGTAGCCCGGGTGATGGATGCCATTTCGCTGACAGCCATTATTGAACCACCTGCAAAGCCAAGCATGGAGGGAGGAAGGAGGGGGGGGGGAGGTCCCTTCTCCCACAATCCCAATCTGAAAGTAATGCCACACCTGATGGATCTGCGGCTCAGCTCACCGCCTGAATCAACCTGTTTTATTAAAGCACATAACTCACGAAACCACTATCCCCCTCCCGCCCCGTCACACACTACCCCCCCCCCCCCCCCCCATCCCTCTTTCATTCCGCCACCGCACCGCCCAATATCACCAGCCAGGTGCAGCGATCGCTCGAGCTTCGTATGCTATGATATGAATAAAACAAAACATCGCTCTCAATTTGCCACGGCCAAAAGGAGGGGGGAAGAGGGGGGGGGGCACCTCGCTTGAGCCGTGTACAAAGTGCTATTTTCTGAAGTATTATAAGTACTATAAGAAGCACAACACGCTTCGGCCCCAGCCACATCAAAGTTTTACGTCAAGTCAGACCACAGAAGTTGATCTTGTATGTATGTTACGTTGCGTACGAAACAAAATGTGCTCAGGCGGTCCCATCTAACATTTTGATCCCATTCTTCCATCCGTCAGCTGTCATTGGGCCGCGGGGTAGCGACGGGGGAGCGGCGGGGGCCCGTTCGCGAACCCTCCCCCGGGTACAATGTGGTGCTCCGCGTCCCCGTTTGTGGCTGGAGATGGTTTGATGACGGCCTCGCCTCGCCTCGCCTCCGCGGCTCCGTCCCCGTCCCGGCCGAGCCCGAGGCGGAGTGTGTGCGGAAGGGAGGGCCGCGGCCGCCGGCCCAGCCAGGCTGCGTTATGCGTTATGCGCCCCTTACATATCTTACAACGCCATGATGGCGGCGTCGTAAACCGACATAGTTCGCCCCGAAGCCACGCGTATGCGCAGGGCCGCGCGGCCGGCGGCGGCACGGCGGCACGAGGGTTGGGGGCCGTTCCCCAAATATCGTAACGCACACTCACGGGCACATCATAATCATACAACTAACCCACAGCAGAGTCTTCCCAGGCTGCCCAAAGGCCAATCGCGGTCGAATTTGTGCCACGTGTTCCGTAGTGGTAGTTTTAGCCCTTTAGGGGGTTAAAAATTCGCGTCGCTCGATCGCTTGATCATAATTAATCAATAAATATTCAAGAACTTTTTATTCTACAATAACAATATTTCAGTTATGAGTTTCAATCATCGCGTATAAGGAACGTCACAGCTCATATGCACCCATAAGGCGGTCAGCAGGGGGCACACGGTCCCTGGGGATGGGGCGCTGGTGTGCCCCCATAAGGCGGTCGGCAGGGGGGCACTTATCCTAGGGCTGGTGTGCCCCCAATGACCCCACAGCAGAGTCTTCCCGCACGAGGTCAGAAGCATCCCGCCGTCAGGCGCTCGAGAGCGGGGTATCGACTGGTGCAGGCACGGATACTCTGATCTGGTGACGCCCCCGGCCCCCCGCCCCCGGCCCCCGGCCGCCGTCAACACGGGGCAGCCGTGACGTAGTTCATGCACGGCTACGTCCCCAACCCGGCCGCCGCCTCCAAGGGAAGGGCCATGGCGCACGAGGCCAGGCCGGGCGTGTCCTGGTGTCGTGTGTTTTATGAATGTCCCCTATCTAGTTGGCTGCTGTTCCCTGGCGCCTGCCCGCCCCCGCCCCCACCCTTGCCCCCGCCCCCCACCCCCGGGCCGACCCGCGCGCACAAAAACGACTCCAGGCACGGGACGCAATGTGCCATGCCGCTGTGGCCGTGCGCGGACGGAGCAAACAGGGACATGGGGCAATAAGTATTGGGGCTCGTCAACACCGCTATATTTTTCTTCATTTTATTTATAATTCCTTTTTGCCTCTTTTAAAAACATGGTTGGTATAAAGACGACGACGTTTCTGTCTGATATAACCCTCGCTTCTATACCGCTCCGTGTGAATATTCTGTCTCTGTATAGCGGACGTCCGTGCGCACGTTTGCACGGGGAGGGGATGTGGGGGGAGGGGGTTGTTCAATTACTTGTGAAAACGATAACGGAATGCGCCCGTTGTTGGCTGCTCGCACGAAAACGGGGCGCGTGGTGGAGGCGGCACAACAGAGCTAGCAGAGCTAGCAGAGCTGTCCGGCAGAGGTCCGGTCCCATTGCCAGTGCCGCCTGCGTGTCTATATTCATCCCTCCCGCCCGGGTACTCGTCGGCACAGAGTCACATCACATAAACAACACCGGGCCATGCATTGTGGATGAGAGCCGCACGTGTCCACCCGAGCCGACCCCAGCCACCCCTGACCTGCCGGTGAGGCCACCCGCATCCTCCTGCCCTGCTGGCTCCGCCAACTCCCGGAGGCCAAAACAAAATACTTTGAAGGAAGGCGGCCATCCCGTCGTTTTCAAAAACTTCGATTATTCTCTCCTTCGTTCTTTCTTCTCTATCCCCCCCCCCCCCCCCCTTCCTTTTTCGTTTTCATTATTGCTGGACGGAGAGACAAAAGCCTCTCTCCCGGCCTGTCCTGTCTCTCCGCTACGCTCCGCTGTGCTCCGCTCCCGACCCGACACCCCCCAGGAGAGTAAGAGTACACATCACACGCAGCATTCTAAAACGCTCATTAAATATTTGTACTCTTTTGTTCCCCGGCATTTCTCCTTGTGACTCTCCCCGGGCCCAAACAGTCGCCTTCGCTTCCTTAGGTCTGCGATCCACCACTAGCCCCTGCCTCTCCGCAACACTTCCAGTCCTCTTTTCTCTCCCTCCCTCTATCTCTCTCCTTCTGTCTGTCTGTCTCTCTCTCTCTTCTTTCGCCCGCTTCGCGATGGTGCCTTCTCTGTCCGTCCGTCGGCGACAACGCGCCGCAATTTTTCACCATTTGACCCTCATAAATTTCACAATCACCCCCCATCTCCCGCCGCTAAAGCAGAGAATATTGACCTCCGGAGTGGAGAGAGCGTCGCAAAGGGAATTGGAATAAAAACAGGGAGCGGGGCGACACCTCGGCCCGAGGCGCCTGGTGGGTAGGCAACGCAGACACACGGCTGCTTTGCCAACCGGGGCTTGCCTACCTCCCAGGCGCTCTCGCACTCCCGGCTCCCGGTTCGGCTCCCGGCGTGCAAAGAAATTGATAGCTCCGCTGTCATTTCCGTTGTCTTCTTCCTTTATGCGTGGTCGACGGAGGAGGTGGTGTTTCAACGGGGTCAGTCACACGCATCCCAGCACCGGGTGTCACGTCTACGTTTTCCCCCTTTTAACTTGAGAAACTTGAACGTCATACAAAAAGAGTCGTTCTCGCCCCGAGCTCGTCTCGTCCTGTCCCTGTCTCGTCCGCCGACCTCACCTCTGCGGCTCTTAATTGAAAGTGCAAATCTGTGTCCGAGTTGAAAGCTTTCGTGGCTCCCTAATGACGCAACACCCGCACCAGGTCGCCTTTGCGCCAAAGCCCGCTATCTGGTCGGGGCCGCCGTGGTCCGTATCAGAGACCCCGCCCCCGCCCCCACCCCCGCCCCCACCCTCCCCTCCCCTCGCCTTCCCAGACCTGAAAGCACTTCTCGGTGGAGGGTCTTTCGGCCACAACCCGGACCGGCGTGGACCTTCCGAATGGACCTCGCAGAACTCATGGTACCCTTTGTGTTTGCTTTCCATCGCATTTCCTTAAACGACTCCCCCCCCCCTAAAAAAAAGTTACTTGTCTTTGTTCTTTTGCCGGCCTCCCGTTGTCACGGTTACCACGTCAGAGGGATGCGGCGAGGGTCGGGCCAGGGGGCGGCCGGGGACTGGACTGAGTTCTGCTGAGGTTTGGCGATGCCAAAAGCAGGACACTGTACTTTTTCTCCATAGCGCATGAGGGGGAGGGGGAGCGGAGCGGAGCGAGCCAAAGTAGTGGCTTTTGCTGGCCCATCGTAGTGACTGGAAATTCCCCACCCCTTCCCGCTCTTCTCCAATCACAAAATGATGCACGTTCGCCACGGGCCCCGCGGCTCGGCTCGGCGCGGCGCAGCTCGGCTCGACTCGGCTCGGCTCGGCTCGGCTCGGCTCGGCTCGGCTCGGCTCACTACTGGCGCTGTACCTCATTTCCTGCGGGCACGTCGAATTGGCTCCGTCAGAAGTGCCGGCGGGGGGGCTTCCCTCGGCAGCACAGCACCACAGACCGCAGCACAGGTGGCACGCGGAGAGATGACGTGTGTGAAGGGAGGAGATGACGCCGAGCCGAGCAGAGGTCGGATATTGCGACTGGAGTAAAGGAGTCCAAGGTGTGGGGCGGAGCGGGCGGGATCAGAGAATGGAGTGTAACGAGGCCGTTCCACAAACCACGTGACATTTCGAGCCGGGCGGGGGCAGTGCGCGGAACCGTCTGCGGGATTCGAACCCACCAGGCCTAGGCTAGCCTAGGCCTGCGCCAACGACAGTTTGCTCCCCACTCCACCCACCCGGCGGTGCCGAAACGGGTCACGTGGTTTATCAACTTCCCTACGATAAAAATTGAAAGTGTGTATCCCGTTGTGTTGTGCAGGTGGATGAGCTTGGCGGCCACGGTCTCGGCCTCGGCGCGGGCGTGTGCACGCCCACCATCATCCTGCTGCCCCAGGGCCGCATGCTGGTCGTGGACGGCGCCGTTCTCAGCAGCCTTCAGGCCGACGCGTCCGGCCTGGACCTCATCAGACTCGGCGAGAACCTCGTGAGGGCGCAGCGCCGACAGGTGAGCAGTGAGAGTGAGACTACACCTCCACTCCCACCCTCTAACCCTCTTCTACAGTCTGCCTCGAGTCGATCTGTGTCCAAGAGTGTCCCGGCCCTGGGAGGTAACTGATGCAGCCGTCTCGTTGATACCCTGCGCTGGGGGCGGTCGGGGGCGGCAACCGTGTCCGCGGGGGCGGGGCACAAAAGGCGCATTGTTCGGGTAGGGTGGGGTAGACAGCTGGCTGCACTTGTTCGCCCCCTCCCCCTCCGCTCAAGCTCCCCGGGGCGGTGCCCTGCGGAGCCCGCGGTGCCGAGGCTGATAGACCCCAGGCAGTCTTGTTATCACGCGCGCTCTCTTTCTCTTTCTGTCTCACTTGCTTTCTCCCAGGGAGAGATTAAGCACGGAGGCGGGGCCGGGGCCATGCCGTGCCGAGGGGTCAGGGTCAGGCTGTCGGCCGCACTCACTGAACGGATCCATGTTGTTCCAGGATGCCACCATCCTGGACGCGGAGGCCGGGCTGGCGGGGCTCGGTCTGTCGGGGCTCGGGCTGGCGGGGCTCAAGGGCAGCCTCGGCGGCCGGACGCTGGACGGCGCGCCGCCGACGTACGAGGAGCTGTTTGGCTTCGCGGGCTTCGCGCACGAGCGGCTGACGGTAGCGGCGCTCACCCCGCCGTCGCTGTCGCCGTGCTCCTCCCCGCGGCCGTGCAGTATTGGCGGGCTGGCCTCAGCCTCGGCTTCCCCGTCGCACGCCGCCACGTCAGCAACCCAGCCGCCCAGCTACGATGAACTTGTAGACAAAATGTCCGTGCCAACACCGCCTACTCCCGACTCTCCTCGGGGATGCTCCGACTCCGGCTCGGGCTCCGCTCCCACACCGGTCGACAGCACGTCGGCGCCAACGCCGACGGACAGCGGGGCTGCGGCTGCGGGCAGTACGGACGCGGACGTGTGCCCAGCCCAGGACGGTGACCAGAGTATCCGGGAGAGTAGAGTGTGATGGGGAGGACGGGACGGGAGAGGACGGGGTGGACGGGAGCCGCACGGTGCCCTCAGCCCTCGGCCTCAGCAGGTGCCGCGACCACGACCGCTTGCCGGCCTAAGCCACTTCGACCAAAAATGCAAGAAGTGCCCCTGGGTGTGTTATTGCTTATATTTTTACTGTTTGTAATCCTGTTTACAGAAATGAGGCGGCTCCACACACGGGTCTGGATTTTTACATCAGTCTTGCCCAAAGACTGCATCCAGAATTTGCCTATGTGAGCTTCCCCTTTAAAAATGTGCTTCATGGCTCTGTAGATGGGTTGATTCTCACTTTGTAAACTGCCCCTCGTGCTATGTTATCCGTCCCTTTAAAATGCAAAGTTTGGAGGGAATAATTTACATATGTGCCTAAACAAGTTACTTTTTCTTAGAGCCTGAAATTAGTGAAGCACTTAAACTTTGTAAATAAAAGCAAATGGATCAATGAAAGGGTACATGAAATCAAAATGATGAGATTAGTATTGTATAAAGAGTAATGTATTATGTTAGGAATTGATTTAACTGAGAATCTTGCTCAATTCCTTTCAGATGGGCACATGCAGCATGTAAAATGCATTAAATTTGTTGATATGTTATTAATAACGTGTTTTAAGCTCAGAAGTGCTAGATGTAATGAAACAAATTAGAGGGAACACTAGAATTATTTTGCTGTGCCATAAAATCTGATAGTATGTTTTACAATACTTCACATTTAAGCCAATACATATAAGGAAATGGTATGCATGACCGACCAGTTGAGATATGCGACACCACAAAAATTGTAGCCAAAACTCTGTTTCAGCTACAGTTGTAATATTTGTGAATATGAGCTGATCCAGTTCTTTGATAAGCAGAGTCATGTCATAAAATATATGCATATGGATTCCCTAAACACCTGCACTGATTAGTCTAGTATGCCTTTGTAAATTTTCAGTCTTGTACATAGGACTCATTCTCATTACCCACATTATTATGTAAATAATGCACTGTCCACATTATTTTTAAGGTAAATTTTTAAACATTCTTTTTCATCAGTTCAAAAATAATGCATGTCAGATTATAATAAATTTATGAGTTGTCGTCTTATTCAAGGGGAATTCGATCACACACATTCACAAAAGTATCAATGATACGCATCCACATTTTTTTTTTAAGACAAGCAAGTAGAGAATTTTGGTTTTTAGGGTTGAGGCACTTTACAACATATTAAAGAGGGTTTCATACAGTTACAATTAAAAATTATACAAAGGGCTTCATGTGGTGCTGTTGTCTGTTCACATATCTGTTCCCGAAACACTTCCGCCTCTCCATACCTCTCAGTTCTCTTCATACTTGATGAGAAGCTTTGTGAAAAAGAATGTGTAATTTAATAACACTTAGTGTAACCAAAAGTACATTTGCACTTCTCTGTGCAATTGTATCAATGCGCTGAATTGAATTGTTTTCGCACCTGCGTAGCAATAAGGCTGACAAGCTTGCATGGATACGCATGCGATACTTTTAGTTGACAACATGTATTTAGAATTATCCAGCATACACACTTGGCAAATGAAGTCTATGATATGAATCTATGGGGACTTTGAAAGCACCAATAACAAGATAATTCGATATTTAAGATAGCAAAAATGTAAACTCATAGCACATTCACTGAAATCCAGTTACGTTTATTCCGTTTTTAAGCCAACATGAACGTCTAAAAAATAATTTGTTTAAGAAACAGATGTATATGAAAAAGCAGTATCAGATAAATACCTTCTACTTAAGGTCCCTCCAAATCCTTCACTAAACCTTTTTATTGTTTGAAAATAAAGTCATCAAGTGTAAATAAGTTTAACTGCCAATTACAATTTTAGAGACTTCTTGTCAAAACAGCTATGTAACAAATATTTCTTCCATAGATGAACAATAAAGAGATTTCACCAGAACTGCATTAACTTATTAGCAGATTTTGCTTGATAAGGCATATCACAATTTAAGCCTTAAAAATAGAGGCCGACTTAACAAATGTAAAATGTAACATAACTCACACCCTCTTAAAACTATTAATTTAACTCCACTTCATCAGCGTCATCTTCTATTTTTATCTCCCCACATTTATCCCAGCCCTTAAGATTTGATCCAGTGAGGAAATTGTCCCGTAGAACACTCCAGGTTGCTGGTTCTTCCTCTTTGACCTCCTGAAAGCAGCGTTCAAAGTACATGGTATAGAAGTTCGCCAAGCAGAAAGCAAACAAAAGAAACCAAACATGGTTGATAATAGATAATGCAGACTTTTGTGAAATCATGTGGACATTTCCAAGTGGCACAATGGAGCAGAAAAGTCAGTTTTCTTACCTTTTCAGTCTTAGATTCAACATAGTTATCTACTTTTTCACTTGGTGCTGCCCCCATGAGAACATCCAGAAAGGCCCTTTTGTCAATAGATTTGAGTACTTTGTCTTCCTTCACAATAGATCCTTTAGCTTCTTTAATACGACCGTGTAATGTTTTCTGCTGTTGTCGAACTGCATTAAACAACTGAACCACACCCCTGAAAACACGAAAGTAGCATTTAAGTCAGCAACCACATGGAGTAAAATTTAAACAAGATTTTCCCCAAAATGGAGCGAGAGAAAGTAAAAATCTACAAGAAACTTACTTGGTAGCAATTTTGGACAGTGCTCGCTCTCTCTCACGGTCTGTTAATAGAGTGGGTATCACTTTTGCTTCAGCTAAACGATCTCTTTTCTGGAAATAACAAACAAAATAGTCAGAGAAGATAGGTATGAGATGACTGACACTGACACATCCATCCTACTAGCCAACAAACGGTAGGAGACATCCACTTACTTTGAGGGGAACAGGAATTGGTTTGTCATCTAATTCTTCTACTTTAGGTTTAACATCTAATTCGTCTACATTAGGTTTAACGTCCTCCTCATCATCTTGGTTGTCAATTTCAAATCCATAGTCCTGTTCAGCATTTCCAGTTTCTGGAGTAGCAGCAATCTGGCTTAACTTTTTAGCTTTAGAAAGCACAACATTCTTTTTTCCTTTTGGCTGTGATGATCTAAATTTAAAGCAGAGTTTTTTTTTTTTTAATGTATAAATAATATAAAATTACATAGAGACATAATCTAGACTAAAACAGATGATACAATCTTTAAAAGAGAAAAGCCAAACTCTCACCTCAAAATTTTAGACATTGCGTCTGCCCAGCCTTCATTACCATGTATTTTTGATTTGCCATTGGTACCCGTTTCTTCCTCATCTGAACTCGAACTTGAACTGTGATCAGGATTTTCATCCTCAACATCCATCCAATTTTCTCCTTCAGCATCGTCGTCATCCATTTCATCATCAGTAGTGTCTTCCTCATCTTCACTGCCTTCCGATTCGTCAACAGATGCATCTCCTTCGTCTTCAATCTCTTGCATTTCATCATCAGAAGCTAGATCAGAATTTTCACTCTCATCCTCACCTTCACTCTCTTCTTCAACAGAATCTTGATCATTTTCTTCTACTGAGCTCTCTTCACTAGCAACTTCACTGACGTCCGATTCACTGTCGAGATCGTCATCGACATCATTCCTGGTCATAGCTGCTGTTGGTTGGAAAGAAATTCTTAGTTAAATTAAAGACAGAAATGGAATGAATTTGTTATTGAATCAAATTGAGCTAAATTAACCTGCTCATGACATCGACCTTAACCTATCCATTCTCACGTGGTGACCATGATCACTCGATAATTTAACCATACAACATAACTTACAAAAAACTAACAGTAATCAAATATTGAACCGTCAATTTAAAAAAACGTACACGAGCTAATGGTCATACCTTGTTCCTGTCGTTTCGTAGGATTTCCGTTCAATTTCATGCCCATTTTGCCAGATTTCGGTCTGACGGGAGCCATAATGTTTACGTTTCAGCATCAGACGGATCCTGCCAACCTCTAAAATACTATAGGTTGTGTCAAGCAGTGTCAACGCTTTCCCGCTTTCCGAAACCTAGCCGAAAGTCACTATGTGCTCTTTGGTAAGGAGGATTTTGTTTTCAATAATGTCTTTTGCACTGGGAATTGTGTTAGTTTGTTGTGCAAATGCATGGCGCCTTGGCCAGGCACTTATTGGCAGGCAAGCGACTATTCGCAGCCTATCTGCAGGGAAGGTACCTGGCAGTGGCAGCTGGCAGGCCGGTATTTTTTGGTCAAGCGTGCGTTGTCACTTTTGTCATTTATTGGTGAAGGTGAAAACTCCACTGAAGTAATTATCTAGCGAAACCCACTCTTCCACCTACCCTCTCGAGATATTACCGGCTAATTCACGATGCTTGGTTCTGAAGGCATGAATTTCTTGTAATTTTTAAGGAACCAGAAGGGATGGAATGTACTGTCAAAGTACCCCATGTGTGGTGAGAACTTGATGGCTTTTCAATCAAAAGTGATATGGAGAAGGAAATAAAGAAACAGGTTTGAATAAAAAATTTGCCTGATCAGACTGTTTAATGTGATCACACTGGCAGCTTACACACAGGTGCAAACATAAAGTAGCTTTCTAAATTAGATCCGACAACTAAGTCAATTAATACTAGGTCATACATCATTATATTTACAATCATACAGAACCTTGAATAGAACACTGCACACAACTTCATGGTACGTTAGAAGCCAGAACATTTAAAAAGTAAAACTTTTCAGTCACATAACTTGAAAAATAGGAGTCACTTCGTGAAACAATTATTCCTAAAAGATACGAAAGAGGTAACACTTCTGTCCACCAGTGGACATATAACAAGTATATACAAGTTTTATCCTAGCTGGATTTTTTTCTAGGATTGTTAAGATAAGCCTACACTTAGACTTGCCATCTGAAGCTGATGATTTGTACTGAACAGATCAACTACCAATAACAAATGCTTAAGATTGAAGTTCAATTAGTCGAAGCGAATAGAATGTACTTGGGTATCAATTTTACCCCCCATGTAGCTTCCCCGCTTTTTCTTGGTCTTCTCATGGCGGAATGATTTACCCTTAGTGAACTTCAAATCGTGGTTGGCTCTTTCACCCCAGGAACCTCTGGCACCTCTCTGCAACATAAAAAACACAATGAAACAAGAGGGCTACAAACAATTTCAGTAACAAAACCAAGACTGACAATAATTTGAAAATATTTTTACACTACAAAATTGTCAGTATGCTTGGCAACCAATTTGTTCATACTGCAAAAATTTCTTGTTTATAATCGCCACTCACCAGTCATCACCAAAACTGATTTTCTTGTTCTGAGGGGTACCGCCGAACCCACCCCTCTGGAAGCTACCCCCTCTATTTCCACCCCTTCCTCCGAACCCACCGCGACCTCTACCGCGACCGCCATCCCTGTCTCCGAAGCCCCTACCCCTACCGCCGAATCCTCCGCGACCGCCTTCACTTCCTTCCCCACCATCCCTGTCGAAACTCTTCCTGAATCCGCCTCGACCACCCTCACCACCGTCGAAACTCTTCCTGAATCCACCTCGGCCACCCTCAGCACCGTCGAAACTCTTCCTGAATCCACCACGACCCCCTCGATCGCCAAATCCCCCTCGATCCCCAAATCCACCACGTCCACCTCGTCCGCGAGGTCCACCTCGTCCAAAGCCACCGCGGTCCCCTCCTCGTCCCCTGAAACCTCCTCGGCCAAACGATCCTCTGCGGTCCCCGTTCTCATCTCCATTCTCGCCACCATTGTCATCACCATCCTGCAGAGGAAAGCAAACATTAGCAATGCATGAAAGTTACACTTATGCCCGTCACTGCAAATCAAGTGGGTTTCAGACAGTCCAAATTCTCAGCATAAATTGCGCTGACACTACGCCAATAACTCGTCTGGGCCAGTACTTTCATGCATTGCTTGAGTTTGCCTTCCTTGCCAAATAAATTTAGCAGGAAAGTTACCTTGGCTTCAAATGAGTTATTGGCGAAGCGTGGATCAACTTCAACAGTTTCAGCTTTGATTCTTCGGAATGGTTCAACCTTTCGGCGTTCCTCATGAACAACAGGCTGAAACCCAATTGATTTCAAAGGCATGTTTAACGTGTTTAACTACATCACAGCAAAGCAACAAAAATACCTACCTTATCAGTTGACTTCACAAAGTTAGAATAGGGATTGGCAGCAGCTTTTTTCTGAATAAAAACAAGAAATAAATTAGAACAGGAAAATCTAAATTTAATTATGTAAACCATATCGAAGAATAACTACCACCTTAGGCTTTTCATCTTCATCATCGTCATCATCTGAACTCGATTCCTCTCGCTTTCTCTTGGAGTTGGTGTCCGCAGCTGGTTTGGCTGGCGGCTTGTCATCTTCACTAGAGTCAGAGTCTTCAGACGAGCTTTTCTTGGCTGGAGTGGGTTTAGGTGTCGCTGCTGCAGATATAGAAACTACATCATGACAAGAAGAAAACAACTTTGTGTCTAAATAAGTTTCAAAACTTACCCTTCACTGGTGCCTTCTTGGGTGACTCGTCATCTGAAGAATCAGAATCATCTGAGGAGGATTCTTTCTTAGCCTTCTTGGCAGGCACGGGAGTCGCTGGAGGTTTAGCTGCAGTTTTGGCTGGAGTTTTAGCTGAAAATTGCAGAATCATAGTTCAATAGTAACAAAATAGTTTACAGGTAACCTAGTAGTTTGATTCTCAAGCAAATAAGGTTGGGGAAATACCTGGTTCATCAGAATCACTGTCATCACTGGAATCACTGTCACTAGATTTAGATACAGGGGTAGGTTTTGTGGCTGCCTTCTGTTGGCCTGGCTTAAAGGCGGGTGCAACAACCTTACCATCAGAGTCACCTATGATAAAAATTGTAAAATTAGAGAAATTGTGGATCAGTAATATCTATGGAGGGGTTTGCACAAGCTCCGATTTCACTTACTGCTGTCATCAGACGAGTCTTCCTTGGCTTGTGGCTTTGCTGCCACAGGCTTCACTTGCTTTCCTTTTGGTGGTTCATCATCTGAAGAGTCAGAATCTGAGCTAGAGTCCTTCTTAGCTACTGGTTTGGGGGTAGCCTTAGCTGGAGTGCCCTTTGTCGGTGCAGCTTTGGTTTGGACTTTAGGAACATCTTCCTCATCAGAGCTGTCAGAATCTGAGTCACTGCTGTCAGCCTTCTTTGCTGGCGTTACAACCTTTGCAGCAGCTGGCTTGGCAGGTGTCGCAGCCTTACCAGGGGCTGGCTTAGCTGGGCTGTCGTCAGAATCAGAGTCAGAGTCTGAATCTTCACTGCTCTCAGCCTTCTTAGCAGCAGGCTTCACAGCAGGCTTTGCAGCAGGTTTTGCAGGAGTGCCTTTGGCAGCAGGTTTCTTGGGTTCATCATCAGAATCGTCAGAATCAGAGTCGCTACTTTCTTGTTTCTTTGCAGGGGTCATAGATTTAACAACAGGTTTGGCAGGGGTGGTTGTGGCAGGTTTCTTGGCAGGAGCAGCATCAGAACTATCACTATCACTTTCACTACTTGACTCCTTCTTCTTCTGTGGTGTGGCCTTGGGTGTTGATTTGGCAGGGGTTACAGGTTTCTTGGGTGCTTCATCCTCTGAACTGTCACTGAAATTTAAAAGTCGAGTCAATAGGCATTCAAAAACCATTAACAACAAGGAGTAAGACAAGATAAATCATTACCTGGAGGATTCTGCAGCTGCTTTGCCATTTGTTTTAGGAGTTCCGACGCCATTAACTTTCTTTGGTGGTGTTGGTTCATCTTCTGATTCTACATAAACAAGGAAACAGTAATTACATATGAAGTTTAAGCAACCGTAACTGTTAATAATTAAACCCAATCCTACCTGAACTAGAATCAGAACTGGAACCCTTCTTGGATTGTCCTCTTACAACAATCTTCTTAGGTGAGGTGCTGCAAGAACAGAAAAAATTAGATCCATCGACAAATCACAAGAGCAATATTTATTTTCTACAACAATTACCTCTGGAAGTGTTTAACGACATCAAAAATTGTGGGCGAGCCTTTGGGAAGAGCCACCTGCAAACAAAAACGCATATTAACACTATCCAGCCAATACATAAACAAATGGGAAAACATAACTGTGCATAGATACGCCAAGCAATACATTGATGTAGAAGACATGCTAAAAACAGAGTGAACAGCTCGCCGCTGAAAAATAAGGAAACAGTGCACCCCCCAGGAAGCATGGCCTACGGCCGAGTGGAAGACAACCGAAACGTGTCCGCATTTAAACAAAGATGTAGGCATTGAGGATTGCACTACTTCTAAAAACTAGTGCCGAGATCCGAAGGGCAACGAGATGGAGAAGCATGCTTAGCTGGTAAAACGAGATACAAACAAGCGGCATCCGCTCACCATGCCCACACACGTGGTTAACTTACCGCTTTTGTCTTCTGTTGAAATAAGTGAGCCAAAGATTTGTCTTTTTTCGCGAGAAACTCATATACAAGAGCGCAGACACCAACTTCGTCGACTCCGGCCATTGTATTGAACTGAACTCACAACTTGAAACTAATTAAAGAATTTAGGCTGCAAGTCACACTTGCGCACAAAACACGCCACAACCACGCTGCCTGCTGCTTCGATCGACCAAGGAGTAACACTCGAATGGAATGTAGAAGAAGAAGAAAAAGCGTCCTTTCGTTGACGGAAATGACTCGTATCCACCAAGCAGATATTCGCCATGCCCGGAAACGAGTTCCTCAAAAGATCGAACTCGAACGAGAAACACACCGAACCCCGAATTGTTATTTTATTTTTAAAGTCAGAACTTGTGTGGCTTACATTAACAGAAAAATGACGTGTAAATTATTGTGAAACCGAAATCCAGCACCAATGCATGTTAATTAAATGCTGGCGACATGGGCGATGTGCTTGTGAATGGTTTTCCATGCCGCCGATCGTCTTTCTCATCGGGGATGTAACTCAGCGGTAGAGTGTCTGCTTCGCATGCTGAAAGTCCTGGGTTCAAATCCCAGCATCTCCACCAACTTTTTCTTTGTTGGACTTCATTAATGACGCATACTCTCGATCAGTTATCAGAATACTGCCTTTGTAACGACAAAATTTGTGTTTAAACACGTCTGGTCATTGTAAATCGTACGCCGCTCACCCTCCCGCCCGCCCACCTCCACCTGCTCCGTTGTGCAATGGCGACTTTTGCGCTGTCTGCTGTGCGAATCATTCAAAAGAATTTCAGGTTTGTTTTATTTCCTCGTACATGTCACTTGCTCTGGCAAATTTGACGTCTTATTCAGAAGCTGGTGCTACCAGATAACCTAAATCCCACACTTCAGATTAATTCTGAAATGGACATGGGCATAAAAGAGGTGTAACAATTAACCTAAATTGACTGACGTTTGTTTTGCTTTGATTTATTTCAGACATCAGTTTCTGGGAAGATCTATCAACGATTTACATGGCCGTGTGTCAAAATCCACAGAGGCATCGGTGGAGTCATCGCACACCTCTAAAACTGATTTAGAACTAAGTGATTCCTGTGTCAAAAGACTACAAGAAATAGCATTGGATGGAAGCTTTTTAAGAGTCACTGTTGAAGGAGGTGGATGCTCAGGTTTCCAATACAAATTTGAGTTAGATTCGAAAACTAGCGAAGATGATAGGTAAGCCTTCAATTCTTCTTGTATTTTATCTTGTGTATTTCCTACAATGTTTGAACTGTTATGTAATCATAATCTTCCCTCATTTCAGAATATTTACAAAGGATGGTGCCAAGATCGTCATAGATGAAACTTCTTTGGGATATGTAAAAGGATCTGTTATTGATTATCACAGAGAGTTAATCCGCTCAGCTTTTCGCATTACGAATAATCCAATGGCAGATCAAGGGTGTTCGTGCGGAGCATCATTTTCTATTAAGGTGTAGTTTTTAAATGTTAATCTGGAGGACTTGTAAGTTCTATGCGTAGTGGACTGATGGTGTGCAACTTTAAAGACTGTGAAAAGTATAAATGATCATTTTCAGTTGAGGCTTAAAAATAAATTCAAAACAGTTCCATATAAGAAGCCTGTAACCCAATAAAATTATTTGGAAATCTTGATACTACCTTAGTTATTCCACAGAAAAGCACAACTATGAACAAGGTACAAGATACATATTTAATAGCATAATCTTACAAAAGTGAAATTTTCATGCAGAATATATAAACAACATATATACAAATATATAACAAATATAAAAATATAATCACAAACTTATCACATTCCTAAGATACTTTGTACCTCACAATGGTGAACAAAGAACAGGGACTGTCACTGTAGGCACGCATTGAAGAAGGGAGGACAAAATACTTTGATCGTAGATTCTCATGAACCACTTTGATGGGGAACAAGGTACGTGGCTGGCTTGACTAGTTGTTGGTGATCCATTTTTTTTTCAAATTTCTTTAGTTGATATCTCCTCATTGCAGGAAGCGTTGAGACACAAATATTGTGGTTACTTCTGCTTTCCTTTCTTTGACGTCTGTTAAAGCAAGTGTTAAAAGTTCACTTAAAATTTTTATGCAAACAGCCTTTACATAGCTACAAAAACATAAGAATAGAAAACCTCAGCTCGCAATGAAGAGAGAAATTTCATTCTACCAACCTTAGACTGAAACTTCAAATGGTCAATGGTGTCTTTTTGAAGAGCTAGTTTTTCATTCATATTTGCTAAATGCTCAGACATTACTGCAAGCTGAGTGTCATAACCTTGTGTGGTAGCTGCCAACTCCTCTGACAATTTTGATGCACGTTCTTCACCTACCCTTTGACTCTGCACTGCATCTTCCAGTCGAGCTTTCAAGACAGCACACTAAGCAAAAGGACTTGTATAAATTCAATTGATACTAATTTATTTAAGTTCTTCTGAAGGAAAAAAAAAATTTCTGTTACTATTTACCTCCGATATAAATGTTGTTGCTTTGGCTTCAGAAGTTTGACATTGAGCAACAAGCTCATACAGCCGAGACCGGAAGTACTCTTTTAATTTCTCCTCTCTGGCCTCTATTTCAGGGGGTGCCATTATAGGAGCAGAAAGTTTACCAAGCTGAAATTAACGGGGTTAATAATGGCACAATAGATGAGAGCAAATTGACACATTAAAGCACGAAAATTACAATCAAAGCTTACCAAATTTGTAATGACTGTCTTTTCACCTTCACCATCTTTGATTTCTGATGGTCCTAAAGTACTAGAAGAATTGGCACTTTTTGTATTAGCCTAGAACAAATTCAAATGGTGGTTAAGAGTCCAAACAACTCACATTTCAAAGAACACACCTAGTACTCACTTCAATTGATTCCTGATGCAAGTGCAACAAATGATACTCTTGTTGCCAGTGCTCTCTGTCTCTTTCAGCTTGAGCAGCCTGGTCTTGGATAGCTTGCAGTTGAGCTAACAGTGCTTTACAATTTTCTTCTTTACTTCGCAATTCGACTTGCACACTCAGAGCTTCTTCATATGGAACAGATGATGGTTCCTCCTAAAACAATTGTAAGTTTAGGGAGTTTATGAGGTTGTATTTTTTTCTTTTTGTTTCTATAATTTTGTACAGTGTTTTATCACACAGCAGCAATTACCTGTTCCAAAGATGCCAAATAATTTGCTGCTCTCTTGCGGAAAGCTGTTACAGTTGGATGGGCTTGACTTCCATATTGAGAATCTACACTAAATGAGGACTGATACTCGTCCATAATGTTCACCAGCTGGTCAAGTAAAAAGAGAATACAATTTAATTTTGTAATTCTGAAAATGAACCAATAATTAAAAATAATTTTAAAAAATCAGATCAGATCTACCTTTCCAGAGGAAGATATTGCAGAGGCTAGTGTACCAAGAACACTCTCTGCTTCTTCTTGAGCACTTGCATCTAAAAACTTGCCACTTTCTTTTTCAAGTGTGAATTTTACTGTGTAGGAGCACAGCAGTTCTAGAAGGTAGAGAACCGAAGGTAAGGCCAAGTAGTTTGGAACATGTCCAAGGGACAGTGGAAAGTATAGCAAGAAATAATACAAAGTTGTAGATGCTAATAATATTACCTTGAGCAGCCTCATGGAACAATTTCAGTGATTGGGCTAATTCTTTTAAAAAGCGGTGTTGAGATTGTACGGGATGCTGAGAGTGTCTTCTATCTGGGAGAATACAATTAGATAAATTTGAAAAATACTACTTGCGAAAACAAGAACCATCAATAATTTCTCTTTAGACAAAAACTTACTCTGGCCAGCTAAAAGCTGCACATAACCAGATATCTTTGTTATCTGGACACTGAAGCGAGCAGAACAAGACACAACTTCACGACTTGCAGAAAGAAGCTCTTCAGAAGCTCCAAAGAGTACACATTCCTCCTCCATACTGCGAGCAGAACAAGACACAACATCAAGACTTGGAGAAAGAAGCTCTTCAGAAGCTCCAAAGAGTACATATTTCTTCAATAGCATCAAAAGCAATTTGTCAACTCTATTTCATAATAATACTACACAGGAAATGTAGGTAGACAAAGTAGAAGAGAACAAAATTCACCTCAATTGACAGTACGGTTGTAGTTTTTGAAGATACAAGCTGTATGAACGTAGAGGCCTACTAAATGCACAAAGAGAGGGAGCAGTATCAAGAGTCCAGCTATCAGTCTCAAGACCTTGTTGAAAATCAGAATACCCTTGCTTTAATTGATGCAGCTGCCTTCCACTATCTTGAAGGTGCTCTGAGAACTAAACAAAGTTCAAAAAAATTCACATCTCTGAACATCCAGCTAAAAATTTCAAACATTGCATCTTTAAGAAAATATTTCCATTACCTTTGAATTTAATGGGCTTAGAGATCCATGCACAATAAGTAGTCTATTCCGCACATGTGAATGAAACGCCTCTAGAGCACTTGCAATCTCCTCAATATGACTGCCAGCCAAATTCACAGTGCGTAGTACTTTTGCCTGCTGTCCCCGATCATGGTGTGGTACGTTTAATTCATTCAGGTCCCTGTCGCCTATGGAAGAGGTAAATCTTTGTATGTTACTCACTTACATAGAGATTGCAGAGCTTAACAATAATTTTTAAAAAACAACAATCTATCTTACTTGAATCAACAAATGGTAGATGGGTGGTGATTATTTGTGTTGCATCTTCCAGCTGAGATGCCAGCTGCAAGCGTTGGGAGTTAAGCTCTCTTGCATGTGCTGTTAACTCAACATTCGATTTTTGAAGTGCTTCCACCCTTTGATCCAAACGGTTATTAAGTGGCTGTGAAGTGCCTGAAGACACAGGAAGCGATGCTGCAGCTAGAGCAGATGCTTTTTCACTTTCCAGCTTAGACACAGCTTTCTGCAAAGAAGTTTCTCTGTCACAAGTACATACTTAAAGCTAGTTTGATCCACCGATAACCATATTAAAAGACTAATCCAAACACCTTGTGTTGATCTTGCTGAACACGTAATTCATGTTCCAGTTGCTCAATTCTTTGAGTAAGATGATCTATGTCTTGTCTGTGTGTTTCCTCCTTATCATGGAGCTTCGGAAAAAGGTAAAGATTATATGAATTTGTTTTCTAATAATGTAAATTCAGCCTGACCAGTCAGCAATTTTAATTGTTTTTACTTAATTATTATTTTTACGAAAGTGCAAACGCTAGCTTTCAACTTACCAAAGTTAGCAGCTTTGCATTTTCTGTAATGGTTTTATGCAGTTCTTCTCCCATCACCTCGCTGTTACACCCCATGTTCGAATCTGGGATCTTAGTTTTACTTTTCTTTGCTTTGGACTGAAATATTAAAACACAACAGAAAATTTTTATCTTGTTCCAGCAGCAACTGAAATCGTGAGATAAAGGTAATTTACCATTGAATCCAATTCATCTTGAAGCACAGTCACACGCTTGGTCAGTTGTTGATTTCGAAATGAAAGACTATCCATCTCCTGCTCAGCTTTTCGTAAGCTCTGTTCCCGTTCTTTCAGTGTATCACGGAGCTCAGAGCTCTTTGTTTGCTCATCGAGAACAGCTTTTTTTAAAACAGCAACCTGGGCACGGACCTTCACACAACACATGAAGAAGGTATCACGATACTGGACCCAGGATTAATTAAATATCACATGAAGTACGTACTACATACCTTCGAGTATTCTGAAGCCACTTTCTGGTATTTGGCTTGTAAATCCCCACCAATTCCATCCATGGCTAAAAAGAAAATGTCAGCGGTAAAAGGTAAAGAGAAATTGGCCATCTACTGCACAAACTATTACAAACATTACACAAAACTTCTTACAACTGATATTGTAAGTTAACATGCAGATTTCAATACAAGTTATAGCATGATTTCGTACGAACCCAAATCCAAAAGCAAAATAAACGCAACAACTTTCGTCTCATTCATCAAATTGATTCATTCTGTGAGAACTGTCAAACTGACCATCCTGCATGGTAAATCATGATAATTTTAAAACAGTGGTGTCTAGTTTTACCTGATCAAGGAGAAGTTTTGAAGTCTAAGACGATAACGATATTTTCAGTACCAATAGTGTATGTAGCTTTATATTAATGGAAAACATGAACGTTGATTGGAGAAAGGGTTATGTTACAGGATATGGGCAGATGTCAGATGTGGGTGTCAACTTTGGGGGTTGGGGTGGGGGGGAACGGCATTATTTACAGGTCAACACGCGTATTTGCAGTTTGTTTGTGTCTGCGCCTAAGATCTGTTTACCCAAGTGATGAAATATTTCGCTACAAATTTTTAGTGACATTACACGATGACGGACATACCATCGTGTCCGCCTACTTTAAAGGCGATCCAACACTATCTCAAAATCGCCCAAGAACATGCCACTAGAGATCCGGTGGTTGCGTACTGGAGTAAGTAATCACAGACTTTACCTCAAGCTTGCTTCAAGGATAGTGCGATAGCCTAGCCTTAACGGTTATGTCATTTTGAACTAAATACTGCAGAATACCACATTTAATTGTTTTTTACTTTGAACATATACACTGGCCTGCGGCTTTAACGTCCCGTGTTGAACTGTTCGTTCTCTCAGGTCAGCTGTATGCTCTCCAGACTGCCTTAAATATAGACCGAAAATCAGATGAGAGCAAAGTCTTTCTTGTGAAGATGATGGATCGTTTAGAAGTCCTGAAGAAAGAACTAAAGGACAATGAAGCTATTACAAATGAAGTTGCTGCTCAAGCACACATTGAAAATTATGCCCTGAAACTCTTTGAATTTGCCGATAGTCAGGATAGGGCTTCAAACTATGGAAAGTAAGAATTCTTTTTTTCATACCTGATGCTAATTAATGTGAATTCTTCACTGTATTATGAAAGTAACGTTTTGTGATTCATTTACTAGGAACGTAGTGAAAGCATTTTATACATCAGGGATGTTATTTGATGTGTTGACAACATTTGGAGAATTATCAGAAGATATCCAACAAAATCGTAAATACGCAAAATGGAAGGCAGCCTATATTCACAATTGTTTGAAGAATGGAGAAACACCTGTACCAGGCCCAATGGAAATGGATGGAGGTGAAGATGAAGGATCTTCTGAAGCTGCTGGGGGTTCCAGTACTGCTCAAGATCCAATTAATAATTTGCCATCAGTCCCTAAGCCTTCCAGCCCAGGATCTAGTAATCTAGATGATGATTTTGGTAAGGAGTTTGGATGGCATGTATGGTTCAAAGAAAATCTGGTTCTAGCGATGTTTTTATCCACCCAATGGATATCATGTGGTTTTCAAAAAAAATTTAAATGCAGGATTACCCAGAGTTCCTCCTCAGTTACCTGATGAGCCGCGAACCGGACCTACTATACCAACTCAGCCAGTGCTTCCATCCCCTGATTTTGGCTTTAACTTGCCATCTACTCCTGCACCTGAACCCATGGTACCTCCAATGCAACATTTCAATCCATCTCCAAGCCCGTCCTTACCACCAGGAGATACAACATGGAAGCCTAGCAATTCAGGTACATTTACTGCTACCAAATTGTCGTGTTACTCCATAATTGCAGCCAAATTAAAAGCTCCCCAGCATGTAGAAATATTTCTTTACTTCTGTTTTTTGAGGTGTTTCAAAATGTGGTTTTATTTTCAGGGGGTGTTCATCTTACGCCTGAGCAAATGACAAAAGCACAAAAGTATTGCAAGTTTGCTGGCAGTGCTTTGTCATATGATGATATCCCAACAGCTATGTTGAATTTGGAAAAGGCATTGCATCTCCTGAAAACAGGAGTAGACCCTAGTTGATGTAAAGGTTTTATATCCCTCCACATCTTTGTGCTATTTTAAATCCTGCTTTCTTTAGAGTTTCTACTTTAAAAAATTAATTTCTGTTATTCTTGAGGATTTGCTTTCATTTATGTATTTAAAGTCTCTTTGTTTTAGTGACTTAATCAAGTCTTTGCTGTTCCTAAACAAAGTGTTTTGATTGGGAGCCTTCCTGTCACTGATCAAAGTACATAATTTGTGACTCCAAACGCTTTTTGACAGAATAAAATCAACACAGCTCATGTAATCACAGTAATACTCATTTTTTAATTTGATTTATAATAATACTGACATTTTAAATATAGGCTTATAATTAACATAACAGACATGACAGTGACATACTAAAAACCCTGTAGTAGCCAAAACACTCATCTTTCAGCCCTTTCATGACTCAGGACCATACAACTTCAACAAAGTGACTAGTAAGGTGCCAGCACCCATATAGCCTACAAAGATAAAAATTGAAACCTTAAAAAAATGTCACATCTTAACAATACAGCACAAATAAGTTACACTTATCTCATATTTTCTCAGAATTACTTGGTCCTCTAAGAATTCAATGTCTTAAAATAAATAACATTTCAGTAAGTCAACTTGAATGTTCTATTTTTGGGAGATGCCCTTACAATTATTCTGCTACATCAATACAATAAAATAAAATAATTTTTTTTTGTCACAATTTTTCTTTTACAAAATACTTAATGTAAGGTAACTACTAAAGGGCTTTAGTAAGTACACCATAATGGCCTCAATTGAACACAGTCTCTTGAATTGACAGCCTTCGTCATCAAAATAGAGAAAATCACAATCAAATTTTAAGTAACATCAGGAACAGGACAATCTGCTATCATTACCTTAATGTTCAGTCATGGAAATTTTTATTTTAAAGTGCAATAAAATAAAAACACCCTGTACTGCAAAAATTTCTGTGCACTGGTGACTCATAAAAATGCCACAGTCTGATCTCTCAGCCAGCTTGTGGTGTACAAACAGATCATCAAAAATTGGTCTAACATTATGTTATGGAGATAGTGTGTCATAGCATAACTGATTGTCTTGACATAAAGACAACAGCATCATTGATAGAAGAAAATAGATACGATTCAGGGAAGTCTTCAAAGAAGCCACATTTGTTCAAGCTCTCAAACACAGTCCCTGAAATGACAGTTTCATGTTAATTTCAGCTTAATACTTTTCTTGTAAAA
This sequence comes from Odontothrips loti, assembly GCA_038380765.1. Taxonomy (NCBI): domain Eukaryota; kingdom Metazoa; phylum Arthropoda; class Insecta; order Thysanoptera; family Thripidae; genus Odontothrips; species Odontothrips loti. Next base: position 13,729,539 of record CM076247.1, read on the forward strand.
GTGCACACTTTTAACTTGAAGTACTTACACGAAGAGTTCGACAGACATAGGATCCGGCCCTGGCTTTTGAGGTCCTTGTGTAAAGACAGCAAAGCCTTAACTGCTGATGGGTCAACAAATGATACTGATACCATGTCCAAAATCAAACACAGGGGCTGAGGGTGTGAAAGACTTCATGAATTCCATGGGAAGAAAATGAATCAAATAAAAATTTTGCAGTTAACCACATACTATACCTTAGATTGATTAGTAGTTGAAATAATTGTAGCAGGATCACTCTGTTTGTCGTGGTTTGATTTTTCATGCTTTGCATGACCATCTGCAATACTGCTGATTTTGTGTTGGAGATAGTCCTTATTTGCAAAATGTAATCCACCAGCAATTTGAACAATGCGTACACCAGGTATTTCAACAGCCTTGGGAAGAAAAGACAAATTTCAATTCAGTGAAGATCCGAAATCCTCCTTTGAAAAAAAAAAAAAAATCTAAAAAAAATCATGTCTTTGGTAAAACTTACAGATTGGTAACATTTAATATCCAAGTAAATTTGTGTGCCTGGCACATTGCCAAGAACCCGCAAAAGAGGCTTCTGGCCTCTGATGACCAATGTTAGGAGTGAAAATGACACTCCTAAACCAAGTCCATAGTCAATGTCCAAGACAATAACTCCAAGGAAAGACCCCAACCACACCAAAGCATCTGCATGCGAGTGCCTCCAAGCTTGAAAGAGATCTTTAACTTGCATGAGCATTCCTTTAAGTGCGACAACTACAATAGATGCTAGAACACACTAAATTAAACAACAATTATTAATACTTTTCTTTTCAATATCTACTTTTTGAGTTGGGGTATTTTACAGTAAATTTTCTTACGTTGGGCAGAGGCTGAAAAAGTGGTCCTACATAGAGCAGAACAAAGAGTAGAATAATACAAGAAAAGAAGCTTGCCAACTGTGTCTTTCCGCCGACTTTCAATTGGATCATGCTCCTGGAAAGTGAGGCAGCAGTGGGAACACATCCAAACAAGGACCCAAATAAATTTGCGCTTCCCTGCATAGAAACAATTAAACATTACGGATAATACATGTAGAACAAGTTCATAAGACTTCATATCTTGAAGGATACCTACTGCTGCTAAAAGCTCTTGATTTGCTGATACACTGTAATTTCCTTTTTTTGCTAGAATTTTGGCCATTGACATATTAATAGAAAAAGCCACAAGGCAAATGACCAAACCATCAATTAGAAGGCTGGGAAAAAGCCAAAGAGGAGGGACTTCAGGCACTGGCAACCTGCTCAGGTGAAAATTGTGTCAGTCGAAAGTGAGAACAAGTTCACAAGTTAATTTTTTGTATTACATACCCAGTTGATACATGTCCTATGGTTTTCACATTATAGGTCTTTTCAAAGCCTGCTAAGTACGAAACAGCTGTTCCAATGATAACAGCAAACAATTCTATAGGTATTGGGATTGGGATTTTTTTTTCAATTCGAGGCTGTAATAATTTATGACAGGAATAATTATAGAAAATAATTTTAGTTGGTGACAAGTAAAGGAAAACATAATTTAAGATATTCCTTGCCTTCAAGAACTCGTTCCAAATAGTAAGAACAATAATTGTAGCAGCCGATATACCAACAGTTACTAAATTGGCTTCTGTTATATGAACAACCAGATCATAGTAGGCCTGGAGAGGAATGAAAGTTGTATATTCACTAAGAAAAGTCAAAAAAAAAATGGTGAATTTATCTCTTCTCTAGTACTTACATAAATTATTTTTAGGGGCCCTATTCTTCGAGGTAACTTTATACCAAAGAATTTGCTGATTTGGGATGTTATGACATGGACAGCTGCCCCAGTAGTGAAACCACTGACCAAAGTTTCTGATAAAAGAACACTCAACACACCCATCTTGAGAATTCCCATGACCACCTGATGGGAGAAAGATAATCAGCACACAAAAGGTCAAAAGACTGTACACATAACATTATATTTGAGGTTCAATAATAGTACCTGCCAGAATCCCACAACAAAACACAATGCTGCGCCCACTTGTGTGGGAGATAAATGGGTATCATTTTCTGGTAAATCAAACTGTACATCAGAAGAATTTGAAAAAACTGAGCGGTCTTCTGTTTCTGAATACATAAGAACAGCTTTACTTGCCATTATGCAAACTACAGAAAGAGTTCCTGGAAAGCAAAAGGTCTAATTGTTATTTAGTGCTCCCAGTTTCTGTATGAAAAGGAAGATACAAAGACCACTTTAAAAAAATATATATACCAATAGATAAATGCCTTGATGTGCCCATTAGAGTGTAAATGAAAACAGGGAAAAAGGCCATGTAAATACCAACAACTGGAGGCACCTGAGCAAGCATGGAATATGCAATACCTGAAATAGAATCTCAAATCAGTGCTACCTGGAGTAACTTAGATCATTTAACACAACACAAAACAAACAACTGCAACTTCAAGGCAAGAGAAAATACTTGCGGGGATGCTCACCATGGGGAATGTGCATCACTGCAACTGTAGCGCCTGCAATGATGTCAGGGACGATGTAGTTTTTCCATTGATAGTGGTAGAGCCAGTCGGCTATGGGAAACAGGGACAGCGCGCTACCCCGCACGTCACACCCCTTCGAGGTACGGGCCAGACGCTCCCGGAAACCTGCAACACCACCTCAGTTTCTGGTTAAATGCCGCCCAGAGCCCGGACTTCCCTCCCGTTCCGGAGCCAGGACCGAGGCCAGGACGCAAATCTTACCTGGCTTCTTGGGTTTGCTGTACAAGTAAAGCTGATCGAAGTCGCTTCGCCGGGATGGCTTGGGCCTATTGGTGCGGACGACAAGTGCTGGAGGGATCGAAGAGTCGCCCTTGACGAGGGACTCGGACTCGATCTGGAAACTAGCATAAGGAGGACACATCAGTGGAATTGTATTCTTGAAAGGGAGGGTCGGGGTAGAAAAGACCCTTGTCTGGACCAGGAAACGTCAGTCCAAGGGCGACATGACTTAGCGGCGATGGTTGGATGCCTCTGTGGCCAGATTCCGCCATTACGAGGCGGGCAAAACAGACTAAAAAAGACGGGAGAGCAAGTCACGTGTCGCACTGCGGCGCACGAGGATGAGGCCCGGCCTGCCCGGTCCGCACAATGGAGGTGGAGGCCGGAGGCACGCCGGCCAGGAGGCCGCCAGCAACCAACCGAAGCACAGATAAACCAGGCCCGATTGCTCCGCAGCTCTGCAGGCGCTCTGCTCTTGGTGTCCGTAGAAGGCCGGTCCGTGTCCGTGGTGTCCGAGGTGCGCTGGTCAGTCGGGGGGCCTCAAGAGCCAGGCGCGGATCCAGGGGCGGCTCTAGGGGGGGGGGGGGGCGATGTACCGCTTTCTGCCTACTTTCAGGCGGATTGTAACGCGAATTGCCTACCTTTCGGGCGCCCTAGGGGGGGGGGGCGTTCGCCCCCCCCCCCCCCCCCCCTTGGATCCGCGCCTGTCAAGAGCCGAGCCGAGGAGGGAAGTAGGGGCGTAGCTAGACTAGCTAGACTTCGGAGGGCGACATGCCGCTCTAATTGCCTATGTTCAGCCTTTTTTTTTATATTTTTAAATACGGGTTGCCTGCCCCGTTCACCGGTTTTGAGTGGGTTGAGCCCCGCCCCAGGCTACGCCCCTGGAGGGAAGGACCGGGACCGAGGCAGCAGGCGGCTCCCACCGACCTGCGCATCGCGTCTCTTCGGCCTGAGAAACAGCTGATGAGACTGGCTGCTTGCCGAACACGACAACATGACACCGCCATCCGGCTGGGCCCGGGGACACCCGGGGACACCCGGGGCCGGCCGTAAACCTCGCGAGGCGGCAGTCCGGCGTGGGAGCGACTACTGCACGGGGACGTAATGGGTGTGCCACTGGGTCGTAGCCGGCCGCAGCCGGAGCCGTGTGCCGTGCCGGCAGCGAGGAGCGACTCGCAAGTGCACAGCAGTCAGCCCAACTCAGCTGCTGGCCTCTAAAAGCGATCATCCTTGACATTGTCGCAAGGCGACGTTCATAAACTAACGTGATCGATTTTAGGCCACTTTTTGCCCTCCCCCCCCCCCCGGCCTTATCGTGACCTGGCTAACCTAACCTTGCATTAAAGATAGGATCGTGACCATAGGCTGGCTGAACCCCCCCCCCCCCCCATTGGTCACGTAGTTTATGAACGCCCCCCAAGAGCAAATCTACTCGAGTCAGTCTTATTGGCAGTGGACATGGCGCCAGGCGGGTAGGCAATTACCGACCCGAGTGTGCACGCGTGTCGTGCGGGCTGGCCTACCCCGGCGCTCACAGGCGCTCGGCGGAGTCGCTCGCTGGGGCTGGGACACACTTCATGGACGACGCCTCTAAAACGCCCAGCGAAGCGCGCCGGACGGTCGGGTCGGCTGGTCACGCCTGCACGAGTGCACGAGTACCCCGCGGCAGCATGGCGGCAGCGAGCGGAGGCGGCGGCCGGAGAGCTGCTGGTGCGGACGAACGGACCACAAGCGGAGCACCGGAAGGTGGCCGAAGGTGGCTGAAGGCCGCGGGAGCCGCGGGCCGAACGTCGTGGACCGAGCCGCGATGTGTGAACACGGGATCGGCACGGCACGGCCCGCGCCATCTCGCGTTTTCGTCTGATTTACCTTAAGCCTGCTAGAGGGCCGCAGGGCTGGGAGTTCCCCGAACCTCCGCCGCGTCTGCTGTCTGCTGGCCGCGCGCCGTGGTCGGTCACACGCCCAGCAGACCGCCGCCGTGCCCATCGGGCGACAAGATCACTTAATGCGGCTTCGCTTATTAAGGCGAGCGCATGACGCGGACAGCTGACGACAGTCGCTGATGAGCGTCTACTGTTGTGACAGAGGGAGTGTGACGAGTGTGACGCGGCCCTAGCGTGACGCGGCCAATCACAAGCGATAGTAACTTGGCGGTAACTATGCTCTGCCGGAGCCCCGGCCGGAGCCGGAGGGCCGGGGCAGCCGGGGGCGGCTCACTTCTCAGAGCAGCGCGGGCGGGACGTCGCTTCCGTTCACGTCGAGTGCGAGAGAGAGAGAGAGAGAGAGAGAGAGAGAGAGAGAGAGAGAGAGAGAGAGAGAGAGAGAGAGAGAGAGAGAGAGAGAGAGAGAGAGAGAGAGAGTGAACGCCATAGAGGCACGTTTCGCTGAATGTGCTAACGAGCATCCCACCACCTTCGCGCTGCCGTTTTTCCTGGAGACAGGTCGGGTTGTTCTGGGTTCCGTGAGGAGGAGGAGGAGGAGGAGGAGGAGAAGAGGGACTGTTTGCGTACGCTTCTTCAGCTGCTGTCCGTCATCCTGCCGGGAATTCCCACCATTGCCTGCCGTACGGGTGACACGTGCGGGTGTCGTCCAGTAAGGACGTCCGAAAATCCTTAAACCGCGGAGGATTCCCCGAACGGTAGCGCCTGCAAGTGCCGTGGTAGGCCAACCCGCACGACACGCGTGCATTCACAGGTCGTACGGTTGCCTACCGAGCAGGCGTCAGTTTGCTGGCTAAATTGGGTTTGCGTCTGCGACAATATCGTGGACGTACTTAATGGATAACACCTCAAAAGTATCCCGTGAGACGCCGCAGGTATCGGGCGGTGTCAGAGCCAACCAGATGCCACGTATTGGCCACGCCATGTGTCCTACACCAGTTCCCGACCCCGACCCGCCGCACGCGTCGGCCACGAGAGGGGCACCGTACCTAAGTCCGCTATCGATCGGTTGGGCCCCGATCACACACACACACACACACACACGGGCCCCAAGGGCCACCGCAGCACAGCCCGCGTAATCTGCCAGCTGATCGTCACGTTTGGGAAGGGGTCATGTGGAGTCGGTCAGTAGTCTCACACAGACCGTGACGGACTAACAGCCGTGAGAATCATGCTATGACACATTGCTAGGAGAGAAATCTAGCAGCAGGCGTAAAATGGGTGACTCTGGGGGGAAAGCCAAGCCGCGATGCACTCAGGAAGAAGGGCACGTTTCGGCCACTAAATCTCGCTGATGTCGCACATAATTTTGTGTGAAAATGAAAGTGATACTACACGGGGGATGGCAGAATGCGAATTCCAGGATCAAGGAGTGAGGTTATATGGGCGGAGACGTGCCAACTATAACAGGGGTGAAATGCTGAGAAGGGGAGAAGGGCGTAGAGCCAGCGTGCTAAGGGCTCTTCTAAACTACTTACTCATTGTGATTTCCATCAGCCATATTCCGCTAAATTGAGTACAACTAAGGTCTTCTCTGCGCACAAGCACTGCACATGCAGGACAAGCTCAGGCCGAATGTGCCGATGGACAGGTATTAGTGCTCGGTGTCTACGACACCTAACTGGCACCGCTGGCAGCCGATAAAATTCGGGCGCCCACAGCAGACGGCATGCTCTGCACTAACGTCCGTGTCCGTCCGGTGCGGATTCCGAGCCATACTGAATACGCGCGGGCGTCCTTGGCGCTTGGCGCCCTTGCTCAGCTGACAGGCGCTCCTAGAGATGTAAGATGTAATGTTTGAGACACGAACCCCTGTTCGCAGTCGCATGGCGATTGGCGCTCGCGAAGCTCGCGTTCGCGTATTGAGCGGAAAAATATACAAGGGGTGTTACTTACCTCGAGTACGCAGTACAAGATGCGTATTTAAAAATCAAGTATAAAATTTCTTGTTAATCTGATTGTTTTTACCATATTGTTCCTTTTAAAGATCTCGAAGAACCAAATTAGATTTAGGGACTTTGGTGCCGGTGTGTTGTTTCCCTGAGTGTATTTGCCGGGCTGAAATTTTGCCGCCAAAAACATCTGTTGTTAGTTGAGCGAGTGTCTTCGTCTCGGATCGAAATCATTGATCAATTAATTTCCACATGGTTTGACTTTTATTGCATTTAGGTGACTGTGAGCTAGTTTAGCTCATGCAACATGAGCGATTCAGTTGGTATGTACTTCCAATGTTTTTATCTATTCTCTGAGACTGTTCACGGAGTACCCATTGTGCCATTGTTATGCCTTTCATTAATTAAAATTGTAGTTGTCAAAGTTTTATCCAGTTCTTATTCGACTGCTAGTATAACGTATTATTGTTTTGTCTAAGTTTGCCGTTTTCGTTAACTTAAAGTAATTTGATCATGTTTCTTTTTCCATACCGGCCATGAGGTTAAAAGGAACTCATGTGTGTGAATTTTTGTGTTCTACCACAGTACTTCCAAGTCGCATCTCTCAAATTTTACTTTGCATCTTATATCAGGTACCCTCGAATATGTATCCTCGGATGACATTCACCCGTTATTCTATTATTTGTTATCCTTCTAGCATCAGGTAGGCAGAAACGCCAGAAGCTCGACAAGAAGGGTAAATTTGCTGCACTCCAAAGACTGAAAGATTTGAAAGGTGCAAAGAACAAGTATGAATTAACTGAAGAAGATGATGTTTATGAAGAAGTTGATGAGAAAGAGTATGGCAAAAAAGTGCTGGAGCGTGCTGATGATTGGATTGTTGATGATGGTAGTGTACATTGCCTTGCGGTATCTATAAATTATGTCCTGTCAGGATGCAGTGTTACAAGTTATAACTCTTTTTCTGTTACCAGATGGAAGCGGATATGTTGAAGATGGACGAGACATCTTTGATGATGATCTGGATGATGAGTCAATTTCAAAAACTTCAAAAAGTACTTCATCAAGGAAAGGAAACCGCTCCAGAGTATCTGAGCCCTCAGAAAATAAGGGTTCATCTAATATTCGCAGTATGCTTATGAGTATGCCAGTAAAGAGAAAAATATCAAATGTAAAATTGGATGAAGATGATGTCCTTGGTGATATTATGTCTGAACTTAATAGTGCAGGCAGCTCTGGTGCAAAGGATAGAATTATCGAGATGTCTGCCAGTGACTATTTAAAATCATTCAAAAAGAATGTCAAAATTCCTAAAACAGAGCCACTGCAGCAAAGACCCAGGCAAGAGCCTGACAGAATAATTAAGAAAGACATTTTGAAGGTCATTAATGAACCTATGGCCCCTGTTCAGAAGAATGATATGGTGAAGATTAAGAGCGAGCCTGTTAGCCCTCTTAAAATGGATGTAGATGATGTTGCAGAGTCCCAACAAATTGATGATTTTGATTCAAATGACGGATTTCCTACCAATCTTTCAGAGTCTGCTGCAATATCAGCAGCTAATGATGTCAACTGGGAAATTGAAGAGTTTGATTCCCAGGAGTTGTGTAAAGCCATGGACAATACTGGCAGTGCTCAGTCCGTGAAAAGTGATCTTAAACTAAATGTCAAACAAGAACCTGTGGAATTGGATGATAGATGTGATTCAGGACTCACAGATGAGCAGCTTGACGCTGTTTGGCAGGCAATGAGTGGCAACAATAGCTCTTACTCAGCAGGTCCAGCAGAAGTTGTTTCCCTTGATCTTTCTAAATTACCACTTGTGACAAATGAACAAGGTGCCCAAGTATTACGCCTTTTCTGGTTTGATGCATATGAAGACCCCTTCCGCCAACCAGGTGTTGTATACTTGTTTGGAAAAGTTTGGGTTGAGTCTGCAAAATCCCACGTCAGCTGCTGTGTGGCAGTTAAAAATATTGATCGAAAGATATATCTACTGCCCCGAGAAGAACAAGTAGATATGTTGACAAAACAAAGAACTGGCAAACAAGTATCCATTATGGATGTTTACAATGAATTCAACAATGATGTTGCCAAAAAGTATAAAATAGCTCAGTTCAAATCCAAAAAAGTAACTAAAAGTTATGCTTTTAATCTGCCGGATGTACCCCTGTCTTCAGAATATTTGGAGGTGAAGTACCCTGCAACTTGTGGAGCTTTGCCCAGTTCACTGGAAGGTTCTACGTTTAGCAGAGTATTTGGAACTCCAACTAACAGCCTTGAATTGCTTTTGATTGAGAGACGCATTAAAGGGCCTTGCTGGTTGGATTTGTGTGCTCCTGAAGCTGTGAAAAATCCCACCAGCTGGTGTAAGATAGAAGCAAGTCTTTCAAAGCCAGAAAATGTCACTATTTACTCAGGAAAACCAATACCTCCTCCACCTTTGGTTGTGGCTTCTATGAACATGCGTACTGTTGTAAATCCTAAGACCCATCAGAGTGAGATAGTGATGATTGGCTGCCTCATTAACCATCAGTTTTACTTAGACCGTCCAGCTCCAAATCCACCATTTCAGCAACATTTCTGTGGTATGCCATGTTTTTTCATCAACTTCTAGTCAAATTTATTGATAACATACTGGTATCAACTTCAATCATGCCTCTGCTCTTTCCAGCTTTTACCAAGCCATGTGATATGCCTTGGCCTTTGGATCACAAAGATGCAGCATCTCGTTACACAGCCACAAAAGTTGAAAAGGTTGACACAGAAAGAGCTCTTCTAGGATTTTTCCTAGCTAAATTTTCCAAGCTTGATCCTGATCTTTTAGTTGGTCATGATATAGCAGGATTTGACATGGAGGTTTTAATGCACCGTATATTTGTGAACAAAATTCCCAACTGGTCTAGAATAGGAAGATTAAGAAGAGCAAACCCACCTCAGAACACCAAGGTACTTAAAATTCAAATATAAAATGCATTGCCAAAATGGCAGTTGTGCTTTTTTATAACTGTAAATTCAATTTTACAGGGCCGAGTTTATTTAGAAAAGAATGCTGTTTGTGGAAGACTTGTTTGTGATATAAAGATATCAGCCAAAGAGCTGATTAGATGCCGCAGTTACGATATTGGTGCCTTATGTGAAACTGTAAATAAAATGTTATTCTCTTCTTGTTTTATCTTAAGAAATCATACATTGTTTTGATTGCTCGTGTATTGTGTTAGGTACTAAAACTAAAAGAAGATGAGCGCCAGGATCTGTCTTCTGATGATGTTAAAAAGTGTTTTACGTGAGTGCTGAAAATAATTTTCTTCTCACCTAAGAATCATGCTCAAGCACGTCATTGGTTTATGTTTTGATTTTGCTTCCAGTAACTCCCGAGAAATGTTCTTACTTATCACAAGAACCATGCAAGATGCTGCATATATTTTGCGCCTGATGTATGAACTAAATGTGATGCCTCTTGCTATGCAAATTACTAACATTGCAGGTAAAATTCTCATTCTGAATGCTGTACCTCTTGTGACTTCTGCAGACGTTGACTTAAATTTCGGTTGCAGGAAATCTTTTGTCTCGAACTCTGATGGGAGGTAGGTCTGAGCGCAATGAGTATTTACTTCTTCATGCTTTCACTGAAAAGGAGTACATAGTCCCAGACAAGGAATACAAGAAAAATGCAAAGGTGAGCTTGCTTAAGTGTTTTTCTTACAAGTACTTTATTGTAACATTACATCGTGTTTGATTTAAATCTCCCAGCATGTGCAAGAAGCAGATGTTGATGCATTGGACGAAACCACTACAGATACAGGAAATAGCAATAATAAAAAGCAAGGTGCATCCAGCAGGCGGAAACCAGCTTACTCTGGAGGCCTTGTTTTGGATCCCAAAAAGGGCTTCTATGATAAACTTATACTTTTAATGGATTTTAATTCTCTGTATCCATCCATTATTCAAGAATATAACATCTGCTTTACGACAGTGAATGTTGCCCAGCAATCAAATGTAAGTGTACATTTTTATTTTAGTTTTGTTTGATATGTCTAATGGGTGTATTTTATCCACTGCTAACATTTCAGTACCTTATATCACTTCTTTATTCCTACCTATTATTCATTCTCAGGATGATACTGAGCCAGAGCTTCCTCAACCCAATTTGGAACCTGGTATTCTCCCCACAGAAATCAGGAAACTTGTGGAGAGTCGAAGGGAAGTGAAAAAATTAATGAAGACTCCAGATTTGTCACCAGATCTCAAAATGCAGGTTTGTTTAACACAATGATTCTTTTCTGTTTGAATTTTTTCCTTTCTGATTGAAGAAGTGTGTGCTTAAAACTGTTGAACTTTATTTGCAGTATAATATAAGACAAACTGCTTTAAAATTGACAGCCAACAGTATGTATGGTTGTTTGGGATTTTCATTCTCCAGATTCTATGCTAAACCTCTGGCTGCTTTGGTAACAGGTAAAATAATTAATTTGTTAAGATAATGAATAAATCTCTGTGACAAAGGGATAAGGAACAAATCTCTCACAACCTCCTCTTGCAATGAAATTAAAATCTTTTACAGCTAAAGGCCGTGACATTTTAGTAAATACCAGAGATCTTGTTCAGAAATTAAACTATGAAGTCATTTATGGAGACACAGATTCCATTATGATTAATACCAATTGTTTGGACTATGGAGAAGTGTTCAAAATTGGACACAAGGTAGGTTGCTTTTTCTCAGAAAATATGCAAGAAGTATAATAGTTTTATCTTGTGTAGTACATCATGTTGGATGTCCGTTTATAGATCAAAGCTGAGGTAAACAAGCTGTACCGTCAAGTAGAACTTGATGTGGATGGTGTTTTCAAATACATGCTTTTGCTGAAAAAGAAGAAGTATGCTGCAGTGACCATTAGCCAGTTACCAAGTGGAGAGTTTGTGACATCTCAAGAACTGAAAGGTCTGGACATTGTCCGCAGAGATTGGTCCCAAATCTCAGCTGAGGCTGGAAAGTAAGTATTGATTGATGTTTGTTCATACACTGAGCCACTGTTGCATGTTGCTGAATCCCATATTGCTTTGCTAGGTTCATTTTGTCCCAGATTCTGTCTGACATGCCTCCTGATGATAGAATAGAGGCGATACATGCACATTTAATGAAGCTTCGTGAGGACCTTGAGGAAGGGAAAGTTCCTATTCAACTGCTTGCTATAACTAAACAGCTGACTAAAAATCCGGAGGAGTATGTTGATCACAAAAGTCAGCCTCACGTCCTAGTAGCAATGCGCCTCAATCAACGTGGTGGAAAGCGCATCCGCCAGGGAGATACTGTTTCGTATGTGATCTGTGATGTAAGTTTATGCATTTTGCATTTATTACAATAATAGCTAATTGTTGGTGCAACTGAGTTTTATATGTTTCTTTGGATCTTGACAGGATGGTTCAAATGAAAGTGCTATGCAAAGAGCTTATCCTATTGAGGAACTGAAGACAAATAAGTCCCTTAAGGTCGATATCAAATATTATCTCTCACAACAAATCCATCCGGTTGTGTCGAGATTATGTGAACCTGTAGATGGCACAGATTCAGCTCGTATTGCTGAATGTCTTGGACTTGATCCATCGTCTTACAGGCGACAGATGCAAAGGGCTGAGGAAAATGATGATGTTGGGTTTGGAGAAAAGTCTGTTCTTGATATGCAGGAGCGATTCCGCTATTGTGACAAGTTTAAATTCAAATGTAGCAATTGCACCAAAGAAACAATGATTGACTCCCCATTTCGAAAAACAGTAAGTTCGTAAATCCATCTGTCCTAAAGTAGTTCTTTTAGTATGGAAAGTTGTCATTGTGTCTTTTATTGTTTTCAGGAGACCGGTGTATATGAGCTTGTATTAGAAAAATGTATAAACCCAGAATGTGGTTTTTCTCCCATGCAGCATTTGGCCCCAATACAGAATGCTCTGACTCTTGCCATGCGTTCTTACGTTCAACGTTACTATGCTGTAAGATACATAACTCATGTGTAGTAAATTTAACTTGTCAGGTTAACCTAATTTTTCATTTTCCAGTGCTGGTTGACGTGTGAGGATCCTGCATGCCCTCAGAGGACTAGACGTGTACCACTCAGATTTCAGAGTAACTACCCTATTTGCAATTTATGTGAGAAAGGTGTAATGTTCAGAGAGGTATGTTATTGCATACTCATGCATTTTGCATATGTGAAAAGATTTGTACAATTCACTCCAAAGCTCTGTGTTATATTTTTTGGTCTATTTTGCAGTACACCGACACAGAACTCTACACCCAATTAAGTTTCTTCCACCACATTTTTGATCTCTCTAAAATTCCAACTGCTGACAAGAGTAAGCGATTCTTGGTTTTTGTTTATTTGTTTTTTCTCTACATTGTAGTGTAAGTGTTTTTACTGTTGCTTACTTGTTTCAGAACACTTGAGAATATCTATGGAAATAGACAGTGCCTATTTCAAACTGAAAGACCACGTAGAGCAGTTGTTGAAGCATAGTGCTTATTCTGTTGTAAACATGAGTCGTATGTTCGAAGGAATGTATGTGACAAGCTCGCTATCGAAATTCCCTATGAACATTAAACAGGAAATCAAACAAGAACCTCTATGAAGTCATTGTCCAATCCATTGTTATTGTGTTGTGAAAAGATTGTATGTACATGCATGCAACAAATTTTATTTCTTTCATGTAGTTTTTCTGTAAATTCTATTGCTGTAAATTTTTATCTTAACTGTACCATATTTTGTAAATACTTTTATACTGCATGATGTTAATTTGTAAATTAATTCTGCGGTGTTTTCGTACTTTTAATTTTACTTTCATAGTCATTTTATTTTAGAGGGAGGGTGAACTTGCATGTAATGTTTTAACTTTGATGTATTTTTTTGCAAATCTTTCAATAAAAATGACAAAAAACAAACAGCCATATAAGAGTATTTTAATTTTCCCTCGCAAATACAGAGTTCTCACGTGGCAATTGGGCTCATCAAAGACATCATCAGTCATTTATTACACTTAAACGCTTTCCGTTTCGATATTTATTTGAATAAACTACCCCCTGTTTTGTGGAGGTTTGGTAGAACATATCACAGCATTACAGCATAGGAGTGGACTTGAGCCACAGTCAGACGAGGACGTTGTCCTCTAGGTGGTCTGCCTCCGCGGTGGCCGTCGGCGACTCGCTGGGTGGCGGTGGGTGCCTCGGCTTCGGTATGACGGCGACGGCCGGTTTGGGGGAGGAGACGGGGGCCAGGAGGGAGGTGAGATCTCTCGGCAGGCTGCACCGAGTAAACCGCCGCAGGCAGTGGTCCGAGTCTTCCTCCCCGGACGCCGCGTCCTGGAGTTTGGTGCCCGATACCCACTCTGACACCCACGGACTCCTGAACAGAGTCAGCAGAGCACGTTACACAACACCCGACCTCTCAGCTCTCACCGAGGCCCCCGTTTGGTGTCAGTCACTTACCTGGCCAGCCCGTGTAGCACCAGGTCCATGGAGCCCGCCTTTCCACCCCCGCGTCGCACCCTCTCCGCCGCCCCCGCTAGCGCCGTGCACAGCGCCCGGCCCCCGCAGCTCCACGCGTCCACGCCGCGCCGGGCGAGCGCCGCCTCCACCGCCTCCAGCAGGTGGTCCGCCTTGTACATCCAGCCCGGCTCGTCCACCTCCGACGATGCCGCTTCGTGAACACAAACGGGGAGATAAGGACGAGGAGTCAAGCCAGCTGGGCGTGCACGCTGAGCGGGATTGCCTACCCTGCGAATCACAGGCGCTTCCGCCTCGTGCAGAACCACTTCACTTCAAGCACCCGAGAACAACGCAGATCGTCTTCCGGATTTTCTTACACTCTCGGCGGGATTTAAGAGTTGCAGTAAACCATGAGTAAACAGAAAGAGGAGGATGGCCCCTGTCCCCCGCCCCGCCGTAGTGGGTCGCAGAATGCCGTACCACAACGAGCTTCGTCGTCGCGCTCTTGCGCTGCCGCGACGTCAACCGGACTACGACGACACGCAATGCCTGGAGCTGTAAGCTGTAAGCTGGACCGGAGAGTGTCCCTTTGGTCCTCTCCTCTCCCCTCCCTGGCACGCAACGCGGAACGGGAAGCACGACGCACCAGGCAACCAGGGCCCGGGTTCAAATACCAACCCTCTTCCCCGTTCCCGATACCAATACCGATACTCACATCGCGACTGGATGGCGTGGCTGGGCCTCGACGGCTTGGCAAAGGTCTGGTAGATGGCGGGCACGATGCCCATGACGGTGAGCAGCATGGAGCCCGCCACGAAGAGAGCGCCGATGTTGACGTCGATGGGCTCCTTGAAGAGGGCGCCGCCCGTGCCGGGGCCGCCGCCGCCGGTGTTGGTTCGTGCGCCCTGCAGCGGCACCTTCAGCAGCGGCACCGTGAAGCCCAGCTCCACCTGCCGATACGGAGATCAGTTAGGGGGGACTGCTACCGACAGCCACCGCCACGTCAGCAGGCAAACAGCTGCTGGGCCCCTGCTAGCGCCTGCTCACCCCTATCTGACTGTTGTCCGTGCTGAACGTGATGAGCTTGGGGCGACGCTGACGGGGACCCGTGCCCGGCAGGCCCGGCACCAGGTCCACCCTCCTCTCCGCCCCCGCCCTGCCCGCGATGGGCTCCGTGCGGAAGGACATGTCAAACTCCCTGCAAGACGAGGGAAGTCAGCGTTCAGTTTCTTTTTCGAAGAATCCATCAGTTTTTACGATATTTGTCACATTTGAAACACGATGATTCATCGGGAGATAAAATGCGATTTGAGTTATTGCTATCGTTGTCTGTCGACGAACAAAAATTATCGTATTGCGATAGGGAAACCCAGTCATCGCCCTTCCAACAACTTACCCCGCGTGGACGCGGCACGCCACGGTGAGCAGGGCGACGGCCAAGCACAGCCTGGGTAGCGTCAGGGCGCAGGGCGGCGTCGGCGTCGGCCCCATGGCTCGCACACGCCTGCAACAGAGATCAGGGCATGCTTGTGGACTTGTGGATCACCCCCGAGGTATCGGCATGATCACGACACATCACGATCCCGCCGCCAGGCAGGCCAGGCCAGGCCGGCCCGGTGTTGGCCTTGCAGTCGGTGACGCGAGCGTTTGTGAGGAGGGCTGACAGTGCGAGAAGGACGGGACGAAGGGCAGGCCAGGGTTTGGAGGATATTGCCACATCGGACAGTGGGCGGCGCCGGCGGCGCGCTCGGGGTCAGAGCCTTGGTGCCTCCACACCACCATTTCGAGACCAGGATGGACCGCGGAGGCACCGGCACCGGCACCGGCACACCGCTCAGCACCGGACACTGCTCGCCCCGCGACACTCACAGGGATATCCGCGGATCGGGCGGAACTCGAACGGCAATCCGCGACCCGCGCTGCGCAAACCACTACTGAAGGACGGGACGGGGGCGTGAAGCACTCGCACGTCCGGAGCCCGCCTACGCCCCCCGAACCCCCCCCCCCCCCCCCTACCCCCCGCCCCTTGCCAACCAGCCCCTACACAACACATCGCCACCAGCCCGAGCGAGCGGCAGCCGCAGGCGAGCCGTTCCGACCGACGAGCAGGAATTAGTTTTACTTCGGCACGACGGGCGTAGTGTGCAGAGCAACGAGGTGGCGGCGGCCCCTCTCCACCGCGCCCCGGCCCCCGGCCCCGGCCCCCGGCCCGGCCTGCGAGCTGGTGACATCCCCGTCAGAGCACGACCGACAGCAACAACGACCGTCGCCGCCGCCGTCGTGCTGCTGGAACCGTTTCCGGTCCGCCACTTTCGTTTTCCGGGCTATTTTCCGCCGTCTGCGGCTCAGAAACGGGCCAGGGGGGTTCTGTGCTAAGCGACACGAATGAATGAAGGGATCAAGGAGGCTGGGTTACACCTGTGGGGGGGGGGGGGGGGGAGCACGGCGGAGCGGAGAACGGCCGACGGGGACGACGGCCGAGCGGAGAGCGCCTGTGAATCACAGCATAGGCAGACCCGCCAAGCGCGCGCGCTCGGCTGGCGGGCCTATCCGAGTAGAACCGTCCGCCCTCCGCAGCCGCTCCTAGCCGTGCAGCATGACACCTACCCACCTGTGCATCTCCCGACGAGGGACAAGCTACCGCGGCTGCATACCTGCATCTAGACAAGAATCTCGAGTGCGTCCACGCAGACTGGAAGTGCTGGAAGTGAGAGCGGGGGCGACGTGGCGGCGCGGCTCGCCGAGAGCCCAACCCAGCCCTAAAGCCCTTTGCTGATGTGGCGGTTTTTTTTAAAACCGGCTTTAGGAAATGGGGTTAAGATGCTCCTCCAGACTAAGATGTCAGCAGGCCACTTGATGGAAGCATAGCTTGTCTTGAACAAGCTTGCGCGTACACACGAGTTCAACGCCCCCCCCCCCCGGCAATTTTGGATTTCGCATCTACAATGCCATGCAGTCTTTCAGGCCCCCGCCCCCTATCCCCTGTCCATGACTGGTTGCGGCTGTCCTGGTTTCGGCAACGGCGAGCCCGGATGAGCCGTCGGCGTGGCGGCGTCAAGGAAGACGCGCAGCGCCGGCAGCGCATCGTGGTGCGGAAAGAAAGGGGGTAGGGATGCTGCTGCTGCATGCCTCTCTTACGACACGGGAGAAAACGACCTCCCCCGCAAGGGGAGGGGGGGGGGGTGATGTCACGTCCCGCCACGCCACGCCACTGGAGGCGACGCGTCGCGACGCTCCAAGAGAGCACGGCGCAGCTCAACAATACTCCAGCCCAGCCCAGCGCGTCTGATGGCGTGGCGTGGCGTCAGCCAGCACGCGTGACGCGGCGTGGGGCACGCGTCTAGCACGCGACGGACAGACGCCGGGCACGCGCCTAGGAGTGGGGCGTGGTGGAGGAGCGTGGCGACAACACTATATAGCGAGGTGGGCGCATCCCCCGAAGTGCAGTGTGTGTGTGCAGTGTGTTCCGAGAGGATCAAGTCAGACAGCCGTCCTCGCCAAGTAAGTGCCGAGTGGTTAGGTGGTCAGTGGTGACAGTAAGAAGCCGTGTGACTTCTAAGTGCCTGTTGTGCGTGGTGTGCCCGCCAGGATGTCGTCGTCCCGTCTCCACCCCGCGCTGCTGGCGCTGGCCGTGGTCGCCTCTCTGCCCGCCGCCCTCGCCGTGCCCAAGAAGTACGACTCGTCGGGGTGAGTACTGAGTCAAAGTCCGGAGGAGTCGGTGGGGCGGAGCCAGGCCCCGCGGGGACGCTTAGTGACGCGACACTGTCCACAGCGGCTTCCTGCCCAGCCCCGTCAGCTACTACCAGCAGTCGGGCGATCAGCTGGCCATGGAGTCGGCCGACCAGGTGCCCGCCGGCTCCAGCAGCTCGGCCTCGACCGCCACGCCCGCCCCCAACGCTGCCGGCCAGGTAGCCGCCGGCAGGGCCGACGACTCGTCGGCCGCGGCCTCCGCTGACGGCAGGCCCCAGGAGCCCCGGTTCGGCTTCGTCGGTTACAGCAACAACGGCGTGCAGGTAAGGTGGCCGTGAGACGAGTCCGGGAGTCCGGAGCGGTGGGGCGGAGAGACTAGCCTCATGTCTAGCTCTATGTGCCGTCGGCCCCACAGGACCCCACGTACGGCGGTACGGCGGCGGGGCCGTACGGCGCGCTGCGGCTCGACCTCGGCGGCGTGCTGCTGGGGGCGCTCATCGGACTCGGGGCGTCGCTGGTGCTGCCCAAGATCATCCACGGCTTGGCCGCCCACCCCCACGACGGCTACAAGCGCAGTAAGTGCCGTCCCGCCGTCGGGAGATACTTGCCGCTCGGGGTGCCAAGCGCATTACGCTTGCGTTCTTTTGCAGAGGTCGGACTCGGACCGCGCTCTCATGATGTTGCAGGCGAGGTGGAAGGGGACGGTGTGATGGCCAGCTTTAGCCACATCCTGAGTCGCGTCGACTCGGCGCTGGCCGAGCAGAACATTGACTCGACGGCGTGCCTGCAGAGGGCCGTCTGCTCCTACGTGCAGTCCTCCGCCGCGCGCTCCGCCACCGGGGAGGCCAGTGGCGTCGAGTCTATCGTCGACACGGCTACAAAGTGAGTCATCCTCTCCGCCCATACCCAAAATCGATCAACAAAATCTGAACTCTTGGGTAAACAGATGCTTAAGGCATGTTTTGATATACTCGTTTCACCAGGAACTCGCTCGTGGGGTACATGCTGGAAGGCTCAAGTTTCAAACAGGCAGTGGACACCGGAAGAAAGGGCGGCAACTGCTCCAAGGTTTACTACAAGTGTCCTGTCAACAAGGACAGTCTAGCAGCAGGAATCAAAAGTATTATTTCAGCAGCAGCATGACCATATAACCATCTTTGGAACTCAAGTACAAATCTGTGAATTTCTTCGATTGCATAATGAGAGAAATAAAGTAGATTTCAAACAAATGTCCTGGTCTCATAAACATGTGGCACTTCCCCAGTCATTGATTCTAAAGCTAATGCCAAGGGCCATATACAAATACATTAAAAAAGGTTCATTTTGTATTTCAAGACAATAAAATGTCAGTACAATCCAACAAATTATAAAAGTTGATGAAGATGAAAAATCTTTCAAGATTCCTAGTAAAAATAAAACAGTACATTCAAAAAATGTAGTAATCCAGTCTTCTAAGCAATATCACTGTCTCTATAGAAAAAAAAAAAAAAAAAGAAAAAAAACAGGTCCGGTCTATGCATCAGCAACAAAGAGAAACCTTTCAGATATACCAGTTTGACATACTCACTCAACAACCTTTGAGCAGTTAAAGCAATAGGGGTTCTTTCTGAACTGATGCAGAGAGACAAAAGACATGACACAAATTTTCTTTATCTTCACCATGTGAATACATTGAAAGTTGCCAATAATGGTACTGAATACATAAAAAGAATCCAACCAGTCATTGTATGATTTCATTCCCAACCAGAGCTTGTTCTGTGCAATGATAAAAACAGAAGTTAATCACAATCATGCACACAATTAAACATTAATTGTCAGTGACCAAAAGTCTACAGGATAGGTACATTGATAGCTGCCATAACAGAATCTCCACACACAAAAAATTTGTTTCTTTCCTATGAAACAAGAAGTTTCCTGATAGAGTTCATTAGCCATAATTACAATAAAACCATGATTTAAAATTAAGTACAAACAAATTGGAAGAACAGATAGTTTCCACTGAGGAAAGAGAGTTTTCACCACAATTTAGTTGCATCGTGAAACATTGATTAATTAAAAATACAACAAATTGCAGGACAAAAATAGTGAATAAAAAGTGAATCACAATTTTTAGAACTAGAAGTTGAAAACAAATTGTAACAGGTGGTTCATGGAAAATAATAATGAAAACAACAAATGTGAAACAATAAAACATACATTCCACAGAAAATATTGCGGTCACTCATAGGATTTGTATTGTATCCTGAGAATACAAAACAACAACAACAAAAAATGATGAAAGCTGCCATAGGTAAAAGTTACTGTAAATTTAAACATACAGTTCCTTGTTAAAAGAATAGGAAGAACAATTAAAATCATAACATGGATAGTCAAACTGATGAAGACGCAGGCTAAATTCAATACAATACATGTATTGTGAAATTAAACCAGCAACAGTACAAGCTTATGAGTGAGCGTCACATTGAATAAAAGGTAAAAGTTGTGTCCTGAGATTTTGGAATCAACACCATTTTGAGAGAATGTCAAACCCATCTTGGCACATCATTCTAAAGACTTCTCGCACAGACACATTTACCTCTGCAACAGATAATGCAAGATAATTAATAAATGGAAAATGAATACCTAGTCTTGTAGCACTAAGGAGGAATGGGGTACTCACTTTCTGCTGCATTACAGCTCAGTTCAAAAGGATCTTGCACAATAACAGGCAGATCACAATTCATCTTTGGTGTGTTTTCTCCATTTTTCAATGACAAAAAGTATGAATTTAAAGGTTCATCAGAGAGTGTAATATTGTAAGGGGGGCAAAACATAGATCTCTTCAATTCTGGTCCCAAGATCGACACTACATCATCTTCAAAGTTAAAATCTTTATAAAAGGCACAGAATCCTTTTAAAAGGTTCTCAACAGAGAGATGGTTTGAAGATTGTGGGCACGGGGTATCTTTAGGAAAACCACAATCGAAACCTGGCAAGAGGAAAAGATAATTGCATATTACACTTGTAAGGAAGATCACAAGCCCAAATAATGAGTACACTAGAAGTCTATTCATACCTCCTATGATCACTTTCTCATAGGAAAACATTTTTCTGAGCTCACACAGAGTTGGAAGAACTGGTTCAGCAATTCTTTGCAGGAACATAATAACCATGATATTTAAAACATAGGAAGTGAAGTACTTGCTAATATCATGGTAACGATAAACCATATCTGTAACCAATAGCATCAAGAGCCGCAACCTTTTGTCCATTTTAAGGTAGGACCTGAAATTGGGAACCATAGTTTGTTAAGCAATTTACTTGAAACCACATCAACAAAAGCGTAAGTGTAAAATAAGTAAAGAGGAAAGTATAAAATATATAACTGAATTGTACACACTTCAAAAGAAGAGTATTTTGTTCCTTGAAGCCGTTGGCAAAGGAGACAACACAGTTCATTTCAGAATCATTGTGTTTGAATGTTACCAATTCCTGGACATCCCAGTCTGTAACCACTTCACAGTGACCACAGTGTTTCATTACTTCATAAACTGTTTTACGAACCTTGGTCTGAATGTCTTTGTTCTCATTAGATGCCTGATAGTAATTACTACCTACAAAGTACACACATAAAATAATTTTATATCAAATCAAGCATTGGAATGATTTTTAAAAGCTTGGTTGGGATGTAACACATACCTGTATCAAAAAACATGTAAATAGCAGACTTAGGATGTGCCATTCCTAATAAACGTATACCATAGGGTGCCACATTGCATTCAGGGTACTGAGACAACATTTCTTGCTTCACATGTTCACATGCCTGCTCTTCTCTTTCAAAATCATCCAATTGAACTTTCAAAGTTATGCTGTGTAATTCATTCATTGTCTCATAGAAACTTGTCTTTGAGCCAAGCATTTGTGTCAGAGCTGCTGGTAGTGCAATTATCTTTCTTTCAGCAGCTGCAATTTATTTAATGAAGTTGTATTGGGTGTGTGGTTGAATCAGGCAAAACCTTAAAAAAATGAAGAACACCACAAACCTGATAGCACTGATCCATCATGAAACTTGTTCCTTACACTGTTTGGAAGCCCAGTAGGGGAATATATGTTACTTGGTTTCCTCCAAGAATTGTTACCCAAGTTCTGATTGTTCCTTGAGTTTGGAGACCCTACAATCAGCAAGAAAGTGTGGTCAGCAACACAAAATGAAGTCATATTTTAAAAACCAAATCCTAATGGAATTATAAAAATATCTTACCGCAGGGACTTCTTTTTTGCTGGCGTGTCTGGAAAGAGTTACCATCACTTTGCAAATCCATGCTCAAAAATTTAGGGGTTAAATTATCAACAGCTGAAACAAATAAGCCATGACCAGAAAAGCTTGATAATTCACCTCATAAATACACTGATGAATGAAATCATGACATATCTTACCTTTGAGAGTTGGTGTGTAATTTGATTCCTTCTTACCACAGAAATGTGGCATAAAACTATTGACAGCTGCCATATCTTTTTTTTTAATCTGTGGAGTACTATCAGAATGCGATGATGCTTTATCCCAGGCATGTGGTTGTTGTCTCCAATTACTCTGAATAATATAAATTCACAGCATTTTCTGGTAAGTTTTTTTTTTTTCACCGCCAAATGTAGAATAAAATATTCAATTCCACTTACATTTCTTACAGTTCTACTTTTGATATACACATCCTTTTCACGATCATGGAGTTTGGACTCTAGATAATGCTCAGTTGAAAAATCAGATGCCTTTTTCTCTGACACTCTAAATGGAGCTGATTTGTTTCCAAATCTGTTCTCATTAGGAGGGCAATAGGTATCTGGTCCAGTTTTACGATGCATTTTTAAATTCTAGAAGGATACAAAAATTTTAAAAAAAGAGTGCCAGTTTAAAATTTGAGAGCGTGTATATTACAGGATATGGGAATTAATATAACATTCCAACAGAATGGGAACTTTGTTTAAGAAAAATTGTCATACATCAAAGAATGTAACTGGATCTCATTGACTGGCACAGTTTTGTTTTCAGAATAATAATAAAAATTCAGAACATTTTCAGTCCCAATTCTGAGGTTTTCTTCTTTCACTCTGATTCTCAACACACCTTGTGTGGCTTTCGTACTGTTGTAATAGTTTGTTGGTAACAAATACAAAATAAATTTCCAAATGTTTTTTTTAAATGCTAACAGAACTTTTTTTTAAATATGTCGAATACTTTAACAACTCTGGTAGTTATTAACACTACTTAGAAACATTGTCAAAGAAAAATTTACTCTGTACTACAAGGAACAAATCAATGCAAAAGAGTCAGTTAGATCATGCATATCGCAGTAGTTCTACAAAGAATTGATTACTCTGTTCAAGTACAGAGCACATCCATAGACAACATTTTTAACAGTGAGGTGCACCCAGATGACGCGGATAATGCCATTAAGACACAGCGTCAAGTCACAGAACAGGAACAAGGCGGAAAGAAGTGGCATTCACTATCAGATAAATATTTACCTCTCAATCCCTTTGTTTTGATTCTTGTCGCTCTTTGTTTTTCTAGAGCCCGACTTAGCCAAATCCACAGATTTTTCACGGTCGGTGTCCAGGTTACATTAAAATCAGTAGTATATTCCCCACGACACCAACGCAACTATCAACATCATAGCATAATGTTGAAAAGCCCTACGACGTCCAAACAAGCTGACACCAGGACGGTTTAAACACTACATTTATCAAATGAATCAATTAATTCCTTTAAATGAATCCATATCTACGCAACATAGCTTTGCTATTCTTGTGTTGGCTGTAGACACTTTGCGACGTTGCCGTTCCTCCAGTAGCGCGAAATTTCAAGCTGGACAGGCAAGAACACAACTACGTCTTGTACCAAATGCCAGAAGGCACACCTTGCAGAATCGCTGTAAAAATTAATTAGGATGGCCAGAGGAATTTCGCACACCACTGAAACCAGGTGGCAGTGAATTTAATGAATAGGGTTACCTGGTCTTGTCAAATTTATTAACTTTCGCAAAAGAGGGTAACCCGTTTTCCCCATCCCATTCACTGCAACGCGATTCGTGACTCATTTGCGAGAACCATTCTCTGATTAAACTGTTAAAAACAAGTCAAACTAGCTTTTGTAGTGAATAACAGTTTTCAAACAATTGTTTCCATAGAGGAGACAGAGTCATCCAACAAATCTCCTCCAACTTCTGGTGCAGCAGCGACTATTTAAATGTGTGGCGGGAATGTTGGTGGCAAAGCAGCCCGTTCACTGACGAGCTTACCTCGTCAATTTTATTTTCTGAATCCGTTTTAAAAGAGGAATTCACTCCGCCTTTAAATTGACTTCCATTTTCTTCTGGAGAAGAATACAAAGTCTCTTTAAAAACACCACGGCGACGCGGTGACTAGAAAAACAACCGAAAAATCAATACCCATGATTCCACGGGAAGCCATTTCCTTTTCCGTCCCCAAGGAGGCTTCGTTGTTTGTGCGAAGTCTCCATCATCCGTCTGTGATTGGGGAAGAAATTTGTGTAAATAAATAAGTGCTGAGTGATTAAATAATCAAAACATGAGTTCTTATTTGCAAGTGGCAGAAGATGAAAATGAAGAACCTATTGAGCTGCCTACAGAAGAGGATGGTACCCTGCTTCTTACGACATTGGCGGCCCAGTTTCCTGGGACTTGTGGATTGAAATACCGCAATCCCGAGTCCCGTATGAGAGGAGTTCGCCTCGTAGATGGCCGGTTACATGCTCCAGATGGCAATTGGGGAAATAATGTTTACTTTTGTGTCTTCCCCAAAGGTAAGTCGACCAATAACCAATCTGCAGCTAGTTCCTTGCCCTGAGGATCATGCGGCTAGTCTACCGTAATGGCGACGAAGGGGTTAGGCCTAGCATTTTTATCCATTTTCGCCATTGTTTAAAATTATCTCACATTCACGAATTTGAGCTCGTATTCCGTATTTGGGAATACTTGCGTCGTCAACTATGTCAATTAGACTCTTGTGATTCTCTCCTTGCCACCTTATATCAGTCTATGCATTTAGGCATCTGAATTATATCCATCTGTAATTTTCTCAGATGCATTTGTACTTGATGAATCTTTGGTAGTGACTTTTAAAGTGTGTTTATCAGGTAAACTCATTTGTGTTAACACAATTTGCATCCCCACCTTTTCATTTTAATTTTCTCCTCCTGTGAACATTGTATTTTGTATGAATTATTCATCATTTAACAACTTACCTTTGATATTTCAGAAAACAAAAGGAAGTCAGATGATCATCTGGAAAATTCAACACCAAAGACTAAAAGGATGGAAACTAAAATGAAATGTTCAGATTTGATTGTGTTGGGACTCCCATGGAAGACTTCAGAGCAGCAATTACGGGAATATTTTGAATCATTTGGCGAAGTTCTAATGGCTCAGGTTGGTTTTAGCTACTCAGCATTGCATGTGCTCTTCTTTTATTGAAGTATTGTCAATGTATATGACATAATATTTACTTCCTTAGGTCAAAAAAGACCCCAAAACTGGACAGTCCAAGGGATTTGGATTTATCAGATTTGGTAGCTATGATGCTCAGATAAGAGTCCTTGCCCAAAGACACATGATTGATGGAAGATGGTGTGATGTTAAAGTCCCCAACTCAAAGGTATGTCTGTTTTAAATCTATTTGAATACTATTTACCTTCTTAACAGTGCATAGGTCTATCCATTTATTTCATGAGTCTCGTTAAGTGTGATAGTGTTTGCAAAAATCTAGGGAGTTCATTTTTTATAACAAAAACTTCTATTTAATTGATACATTTAAATTACAAGTGACTACAGTCTTGAAGTTTAATGGGGATGCATTAATTTTAACTTTAGGGGTATAGATTCATGTTCAAGACTTTGGTGTAAGATTAAATTGGACACACCATTTTTTCTAAGTTTGCACTAACATTCGAAGAATTTTTGAATTGCCAGCATTGTTATTTCAATCTCTTTGATTTAGTTCCATTGCTTAGCTCTTACCAAGAGAATGGCCAAATCTGAGTGCTGATGTGTGATTGCATGGTGACAATTTCAGAGAACTTTAAAACCTTTACATATATACATATATCCTTGCTTTGAGTGTGAGTGTGGTTTGGGGTCTTAAGGTGCTATATTATTCTTAACTGTATTAACCACCAATGTTTAGTTCTACTTTTATTTGGAGGATTTCATTGAAATAAGAATGGAGTGCTAGCCTTTCTGAGGCATTTTTATTTGGTTTCGATTTGGTGGTGGTTGTATGAATTGTGTATGAATGGTGAGTTGATTTTCAGCCTTGTTCATTTTTTTTTTTTTAATTGTTTCTCTTTCCATGGTGATGAGGAGGAAGTGGTAATGATGGTTTCTATTATTTTTCTTATTTGATATTAGTTGTGGGTGTACTCCTGTCTTTCATATTTCTTCTACTTCTTCCTCTCATTTCTTTTGTCAGTGTGTTCTTTCTTATGTGTGTCTGGGGTGTGTGAATGGATGTGTGCAATCCTAAGACTTACGCTATCAGCATATGTTACTTAAATATTTACATTTATATCCTATGTTTGGGTTGATTTACATCCACAAGTTGCGCTGTGCGATCAGTGTGAATGAAGTAACTTGGTGTGACAATTTTCTGTTCAATAATATCATTGTTAATTTCATCTGGCATAAAGGGTGTGATACACTAGTTTGTGGGCAACTCAGAAATTTTTAAGATACAGTATGCTAAACTAATTTTTATCAAGTTGCCTATTGCCATCGTACTATAATTTCCTTTTCAATGTGTGGTCTTCTGTAGCATCAGTGCTCTCTAATGCTCTGCTCTGCTCTGTGCCACAACATGAAATTTTATGATTGAGCAATGAGATTTTGTGGAGTGAAGTGTTAAGCTCCCTTCTCTGTATGTGTGAGAACAAACTTCTGCATGTGAGGAAGTGTGTGCGCGCTCAGATGTGTGTGTGTGTGTGTGTACGCGTGTGAATGCAACGAGAGAAAGAAAAATATTCTCAAGTGCAAGTGAAATTTTGAGCAGAGTGGACTGTGAGATTTTGACCATATTGTGTGTGTGTGAGTGCGCGCTGGATGCTACTGGACGGTACTTGGCTTGGTATGTTTTTTACATATATTTTATGAAAGAACTGGAATGTTGTCTGGCCACAAGATTAAATACTGTTTTGGGCAAGATAGATGTTCGTGTTGGCCTCACTGATAGTGGGGTCGATGTTTCTTTGCAGGCCCCTGATGCCGGGCAGCGACTTGGTGCCTATAAGTCCGACACTGATAGAGATTGGGCCATGCAAGCTCCACCATCCAACTATTCTTCAGTGACACGCTACGGCTCAGTTGGCAATTATCGTCCATCCTCAAGTTACGAGGGATCTGTAGAATCTTATTATAGTAAACCATCTTATGATAGATCACTGAGTCACGATGAAGCCCTCCAAGCATATGATAAATCTTACAGTACATCTGGGTATTCGCATTATGAAGCTGCTAATCACGGCCGCTCGCCTTCACCATACTCCTCTTATTACTCAAGTAGACAATATACTCCTGCTCGAGACGTGTACGACTCCTACTATTATAACCGACATCGGTCTCCAGATCGGTATTCTGATAGAGATGGTCTGAGACATCACAGGAGTGCACATCATAGGAGTAAGAGCTCAAGCCGCCATGATCGCACGTCACCTCCAGTGTGTACCAAATACTTCAGGAAAAGTGTGTCAACTTTTAAGGAGAGGTCTCGCTCTCGCTCACCACTTGACAGGACTTATTACTATCCTCCAGGAAGGTCTGTGACAGATTCTATTCCTGTCATCCAGTCACGATATTGACAGTATATCATTCATTGAAGATTTCTCAAGTACTCAGTGGATGTTTGCATGAGTATGGAAAGAAGGTGGTCACAAGTATGTGTTTTCATTACTAAGTCTAAATGCAGTGTGGCTCTTCTGCTCTTGTTGTTGTTGTTTTTCCTTTTTTGTGTGTTAAGGTTAAGTTTAAAAATTTATTATTGTTTCATCTATAACTACGATAAATGAACTACCCATATGTGGATGCTTTCATTAGCAGAATTGTTGTTTTATTAGGAGATTGTGTTCATATATTATGTGGGTGTTCATAATTTTCATAATATTGATCTACCTTTGTCAGCATTAGTGTAAAAAAAATCTGGTATTCAATTTAGAAATGATATGTTCAAGTAATTTGGACATTTGAGTATATGATGCAGATAGGTGAAGCAATCCATTTATTTTTTATTTTTTTTTCACATCAACCACCACTTATATTGTTGCTATTTGCTGTTAGTTCTAAGTATATTCCTTTGTTTTACATGGGTAACTAGAGTTATTTCTAATTGAGTTTGTTTTACCCAATGATCTTGTTAAGAATTCTAACAATGAAGTATCCGGATCAAAGTTTGACACATCAACATAATGTACTATGTGAATGATGTGAACTGTTATCCTATGCAATTTTTTGTAGCTTAAAACCACTCTGAATATATGCTAGTTTGTCATTATTCTTCCACTTTTAATAAGATATAACGGAGTCGCATGAGGGCTTGTCCGTGTGCATGTGTTCGAACTCTATTGCCTTCAAGATCAAAGCACTGATATTACTTGAATTAACGTAAGTTCTTCAGAATTTGAAAACATACATACATACATTTATTGTTGTATCTTGCATCATCGCAATTGCTGTCATTCACTTTGTAAGCTCTAGTCATTGAGCTTAGCAAATACTTTCCATGGCGAGATCCCTAAAGTCTCTTTGAGCTTTGAGTGACTGGTGATAGCTTTGTGCCACTTCTTATTTGTTCTTGATATTCATTTTGATCTGGAATTATGCATGAGCACTGATGTCAGTGGGGGAGAGGCAAAGTTTAGTGCTTTATGTGATTCCACCCAGCGCTGATTGCTTCACTTGGTTACCAACAGGCTTTGTTATTGTACTTTTTACAGGATGGCCAGATGATGCAGGTGCCATGCAAAGTATTTGTGGGTCGGTGCACAGAGGATCTCCAGCAAGATGACTTGCGTGAGTATTTCTCCAAGTTTGGTGAGGTGACGGACGTTTTCATCCCGAAGCCCTTCAGGGCGTTCGCGTTTGTCACTTTCCTCGACCCGGAGATCGCAATGGGTCTGTGCGGCGAGGATCACATCATAAAAGGCATCTCGGTGCACGTGTCTGAAGCGGCACCCAAGAGCGAGCTCAACGGCGGCCGCTCGTACGGCGGCAATCGAGGTGGCGGAGGACGCACCGACCACAACATGGGCAGGCCAATGGGCGGCAACCACTACCAGCAGCACCACCACGGGCACGGGCATGGTCACGGAGGGCACGGCGGTAACATGGGCCACGGCCCGGGAGGCTGGAACCAGGGCGGCCACAACAGGGGTTCGATCGACATGCCCAATCTGCAAGCTCTGGGGATTACGGGCCAAGGGGGCCAAGGAGCGCAGGGACAAGGCCAGAACATGAACAACCCTTTAGGGATGGGGGCGCTCAATTTGGGCGCCATGCCCATGAACACCGCCCTTATGGCAGCGGCCCTCAACCAGGCGGGATGGGGCCTCATTGGTTCGCTGCAGGGAAACCAAGGCCAGCCGGCGGGGGACCAGGGACAGCAGGGGTTTGTGGGACCTGGGCCCAACCAAGGGGGGGCGGGGTTTGGGGCCGGCCCGCCTGGGGGGCCCCAGCAGGCAGGGGGGCCCCCCGCGGGGGCAGGGGCACAGGGAGGGGGGTTTCTCAGTTGGATGAGTCAAGGGGGTGGGGGCGGGGGAGGGGCCGGGGACGCGGGACAGGGGGGCGGGGGTCAGGGGTCCAATGGGCCCCAGCCACAAGGGTCATGGTCTCAAAGGGACAGTAACAAACAGAACTACCTAAAATATGACGTGTGAGAGTCAGCCTGGGCTCCGTGTGGGGGCCCAGGTGTGGTGTGCATGCAGCTGCGTGCCCCATTAATGGTGAGGTACCCAGCAAGAACTGAGGTATACATGGAATTTTCACATAGAGATGAGTTTTTCTTTGATTGATTGAATTTTTTTTTCCTGATTCCTTTTGCGGAGGAATTTTCCAAAAATATACTGTGTATATATTTTGATCTGTAGGAAGCTCAAGAAGATTAGTTGCTGGAGGGGCATAATTGCAAAGCTGTTATTTGTTAAATGTGTGTGTATGGGTGGGGTGGAGCGACTTCACAAGAGGTTCACCTAGCAGTGCTTCTAATACTGAGTCATGTGCGTTGTCGTTCTTTGCCTGCAGCAGTATTGTGTGATTCTTCAGTTTTGTTGCTTCTTAAAAGCACTGTGCTTCATAACACTTTTTATGATAATTTTTGTTTGATTTGCCAAATGATTTATTTTGCCCATTTTTGCGATAAATTTGTTAGTTGTCAAAGTTTATTTTTCATTGCATACAGTATGATCAGGTTCCAAGTCTCTTATTATAATTGTATAGAATTGTCACTTCCTTTTAGTGAGAATAAATGTGTGGGTGTGTTAGTGAGTTGTCGTGTGCCCAGGCCTGTCCTGACAATTCTCTCCAAATGCGTGTAAATTGTTGAGCTGTTATACTTTAAATATTATAATATTGCGGACAGAAAGAAATTCAGAGTGCAGTGTAACTTATTAGGAGCAAGTTGTGAAAGCCCTGTTGACCAATTAAATTGTGATTTCCATAGGAGCTTTTCATTGTTTTCATTTCTTTTTTGCCCTGTTTGTAGACTTTCATGTTGAATTGTTTTCATTCATTTGACTAATTCCCTTATAATCTCTTCTCTGGGTTCTATTGGGAAAGTTGTATGCCTGTTGCTCCTATGGTTATCATAATTATTCAGTGTGCCTGAGATGTGCGAGTAATGGATTTCTTTCTTCCGTGTGCTTGGTGTGAGTGTTCTGTTACTGTTTGAGATGTGTGTGTCAATTATTTTGTTTTTGGTGTGGAATGAAACCATCAAACAGTACAAAGATTTACAATATTGAAGTTGTGTGAGTTAAGCAAGTGTGTACTGGAAAAAAAAGTGTGTGATTTTTCATTTTAACTGTTATGATGGTTTATTGTGTGTTCATATAAAGACAAAAATAAAAATATAAACCAAATATTAATTGTTGTTCTTGTCAGAGAGCTAAGTAACCTTCCTTCATTTTTGTGCTTGGGATTAATTTGCACATTCTAGAAATTAGTGCAGCCGGATAGAAATTGTTGTGCCCTTTTAGACTTGTACTCTGTACTTTGCAGTCTTTAAAGCAAATATTATTCAAGGAGTCCATTTTGTTTTGCCCAGTTTCTTCATAAATTGTAGCTTGAAGATCTGTTCGCAGATTCAAAGTAATGTGTTGTGAGCGTGAGTGAAATGTGATTGTGTGGCTGAGTAGAATTTGCAAGTGAAACCAAGTAAATTGCAACCAATAGTCAATTTCCAGCTGGTTGCTAAGTATGAAAGGTGTGGGTTACAGTGCAGGCTGCATTATTTAAATTTCAATGTCCGTTATGTGAAGATCTGAGGAAGATATTTGTCTCATGATTAATATTTTTGAAGTCAAAGATACTTTTACCAAAGAAAGAGTTGAAAATAATGCAGCCTGTCACAGATTGTGAGCAGCTAGCCAACCAGGAATCTACACTTAACACATTTTTGAAAGACTGCCTTCCTAGGTGCAATCAATTATATTCAACTGGTATTGGCAGTATTGCAAATATCTTTTGACACTGATGGCCAGCTCCTGCTCAGCTCTTGTTCCTTAACCAAACGCTCATCCCAAAGTATTACTCCTGAGTATTTATCACTGATCAATTGGACTTTATGGTCTTCTTTTCATTACACATACCAAACAAATAGACACAATTCAGAACATATTTTGGCCTCAAGAAGTATCACCCTTTGTAGCTGCCTTGGTTTGGAAGCTGCGTGCTGTGTGCAGTGTCTGCAGTGCAGTGTGCAAGAAGTGCGATTGCGACGGAGTGCAAGACAGAAGGTGAGCTTATCGAGTGTTGTGTGCTGAGTGAGTATGTGCGTGCTTGCGTGCTTTTGAGTGTGAAGTTGTGTGCTGTGTTATCCCAAGTTTCCAGAATTTTTGCTGTAAGCATTAATCAGCTAAGAGGTAAACCTTAAGCACAGTATTTTTAACACTTCACTTACTTTAGTGTATTACGTGCAACAGGATTTTCGTTTCACCAAATGAGGCAGTTCATATTGAATCACTGCATAATCTGTTGCATAAAAATTGATGTGAATGATTTCTGCACTTGTCATCGTGAGTTTGGCTTTTTCTTAAACTAGTGTGGCTCAGAACTTACCTAAAAAAGCATTCAAATTTAGATTTCATTTTAGCTAAAGAGATGAACATTCAATGACAGTAATGAAGTGTTTGAATCGATATGACAATGTGAATTATTATATAAAAGTCTTTTGTGAAATGGTAAATGGTGTTTGTGTCGTAGGGTTAGTATTATTATTTCTAGGTAGTACTAATTACTTCTATCATATCATTTGTTTGTGTGTTTGTCGGTTGTTCTTCCACAGGTTGATGAATACTCCTACAGTATACAGTGTGTCTTTATGGAAACAAGACATGTTGTAGTACAGCAGTGTGTTAGTATAGTAATTTAGTATTCAGAACAGGCACTTTATCGTATTTTGTTGTTGAACCAAATGACTTATGTAGTTGCCAGAAGGGGTAATTCCTTAGCTCCTTTTTCGGTTGACATTTATTCCATTAATACTGTATATGCACACATTTCATAATAACATGTTTTCTGCAAATATCTGTTAAGAAAATATTTTTTGAGTCCACTTGGTGCTACTTATCTGTTGGAAGCATTGTTTTTGTGTTGGCTTACTTACACTAGCCTTGTTTCTATCTTGTCAGTGCAAATTGCTTAGCCATGAGTATTCTAAGAGCCATTTGTGGTGCTATATTTGTCAGCAAAATGGATTTCAAGTGTTCCTTTAATGATCTGCAGGTTGGCGTTCATGGTGGCAGTGACATGCTGTTGTAGCAGCAGCTCCTCCAGTGGGAGTAGCAAGTTTCCAAGAGGCATTACTCTGATTGTTATTTCATTTTCCCTTTGATTCTACAAGAAAACAAAGTGAATAGGGTTTTCAAGTGAAAATCAATTATTATGAGTGAGCTCCCATCTAAATTTTAAGTTTGTGATCTCTATACAATATGAAAGGTTGAGTTTGTCTCAACTAAATTGCCATTATCTGAATCAGATTATGCCGACGAAGCAAGCACACATGTGCTGCAGTTAGTTCCCTATAACTTAGTGTCTCTGTATCCATTTAAAATGAGGAAACTGAATAGATTTAGTGGTTTCTTACTGTACAATGACAAAGGGTCCAATAGTTTTGAGATAAATTGTAACAGAAAAGACTGCTTCCTCTCCATGATTTGTTATAGTTCCTTGTTTTGTACCAAAATATGCCAGTATTAATAAAACATGTTTTTGAACATAATTTGCTAAATTATTTGTCTTATACCAACCACTGCTCATTGTCACTCCTTGACCAGCACTAATGAAGGAGCCCTCTCTACAATGATACGACACAAGAGAAGAGCAGTAAAACTTTATTCACAACATAACAAAAAATAACAGTGTAGAGTAAATTTTTTCTCTCAATGATTACAACTCCTGTGTATGTCGCCAGCAAATACACAGGTTTTAAAAAATTGATTCAATTAAATGACAGTACAAAAATTGATGGTAGCAGCCTTGCTCTCAAGGTTCACAGAAGTCATTCCTAAACATAATTATCCCCGCCACCAATTGCTTAAACAAGGCCTTGACAACTCACAAATGACTTAAATGCTGAAGGGAAAGAGAGCAGACCATAACTGAGATCATTACTAGGTGCGTAACTGCAGATTGACTATGCAAACAAGCTCAAGGTTGACTATTTTCTTTTGTACACAACAGAAAATAAATAAAAAGGAAAAAAGATATACATCAATATGGAATGTTTGGCATTTAAATAAAAAGAGTACTTTAAAAAAATACATTGTTACACAAAGTAATGGAAATTCTTAGATGAAAACATGCACAGGAAGCCCAAATACAAATTATTGGTACTGGTGGTAGTTTAAAGGAGTGATAAAATTCTCCATGCTCAACTCAGCTCTCCCTTGTTTCAAATTTTCATAAATCTCCTGGGTTGTTGTTTCTGTCTGATGTGTTTGTTGAAGATGAGGGGGCCAGCATTTTTTGAGCAAAGCGAGGTAGAGTGAAAGCAGCTTTATGAATGTCAGAGGTATAGTAGCGAAGCTGCATTGATTCCAACTCAGCTTCGTTGAAGGTCCTCACAGGATCTTTAAAATTGTTCTCCTGAAACAGAGTACAACATACAACATTTAATTTCAAGAAACTGTCTAAGTTTGTGAAGGTATTCAGGTACGAACTTGCCTCATTTAAACTCCCAAGGACAAAGCCAATCTGACCAGTAGGGTATGTTGGAACTGTGGCAAAGGCATAGGCTGCAGATGGAAAAGTTGCTTTGCAGTGGGCAAGAGTTTGAGCAACATGTTCAGCATTGGCCCACACTGTTCCTCCTTGAGAGCATACAATTCCACCAGGCCGCAAGGCACGCCGCATTAAAGTGAAGTAACTTTCTTGGAAAAGAGAAACAGCAGGACCTGAAACAATATAATACCATCAAATATACTGTGCACATTTGTTGAGTGAGAAACTCTGAGTGAGTGACTCTGAATATGTTACCTATGGGATCAGATGAATCAGTTATAACAACATCAAAAGCCTGTTCATGTTGTTGCATGAATTTGAAGCCATCTTCAACATGAAGAGATAACTTCGGGTGAGTGAAACCCACAGCCATAGATGGAAGGTATTTTTTAGAAACTTCAATTACTTGTGAATCAATCTCCACTTGATCAATTTGCTCAACACCTGGGTGTTTAGCAACTTCTCTCGCAACCCCTCCATCACCACCACCAACAATCAGTACCTATTTGTTGAGGAGGAAGAATGTTTGACAGTGACTCAATTGTGCAAACAGCAAGAGATGTTTTCTTTTGCTCACCCTCTTTGGAGATGGATGACAGCACAGGGGCAGAAATGATATCATCTCTTGATAAGCAAACTCATCTGACTCTGTGCATTGGATAATACCATCAAGAATCAAAGCTTTACCATGTGATTTTCTGGAAAGTGTGTTTTTTTTTTAAAAAAAGAAAGGTAATAACTATAACTTTAAAAGTAGAGAATACAACAAATATGTTAACATACGTTTGGAGCACCATGATGTCTTGAAATGAAGATTTTTCCTTGTGAAGAACCTCCTGTACTTCTAAAGATAAACTCATACCAGGCCACAAATCATTAACTTCACTAAACCAGCCCTGTTTGAGAGAGTCCATACTTTCTTCCTGCAGAAGCCTGAGAACAGAGAAGTTGTTGTATTTTTTTGGTTTGTTTGTTTTTTTGCCGTGTACAGTAACATTTAGTTTAAATGATAACGTTATCTGAATGTAAACATCCGTGACAAAGTTATAAAGCTCAGCGAAAACAGTACTAAATGTTACAATATAGTAGCTGAAATAACATTGGTTTAGTTGATTACGAAGGTACCACCCATTAAAATGAAAACGTCAATAGTTACAAAGTTTCAAAATAATTACTAACAAATATTGGATGAGGCGGAGAGACCAGACAGCGGTCCTCGCAACTGACTTCTTGCTGCTTGAGATTTTATTTTTATACCACCACGTGGACTGGACTGGGAAACCTGTTTGCGTTATAGGCAGCACCGCCTTTCTGCAAATAACGCAATGTGCTAAAACATGTTTGAGTGAAAAACTTTTACGCTCTTATATTTATTATTATCAAAACATAATCAGTCAAGTCTTGTAATTTTTTTTAACGATTCATTTATCGTTACGAAAAAAAAAGGCGAGATAATACTGGAGTGGAGTGCTTGTGCTGTGCTGTGCTTGCTCCTGAGCTTCTCATAGATCTCAGTTCGGTACCGATTTCTCATACTAGTATCATTGTTTTCGACTTTTGCTGTTTTCCAAACCATGTGGGTAAAAACAGACCAAGTAACTCGGACCGAAAGGTCTTAAATTGTTTGTTACTCCGAAATTCATTGACGATTCTTTAAAAAAGTCACAGCAACTCTGGACACTTACAGTAATTGTCAAACGTTGATTGAAAACCTTATTTTAACTTCTGTGCAACAGCGTGAACTTCTGCAGAGGTTAAGTTAGTTTCCACATTGCAGCCGTTTTAAAATGGCAGGAGACGAAAGTATTCCTGACACCAAAAAAGCTCATCGTGAGAGACATGCCGGTGAGTTTGAGTAACACAAGAATTTTTTATTTTTTAATATTTTTAGAACTTTCACTACTATTGTG
This sequence comes from Odontothrips loti, assembly GCA_038380765.1. Classification (NCBI taxonomy): domain Eukaryota; kingdom Metazoa; phylum Arthropoda; class Insecta; order Thysanoptera; family Thripidae; genus Odontothrips; species Odontothrips loti. The sequence continues at coordinate 13,765,703 of CM076247.1, forward strand.
TGTACCTGAAAGTTCTGTCTGATTTCAAATGCTCTGAGGATTTGGAATGTTGATTCATATGAACGTGAACTGGAGTGAGGAATAATTCAACTCTTTTGGTTTTGTTTACAGGCCGCAAAGCAGACAAGAAGAAGAAGACTGGGGTTGTGAAGGGGGTCAAACTTCGTGACAGGCCTGATAAAGAACGCAATCCGAAGGCTTTTGCATTAAACTCAGTTAGAAGAGCAGAAAAACGCTTCAGAAGGTAAGTTGCCAAATACGTTTTTGATCACATTTTTTTTGTTAAAAACACTTTTTACTATTTCCTGATTTTAATTATTTTCCAGGGGTGAAGATATCCAGACAAAGAAACAGCACATACCATTAGTTGACCGAGCCACCCTTGAACCACCACCTGTCATGGTAGCTGTCGTTGGACCACCAAAAGTTGGGAAAACTACACTTATTAATTGCCTCATAAAAAATTTTACCCGCCAACCCCTTTCAGATATCAAAGGCCCAGTTACCATTGTTTCTGGTAATATCATATAACATGTCCATTAACATTGAACATATTGGTGGCATCTCCAGATCTTATTTTTGTCTGTCCTTTTTCAGGAAAGAAAAGGAGATTAACAATCATGGAGTGTAACAATGACATTAATTGTATGATTGACTTAGCTAAAGTTGCTGATTTAGTTCTTCTACTGGTTGACGCTTCTTTTGGATTTGAAATGGAAATATTTGAGTTCTTAAATATATGTCAGGTATTTATCATAATGATTGGTGTAATCCAGATTTGTAGTTTCTTTGTTTCTTTATTCCTGTTCATGGCAACTTACCCAAATTTATTTTGAAGGTCCATGGAATGCCTAGGGTCATGGGAGTTCTTACACATTTAGATTTGATTAAAAAAGCAGACAAACTGAAGCGAACTAAGAAATTACTGAAACATCGTTTTTGGACTGAAGTATATGCTGGTGCCAAATTATTTTACCTATCTGGGCAAGTACATGGCGAGTACTTACGAAATGAGGTGAAAAATTTGGGACGATTTATTTCTGTTATGAAGTTTCGACCATTGGTGTGGCGCACAACTCACCCGTATCTACTTGGCAAGTTTAGCTTTCTAGTGGTATTATTTATTCTATCTTGATGAATGTACTTGTAATTATTGAACATTTCACATTTCTCTTCTGCAGCTGACCGTATGGAAGATGTTACTCCACCAGAACAGATTAGATTAAATCCTAAAACTGATCGCTCTGTTTGTTTGTATGGTTACATGAGAGGTATTCCTCTCAACAAGAAAAGCATGGTTCATGTTCCAGGTTGGTTTTTGTTCTTTTTCCCATTTTGTTGTTAGTGCAGTTTGTTTTACAAGTCAACACTCGCTCTGGGAATATTACAGGGTGTGGAGATTTACGGATCACTGATGTTTCTTTTCTACCTGATCCTTGTCCACTACCTGACAAAGTGAAAAAACGTAGTTTGGTCGAAAAGGAAAAGCATATTTATGCTCCATTTTCTGGAGTTGGGGGTATTGTTTATGATAAAGATGCTGTATATGTTGATCTAGGCGGTAGCCATTCACATTCCCAAAAGGTACTGTGAAAACAAACCACTTGTTGTTTTCTCCCCTTATTATATGTTACTGTACTTGTAATCAGATCTGCCTAAAATCTCAACGTTTTCACAGGATGATGATGATGGTGATAGACAAGCACAAAGGGAACTTGTGAGCACTATTCTTCAAACTCAAGAAACTCTTGATGAAAAAATGAAGCATAGTGAATTACAATTGTTTTCATATACAAAACCAATCACAGGAGATGAATTTGAACAGTAAGTATTCCATTTTTCAGATATGTAATTAAAATTAAGCAATGTATTCATTATTTGAATTTTCTTAAAAAAGAAATTGCTGTTTTTTCTAAGGAGACCAGCCATGCCTGCACAAAAGTATGAACTGGTTAGCGATGAAAATGGGAGGGAAAGGAGAAGAGTTATTTTCCCAACTGATGATGATGAAGATACAGATGGTAGTGGGGTCAGTGATAGTGAAGATGAAGATGAGGATGAGGATGAGGAAGATGAAGATTATGAAAATGGAGATATTGAAAAGGAGGTAGGTCTTGAGAACAAAGATAGTGGGACTGATAATGATGACAGTGACTCATTAGATGTTGGCAGCATTAGTAATCTGGATAGAGAGAAACAGATAAAGAAAACAAAGGTTACACATGCTTCTAGAAAAGTGGATGGAAGTCAAGATTCCAATAATGAGAGTTCTGACGATGGAAGGAGCAAGCAGACCAAAATAAAGAAGGGTAAAATTGAGAAATGTTCACCAAAGCTCAAAGAACTTCGGAGTGATGACAATAATCCCAAAAAAAGGAAGGTGTCTAATGAAATAGGATCTTCTGTTCACGTTCCTTCCAAGAAAGTCAAGAAACATAAAGAGACTGGCAACGCAGCAGAAGAAATCATACAAAAAGATGACAGTGATGGAGAAATTGATATTGGTGGTGGGAAAAAGGTACATCCCTTGAGAGAGAGTGACGTTCAGTACAATAAATTAAGCCTAGATAGCGGCTCAGATATTAGAAGTAAAATAGCAGATGCTCTATCTATGCTAGAGAAAGGTGGGAAAGAAAAGGGAAACATTTTCTCTGATGGAGAAGAAACGTGGTCCACAGAGTCTGATAGTTCAGATGATGACAGTGACAAAAATGGTAAAAGTGATGATGATGATGTCAGTGCCTCTGACGATGACTCTGATTCATCTCAAAGTGCCAATGAAAATAGCGCCAGTGAAGTGGACATTTCTAATGAGAAACACAACCCAGAGTCTGATGCAATGGATGATGCCATCCGATGGAAAGCAAACCTTCAGCAGAAGGCAGCTGATGCGTTTATAGAAAGGCAGGCAAACACACAAAACCTATGGAAAATGGTTTATGGTATGTCTAGTTTTCTCCTAAGAATGCATCGATTTCAATAAATCATTTTTGTAATGCCACTTTGAAATTCTTGTTTAACGTTTAACTAAAGATATATATTTTGTCATACTTAGGCAAAATTAATGAAGCCCAGAAGAAAGACGAACAAGATTCTGACAGTGAAGAGGTGGGAGGTTTGTTCCGAGTTGTAAGCCGTAAACAGCACCAGCAGGTGGAGGCTAGAAGTACTTGTAATGCTGAGGACTGCTCCCGCTTTACACTTAGTTTAGTACGTGATTGGACTCAGCCTGTGGTAAGTTGCATGACCGCAATTTCTCAAACAGTAAAAACCTCTACCACTCACTCTTTTGTTTCTTAATTTGCTTTATTTATATTCTTTTTTAAAGGTTCAAGACCTTATTAGGGATTGTTTTGTTACTGGAAAGTGGAAAGAGTCTGAAGATGCTGAGGAATTACTGCGTTTAGATGATGCAAGTGATGAAGATGATGAGCTATTTGGTGATTTCGAAGACCTAGAAACTGGAGAGAAGTTCACCAAATCTGAAAATTCTCTGGGGAGCAATGAAAATGGTGAGATATATTCAATGTTGTACTGGTACTTACCATTAAAAAATGCCTGTGTAATCACCTGCCTGTTTTTTTCTCTTCTTTTTTGTTCTTTCTTGTATAGACGAACCTACAAAGTCTTTGAGTAAGAAGGAAATAATGGAAAAGAAAATGAAATTAAAAGAAAAGTTTGATGCTGAGTATGATGAACAAGAGGGTGGAAAATCGTTTTATGATGAGTTAAAGGATGAAGTGAATCAGCAGTCTCAAGTAAGGGTTTGCCCATTGACGTTTGGTTTGCTTGTAGATTAGAAAATGTAATGATAAATGCATTTTTTTTTTAAGTTAAATAAATCAGAGTTTGAGGGCCTGGATGATGAAATTCGAGTGGAACTTGAAGGTTACCGTGCAGGCATGTATGTTAGAATTGAATTAGCTCAAGTTCCTTGTGAACTCATCCAGCACTTTGACCCCACATATCCTCTTATTATTGGAGGCTTATTGACTGGGGAAGAAAACATAGGCTATGTGCAGGTATGGCTCTTTTTCTTTGTTTTGTATTGCTTTAGACCTTGTTTTGTTCTTGAACATTAACACTTTTTTTTTTGAAAATTAAGGTGCGCTTGAAAAAGCATAGGTGGCATAAGCGGATATTAAAAACCCGAGATCCACTTATAATTTCTTTGGGTTGGAGACGGTTCCAGAGCTTACCCATCTATGCAAAAATGGAAGATAATATGCGTCAGCGAATGCTTAAATACACTCCTGAACATGTTGCGTGCATGGGTCATTTTTGGGGGCCCATTACTCCCCAAAGCACTGGCTTTCTTGCTGTCCAAGATGTTGCTACCAAATCGGTGAGTGCTGTGCACACATTATGTATGTCGCATTATCTGCTCTTCTTGCATCATGGTTTTATTCTCTTTTCTTGTTCATTTTTGTTTTCCCTAGGCTGAATTCAGGATAGCTGCTACAGGTGTAGTTGTAGAACAGGACAAATCCACTCAAATCACAAAAAAATTGAAACTGACTGGTGTGCCTCTGAAGGTTTACAAGAAGACTGCTTTTATTAAAGATATGTTTACTTCGTCACTTGAAGTTGCTCGATTTGAAGGTGCCAAAATCAAAACAGTGTCGGGTATTAGAGGGCAAATTAAGAAAGCATGTAGCAAACCTGAGGGTGTATTTAGGGCTACATTTGAAGACAAAATTCAGTTAAGCGGTATGTATCTTTCCAACATAAGGAATTTTTCTGTTGTTTGCTGGTTACAGTGAAAGTTAATATTTTAAATGTTTCAATTACAGATATTGTGTTCTGCCGCACGTGGTTCAAGGTGGATGTCCCACAGCTGTACAATCCTGTAACATCGTTATTGTTACCAGCTGCAGAGAAGGATGCATGGAGAGGAATGAAAACCACAGGCCAGTTGAAGAGAGAACAAGGAATCAAAGCACAAGCTGAACAGGACAGCTTATACACTGTAAGAATAGAAAACCAAATGAAAGGAAGTTCACCTTTGATGGTACCTGTCAGTAATATCTAAAATATTGTTTTTGCAGCCAATTGTCCGTGAACCTAAAGTTTTTAGGCCTCTTGTCATTCCAAAATCCCTTCAGAAGGAATTACCTTATCGTGATAAGCCCAAAACCAAAAAGGAGGAAGCAGCTCGTTTGGAAAGTCAGCGAGTGGCAGTTGTCAGGGAACCCCATGAAAAGAAGGTAAACCAAAATCAGTAGTGAGAGCCAATGTTGTATTTTTAGTGCATCCTTACAAAATAAATCTTTTTTTCCTTCCTAGGTTGATAAATTCATGACAATGCTGAGGACCACTTATTCTCATAAGCAACAAGAACTTAAGAAAGCAACTCATGAGCGCATGGAGACTCTCAAGAAACAGAAAGAAATTGAAGAAGTCAAGCAAACGAAGCGCCAAAAGGAGCTGAGGCATGAAGTTTTCAGGAAATTGACAAAAATGAAGAAAGTAGAAGAAAGCAAAGCAGGAAAGCGTGAAAAACATAAGGGAGGGAAAAGATGATTAAACCAACTCTTCTATAACTTAATTCATTGTTTTCAACTGTGCCAGTGCAGATCATTAGAGATACTGAAAGCTCATAAATTTAAGCATGTCTAGAAAGACTTGTATGAACTTGACTTATATTTTTTTTTTGTAAACATCCTGGATTAAAATGAATGACCTATTCCTATTTTATTTTTGAAGTTGTCCATGTTCTAGATGTGTTTCACAGGCTGCACCGGAGTTATGTTTTGTGTGAGGGGACAGATTTTGTTTTTTGTTAGTCTATCATAGACTACTGGAATTCTATTAAATGAACTTTTATTACAAAAATTGTGTTACTAATGTTACTGCAATGGCTCTACAGAAGGGATGACACAGAATTAGTTGACACAACAACACCAAATACAAGACTATCAAACTTTCTTCTAACTCTGGCCAAAAGTACAATCTACAAGACTTACATGAATTATATAAAAGAAGACCAACCAAAACCACCCAATTACTTACTAATCTTCAAACAAAGACTAAAATATCGACTACTCTTAGAGAGTCACAAGTCCTCTCTTGAAAGAAGTGAAGAAAAATTCAGAAGCACTTTCCTCATTAACGAAGCTCTCCTAGTCAACAATTTATGAAAAAAAAAAAACTTAATTCTTTTCCTTCCAAAATCTAAGTAAATTTTAAAGCCAATATTTTTTTTTTAATGTAATTTTCTTGGCACTAAGCCTCACATACACACTATACTGCATCACAAAAACCACAATTCTTTTATCAGGCAAACAAAAACACCGCCTGTCTTCTTTTGTGACAAAATAACTCCTCCCTGGCCTAAATTGTAATAAAAATCCCCCCCCCCCCAATAAAACATGCAAAATACTGCCAGATATGGACAGCCCATAGTTCAGATGGTTCTGATAAAGCAACACCAGATGGGGGCTTTGTGCCCCTGCCTGGGGCTCAAAAGAAAAAGAGGGTGGGGGCGTAGTGTGTGGCGCCCCCTTGTGGACGCCGGCTATGACCGGGGACCTGGGTTCCACGGTCCCACCCCATCCCGTCCCGTCTCACCCTCCGGCTGGGCCCCGCCGCCCGCCGCTGTGCACCGCAGTCGCTCGTAGTCCGTCGCGGAGAGAGGGTGCCTAGCGCAACGCCTAGGCCCCTAGCCGTGCCCGCCGTCGCCGGCCCGCCCCCCCCGCCACACCCCGCAGCCGCAGCGCCCTGAGACATACAGGAGGGTGTCTATGGGACGGGGCACGGAGTCTGAGCCGGAGCTAGACCCGCGAACCCGACCCGACTCGACAACGGCGACAAGCGCGTCAGGTCAGCGAACCTACCGTCTCCCTCATGTCGCGCTCTTCAAGCCGCACCGGTTGAGCGAGACTGAGAACGCGCGCGCCACCACACTGCGAATAGTGTCCGAACCGATTACGTGCACCGCAGACATTGAGACAGGGCTGCCAACCGCGTCGCGTGTGTGTGTGTTGTGTGTCGTGTGCCAAGGCTGCTTCTGCTGGTGGCCGTTCCTGCCAAGCCCAGTGCTAAGTGCGAGTGTGATGTGAAATGGCCCCAAACGCCGCCCTTGCCCGCGTTTGCGTGCTCTTCGCCCGCGAGCGGAGGCGCGCCTCCCATCTCACGGCGCTGCTGGTGCTGCCAAACGCGCGACAGGTGAGAAAATGCAGCAGCGGGCGCAACCAACCGTGCACCGCACCCACATGCCAAACAGAGGGAGAGCTGGGGGCTGAGGCTGGGAGGCGTCTTTTGTTTACATGCTCACGACAGAAGAGACAGCCGGGGGCTGGGCTGGCAGGCTGGCAGGGCTCGGGTGGGCGGGCCGGCCGCGGGGGAGACTGCACTATACGCCCGCCTACCCCGCTCGGCCTGCTGCTAGCGCTGACAGCTCCTTGTCGCAATTGATAACACGGCGAAACCTTGGGTTACGGAATGTCACGGTTATTGAGGTTATGTACACTCAGCAGGGGTACCAATTACAGTATGCTATTCATAGCAGACGACTCATCGCTCGGTTCGGAAACATTATCTTCTGCTGCGATCCAATGATCACGTTTGCCTGCCGAGCGCTGATGACTGCGGCAACTGTCGGCGCAGCCGCGTCCGTCCCAGCGGTGTCCCAGTGAAGGGACGATCAACAGGTTGACACCATTACCGAAATTTGACATTGACACATTTACCAGAGACCGATGCGTGACCTCACTCTCTTTTCACATTCATATTGTGTGCTCGCGCTCTTTCGAAAATTCGACAATGCAGTTTCGCTTTTTATGCAGGAGGGCGTGCCCTAATCATAATTTTGTTTTCGATCCTGTCCCTGTCCTTTTTTTTTTTTTTGGAAGGTCGGGAGTAGGTATGATTGGTAGAAGAAAGATGGGTCATAAGGGGGGGGGGGGGGGGGGATTCCAAGTCAACGTGGAGCAGCATTCTCAATATTTCTTGCTATCGTGCTATTGTCCAATATTTTGACAAGGTTTGTCATTATGAATAATGTTTCGCCTCCGATACTCATGGAGACGGAAAGGTTGGGAGAGGGGGGGCTATTGTGATATTTGGAAGAAGTAGAGTCGCTCTCTATGGCGACAGAGACGGAGGAGAGGAAGGATGAGGGAGGGGGGGGGGGGAGGGTGCAGTGCGAGCCCCGCGGGGCGCCATGCCATGAATAATGGATTGCGGAGGAGCACAAGTCCGCAAAGAACATTGCCGCCGCCCTGCCGCCCCACCCTCGGCGTCGCGTCGCCCATCTCGGCCCGGTAAGCGGCGGGGCGGGTGCGCGATTTGCAGAGATGAGTGCCGCCTTGTTTAGTGTCGCGTCGCGAACCGTGGCCCACAACCCAGGACGGGGCCGGGCCGGGCACGGCAGCCACTCGATGGCTAAGGGGTTTGCCGGCCGGGTTTGCTGTAATGGCCGAGGCAGTCAGAACCCCGTCCGAGAGATTCTTAGGCAACCACTACATGTGCGTGCACGCGTGTCGTGCGGGCTGGCCTACCCCGGCGCTCGCAGGCGCTCGGCGTATTCACTCGTGTTTTTCTTTTCGTTCTCTCAAGAATAAATGATGCTGGGTATCTGTGTACAGTGCAGATCGAGCAGCGCAAGCGTCCCGTCCCATCCCCACCCCCTTCCGTCTCGCCGGCTCCGACTCGGGGCGTTTGAAGCGCGCGGGCGGGCGGATCTCTGATCGTGATAGCACCGCCAGATCAGCATACTTCCGAGGGTGGGGGTACCTCTCGCCCACCTGACGGCGAGGGCCTTAATGATGCCCGGGGGGGCGTTGAGGATAGAAATGGGAGACCGGACTGTCTCTTGCCTCGCCTCCTTGCTTCTCTTTCGCCCGCGTTGTTTGTGCGCCAAACTGGAGTTGTGCTGAACTGCTGTCGAGGCTCTCAAATCGAAGGCGCATTGGCCGCCGTAGCCACCTCGTGACCAGACGCTGCCGCTGCATTCTTCCCCGCGTGCCTGACGCTGCGGTATCTCGGCTCGCGGTTTGTCGGTGTCGGGCTGTACGGCGCCTCTGTAGGAATTAGGACTTGGAGGGCCGCCGGCCGCCGCCGGCCGCTGCGCGCGTTAATCCTGATAAGAGCCCTCCTTTCGGGCCCGCCACGCGCCACCACGCACCGCCCGGCCGGGGCCGGATATATTTACAGCGATCCCTCCCTCCGCCGGAGACCGCACCGGTCGGGGCAGCCTGACGGCCTTGCTCTTCTGCTCCTCCGCGAGCACGGCCGGGGAAATGGACGCTGACGAGGATGGAGCGTTCGGAAGAAACGGTACACGAAACAGCTCGCGCGCTTAGGACTGCTCAGGACGTTGGCGGGCTGGAGAGGGGAGCCCCCGGCGGGTAGGCAACCTGCATCGTCACAGCGCACCGGCGCGTTGGCGTTGCCTACCCGGCACGGCGGCCTGCGAGCACCTGCGGGCTCTAACGGGGAGGGGCCGGGGAGTGTTGGTCTTTTACCAGTACATTAAAATTATGATTTCGTTCTGTACGTGGTACATTACTGGGTAAATTTTTGTGAATATCGTAAGGAATGTAAAATACGGTAATTTGCTAATTAATTTGCTACTAGGGCACTGGGAATGCGGTTTGGTCGTTTCAGTTTTACCTCATATTTCCCTTGAAGATAAGTAAATGGAAAGTGTAATATGTTTTCCTCGAAAGCTTACAATTGTAAGTACCTGATCACTTTCTGTACCGTGTGTCGAGTGGCATTCCTCATCTCATGAAAGGTCTAGTGGTGGCGCAGAATTGCACTTTTTGGCTAATTTCTCAGTTTGGCTTGTTGCCAGCAAAATGCAAAAGAGACAGGGGTGGTCAATAGGTTTTTTTATCCTTTAAAAAAAATTAAATCCCTGCTTAGTATTGGTTCTCACCTGTAAAGGTAATTTACTCGGCCCCGCGGTAAATTGACCGTAAAACACGGTGTTTTACCGATGAACTTTCAGTCGGCAATTTACCTGGACCAACACCAGGGCGCTTTTCGGGCGCGTCTCCGCCGTCCAAGCAGCCCTTGACGCAGCCGCAGCACAGCAGGTTGCAGGGGCCGTGCGAGCAGCATTCCCACTGGGTCAGGACGTTGGTCTCGGGGCACACGCCCCACGGCCAGATGGGGAACGCGCAGCAGCGGCTGTCCGCCGCGCACAGCCCGCGCAGCCCCGCCAAGCACAGCCCCGCCGCCAGCACCAACAGCACCAGCATCGCCGGCTCCAAACACTAGGAAAACACACACGGTCAATCATTAACTCAAAGTGCCCCCCCCCCCATATTTCCATACCTAATATTTTATTTAAAAAAGAAACATTGTTCGGGATGACTCTTAAGACGTAAACTTGGCGCGTGGGATGCCATTCTCGTCACCCAATCGTGGTGGTGGTGGTGCTGGGCGTTGCCACGAGGTGCGCGTGCGAGGCCGATAACGCTGGTGTGTGTATGTGTGTGTGTGGGGGGGGGGGGGGCTCACGTCACGCAGTGTCAGCAGAGCAGCTGTTAGCAGACGGAAGGGTGGACGGAGTCACCTGCGTTGGGCTGGGCTGGGCTATCTGCGGACTGCCTGGCCGGAGCTTCTCAAAGCAATGCCTCTGCCACCGCCGCCGCCGCTGTGTCACGTGGTCCCGGCGGACCAATCGGGCCCCCGCCGCATCGGCTGCAGTGACTGCAGTGTGGAGGGGGGTTGGTTGCCCCCGGCTGCTGCTGCGCTGCTGCTGCGGAGCTCTGCTGTCGGCGCGCGGGGGGGGGGGGGGGGGGGGGCTCAGGCTGCTGATGCCGACGTGAACATGACGCACCGCCCCCGGCATCCCCCGGCAGCCCCAGGTGTCGCCGTGTAGTTCATTAAGCTCCCTTGCTTTCGCGTCACATGACGAACAACTCGTTTGCGACGTGAGGAATTACCATTCGCACGGAGCACGGCACTTTGTGGCCTGCACACACACAGGCACAGAGGCAACAGGCTCGGCATGCCGTAGCATTGCGCCCCTCGCATGTCTGGGAGCGGTTGGGGCTTCGGAACGCGACGTAACACATGCCTGCGCCGTGGCCGGCCGTGCCGCCGTGCCGCGCTAGGGCACCAGGCCACGCCCCGACGTACCCATCATAGCCACTCTGTGCAACAACTACCGTCGCCGTAAACTGGCTTCGTGACAGCATGCCGGTGTGCTCGCCATCAGAGAACGGTGCATTAGGTCCTCCCCCTAATGTTGCGTAGGTAAAAAGGTCCGCTCAATCGAATAGGGAAATCCATTTCTTGGGGGGACTAGGACTAACCGTTTTGGCTCCAAAGGTCTCCAAAGTCAGACGATCCTTCAATTATTATTTTTTTAATTTGAAAAATGGACCTCATTTACCGACTCAGGGCTTCATGTCATGAAACGCATTTCTGTACAACCCCCACAACATTTTTTTTTCCACCCCAAACCACCTGTTGTGCCCTGCTCAAACTGCCCTCGCTAGCGGCTAAATCCCGAGTTTAGGGTGGTTTTGGGGTTAAAAAAAAAGGGTTTTGGGGTTTGTACAGAAATGCGTTTCATGATGCTCTGAAGTCGAAAAGTATGGTCCATTTTTTTGACTTTTTTAAATAAAATAAAATAAAATCGGAGGCTTCTGGAGCCTAAACGGTTGATCTCCAAAAAGGCCAAGCAAGACCTATTTGGTACTGCGGGAAAGGTCACTGCTTCCCAATCCTAGAAATACCCAAAACATCTGCAACGTCAAATTACAATGGGAACTTGTAGGCCTAAAAAAACGAGGATGGAAAATTAAAAATTAGAAAAATAATCGCAGGATCGTCAATTTGCCAGGATTTGGCAAATCCTAATGATGTTCCAAACATAACATGAGCCCCCGAGCGAATGTCGAGGGGGTGGTTTTTTACCCGGCTTTTTTCGAAAAGACCGGTGGAGTCTGCCGTCACGGACGGCGGTGGCGGAGTCCTTTGCTCCCGGTTTTGCGGGCTCCCCGGGCGCTGTCGTGTCATATTTCGCGCGGACAAAGGCACCGCACCACACCGCGAGCGGAGAGCGCGCCGACGGGGTTGCGTTTTCCCTCCCCCTCTTCCTCCTCCCTCGCGGATTTTATTTTTCCGCCGTCCTCGTCGCTCCGTTACTCCTCCAGCGGGGGTGTTGTGTTGCGGGTGCAGTGCGACAGAGTCGTCGCCGTGTGCACGTTCTTCTCTTGTTCCGAGCTTGGCCCTCTGCTCTGCTCCACACGGCGGACAGTCGGCGGCGGGTGGGCGGGGTGGCGCTATTTCTGTTTGAATCGTGAAAGTGAAGCAGTGAAACCCTCGCCTCGCCCCGTGGGCTCCCGTGAGGCCGGCACTGCGCAGAGCAGAGGTCAGAGCTGTGCACTGCGTCCGAACTCGCGGCGCGTCTAACAATCCGTGTTTCGCACGCGGCCAGGTTGGCACTCGTGGAGATGAATGAACGCGTCGGCAAATTAATCACGGCGCTGCTTTGGCGGGCCTGTGACCTGCGGCCCGCGGCTGTCTGCCTGTCCTGCGGGACCGGCGGCCCACAATCCGAGGGCTCGGGGCCACTTGCTTAGCGGGCCCGGAGTTGTGGCCGGGCTGGAGAGTGCGCTGCGTTGTTTTATCGCGAGCGGCGGGCGGCCCTGTGCGGGTAGGGCCCGCCCCGCCCCGCCATAGCTACGGGCGCGGCATACTTTCCGTGATGAATTTTCATCTCCGCGCGGCAAGTTTGCTCTGCCGGCTGTGCTATCTCTGGTCGCGCACAGCGCAGCGCGGTCCTCGGAAACTAACCTAACCTAACTCAAATCGTGGGCCCGCCTAAGGGGGCGGTAGCGGCGGTGCCGCGAGCCCATATAGCTACGCTACGCTTGGGGGCGGCGCCGGCCCGGGCAGCCGACCCGACCCGAGGGGTGCCTGGCTATATTTGCGTGCGGCCAACAGTAGCGGCTGTCCTGTCCGGCCCCCATGTCACAGCAGAGGGCAGCGCCCCGGCTGGGCCTCTCGGCGCACGCTATGGCACTATGGCCGCCCCGTGGCCTTTCCCCTTCATGCCACGCTACGCACCGCCCGCACCGGGCCACCTGGAGTTAACGGCTTTGAATTTCCCCGGTCAAACTGAGGCGTAACCTTACGCCCGTTTTGAAGCATACCAGCTGGAAGCGTAACGCCCTTCTTGAAGCGTAGGGACGGAATTCTCCCATGTATTTGTATAGGACTGCTACGCTTCAAAACGGGCGTAGCTGCGAGTGCAAGTATGCTTCACACGGGCGTAATGTTACAATGTTACGCCTCAGTTTTATCAGTATTTTGGTACGCACGCGTTGGATTTTTTGTTTGTTTGTTCTTCCGAGGTCCCTTCGACCAATTTTGAACTTGATAAACATGAACTCTTTTATTCGCAAATTTCTTTTTTTACAAGACCGTCCTGATTTTTGTGGCACACCTTACACCAGTGATAATCCCCTTCCCCAAGCCCTTCGCCCTCATTATCACAAACACGACTGCTCTTCGCCCTCTTATTTCCCTGTCTGTCTCTCGGAATTGCTCGGAATGGGTCGAATTCCGGGGCAATTTCCTCAGGAACAATTTCCTGCAGGAACGGTGCCTCACCCCAACCCGACGACCTCACCTCACCCCGCTCTCTCGATAAGCGGTCGGAGCCCTACGCCGCCCACCGGTCCGTCGTACTCCGTTAAACTCCTCTCCGGAGGGGGCAACTCTAATAGAGTTATTGACAACTCTACGACTCGGGCCGACTACTTGTCCCCTTTATTTTTCAATGCGCAGTGCCGGCTTGCTTATGCGACTCCATAAACTACGTGACACCATGTCCGTGACTGGGACGCTCTGCGGACGCTCTGCGGACGCTAGGCAGGTGAATTGGGTGCTCGGGGCGCGGGGTAGCAAGGGGTAGCACGTCAGCGCGTCATACCGGGCCTTGTGCGGGGAGCCAATCAATCATGCAAGCGGTAGCGGGACACCTTCCTTTTGGGGGCAATTCTGGGGAGGGGGGAGGAGAGCTGATGATCCGGGCGCCGGGGGAGAGGAGAGGGAGGGAGGGAGGCGGGGCATTGGGAACACGGATAAGCGGCCAGCTCGCACTCCTCTTTGACAGCGCGCGGGATTCGGGCCCGTTATTCTTGCGGGTCCCGGAGGGTCCTGGAGGGTCCTGGAGGGTCCTGGAGGGTCCTGGAGGGTCTTGGAAGGTCCTGGCGGGTCCTGGCGGGTCCTGGAGGGTCCTGGAGGGTCCTGTAGGGTGAGACGGACGAGACGGGACGGACCCCAATGCAGCGCAGCCAGCGGAGCCAGCGAAGCGCGGCGTGGCCCGACTCGCGAAATGAAATTGCTGCTGGGTCGCTCGACGCTGCCTATCCGGGTGCGGCGCCGAGCCGAGCGGGGTTTGGGGCGGGCCGTGACGGGGAGAGGCGAGGCGATGTCGACTGTGTCAGAGATGGACGGCCCTGCCCTCCCCGCCCCGCACTGCCCCGCACTGCCCGGACTCGCACGGCAACCACGGATCGCACGATCGCACGCCGCCTCCCCCGCCAACGCCCTTCTTCTTCTTCTTCTTCTTCTTCTTCTTCTTCTTCTTCTTCTTCTTCTTCTTCTTCTTCTTCTTCTTCTTCTTCTTCTTCTTCTTCTTCTTCTTCTTCTTCTTCTTCTTCTTCTTCTTTTCTTCTCCTCTCATCTTCTCCTCCCTTTCCCTCGTGCCTAACGACTTCTTGCGGCGCGGTTAAATATAAACCGAGCGTCAGCTGTTATGTGGCCTGTAGGTGGCTGCGGGCGGCGGCCCGTGTCTCTGCGGCGTGGCGGCGTAGCGGCCGGTTGGCCGGCTACCTCGCGCCGCTGGCGCCGCCACTACGCTGTCCGCTGGGCCCGGCCCGGCCCGGCGTGCTGAGAATAATGAGACTCACAAAACCCTCGGCCTCGCCGCCGGCCGCCGCCGTGTTTTATTTTAGGTTCTGCGTTTCTTCCCTGGGATGTTTATTTTCCTCCTTCCCCCGCATCGTCGTCGGCTTCGTCGCGGGCGGAACCGCTCGTCTTGAGCTGATCTCAGGTGAGCTCGGCCCCCGCCCCCCGCTGTTCCCCCGCGGAGCTTTGCGAGCAGAAAGAGGACCCTCCTGGGGCAGGATCTTCCTTTGGTGATCCGGCGGGGCCGGGTCTGCATGCCGTCGAATCCCTGCCCTCGCATCCCCTTCCCCATTAGCATGGCTCCCGCATGGTGTCGCGTCCTTGTCCCCCTCCACAGCTGCTGCGCTATCTGGCTGGACACTCAAAAGCGGCGCCAAGCGGCGCGCACGGCACGAAGCGCCCTCGAGCCCTTTAGTGCTGCAGGCCTGCAGGGCATGCAGCGCCGCCAAAGTTTATCGGCAGCCGGCCGCTGGAGCCGCTGGAGCCGCTACTGGAGTCCCGCTGGGGCCCGGCCCGGCGCCAGAGCGACAGAGACGCATAGCTGCCCCGCCCGCACCCCGCCGTGGTCCGGAGCGAGAGGGAGGGAGAGAGGCGGGGAGCATCCTGGCGTCGTCATCATTATTATTACTATAGCGAGTCCTTTCTGCGAGGGCCGTAATTGAGTTTATGCTAAAGCGGTCGCCATGGCGACGCGGCATAAGCCCGTGGGGCCCGCGAGGCGCGAGGGGCCATAAACAGGGCGGCGGCTGTGTGCAGCTGTGTGCAGCTGTGTGTGATGACCGGGGAGTATTGTCGGCAGAAGTGGCGCCTCGATCCCACTCGCAGGCCACGGGGGCCACGGGGGCCACGGGCAGCCGCGAGCCCCGTGCCACGGGACGCAGTACGGGAGAGACGCGAGGCCCACGGCAAACTTGACTTCCGTTGCTAAATTTTTAAGCACGATATTCTGCGTAGTCTGGTCCATAAAAGGGGCCCGCGGCAGCAGCGTCGCTACATGGGTGTCTCCAGGACTGCGGCGTGCGCTGCGCCGGTATGAGAAATGTAAGCCGCAACAACGGCGTCGCCGTGTCGTCCGTCTGCCGTTCGCCCCGGACAAAGCTGCAATCGCCGTTTCTCTTACTTAGCGCCCTCGGTGCGGCCGCATCGGACTCCGTGCCCCGGTGTCCCCGCGTCTCCCCGCCCCACCCCTTCTCTCCCCGCCCCTCCCTGCCCCGCCTCACACCGCACACCAGCGTTCCTCACCGGCTGATGAAGAATGCAGGAGATTGCTGAGCGCAGGCTTTCATAAATATCAGCAGCAGCCGCGGTGGTGGAGGTGGTGGTGTACCCGCAGCGGGGCCCACCTCGCCCTCGTCTCGCCGCAGGAGGGGCTTAAGTATGTCGCGAGTCCCCGGGGGGTCTCAGGGAGGTCCCAGGGGGCCGGTGCTGGCGGTGCCGTGCCTGGCCTCATGCACACGCCGGAGTTTGCACGGTGTACACGCCGGGCGGGAAGTGGGTCGGACCCGGTCGGACCCGGCCCAAAGTTGGTCGGCTGCTGCTTCCTGGTTCCCGGTGCCCGCTACGACGCTCCCCTGGGGGGTCGGGATGACCCCGGCGGTCGCGCTCCAGGACTGTTGGGGGCGGCGGATGCCATCGTGGGGCCCGGCGGCCTCCCTCTGGTATGCGGGGATCAAAGGGGCGCCCGTGTCGTGTCGGCTCGTGTCCGCCGGCGTGTCGTGATCGGCCTCAGCATGGACCAAAGCTCGGCGGACAGAGTCTTCCTAAACGCGATCAATACCTAATACTGTCTGTCGGCCGTCTGTTTGTACGCCATCCTGGAGTTACATCGCCCTGTTCACGGCACGATGTTCCGTCCCCTGTAGGGATGGCGGCCTTGCCTTACAACGTGGGCGCGGCATGGCGCGGCGTAACGGCTCATCTCATCAAGGCCCCCCCCCCCACCCCCTCATGGAGAGGAGGGGAGGGAGGGATGGAGGGCGGGGAGGGTCTCTGGGGCTGCCGCGCGTCGCCAAAGATTGGCCCGCCGGCGAAATGCTTTTTGATATCGTTGGGAGGGAGGCGGGACGGGAGGCTCTATACGGGAAGGGGAAGCAGCCGACGGCAGCCGAGCGAGGCCTCTGACCCCGGCCCGGCCCAGCTCAGCCTGCCCCCCCGCGGCGCGGTGTGGCCGGTGGCTCGATGATGGACGTCCGCCACGCCTCACCTGACCTGGCGGCCCTGCGGCCACGTGACATTGTAAATAATAAGGGACCGCGTGACCCACTGCGGCCCCAAACCGGACCGGGTGAGGGGAGGCAAGCAGTCGGGCGGTGAGTCGCGTTCTGAATTTCTCATGAGCTCATCTACACGACGCTTGTCCCGCCGCGCGCTGCGGTTTGATTGGCTGACTCGCTGGCTGACTAAGGCGAAGGGGTGAGGGGGTGCCTCTGCTGCCGCTGCCTCCGATCTCCGCCGCATCGGCCGTGCCGCCCCCGCCGCCCCAGCCGGCGGTGTGACCGAGATAAGCGATCCGTGTGACACGCAAACCGCCTGCTTTCTTGGCGTCCGCCGGTCTGAAGAAAAGAAAAGCTCCCCCTGCTTCTCTCTCCGTCTGCTCCACTGGGGTTCCCGGGCCGGGCGGCGCGTGCGAGGAGGATGGAGCGACGTGAATGACGTACGGCGTCACTGCCGACAAGTGGAGGTGATTTATCACGCCTCCCTCTGCTTCCGGCCCGGGGCCAAGAGAGCCTGGCCCTTTAAGTGAAGCCCGTGATCCGGGGCGGCGGCGGCAGCGGGGCGGGCGGGGGCGGTGGGGGTGGTGGGGGCGGCTGGATCAAAGGAGGAGCGCCCACGTGAATACGAACGATGCGCTGATTTTGTCACCCGTGAGATTGCGGTCCGGTCGGAGACACCGAGGCCGAGAGCGAGGACGCTAGGTCATAGAAGCCGTGTTGGTTTTATCCCGGCACGACCCTGGTGGACCCGAACCGGACCACTTCGCAGCCACGGCCGCGGCCCTAACCGTCATCAAGCTCCTACGGCCCGGCCGCGACGCCCCCCTATCACTTTCGGTGACCGTGGACCCAAGTTTTGTCTGTCGGGACCGAGGGCCGAGGCCCCGGAGGTGATAGGGTCAGGCCGGCCCACATCAGGGTAGGGTAGAGGGTAGTTGGTTCCAACACCGAAGCAGCGGCGCGTTGGGGCCGTCTGTGGTTTGTGGCCGCCGAGGCCGGGCTGGGCTGGGCCGGGGCCGCGCCACCACCACCGGCCACCGCAACCGCGGCTCCAGGCCGGTTCGGCACAGCCAGCGGCAGCAGCAGCTGCTCTGCCCGTTTTTTTTTTGTGAAAAATTCGTTGGTTTTGGTAAAATTAGTTGTTTTTTTTTTGTAAAATTTGGTTAAATAATCTTGTGTTTGCTGCTGCATTTTCAAGCCACTGGCTAAGTCGATTTTTTTCCTTATTTTTCCTTGTTTTTCTCTAAAAAAAAATTGCTGAAATTTCCTTACTTTTTCTGACTTTGTTTTAGGGCGTACATTTTTTTTTTTGTCTGTGTGAGGGACCCCTTGCTCTGCCCCCGGCGCCGCCCGCGCTGCTCGCGGTGCAAAGCCCGGGCCGAAAGCAATGGAAAGCCCTCATTATTCTGGACTACGGGAACTAAAAGGCCCCGAAAGGCTCCGAAAGGCCCCGAAAGGGCTGTACGCGCCTCGTCCCGGTTCCCGTCCTTGAAGAGGCTCCGGTTGCCTCCGGTCTCGGGACGATATGTCGGGGGATGGAGGGCATCTGACAGTTTGACGTCTGCCTGTCCTCGGTGCGACATAGACCGATACTCTACTCGAACGTGCTGAGGTAGAGCTACAGATCCTGCAGATCCATTCTCGCGACAAGCCTCGCTGGCTCGTGTTTTCTGCTTGAAGCGGGCGCTTTAAGGAAGGAATAGGAACGCTCCAGTGCTATTGTCCCTGCTTCCGCTGCCGCTGCGTGAACACCTTGCCCGGCTGGTGTGGCAAACAATTTTTCGAAGCCCTATTGTCAGCATGAGCCCTGCCCAGCCAGCCCCGACCCTTGCTTCCTCCCCTCCGAACCCCTTTCACAGCTTACTTGCGGCACACGCCCCTCGCCCCCCGCCCCCACCTGCGCCCCCTCTCCCCTCCCCGCTTTATCGGACTGGTGGAGGCCGCCGACGTGTGCCGCACATTCCGCGCATTGTGGTCCGCGCCGACACACCACGGGGGAGAGTGAGAGTGTAGCGCGCCGAATATGGTTTCGGTGACAGGGGATTCGTTTTAGGCGACACGGGCCCACGGTCCGCCCCCACCTCCCTTTGGGGTGGAAACTGCACGTGTGGAGAAGCGGGACAACGGAGCAAAAATAAATCCGTAAAGTGATGTAAAGCCTATCTGACCGATGCAGCCGCGCCGTTCGCTGCTGCCATCTGTGCGCCTCTGGTCTGGCCTCCGCAGGTACCCCGAGTTATCCGGCCCCAGCAGATCCCGCTCGGCTCCGCTGGGCCCCTGGTCCTCCTGTCGCTATGCCCGCTCCCCTCATACCTGTGGCCTTGGCGCCGCTGAACCCCCTGCACCCCCTGTACCCCCCCCCCCTCCCCCCACTGGGCCCCTGCCAAAACAAGTAGCCAGCCAGTCTGGCGCCGGCCTCCCTCCAGGCCCGCCCCCTCCATGATGGAGAGTTGGAGCCGGGCAGAGCCGGGCCATGGCCATGGCCATGCCGGAGGAAGTACAGTCGGAGTCGTAAATTTGTCTCTGGCTGTGCCAAAAGGCGCCGTGCCGGGAGTACACGACGCGCCCCGCCCGGCCTGGGATCCAAACAACGGGTCCGTCCCGGTCCGTCCTGCCGGCACACGGCCCCGGCGCCCGATCGTCTTGCAACAGCAGCAAAAGCAGCAGTAAGCCATTGGTGCGGCTTCTTTTGCTGCGTTTTAAGCCCATGACTAATTGAGCGCAGAGCCGAGGACGCGACACGTGTTAACAGGTGTCCTTCTCTCTCTCTCTCTCTCTCTCTCTCTCTCTCTCTCTCTCTCTCTCTCTCTCTCTCTCTCTCTCTCTCTCTCTCTCTCTCTCTCTCTCTCTCTCTCTCTCTCCCTCTCTCTCCCGGCATGGCCCCCGTCTCGCTCACGCTAATGACCAGGAGCCTGCTGGCGGGGCACCCCGGGGACACTGTGCTCCTCTGGCCGCCCATCCGTCATAAGTGAGGCGCCGGCGGGGGCAAAAAGCGGCGCCGGAGCTGTGGGCTGCGGGCTGTGGCGGTGGCGAGGCGTGGCGCCTGCGGGGCGCGGGCCACTGTCCGCTCGGCAGCATGCATTGGCTCCGAGCTCAGCTCCCCGGACTGAGCGGGGCAGGAAGGAAAGCGGCATAGGTGTGTGACCCTCCCCTTAGGGAGCAAAACGGCGCCATGGGTCATCTTGGCGGCCATACTCAAGCTGCGGGTGACCGTTGGCCCTGCGGGAGCTGTTAGTAGAAAGGTGAAGAACCTCATTAAAATTTTTGGTGATGAAAAGTTTTTCACTCAGAATTGATCGAGGAATAGGACGACACCTCACTCAAATTTGGGTGAGATTATGGTCGTGTCGCCAACCTGAATTGAGGGGAGGATGCTTATCCCACTCGAATTTCAGTAAGAGTATGGCGTTATCGTGACCCAAATTTTGGTGAGGAATTTTGCTCGCCCTGGTTTGTGGCTGTTCCTCACCTCAGGCTGGACGACCCACTTTTGCAGTCCCGTTCGGCTCCCGTGTGCCGGGCGGCGCACATTTCCCGCCGTCCCGTTCATTTGATTTTGGCCCTCCGCCCAGGGGTGTTATCCGTCCGAGCCCGCAAAGGAGCGGTGGCTGAGTGTGTGCGGGAAGAAGAATGAATGGAAAAAAAATGGAGGGGGAGACGAGAGGGGCGGAGGGAAAAAAATACTACTACGCGGAGCTGGAGGAGGAGCTGCTGGAGAGCGGCCACGCGGAACGAACTATGCAATGCGGCGAGCGAGGCAGGAGCGAGGGGGATGGGGGGGATGGCTATAAAGCAAGCGCAGCGGATTTCTCCCTCTCTCTTGCTCTCGACCTGCTTGAAACGCGAAACTTTTGCGCTCCAACTTGAAGTGATTTACCCCGTTTTGAGGGACTCGCTGTGACGATAGGAGCTGTCCCGTTCCCGTCCCGCGCTGCTGATGCTGCACCGTGGTGAGGATTTCCATGTCGCCACGGCGTTGACGTGTTGGTCCTATGGGGCCGGGGCCCAGCGACCCAAGGCAGGCGGAGCCCCAGGCCAGGCCTCGGCACGTCTTTGCCGTGTTTCGAATTCGCCATTTTATTATTTCGTTGGCAGTGCGAGGCCGCCAGCGAGCTGACGGCTGCTGGCGGGCTCGGCATGCCTGGCCGCCCCCGGCCCGCCCCCGGCCCGCCCCCGGCCTCGAGTTGTCTCCGCCTGACCTCACCGTATATGCAGAGTCCTCCCACTTTATCCCGATCATTTTCTCTTCCGGTCCTTGCGCCGTTCCTCCGCCTCTTTCCTTCGCACCCCCTTCGAAGCGTGGATCGTCGTCGTCGTCGTCGTCGTTGTCTCTCTCTCTTTCTCTCTCTCTCTCTCTCTCTCTCTCTCTCTCTCTCTCTCTCTCTCTCTCTCTCTCTCTCTCTCTCTCTCTTCGCTGTCTCGCCCTTCCCCTTCCTGTTTAATCACCCTCTTCCCCGTCATCGTATGCTCTCTATTCCCCTTTCACTTCTCTGGTTCGCTCCGTCACTCTCTTCCTGTCCCGACCCTTTTCAAGGTCCCCAGTCGCACTGCGGATGCTGTGCGACCGTGTTGGGGGGGGGGGGGACAGGAGATTGAGGTGGCGGGGGTAGGGGGGGGGGGGTCGAGCAGGGGGCGGTTGTTCAACACTCCACTTCACAGGGCGCTGCCACCAGACATTCAGAGGGGCCCGTGGCTGTTGCCTGTTGCCTGCGAGCTGGGTGTAGTGCCATCACACACACACACACACACACACACACGCACGCACGCACAAATAGACGCCCACGGGATGCGACTTCAGTCCGCCAAGTGGTTTGTATTCCTGCCGCTGCAGAGGGGACATTCATCCCGGCAGCCTGGTGCACGCAGTGGCGATGCGGGCCACGATTGCTGTGCGGCCCCTCTAGCCCCCCCCCCCCCCCAAAAAAAAAAAAAAAAAAAAAATAATAGTAATAATAATATAAATACGGCGACCGGGGTAGGCAACCCGCACAAGAAACGTGTGAATGTAGGCAATTAGTGCGGCATATCCCCCTAAAGTCTGCCTACGCCCCTGCCGGCCCCTGCCGGTCCCTGCCCTGCTGTCGCAGCAGCAGCCTGTGCTCACCCATGTCTGTCTGTTTGCAGCTGCAGTGCTCGGCCGGCCGTCTGACTCTGCTGCGGACACAGCGGGCCACGCACCGCGCACGCCACTGCCACGGCTCCCTGGTGAGTCACCCGAACCAAAATTCGGAGGGGGGGATTTTTTTTTCTTATTGTACTGTGATTCAAAGAGAAGTTATGGGTTTTTTTTTCAACGTAGAGAAATAATTCAGTAAACGGAATGCACTACACTCCGTAAGATCAAAGAATTTCTGAGGCGGCCTCACTGCCGCTGCATCGACATCCACCCCATTGGCGTGGGGCGGAGAAACAGCTGTGCAGTCCGTGGCGGCCAGATACGCAGCTGGCGCAGCCCGCGCAGCCCCGTCCCCGGGGAGCACGGGGGCCGCCGTACTTGGCGAGGCCGAGGCCGTTCGTCTGCGCCGATGCGCTGCACAATGGGCCTCAGACCAGACTGGAGCGCCCGGGGAATAGGCAGTCCTGCTCGCCACATGTGCCCTGCGGGCTGGCCGCGCTGGGCTGTGCTGCCGTTGGCAGGGGCCGCCTGGAGGGCAGGCGGGCCCGCCGCGCGGCCGTGTTTGGCGGGCTGGCCTATGCTGCCGTTGGCAGGGGCTTCTGAGCCGCCTGGAATAGGGAGCCCCTGCCAGGTGGCGGGTAGGCGGGCCCGCCGCGCGGCCGTGCTGTGCGGGCTGGCCTATGCGCGTTCTGACAGGGGCGCTGCTGGAGTGGAGCGGAGCGGCGCGGTAAACCGATCCGGCAGCAGTCAGCGTTGCCCCGCGCCGCCGGCGTCAAGTGACGCTGCCAGTTTCGGGGAGGGCCCTCGGTCTGGTCTCGGGTCTGACGCGGCCGTGCGGCCACGCTCCTGTCCCCGCTGGAGTTTCTTTCAATTTGCGTCCCGAGCCGGTCGCTTCTCTCCCTGTCGCTGGGGGCGCGGCGCCACGCTCTGCGATCCCCTGGAGATGAGACTCTTAACTTCCGGGCCAGCCCCGATGGGATGCAGCGGCGGCAGCGGCGGCAGCGGCGGCGGCTAGCAAGGACCGGGCGGAGTCCTTGGGGGTCTCGGGGGCCGCCGGGGGCGCCGGCGCGGCTGTTATCTGGGCGCCAGCCGGCCGCTGCAGTAACTTCTCGTCTAAATATGCGCCGCAGCTCGGCTGTGCTCACACCTTTTACCACCCGTCCGGAGGGGAGTCCCCGAGCGGTCTGAACACGGATGCAGCGGGCAGAGCGGTGCACCGTTAATAATTCATACGTTGGACCGGCGCGTCGTGGGTTTCTTTATTTTCTTCACCTTTTTGTCACCGAAATATTGTGGTGAAATGTCGCTTGGGCGCCCCGTGCGGAGAGTGCAGCGCCGATGCGTTTCCACCGCGGCTGTCATGGCGTGAATAAATGATGGCGTATCGACTGCGTTTGGGCCGGACGCCGGCCAGCAGCTGCGGCAGCAGCAGCAGCAGCGCAGTTTGTGGACGTGGTGAAGGTCGCTGACCTTGCCGTCGCTGAAGTCCCAACCCAGGCGAATGCACAAATTAAAAACTCTTGCAAATTTCGAAAAAGCACTAATTGAGCACAATTTTTCTGGACCATTAAAACAGAAATGTGCTTTCTAGGGCGTGCCTCTTGTGATTCGTAAAACTTGGTTTTCTATATTGAATGACGAGCACAATTATTATTTTTTTGACTCCGCTGGCTGAAAGCACTAATTGAACACTTAATTTTTTTTTTTGCGGTGTTACTTTAATTTGCACCCTTCCCGTGGTTGGCGCCGTACCCTTACCCTTCCGACGCCCCCCCGCGAACGCCTCTGCCGTGATTGGATGTCTGCTGCTGCTTGAATGTGGGGCCACATGGGGCGTCGTCGCTGCCCCAGCTGCTGTCTTCGCGTCACACAGCCCCGGCACAGCCCCGGCACAGCCCCGGCACAGCCCTAACCACGCTCCGCCGCCCCCGCCCACACATCCCTCACCGGCCTCCAGGCTACGCGCACGCACGCCTCGGCCTCCGCACATAATTATCCCACTCTATGGGGATTATCTCTGTACACTGTCGTCCTGTCTCATTCCCGGCCACAATCCTCCAGCCCGCAGCACCCCTCCCCGCCCCACACAACACCACCGCCACCACTAACTGCGTCGTCCACCAGTCGCGAGGCGTCGCTCGAAGACTCCGTTTTCTCTCCCGCTTAATTGAGTAAATAAATACAGATCAGTCGTTCGTTCCGCCCCCCCCCCCTTCTTTAAAAATATTCCGCCAGAGCCCGTCGTACTGTGGTTTCATGATCTCATCGCAAGAGACCCATGCCATAAAGGGGAGACGACTTTCTTTTGTACATGGTGGTGGTTAGGGGGGGGGGGGGGGGGGTCTGTCTTCGTTACTGTTTGTCTTGGAGAATGATAACCACTAGGTTAGACTTTGTAGGCGTCGGGGGCTAGGAGTGGAGTGCAGTTCGTGTTGCGCCCCCCCCCCCCCCCGCAGTTTCTGACGCCGTCTGCGGTACCCGCTTCAGATGAAAACGTCAGGTAATTGTGCCGCACGTGTGCGCGTGTGCCGCTGTGCGCGCCCCCCTCTGCCCCGCCGTGACCCCACGCACGCCCCCCGCCCCCCTCTCCTCCGTGGGGCTCCCGGCAGTGCGATCGATGCAGGCTGCGGCAGCGGCGGCAGTGGCGGCAGCGGGACACGGCCGTGTGCCGGCTGCGGCCGGGGTAGAGCCGGGCTAGCGGCGTGGGCACCTCGGGGGTCACGGGAGAGGAGGGGGAGGGGGGGCACAGGCTCTGCTGCGGGGAGCGGCCACGGACCACGGGAGGAGGGGAAGGGGGGTGCATCAGGAATCGTGTTTGACTTGAAGGCTTGAGCGTGTGATATGTGAGGGGCCATCAGCAGCGTTCGGGGCTGGTCGGGGCGCCAACCGTGGCTTGGCGGGGCTGGGCGCGGCTGGGCGGGGCCGTTCTGTCTGACTGTGGTCACGCGGGGCCTGTACAGCCGTCCGCGCTCGCCCTGGTCGTGGTCACCGTGGGTTCCGTTCATAAACCTCCCCCCCCCTCTCTCGCTCTCGCTCTCTCTCTCTCTCTCTCTCTCTCTCTCTCTCGTTCTCTCTCTCTCTCGTTCTCTCTCTCTCTCGTTCTCTCTCTCTCTCTCTCTCTCTCTCTCTCTCTCTCTCGTTCTCTCTCTCTCTCTCTCTCTCTCTCTCGCTCTCTCTCTCTCTCTCTCTCGCTCTCTCTCTCTCTCTCTCTCTCTCTCTTCTCTCTCGCTCTCTCGCTCTCTCTCTCTCTCTCTCTCTCTCTCTCTCTCTCTCTCTCTCTCTCTCTCTCTCTCTCTCTCTCTCTCTCTCTCTCTCTCTCTCTCTCTCTCTCTGGGACGCTGGCTGTCTCTGTCTAATGCAGCGGCTCGCAGCGCTGTTGTGGAGCGCTAATGCGCCGCCGGACGTGGCTATCAATTGTCCACGTCGTTTGAAACAGCACAGGTCTTTACGGTGTACCTTAGCGAAATGACACGGTGAAAGATATTCGTCCCTCTTTCAACTCGCCGCTTTCGTTTGCATTTAAGATATATACCACCGCTGTCCACCCCTTCCCCTTTCTCGCCCTCTCTTCGCTTTCTCCCTCCCCTTTTGTCCCCTGTTTGCCCAGTCACACATCGTGTCTCGCCATCTGCCAATCTTGGCGCGCACACTCAAACACACACACACACACACACACACACACACACACACACACACATGTCCCGTACTGAATCAGAGCAACAAATGATCGACTGTCCCAGTCAACCTCATTTCCTGGCCGCTGGATGACGCTTGCCAGGCGTTGTAATGAGCCAACAGGGCTGAGCCCCTCCCCCTTCCTGGAGCTTGCTTTGCTTTGCCATACATTTCCAGCAGAGCATTAAAGCCCCCCTTTTTCTCCCAGGGGTGAGTAGGCCCCAAACCGCTGGGGTCTCCGCCATGGTTTAACACACTCGGGCCCGTAACTTTTGTCTGGGCTTTCATGTTCATTTAGCCACGTGCTTCCGAGCGCCCTGGGCCGGCCTCCGTCTAGACGCCCTCAACAACAACAACAAGCAGTGCGGTCTTTATCGGTCCGCGTTCCCCCGGCCGACTCGCTGTGTGGTATTTCAAACTCTTATTTTTGTTGCCGCGTTGGAGCCGGTGTCGCGGATTTGTGCGTGCGCGCCATCTGGCGGGATGTCTCGGAGAGTTTGAGCTGACGGAAAGCCGCGCGGCAAACACGATTTGCCTAACTTTGGGCAGCGAATTTGATCATGAAAATGGGCGGAAATCGTTTGCTGCGTCTGAGGCGGAACTCGATTAAGGCGTCGCCCCCTCGAGCGGTGCCGTCCTCCTTCCGCCACTAAGCGCCCACGTCCCAAAGTGGATTAGGCCTAATTTGCCAGGAGGCTGCGCCACAAGCTACTTTTATAAAAATATTAGTGTACTTGTGTAGTCGGCCTCCTGCAGTTGATAGCCCCGGATTAGCTCGTCATCCGCTGTTCGGACAGGGGGGCGTGGGGCTGTGCCGGGCGTTGGCGGCTTTAGGGCGCTGTAGCGATAAGTGGGTGCTCTGCGAATAAGTACGCACTCGCCGGCCGTGAATGGCGTCCGGGGATTCCACTTTGTCCGGAGGAAATAACGGCGCGAAACCCTGTCGCTGGGCGCCCCTGGTACCTGGACCGCCAAGCGCAGGTGTTGCTGAGAATAACGTTTCGCAGCGCTATTTGCAGGGTTTTTTTTTCTCCCCTGATACACTCCCGCCGCGGAAGTGTGCGAAGCGGGGCGGGTGTTGACGCAAAGTCTCAACGGTTAAAATCGTACGAAGAAAGTCTTTGTAATACGAAGAAAATAAGGCATCGTAGGATTCTTCCGTAGGCCTTATTACAAAGCATTTCTTCGTAGCCTGCGAAGCAATTCTTCGTAGCCTCCGAAGCTTTCATTTTCCTCGTAGGACTTTTACAGTGCGTTGGCTTCCCGCGCTGCGGCCTGACATCTGCGGGGGCGGCTGGAGATTGTTGACATTTCGCGGTGAGTGTATTCCGTCTGCCGTCCCGGCGAGCGTCCCGGTCCCTGGGGAGGGCGCCGCTCGCCCCCCCCCCCCCCTGCCCCCCGCACGCAACATCCCCCTCCCCTCCCCCCTGCGGGGACTTCAGTCGGGTCGCGTGCCGTGGCGTCCTCCGAAATATGATGGCAATAATCCTCTTGTATGGCCACGAATTTATGCGACGGAATTGCAAAAAAAAACACAAAAAACGCCATATGTAGTCAAGTATTTTTGTATTTTTCCTTTTTTGTGCGGTTTTGTTGCGAATCAGGCAATAAATGCCGCGGAGTCAGGAGTGGTCTGTGGGCCCTAATGTGGCACCTGGTGTGCATGGCTGCCATGGCTGCCGTGCGGACGCGTGCGTAGAACCCTCCAAAGCGACGTGGTCTATTATGTGCACGGGTCGTCATTAATTTATACCGTGAATTAACACGTCCATTGGTGTGGTGGGGCTCGCTGATGTGGCGGCTGTGCTGGACCAGGCTGGGCCAGTCTGCGTGTCGCCCGGCAATGGTAATGGACGCACATTAATGGCGACACCGTTTATTTTCTGTATTTCTTTCGCTGTCTATCGCGGCGCGATTTGCGTCCGCCCGCTGCGGTCACCGCTTGCCACTGAAAACTACTGCCCGGAAATTGCGTCTGAAAAAAAAAAACGCTCAGCGAGCGCTTCACAGGGTTATCGTCCAATCTGGTACATTTTGAACAACTTTGAACCTTTTTTGACAATTTTGAACATTTTTAACATTGTTTGCCTTAGCCATGCTGAGCAGTGTGTTGTGACAGCTTACGTGAACTAATTTCTACATGCACGTGAACTTCGAACTTGCACGTGAACTAATTCGGACTTGCACGTGAACTTATTTGCACGTGAACTGAACGTGAACTTATTCGAACGTGAACATCCACGTGAACTTATTCGAACGTGAACATCGAACGTGAACATCGAACTTGCATGCCTCTCTGGTCCTCGCTTCCACCGCCTAAGCGAGAGAGACGCGTCGAGGCACCACTGAGCTAAGGGGGTAGGGCCGAGCTGTGCTTATTCCATCTTTGTTGCTCCCGCTTTTTGAGCCTGAGCGTAGCGAGGTGCTCTCTACTTTTTTGACAGGCCCTGTTAGGGGCTGGCATTACCGTTACCCTAGTTCGCAGCTTTCCCAGCTCCTTCACAGCCCTAGCTAGTTCGTTCGCAGCCCTAGCCAGCGACCTCATACGCAGAGGGCCCGTTTTCGTGCTTGTCCGCGTTTGTCTGTGCATAAGTAGTGGCGGCGCATTAAGCTGAGGCTAGAGTTCGTGTGCCTTGGCTGGCCGCTGTTAGTAGGCCCTTGTCTATGCACTTACGTCCCTGCGGCCGGGCGCCGATGAATGTTTGCTTACAACTCGTTTTACAGCTGTGGCGTGGTGAGGCGTCGCTGGAGCTGGCACGCACTCGAGGCGTGGCGTGGAGTGGTGCGTTGTGGCTGTGGCGTGCGTGGCGTGGCTTGCTGCGCCTGGCTAGGCGACGCCGACGCGCTCACCCCGCTCCCGCCCCCGCGAGGCGCGGGAGTACTCGTGTGTTCCTATAGGCTTGGCGACCTCCTCAATGTTATGCTTGCTGGATAACTACGAACGACGCCACGGGGCACGGCCACGGCCACGTCCACGGCCACGGCCACGCACCAGACCCCCCTAGTATATACTAGTATAGAAGACAAGAGAATAACTAGCAACTTGTATACAGCAGTTACCTGCAGTTAAAGGGTTAACTAACGATAACCCTAAAAAGAAAATTTTAAAAATAGTTCCGGAACTGTAAAAGTTTGTTGGAAGAACCTCACAATCTCAGCAGGAGTGCCGGGCGGTGCCGGGCAGCCCTTGATTTGGAGAGTGATTCTTCGCCAAGGACCTCCCATCCCATCCCACAGGGGCCTCTGCGGTTCAGCCACGACGCTCCGCCTCGCCGGCTTTGCAACGGAGCCGGAACCAGAGCACGTGTAGTAGAGGCTGTGTGAGGCTCTGGCTTTGCGAGGGCCGACCGCAAGGGGGAGGGGGAGGAGGGGGGCTGCTTTGTAACTGTTTACGCCGCCTGGTCCTTCCTATCAGGGAGGCCGGGCCGGAGCCCGAGAACCCGCAATCTTTAACGCCGACGCCAAACACTGCTCGCTCGCGGTCTATCCATCTCTCTATCCATCTACCTATCGATCTATCCATCTTTCTATCCACTTGTGCCCCCCCCCCCCCAACTCCTCACGACGCATCTACCGCCCCCTGGTCTCGCGGTAAGCTTCTTACGACGTGTTGTTGTCGTGTTGTGTGTAGAGTGGGGACACGATTACAAAGTGCCTTGAGCTGTTTGGAGGGGAGGAAAGAAAACGGGAGGAGAAGAAGAGTGGTAGGTTCCGACAGGTGGGACGGAGCGGGCGTGGGGGGGGGGGGGGGGGGGGGGGGGTTGGGAAGGGGAGGGGAGGAAGCTTCCTGTCCGATTCGGTCTCAACTTGGTTCGCCCCGAGCGCAGCGCTCTGCGGATGGCATCCGTGGCCGCGCGTTCCCATGGCGACCGCTGGCAGCAGCAGCGGCAGAGCAGCGCGGGACCAAAGGGAGGTGGGAATTGCAATCAGGACTGGCAATCTTATTTGGTGCGCACAGCAGCGCCGGGCGGGCCTGGCTGTCCCAGCGGAGCGTACCCTTTGCAAACCGTACGCACTTCACCGCTCCCCCGGCCTGTCCTCTGCACTCCGTTCTGCCAATACCCAACTCACAGAGCCGGTTTGTGTGCTTGTGCGTGGGGAGGGAGGAGGGGTCTCGTGTCCGTTTTTCAGTCAACGGTTCCCCGAATAACAGGCGTGGCTTTCATTGTGGCCGCGCCAACAGACTGTTTCTCAAAGTTTTGTCATCGAAGCGCACACCTTTGTCCCTCCAGAAACTTGCTGCTGCTTCCCCCACCCTCCCCCGCGCTGTTTTTATATTACTTGTTCCGTTGTCCCCCTGCTGGAGTTTGGAGTGGACGCTTTTGTGCGCGGCGACAGCGAGTGAATGGGCTTTATGGAGTTCGCTTGTCGGGCGCAGCCGGCGCAGCTCGTGACCTGACCTCGTGCCCGCGGCGTGCATCTCCAGGGGACTTATCTCTCCTGTTTTTGTCTGATTGCAGAGCTCCGCCTGCCCGCTCGCCTGCTCCGTGCTGGACTTGAGGGTGAGTGTTGATGAGGGTGATGGACTTTTTGTTGGCCGCGTCGTGTTTTCCGCGGCGCACTTTGAAACACGTCCGCGCGCTCCGCCTTGCACCGCTCGCGTCTCACTTTGCATGCGCGGCCGGCGCCAGCTTTTGTCTGCCGCGCCCTGTCTGCGTATTTGTGTCCGTCTGGCTGGGCTGGCGCTGGGCTGGCGCTGGGCTGGCGCTGGGCTGGCGCTGGGCTGACGCTGGGCTGGTGCTCTCCCCGCGTGATTCGCGGCTCTGCATTTCATTCCGCCTGCGCTGCTGTTTCCCCGCATCGTCCGCAAGCAGGGCGCTTGCTGTGCTCTCTCCGCTCACCGCCTGCGCTTGGAAAGCTCGGAAGAATAGATGGCTCGTGGTCAAGTCTTGCACGGGAGAGACAAAAGAATATCAGTGTTCGCAATGAATATGTCAAGTTGATTTCCAGACAAGCGGTGAATTTGGTTTTGAGAACTAGAATTTCGTTAGGGGGAACTAGTATTTGTTAGTTGGCCTGCAAGTCAACTGTAAAAAAATAAATAAGTTGCGAAACACTAATCTCTTGTGTGAGATGTCCGTGTGGCTGTGGCGGCCGGGGGATGCCGGCCCGGTTGTGCTCCACTTGGTATTCGTGTGGCGCCGCACTGCGCAGAACTGCGCGCGGGATGCGGCTGCGGCTGCCGAGATCAGGCCCAATCCCAACTCCCCACAACTGTGGAGGTGCGCGGCCGCCTTACCCTGCGGCAGCCCCGCCAGCCCCGGCAGCAGGGCGATGACTGATGGCCGATCGGACACACGGTCACCCGGACGGCCGGCCCGGCTCGGCCCCTCTCATTTGGCCGGCCGACTGGCCTCGTTCGCCGTCCCAAAGGCACCCCGCGCAATTTTAATGGGCGGCCATTACAAATGCCATTGGAGCACGGCCTCCCCCCGCCCCACAGTCCCCCCACGGTCCCCCCACGGTCCCCCACGGTCCACCACGGTCATCCTCCTTGACCGGATGACGAGTACAGAGCTTGTAGCATGCGCGCGCTGCTACAACGCGCTCACCCCTCCCCGGCGACACTTCGACCCCAGCAAGCGGCTCGGTGATCAAAGTACGGCCGTTAGCGGCGGTAGGTGCCAGCGCAGCAGCGCAGCCCCTGCAAAGGGTAAGCCGGGGCTATACGAGGCCGTCAGAGGCCGCCCTGTGCTACTGTTGCTATACCCGCATCCCGCGGCGTCCTGACATTCCAACCGCGTTTGCTCCCCGCTCTTCCGCTTCTACGTACCTGCCAGACGGCCAGCGATCGGGGTGTGTTGGAGTCCATCAGAACTCCTCCGCCTGTTGTGCAAAAGCATGTGCAAAAGTCTCTCCTGGATACGGCGAATTCAATTTCACGAAACCAAGTGCTTCCCTTTCGCGCAAACTTTGCCCTGCACTCCGCCCTCTTTTCTTCCCCAGTTTGTGCTGCCTTTCTCTCTTTCTAAACACACACTCGTCTCTCTCTCTCTCTCTCTCTCTCTCTCTCTCTCTCTCTCTCTCTCTCTCTCTCTCTCTCTGTCTGTCTCTCTCTCTCTCTGTCTCTCTCTCTCTGTCTCTCTCTCTCTGTCTCTCTCTCTCTCTCTCTCTCTCTCTCTCTCTCTCTCTCTCTCTCTCTCTCTCTCTCTCTCTCTCTCTCTCTCTCTCTCTCTCTCTCTCTCTCTTTCACTCTCCCTCGCTCGCTCGCTCTCGGCCTTTCGCCCCGTATTTACCGTACACCAAAGTGGGACGTGAGACTTGTCGGACGGCGCTGCCCGGACCCGACCTCGAACCTGACCATCCCTATTTTGCCCCCGTTTCATGGGCCGGATGCTTCGCCTTCGCCCCGTGCTCCCGCTTATTGCTCCTTTTCACGGCTTTGATCCGTTTGGAGCCGGCCTCGGTCTCGATTAGTTTGTGCCTCTTCCTCAAGGGCACCATGCCAAAGCCTCCGGGCCGGGGACACTCCATGGAATTGCGGTTTTTCGACGAACAAGACAAAGGTGGCAGTGTTATTACTGAGTATCCGCAGGAGAATGCAGGGAATATTTTTTTTTAATAACCAACGTATGATTCAGATAAAAGTATTAATCAACGACGTTCTTTTTACTTCTGGACCACAGAACGTCCTGTTTGAAAAGGTTCAGCGAGTACTATGATGGCGCTAAGTACAGACCCTTGCCCGTGGCGGGCGCGTGGTGGGCGCGTGGTGGGCGCGTGGCGGGCTTGCGCCCGCACGCACAATACGGTTTAGCGACAGGGAGCCGCGCACTGCCCCGACGTATACGGGCCCTGTTAGCGCCGGAAATAATTGGTATCGATCGGCCGCCGAAGCCAGTCCTGTTCAGTGCCGCCGCTGCCGCCGCGTCTCGGCTGCCAAATGGCTGTGCTTTAATCGCGTAGGGGCCCTGCCAGCCCTGCTCGCTGCCGCCCTTTGTGCGCGCTTTCGCTCCTTCTGCTGTTTGAGTGCTGCTCCTCTCTGTCTCGTTGTCTTTCTGTCGCACGCTTTCGCACTCTCTCTCTCTCTCTCTCTCTCTCTCTCTCTCTCTCTCTCTCTCTCTCTCTCTCTCTCTCTCTCTCTCTCTCTCTCTCTCTCTCTCTCTCTCTCTCGTAGTGCGATCTCGTTAGGGTCGGCACTCGGCACACCTGACTGCAGGAGCAGGTTGTTGTTGTTGGTACAACGCTGCTAATCTGAGGACACGCCACAACGTTTGCAGTCTTCTTGGAGTTGGCCGCCTCGCGCTAAGAATCACGGCCGCCGCGTCCGGGCGCTTCGGTACCCTGGGGCAGGGAGCCGACAGCCGACCCTTATTGGGTTCCCACCGGTTCCCACCCCGCCGTACCGCCAGCCGGATCACTTCGGCGAGCGCCCTCTCGCCTGTTGGCACGGAAACAGGTGCAAACTTTCCCAAGACCGTGGAGAAGAAGCCTAGCGAGGCCGAAGTTACCGCCGCCGCCACGCAGGGATCTCCTCGTGCTGAGAGGGGCGGAGATGATTTAATTGCAGCCCGCGCCGCCGCGAGCGCTGCCATCTCTGTCCGGGCGCCACTTCCCCGGTATCGCGTGCCCGCCGACGGCAATCAGCCCCAATCAGGCCCAGAAGACTGCGCGGACGCGGAGTGAGCGCCTCTCGGAGTGCCGCTCTCTCAGAGCACATAAAGACAGGCACATCCCGTAAAGGAAAGTGAGTGCGAGGGGCGAGGGGGTGCGAAAAGTAACGCTGGCCGCTAATCTGATGTGGGTCAGCAGGTCACGTGTTGCCGAGCTGTGCCGCAACATAAGTGGCGAACAGAGGCGTGGGGGGCACCTCGCAGCGCGCAGAAGAACGCTCCTGCTGCTGCCCACCGCTGCTTTTAGGAAAGACGGCCCCAGCATTGTGAGCGCAAACCGTTTTTTGCGCTGCTGCGAAAGAGACGCACACACGTCGGCTCCACTATCGGCCCGGAAGCGCCAAACGAGCCACTCGGAGCGACCTTTCCTGTCCTCCGGACAGCTTTGCGCATCTCTCTCCCCCTCACCCCCTCCCCCTCTCTCCCCCCCCCCCACTCTCCCTCCCTCCCGCGAGCGCGTACACACACACATTGCGCTCCGGAGAGGATGCTGCCGGCATTTGATTCCAAATTGTGTTGACGCGGTGCGCATTACATTTTGTCACGTGACGTAAGACTGAGACGTACCGAACCTCTGCCGGTGGCAGTCTCTTTCTCTCTCTCTCTCTCTCTCTCTCTCTCTCTCTCTCTCTCTCTCTCTCTCTCTCTCTCTCTCTCTCTCTCTTCTCTCTCCCTCTTTCTCTTTCTCTCTCTCTCTCTCTCTCTCCCTCTCTCTTTCTTCTCTTTCCCTCTTTCTCTCTCTCTTTATTTCTGCTCTCTCTCTCTCCCCCCCTTCTTTCTCTCCTTCTCTCTCTCTCTCTTCCTATCTCTCCTTCCTGTCTGTCTCCCAGATGCTCGCTTGCACGCGGTGCTGCTGGTGAGCGAGCTGCGTATACGGGGAGCCCCGGGCACGTAGGCAACCCGCTCGCCCTGCGTGTATGCGGTCTCTGCCTGTGGCCTACCCTAACATCCGCAGGCGCTCGGCCCGGCTCTGCCCAGGCGGCTGTGCTGCTCTCCTGCTCCGCCCCACAGCTGCGCTGCGCCGCGTCTCGGCTGGAGACGGAGGGCTTATAAGCCTGTTTATATGCCCCACCCTCTCTCTTACACACGCTAAAGAACGCTCTCTCTCGCACATATTACCATGCGCCAAGTGCATGCGAGACGCTACAGCGCATTTAACCGTTTTGTTCTTTCGTCACAATCGGGCGTGTCGAAAAGAGGGCTGGGCCGCTTGTTCCGTCCTGCTTATGCCGTCCTCTTTGCATTGTGGACTCCGGGGCTCCTCTCGGAAGCAGCAGACAAGTATGTTTATCCTGTCGTAGCTAGCGGAGCTCCTATAAAACTCGCTGGCCGGGGTTATTGAAGGCGGAGCACGTCCCAGGAAATGAGGCGCCCAGCCTGTTCCCAGTCCTCACCTCGACGCCGTATACGTGCTTCCGTGTCCAACTTTTTTCCCCCGCTCGTATTTCCCGAATTGAGCGCTGACTGCATCCGAAATCTCGTCCATTTCCCTCTTTTTTTTTTTTTTGTGGTTCTACGCGCACGCGTGGCACAGTTCGCTGCGGTGCGGTCTCCCGGCCGTGCGCGGTCGTAGTACTTTACTGCGCTACGTACGTGTTGTGAAGAAAGCCCCCCTTTCCTCCAAGTTGGCCGTTGTTTTCGGCCACTAGGGCAGACAGCGTGTGCCCTGCCAAAAGGCCGGAGCCCGCATCCCCCCGGCGGCGGGGCCTGGAGGGTAGGGGGGTGGGGGGCTATGTCTCCCCCGGCGCGACGCCAGCCCCTTGTTTTGCTATGTGCGTGGCGAGCGCCTTTCCCATGGCTCGCTGCGTTTGTGTATTCGGCCGGGCGGCGTCCCCGCTGCCCCCGCTGCCCCCACGAGTACGAGTAGAGCTGGGTGCCTCCACCGTTATTTTCACCCTTGCTCGGTCCTCTCTCGTGGTCCGGTGCCCTGCGGTCTGCATTTACCGCCCTCCGAGGGGGTTTATTTCATGAGGCCCTATCCGAATGGCTCTGTATAATGGCGGTGTTCACTGTGTGACCCCCACCCGGCCCCGCCCCCTCCCGGGCGCCCGGCTGGCTTCAACGCTTTATATTCCTCGTAAGAATGAGGTCTCTCGGAATTCTTCTTCGAGCAGAAAGTTCTCCCTGTTTCTGTGCTTTATCCTTCCGTCTCTGACACTGGCCTGCCGGTGCTCCGCGGTGCTCTCTGTTCTGTTTGCTCGTCCTGGAATTTAATTTCACTCGAGAGGTGGCCCCTCCCCCCGCCTAGCCAGGTGGATCTCGACGACTGCTTCACCCTCCGCTCTGCTTCTTCATCATATCTTATTGCTTTTTTCCCTCGTCCGCCGTTTATTCCCGCTAGCGACAGTCCTTTCCGCCTTGTTTGCTTCTGCCGTGACGACGGGCTGTCTGCGCTGTGGTGCCGCCAGCGGCCGCCAGGGGGCGCCGCCAGCCCGCCGGTATCGACACGGGGAGATGAGGAGCCCCGGAGTACAATTACTGGTGTAATATCGGCCCTGTAATAAAGACTGCCATGAACCCCTCTGCGGGCAGTATGGGCGGTGGCGGCGGCGTAAACTCTCTGCGTTTTCGTTGCTTCACTTTTGTTTCCCCCTTTTGCTTCCGTTTCTTTTCAAGTTTCTTTTCTCTTCCGTTTCTTTCGGTTCTCCTCAACGAGGCTCACGATACTCTTATCCGCCACCAACAAGTAGTGCCGTTGCCCTGTCGGGGCACCGGAGACGCCATTGCGGCGCGGCTCTCAGTAGCGGCTCTCACGGCAACCCCACCATTCGGAGTTTTGTTTTGACGGGGGCGTGCCGCGGCGGTGCGGCGCTAGGTGTGTTTGGCCCCCGCATTCTGTGCTGCTGCTGCTGCTGCTCATGTTTGCTGTGGTGCTCCCTTTTTGCGAGTGCCTTTTGTCCCGCCCATGGCGTCCCGTTTTTGCGTTTGTTTTCTCACGCTAAACAACCCCCCCCCCCTGCTGCCGTTTTACCATCACAGTATGACGCGCACAGCAGCCGACTCTCAAGACACCCGTGAGTCGAACCTAAAAATAAATAAAATACGCCCTAGCCACCGTGACTATGCCACGTTCGATGAAAACGTGTGCATGTTTATCGGCCATGTCGGCTGCAGTGGCGACGCGCGTACAGCACGTGTTGCGGTAACCCTGTTGGCGGCGCTCCCCTTTGGCCCGCCACGCCACGCCACCTGCCAGCGGCACGCCCCATCTCAACCCGCCACGCTCTGCCACGCGCCCCATTTGTTGCCGTTGCTACAGTTCTGTCCCTCTCTCTCGCTCCCTCCCCTCTTCCCCTCTCACTCACTCACGCACACATTAGACAGCGCGCCTTAATCTCGAACACCGCAGTCCTCACGGCATCGCGTCGCTCTGTTTTCATACGGGCATTACAGTAGTCCGCGTCATGTAGTTCCTACGGTGCCCACCCTCACGCTGCTCACGCTCTGTCGTACAGCCGCGGTGGAGTCAGATATTGGACGGGGGCAGGGGCATGTACAGCAACCAGCTGGCGGGGCGACACGGTCGCGTGGCGTGTAATGCGATGCGACAAACGGAGACA
Source organism: Odontothrips loti (assembly GCA_038380765.1). Taxonomy (NCBI): domain Eukaryota; kingdom Metazoa; phylum Arthropoda; class Insecta; order Thysanoptera; family Thripidae; genus Odontothrips; species Odontothrips loti. Next base: position 13,802,760 of record CM076247.1, read on the forward strand.
AAGCGTGCGGCCGTATGGGTGCCGACGTGACAGTGGTGGGGGGGGGGGGGCACCGCTGCTGATGTCCGATGGCACAGACTGATTAATGCAGATAATGTTTTAGGGTAGAATCCTCCATGGCATGCGGCCTTTTTTTTCAGCCGTGCGTAACCCCCGCCTCGCTCTCTCTCTCTCTCTCTCTCTCTCTCTCTCTCTCTCTCTCTCTCTCTCTCTCTCTCTCTCTCTCTCTCTCTCTTTTTTTCTCACTTTCTCTCTCTCACTATCTCTTTCTCTCTCTCTCACCACCTCTCTCTCTCCCTCACTGTCTCTCTGTCACTTTCTCTCTCTCACTGTCCCTCTCACTTTCTATCATTCTCTCGCTGGGCGTTAGACAGTGAAATGTCGTTGGTTCTCGACTCATTCCGCATTGAAACTCAGCGCGGTGCTCTGCGGCTGAGGGGGGGGGGGAGGCGCCCTAGCCTCCGCGGGGTGGGGGGTGGGGGATCGGGAAGTGGTTAATTAGGTGGACAGGTACGAGGAAGCAGGGAGTTTGGGGCTTAGGCGCGGGGATTGAATTAAGCGACGCTGTTCGGAAGCCTCCGGTCACCCCCGTCGTAGAGCGGGTAGTTGTAGGAAAGTTTTTCGCTTGAAGGACTTTTCCTAAGTAGGTATGTATCCCCTTTCCCTTTGGTCTTAGACTTCCCTTTGGCTCCGCTGCTGCTCTTGCTCGAGTCTCTCCGGGATTGGGATGGCATTCGTGTGGAGAGCGGAGAGGTCCTCGGCTCGGCAGCGAGTATAGGCTCATTAAGCTCGCCCGTCACACACACACACACACACACACACACACACGCACACACAAGTGTGTCGTTTCAAGGCCCCTCTTCTCAACGCGGCCTGTTTGCGCCTTTCGTAGGAGAGGATTTGCCACAAGTAGTCTGCCCGAGAAGTCGTTGTGCGGGGCAAGAAGTACTTGGCACTAAACAGGTCGCCTCAGTCAGGTGTGTTGTCAGGCCCCGCCGGCACCGCCACAGGGCGCTGGGCTGTGCTGGGCCGAAGGGGACGAAGGGCAGGCCGCGCTCAGCGGTTCGGAAAATTGCAAGGGTAAATGCATGAACTGGTGGAGGGGGTGTCTGCTGCTGGGTAGGGGGGAGAGCTGCCGGATGCCTATCGCAACGTCCTCCTCCCCCCCTCCACAATGTAGTACGCCTCTCTCGTCCGGCGCCCTCCGTACTGCTACACTTCTTCACCAGGGCGCCGAGGAGTGCGACAGATTCCGCCCCCTCTCGCCCCCTCTCGCCCCCTCTCGCCCCCCTCCCCCTGCTCTGCCTGTCGCGGCAGAGACGGCCGTCGAAGACGTGCCCCTCTTACTCAATGGGCCGGGCGTAAGAACCGTTTACATGGAGGCGGCCCGAGGTCTCACTCCCCCAGTCCATCACTCCGGGGGCGGCAACGAGCTTCCCGGCCGCCGCCCCCAGCCGCCCCCCGGCTTTCGGTCGGACTCACTGTTTTTCTTTCCCGCGGCGCCGCCGCTCTGTGCCTTCCGCTACCCCCTCCCCTTCCCCCTCTTCTCCCTCCGCCCCCTCCCCCTCTCGTTCCTTCGGTGTTTGGTGGGCGGCGCAGGATACGAGGCGGTTCGTCTGGCTCCAAAGTGTGACTGCCTGCCGAGAGCGCTGCAATTTCAACTCAAGACCCTTCTTGTCACCCGCAGCAAATCTGTTACGGGGAGCTGGTGGCCGTGCTGGTGGCCGTGCTGGAGGCCGTGCTGGTGGCCGTGCTGGTGGCCGTGCTGGTGGCCGTGCTGGTGGCCGTGCTGGTGGCCGTGCTGGTGGCCGTGCTGGTGGCCGTGCTGGTGTCCGTGCTGATGGCCGTGCTGGTGGCCGTGCTGGTGGCCGTGCTGGTGGCCGTGCTGGTGGCCGTGCTGGTGGCCGTGCTGGTGGCCGTGCTGGTGGCCGTGCTGGTGGCCGTGCTGGTGGCCGTGCTGGAGGCCGTGCTGGAGGCCGTGCTGGAGGCCGTGCTGGAGGCCGTGCCGGTGGCCGTGTCGGCGGCTCTGGGCTGTGGGGGTCGTGAGGCTGTGAGGTGCAGCACGGGGCCCCCGGTCGGGTCGCCGCCCCACCTCAAATTTTGACGGCGCCTCAATAAAGTGTGTACCCGGGAGGCTATTCCGCCTCCGCCCGCCCCGTCGAGCGCGTGCACAGTCGGGGGCGGCGGGGCCGAGGGGCGGGCGGTGCTAGTGGCGGTGGCCGTCCCAGTGCAGTGCAGCTGGCTACGAAATAATGCGAGGGTTGTCGGGGCGGGGTGGGGCGGGCTGCTGAAGGCTGCTGCGTGTCATCGCGGCCATATTGTACGTAGTGTGCCGAGGCAGGCGGGCCGGGGCTGTGCCCCTGGGAATGGGGGATGGGGCCGGCGGGCAGAAAGGACCAGCCAGCCGCGCTGAGTCAACAGATGACCTCTCTCAGCTGCCCTGGGGGCTTCGGTGCTCTCCCCCCCCTCCCCTCGGACCTGCGGTGCGGACAGTGCACTGGTACCCCCGCCGCACGGCCATAGCGTTATGGGGGCCGACTTGAGGAGGGAGAGGGAATCGCCCATCTGCGGAGAAATGGAACGGCACCGACTCCCGGGCCAAACCAATTTACAGTGGGCACACGGGGAGTCATGACCCAAACGAGCTGCCAGAGGCGCCAGAGGTGGGCTGGGCGTGTGAGTTGCTGGCTCCGGGGCCGGGGCTCTGAGGAACGAAGCTGTGGCAATGAGGTGGAAGAGACCTGCCTCTCGGAGCCGTGCTCCGGTCCGCGCGGGTACACGAGGCCAACGGCTACAGAGCGCACGAAATAGGATTACAGACGACAAAAGCTGGCGGCGTGGTCCGTGATACCGGCCGGCCCCCCCACGGCCGCGCCGCTCCTCGGCGGGCTCGTTTCTCTCCCCTGGACTCCGGGCTGCTCTGTGCGCCGGCTGTGCCGCACGGGCTGTTTTATCGTGTTCATGAATCCGCACTCACTCTTATTTCGTTCTCCGCAAATCCCGGCTGTCTGTCGTGCCGCGCGCCGGGGGAGGGTAGCGGAGGCTGTATGTTGTGTGTGTCGCACGGGAGCGCCGGGAAGGGGCGCAGGTGCATGCCGACTCCTCAGGACTGCGGCGTGCGAAGGGCGTGGCAAAGGGTGTGCCAAGGGCGGCCAGCGGCAGCCGGCGGGGCTGGACGGGGCGGCTCAGTGTGGCGCGCAGTGTCTCCCTCCGAGGGCTTCGACGTGCCGCGGTGACCGGTGGCCGGCTTGGCCGTCTCGGCCCTAAACAGGGGCTGGTCCGCCGGGGGCCGCCCGAGTTCTGGCCACAGGGCTATGCGTGACCGCTGCGCTGGCTAGTGGTGGCCGGGGGCCGGGTGAGGCTAGGCTAGGCCCTGCAGCAGAGGGGTGGTCCGGCTGCAAATGCAGCACGTGAGAACCGTGCCGTGCGCGCTAACAGGGTACCGCCGGGGGGACGTGGAGTGCGGGCCGGAAATCGATACCGGAAACGACGGGGCACTTTTTCAATCAACGTCATCATTACGACACAGCCTGCCTGGCTGGTCAGCGCGGTGGGGCGGGCGCGGGATGCCGCGAGGGGTGGCGGGGGCTCCGGTGGGGGCGGAGGCAAAGTTGGAAGAATTTCTCTGCAGGGAAATGAATTATTTTCCCACCCCTAGCTATCGCTCCCTCCATCATAGATTTAATGTTTTAGGAAGGGTGGGGCCAGCGGGGGCCGCGGGGGCTGCGGGCTGCGGTCGCGAGCAGAGGCTGGCGCTGAACAGCGCGACATGGCGTCGCCACGGCCGGGCCGGCGCTGGCAAGTGCTGGGGATTATACACCCCCGCAGGGCCGCAGGGCTGCGCGGAGACAGGATAGACAAGAGCTGGGCGCTCGTCCGGGGAACACCGACATAATCCTCCCCGAGAAAGATGTTGACGCATCGTTTTTTGCTTTTACGCGCTCGTAAACGCTGTAGCGGTTGCAAAGGTTTTAGAGAGAGAGAGAGAGAGAGAGAGAGAGAGAGAGAGAGAGAGAGAGAGAGAGAGAGAGAGAGAGAGAGAGAGAGAGAGAGAGAGCGAGAGCATGGATCTGACAGTGTGGGGGACAACGCTAGATAGCTTGTTCGTTTCGTGGCGCCGTGTATTGGCATTGGTGTTATAAGTCGTCGAGCGGTACGATGCTTTCCACCCCAGATTTTGTCGCTCTCGCTTTTCATCAACTTCCCCCGCTGCCCAGCAAGAGAGGATGACCGTAAAATGAAAGGACAACGGAGCGGCGAGGCGACCGACATCGGTCGGCTGCCGGGCCGTTGCCGATAGCGTTGTATCCTTTTAAGCTAGCAATTACTTCAAGTCGATTCTCCGGGGAGGCGAGTAGCGAGAGGGGTGGGGGAGGAGGGGAGCCCCCCCCCCCCCCTCCCATCTCCCTCCGTACGTGCGTTTGTACAACAGCCCCGTCCGAGCCTCGCACAATCCGTGAAAATGGGCCGCCGAGGCCAAGTTCTATGGACGTTTAACGTCATCACCCTGGGGGATGGGGAATTTTCCGGAGCGACGAGGTATGGGCCGGACGTGTCGTTCTCTGCTCTTTTTCTTTTCATTTCGATCCCCTATCAAATGTTTCTGGTTTCACTAAATTGGACATCGGACTCAGCTTTTTGTTCTCCTTTTTTGTTTGCGTCTCGCTTCTGCTCTCCTCCCGCCCCGGTTAACGTGTGGAGCTCTCTGCCGGCGATGGACGCCTGATTTACACAAATCGCTGCAGTTTCATGCTGCTGCTGCTGCTGTGCACGGGTTGTATCGCAGTGTGTTAGTTGGCCGCCCGCCATTCATGTGTGTGTCTGTGTGTGCTTGCCGTTGTTTGCTTATGGGTCAATACCACGGCGGGGCGTCGTGCGTGCTTGTTCATGAAATGAGCGCGTTTATGGCATCAGGGGGTGTGTGTATCTTTATGCCAAGAGCAAAGGCAGGCTTTCCCTCCCCGCAGGCGCGGTCGCTGCGGGGGTGGAAGGGAAGGCCATGAGCAGGCCGTGAGCAGCCCATGGCCAGCCCATGGCCAGCCCATGGCCAGCCCGTGGGCCTCACCATTATGGCCTGTGTTCTCCCATCTTTATCGCCTCGCGTTGCTTTAATTTTCCGTGCGTGTGCCCAGTGTGCCCCGCACCGCTGATTCCGAGGACCTGATCAGGGGCAGCATTACCGATGTATTTAATCGACACTGACCTGCTCAAGCTCTTATTCGATTCAATTAGATTTATCTTTTTGTCTCTCTGTGCGTGCGGGTTTGGATAGATTGTTAGACTGTCCATTATTGGAATGAAACGCACTTTTAAAAAGAAAAATGTACCGTCGAGAAAATTGAAGAGAAGAAATTTTTTTTGGTTAAAGAGAGGAGACGGCTGACGTTTGTAGATTGTGTCCTGCGAGCGCTCGCCGGTTTAAGATCCATCTGACGCCGCGCCGGAGTGTGAATCTATAAATCGGGGCAGGTTTATTGCGGGCGCCGCCAGAGGCCGCCGGCAGCACGGTCTGCTCTACAGCCCGGCTCAGGCTGACTTTCTCCATATAACTCGCCCTTCTTTACTGCGTCTGGACCGAGGTCTGGACAAATAAAGTCGCCGTCCGCCGAGGCGTGTAGAGAGAGATGCACAGAGAGCCTCAGGCGTGTGGAGAGGAGAGAGATGCACAGAGAGCCGCAGGCGTGTGGAGAAAGATGCACAGAGAACCTCCCTCACTTTTGTCCACGTTTGTGTCCCACACGGCCGCTTCACGGTGTGTTACAGCGCCGGTTTTGACCTTTTTCTTTTGTCCCGTTCTGTACGGAGCCGGGTTTGATTGCCGACCCCGGAAGAAGTGTATGTGCCGTACTTGACGGAGGTTGCTTGCTTTGTGCTGTTGCAGAGCCATGTCTCGCTGCGGCACTGTTCATCCGCGGCCGGAGGGGCCGGCGCTTCGGACGGCAGCAAGAAGAGCGAAAATGCCACCGCCGCCGCCGCCGCATCGCAGGAGCGCGCTGCGCGGGTGGAGCCCACGGCGGCCAAGAGTGGTGAGTCGGGGCAGCCGTGCGGGTAGGCCACCCAACGTACAGCTGCGAGCTGCGGGGCGGGGGGCGGGGCGGTCTCAGTCCGGTGCTGTACACGCGGATTCGTCACTTTAAAAATTATACACTTTATTTGTAATCATTATGCACAGATTTATTCTGCTGAGCAAATTTTGTGCCGAAATCCCCGACACGCGCAATATGTTAAACCCTTTATTGGTCCCATTTTGTTTTTCATTATTGCCACGTTCCGGTGCACATTCCATAAAATAGCCTGTGACATATCTGAACCCCAAACTTAATTACAATGCCAGAAAAAAAGGAAATAAGTACAATTTATGATTTCTGTTCGTTCTGAGTACGGCACGGCCTGTAAAGGCGTGAGCGACATATGTAATTACCTCGTATCTCTCGCATTAAAAGGATTAAATTTAAATCTAACGTCCTCGCTTAAGTTTTAGTGACTACCCACTAGTCGATGAACTGGAACTCTTCGAACTCCATGATCCCGAACTTGTCCGGCTGCTGCGGCATGGGCAGCGCGGGCCTCTTGAAGTCGCCGTTGACCGCCTTGCTGCCCATCTTCCACGACGTGAGCGCCGAGCCCACGACCGGCCTGTTCTCCTTGTCCTCCGCGCTGCTTTTGGTCTGGTCCGCGCTCCGGGTCTCTGACTTTGGCGGCTCTGCCGGCGGGGGCTCCACCTTCGGCTCTGTCTTGCGCGGGTTTGGCGTCTGGGGGCCCACCTGTGGTGCGGCTGCCTTTGGCACTTCTACCCTCGGCGACTCCACCTTGGGCGACTCCTCCTTGGGCAACTCTGCCTTGGGCGACTCCACCTTGGGTGACTCCACTTTGGGCGACTCCGCCTTGGGCGACACGACTTGCGACGCTTCTACCTTGGACGTGTCCTCTTGCGGCCTGTCCCGGGTCCACGCCTCCTCCCGCATGTCCACGGACACGGTCTGCTCCTCCCGCTCCGCGCTGCCGCGCCGCGTCCGCTGGGCGGGGGTCTCGCCGACGGGGGTCTTGAAGGCGGCCGGGGCGGCCCTCTTCCACCGGCCGGCGCCGGGTCCGCCGGTCTGGCCGGCCAGCTCGAGCCGGGAGCCGCAGCTGTTGCTCTTGACGAGGCGGAACTTGATGCCGACCAGCGGCCGGGCACTGCGCCGGATCTCCTCCATGATGGCCATGGTCATGGGGCTGCGCGCGGGGCCAGCGCCGCTGCACGCGATGACCTGGCCGCCGAAGTACGTGACGGTGGTGCCGCACGCTCGGATCTTCTGCAGCACGTCCTCGGACACGGGGTTGCCGTCGGGACCGCACCCTTCCTCGCTGGTCTGCGTCTGTACCGGCACCTGAAACCACGAGAGCTGGTTCGAATACTGTGCGGTGGTGGGTTAGCTTCGTGAAGCCCCAGGAAGCCCTGGCCTACCTGGTGCGGCTGGTCGGGCTCGGACTCGTCCCCGCTGCTGAAGACCTCCCGCTGACTGAGCTGGCTGCCGCTGGAGAAGGTCCCGGTGCGGAGGTCCGTGTCGCACGACGTGGACAGATCGCAGCAGGACAGGTCGCTGCTGACGCCCGAGGACAGGCTGCCCGAGTCCGTCCAGCACGACCGCTTGTCCAGCATGGAGTGCGAGTGCGACAGGCCGGACAGCCCGGACAGACCCAGGCCGGCCTTGACGCCCAGCGGTGCAGCCCGCTCGAATACCTTCCGAGCGTTGCGCACCTGCGCGGCGGGGAGGGAGGAGAAGGTTTTAGTGAGCGACCGTCTGCAGCTGGCCGCTGGCCCCGCGCCGGGACCCCGCTGACAGTGGCGGGCTCAGACGTACCGTATCTGGGTCTGGTAGCTCCGCGTCCACCAGCTCCTTGTTGATCTTGATGGGGTGGTAGAAGAACTGCCGCCTGAGGATGGGCTGGTGGGGCTTCTGCGAGCGCGGCAGGGTGTTGTTGCTGGCCGAGCCGCGGCCGCCGTGGCCGCCGTCGGCCTGTGAGGACGACAGCGACTTGACGATGGCGCCCGTGATCCTGGGGAAGAGAAATGGGGCGCGCTTGAAAAATGGTCGGGGAGGCAAACGTCGCGTGCGTTCCACTCTAAAAATAACTCCACTCACCTGCACGTCTTGTCGTCGCGGTGGTCGTCGACGGGGGCGCTGTGCGCTCTCCGGTCGTCCCTGGGGTCCCTCTTGTCGGCGGGGTGCCTCACAGAGGCCCTCACCGGCTCGATGATGACGACGTTGTTGTTGACGAGGAGCTCGCGCAGGCCGTGCCGGTAGTCCTGGAGGTACTGCAGCAGCCCGTCGAACTCGCTGTGGTGCCGCTGGTGCCGCTGGTGGTCCGGCCTCCGGGACTTATTGGGCTGGGGCTGAGGGGGCTTGTCATCGGACACCTTGGCGGCCAGGGTGACGACGCTGGCGGCGGAGGTCGTGGGGCAGGGCGCGAGCACGGCCACGCAGCCCTCCTCCGCGCCGGCCTCCATCAGCCCGCCGTCGTCGTCCTTGAGCATGCGCCCGGCGGCGGGCTGGGAAGGCGCGGACGCGGTGTCGGGGGCGGACGTGCTGTGCAGGAGCTGCCACTGCTTGCTGCGCAGGCTGCTCTTGGTCCACGTGACGTAGCTGCTGCCGCAGCTGCTGCTGCTGCTGCTGATATTACTCTGGTCAGCCGCAGCGCCACCCCGGCCCCCGCCGCCTCCACCCCTGCGCAGGTCTTCCTCGCTCCCCGAGTGGCGCCGCACCCCGCCGCTGTCTGCGGAGCGCACCCAGCGGTGGTCTGCACACAGGTACTCGTCGTAGACGGGCACCCCGCGGAGCGTCACAGACGACTGGGAGACCTGCGGAGTGACGGGGACACACAGTCGTACATGCGGTCCGGATGTACGGCCTCAACTCATCTCAAAAGCACGGAACAAAGCTGTTAGTGTTCGCAGCTAATTTTTCAGTTTATTTCCTGACAAGCAATTAATCTAGTACTGAGAACTAAAATGTCGTTGGTGCAACCAACAAATAGTTTTCCAAACGAAACATTAGTTCCCACAACCAAAATTTACTGCTTATCTGGAAACTAACTAAACGCTCAGTTGCGAACACTTACATTTTTTCTTAGAGCGTACGGTCAGAGGGGTGGCCGGTCAGGTCCTTACATAAGTCTGCCGCAGGTCGCTGGCTGGACTGTTGGGCCGTGGGCTGGCCTGGGGACTCGCCCGGCCGCTCGCCTGGGGGCTGTCCGAGGGACTTAGGTGTGGGCTGCTCTGTGGGCTCGCGTCCTGGGGACTGTTGAGCTGCGGAGGGGTGACGGCCTGAGTCGGCTGCCTCTGCCTCCTGCTGCTGGTGGTCGCAGAGTCCGTGACTCGGAGCACCTGCAGATGGCGCCACACGGCACACCTCAGAAGCTGTCCGCACACCGATGTTTCAACCCCTTTGCAAACGCAGTTTTGCTCACCTGAGGACGCCGGGTCATGGTGGCTGCCGTCACGGCTGCTGCCGCCACTGCCGCTGCGGCCGCTGTGGCTGTGGCTGCCGTCGCAGCTGCTGCTGCCGCCTCCTCCTCTACCCGCTCCTCCGCCTCGTCTGGCCTGTCCCTGAAGGGCGAGGGCGCGGGGCAGCGGTACGAGTTGGAGCGCGAGCAGCGCTGTCCAGGTGTGGTGGAGCCCGAGGCCTGCCGATCGTACGGCGGGGCCGGCAGCGAGCCGTACGGGGCCCAGGCCGAGGCCCAGGGGGCCCAGGGGGCCCAGGCCGCATGCGAGGCGTCGGCCTCCCGCACGGACTGGGACCGCCTGGCTGCGGTCGGCCCGTGTGGCCCGTGAGCGCCGTGTGCGGATGGCCCGCGGTGGGGGCGGTCAGGGGTGCTACAAGGCAAAGCCAGGCAAAGTTAGAGATGGAGATTTTCAGAAAAATAAAATTAAAAAATCGACTGAAGTTGTTCGGAAAATTTTTCTTAACAATTTTTTATTATTTTTTCATCTTCAAACTTTCGTACCTCTAGCCAGGGGGGTTAGTCGCGGTCCTAAAGGTCTGCATGAGAAATGCACGCCAGTCCGCAGAGTGTGGACACTGCACGGCACCGCACTTACCGTGTGACGGGCGAGCAGCACAGAGAGTTGGAGCGGCGCGCAGCGTTGGCCGAGGCGGGTCTCCAGTGCGCCGCCGGCCCCGCACCCCACTGGCCCCACTCCTCGGAGCGCACCGAGCTGCAGCGCCGCACTCCCGGGGGTCCCGCTGGGGCTGCGGGGGCTACGACGTGCTGGGCCGGCGCTGGGTCCTCCAGGGGCGGGAGGCCGACGATGCGGGAGCGGCTGCGGCTGTCGGCCCTGGAAGACGGCAAGGTTTTATTAAACAATCTGGGCCGTGTTCGTGTTTGTCGTCGCTCCTCTCCTGTTTTCCTCCTGCGAGATGATTCAATCTCGCGATTGCCCAAAGGCAAGGCGTCGCAGTTCATTTTTTCTCCTTTTTGCGCGCTTGGCTTCGCCGGGGGCATGAAAAATTGCGCGATGAGCGGCGCTAAGTACCCTGGGAGCGACACGGTGTGGAACTCCGTGTGGGTGCCCGGGCGCGCGCGCGCGTGCGTGCGAGAGAGACTGCCAGACTGACGTGACAATGACGGCCGCGTGAGAGGGAGAGAGACACAATGACACATTAAGGCCCATTGTGATCGCCAGAGTCGCGACGCGTCGTAAACGTGCGGCGATTGTCCCTGCCTGCGGTGCCTGCGGTGCCTGCGGTGCCTGCGGTGCCTGCGGCGCCAAGCAAAGGAGCCACATCAGGAGCCGCAGGACAGGACGTGATTTTTCATACCGATGAGTGCGGGTCCAGCGTGGGGGCGGAGCGAAGCCGGCTAACACAATTTGCGGGGCGCATCCGAAGGCGATGGCTGCGTCCGCTGCGTCCGGTTTTCGGACGCGGTGCGCAAAAGCGGGGGCGCCGCAATGTAATTATTTGGAATTGCAATACATATCACAAAAATTTGCGACAAATCGTTATTGCAAAGAAACAGTGATAAACTCTCATTAGAAATGAGAACCACGTTATTGCAAACAGTTCGCGAGCAGTTTTTGCAATACTTATTGCACTTTCTGCCATATGTACTGCAAATCAAATAACAGTGCGGGTGGCGGCCGACCGGGGCAGTGAATCATGATTAAACTCGCTGCACTCCGGGCCGCGCTGATACCCGCCCGGGTTTGGTTTGCGTTTTTTTTTAGGGCTAGTCTGTTAGTCTTGCAGTGAACCAGCAAACTGCCGTGGCACAGGCAGCACGCGGGGTGCCCGGGGGGCCCCGTACCCGACACACCTGGAGGCCGTGCGGCCATACACAGCGGTGCGGAGCAGACGGCATCGGTCATCCGTGACCGTCCGCGCCGCGCCGCGTGCGCAAAAGCCATATTGTGGGAAGGGAAGCCCACAGCGCAGCCTGGAGTAGCCCGCGCTGCCCGCGCACGAGGCGAGGCGGCGGCGAGAGGCGTTGTCGTGGGGAAATCCGGTCTTCATACCTGCTGATTGTGAATCGATAATAATAACGTCACTACAATGACTGCCGTGCTCCTCACCGCGCCGCCGCTGCCACCACCACCACCACCACCACCACCACCACCACCACCACCGCCGCCGCTTTGCAGTTGGGACGCTCCAGGCCCAGGCCACGCCGAACAATTCAATTTCGCGTCTGTCGCGTCTCCGGCATGGCATCGCCTGATTGCGCCGGCAGAATGGACAGTATCGTTGAATTTTTTATTGTTCTTTTCAGAAGACCAATTTCAATCAATCCGTCCGCCCCCTCCTCTTTTCCTCATCTTTCTCGTTGGGGCTCCCATCTCATTCAGCCCGGCCCCGGCTGGGGGACCGCGGCCGCATCCTACAGATTACCCGAGAACGGGCGAAGGGAGTCGTTATATAACTTTCAAGGACGTCACATCGTTGTCGGGAGCCGTGGTTAGGGAGGCAATCATCCGGAGAGTGTGGCGTTTGGTTTGGCGGTCTCCTCTCCTCTTCCGGGGGTGTGGTGGCGCGTGGCGGAGGGGTGGGGCGAGGGGGTTGTGGCGCGCGCCGGACTTGGGCCCGCTGACAGTCTCGCGGCGTAAGTAATGCCCCGGGAGGTGTACCTCACAGAGAGTGCAGCCCCAGACCGTCTGCGGACGCCGCCGCTCTGGAAAGTTTTGCCCGGTCCTCCCCCGGGAGGCAGCAGTGGCAGTGGTAGCAGGTACCAAAGTTGCAAAGCTCGCCACGCCGCGGCAGGAACTCGTCCCTCGCTCGTTTTGATCCCCGTTCCCCTCTCCCCCGGAGATCAAAGTTGCGGTCGGGAGGAGGGGCGGTACAGCGGCAAGCGCCACCTGCCCGGCCGGCTCCGCTCGAACTACTCCGGGCTACTTTCTGAGCGCCGTCAGAGAGGATCCGTTTCTCATCAACCTTTCGCGGACGCCCTTGCTTCTGCTTCGCTCCGCTGCTCTTTTTGCTCCGCGCCTCTGGGCGCCTGGGAGGTAGGCACCGGACCCGACCCGCCGAACACGTGTGCGCGGCGGGGTGGCCTACCCTGTCTCTGGCGGGCGCTCGGCGGGCGGAGTGCGCAGCGTCCTTGACTTGTGCGCTCGTCCCCTCCCCTCTCCTCCCGTTCCCTCCCCTCCCAGCCCCCTCTGACCTGGTCTCGGAGGCCGCCCTGCGCGGTATGAGTCTGGCCCTGGGGATGAGCTCGGATCGCCGCCTCCGCACTGGGTTGGTGAGCAGCGGTGCCTCCCCGAGGACCTCCTCGCAGATGACGTCCAGCGACCGTCCCCGTCGCAGCGTGCCGGGCTGGGGGCCGGAGCCCGGCTGGGGGTCTGGCTGGGGGCCGGACCCGGCGGTTGTGTTGCCGGCGGTGGCGTTGCCGGCCGTTAGCGCCGGGGCGGCTGCATTGACCGCTGCTGCTGCGGGGGCGGTGGTCGCGCTGACGCCGGCGGGGGCCGCGGGGGCGGCGGCGGGGGCCGCGGTGGTGCTCGGCACGGGCCGCTGCTGCCGGAGGCGTCCGCCGCTGCGGGACAGGCGGCGGCTGCTGGGCGCGGGGGAGTACTGCGTCCTGCAACACACACACAGTGTGCTATAGTGTACAGCAACACACACACACACACACACACAGTGCGCTATAGTGTACAGCAACACACACACACACACAGTGCGCTATAGTGTACAGCAACACACACACACACACACAGTGCGCTATAGTGTACAGCAACATACACACACACACACACAGTACGCTATAGTGTACAGCTCTAACGAGAACGTAAATCATGTGATGGTCGTGTCCGGTCGTGTCTCGGCCGGCGTGAGGCGGAGGTGTCAGTTTCGACAGCGGCTGTCTCGGTGACGGCGGCCGGCGGCACACCGCTCAGACCGCGTGCAAACCCCGCCGCGGCTGTTCTGCACCGAGAGAAAGATTAGTGTTCGCAACTAATGTTTCAGTTGATTTCCAGACAAGCAGTAAATTCGGTCCTGAGAACTAAAATTTTGTTTGGGGAACTATTTGTTAGTTGCACCAACGAAAATTTTGTTGCTCCAACATGGAGGAAAACTACATTTTTGCATCCGCAACATACCTTTGCGTTGCAGCATCTAATTTTTGGTTGGTTCAACGACGGTTTCCTCGACAAAATTTGAGTTCTCAGAACCAAAAATTATTGCTTGTCTGGAAATCAACAGAAAAATTGGTTGCGACCACTATTTTTTGTTTCTCTCGCCGCGTGCGGCCATTGCGGCAATTATCGCTGCCCCGCACGGAGTTCAGCGGGGCGACTCTGCCATGCGTCGGCGGCCTCCTGCTGGGAGCGGCCGGGAGGGCTGTACTCCGGCTGCTCCCATCGGACGCGGCGCGGTGACATCCTTAAGGACCAGCGGCCGGGACAATGGCTGGTGTGGGCGCCCGCCAGCCCAGCCCAGCACGGCCCGGTACGCCTGCTCTGCCGTTTAGAGTCGTTTTCACTTTCTAATGCGAGAGCAGATAAGTGGCCGCAACGCCTCGATGCGCCGACTAGTTCGAGATGAATTACCCTCCGCAATGAGCGAACGAGATGCAGACTCATAAATAGTTGCGGTGTCTCTTTTTTGCCTGCGTACCGCGCCGCGCCGTGAGGTGGGGGGAAAACTTTGCGAAAAGTTGTGCGCGTCGCGGCGACATGTTGTTGTGCCCGGACGCGCGCTGCTGCTGCTGCTGCTGCTGCTGCTGCTGCTGCTGCTGCTGCTGCTGCTGCTGCTGCTGCTGCTGCTGCTGCTGCTGCTGCTATGCACGGACATGTCCCTCGCGCGGACGTTGTGCAGTTTCCCTAACAGTTGCTCTCCGGCGCGTACAGAGGCGGTCCCAGCACAGGCGCCGTGAATGCGGGAAGTGGTCCTGTCCACAGCGGGGCCGCAGGGGGCCGGGCGCTTGCAGCACGGCGTGTGAACCGGTGTGAACCCCATCGAGTCCGGCCCGGCGCGGCACTAAACGAACGTGCGTCGCGGCGTGCGTCGTCGGCATGCTGCACACCGGCCGTGACTCATGACTCACGCGGGGGACCGCCGGGGACCGCCGGGGACCGCCGGGGACCGCCACCGTCTTGCTCAGAGCGGAACGGCTGCACTTCCTGTCGCGGACGCGGCGGTGCCGTGCCGTGCCTAGGGTCAGTGCGGGGAGCCTGTTCGAGGGGGAAATCCGAGTGCCTTCGGATCTACGGAGTAAGGCCTCGCCCATAGAGTGCGTCTAAATTTCTCCTTTACCAAAAAGAGGGGGTCACAGACTTCATAGACTTCCCAAAGAAATCGTACACTGTTAGAAAAACTGTAAATTAGTCATCTAAAAATGGATAGAACCCATTTCAAAATGGAAAAAATTGGAGCAAAAACCATTAAAGAATTGCCAACTATCACAAGTCTTGCCATTTTAAAACAGTCCACAGTACTGTTTTGAAATGGTCTAAACCATCTTTGAGAAACTCATTTTAAAATCATTTTTTTTTTCAAACAGTGTTTTTTTTTTTTTTTAATCATGATCAATATTTTGTGCCGATTATGCGATGGTTTTTTTTCCTCGGTTCCATATACCGACTAAGCTTGGGGCGTGTCCCACGGGGCGCGCTGGCCGGCGCTCCTTGCGTATTCCACGGGCACATGAGCCCGGCACGGCAGCCCAGGCCCATGTCGGGTGCATCAGCTGGCCAGGCGTATGCGACTTCCGCCCGTGGGTCCCATGGGCGTCGCGTGGCGTCGCGTGGCGTCCATGGCAACGGGCTCGGCTGGGCCCGGCCTGCCTGGGTTCATCGACACGGACTAATAGCCGCATGATACGGCTGACCGGTGCGGCGGCAGCGCCTCTGCCGCTGCAGTACCGTCTGCGCTATGCTCGCGGCCAGCGCCGTACTTTTCGCCCCGTGTTGACCATTTTACGCGGCCGTATTTCCAGTTTTTATGCTGGATCGGTGACCCGGTACTGGAGGCCATCTACTGGAGGGGCGGGCTGCCGCACATCTGTTTTGCTCGGCAGTGCGCTGGCGGGCTGGCGGCCTCGTGCTATAGTTTTGTTCCCTCGGGGCAGCGCTAGGCCGGCAGGGAGCGGCTGGACCTGTCCTGCCCGGCCGCCCCCGCCCCTCCCCCTCGTCCCGGGGTGGCTTGGCCCGCGGGCCAACGGCTTCCAACGGCGCCTCACTGGGATTCCACAGATCTTCCCCCTTGTTGAGTAGACCAAGACACGCCCCCTCCCTCCTCTCTCTCTCTCTCTCTCTCTCTCTCTCTCTCTCTCTCTCTCTCTCTCTCTCTCTCTCTCTCTCTCTCTCTCTCTCTGTCTCTCTCTCTCTCTCTCTCTCTGTCTCTCTCTACCCTCTCTCTCTACCCTCTCTTAACGGGTTCCGACTTTTCAGCCCACTTCCGCCGTTACCAGACACAGTAGCACTTTAGTAGTTGTACTTCCTGCTGGGCTGGGTGCTCGTGGGGCAGAGGCACTTGTCTCAGGCCACCTCTCTTACCCCGCGTGGTCCTGAATCGTCGCCCCAGTTGGATAATCACGGTTAGCAGCATAGCAGCGGTCGCGCAGTAATTTATTTTCCCTAAATTAGAATCCCCCCCACCCCAACCCCTCCCCTCCCCGGCGCGGTGACTCCACTCTGCGCCGTGAGCGTGTCATTCGTCACACGGACGCGCTCTTTTTCGGCGCCGCGATTACCTCCCCCCGCTGCCCGCCTTATCTATCCGCGCGCTATTCTGGTAGCGGCGGCTTCTCCAGGCGGACAAAAGGCGGCCGGGCCTCAGTGTAGTGGCGAGCGGGGCGGGGCGGACTGCCTGCCCCCGGCCGTGGCCCCGGGGCACGGGCCTAGCATACCCAGCCTCGTTTCAGCCTGGCCTCAGTCGTGCCGGGATTTACTTGTCTCTCTCTAATCTAGCACGGTAATGCAGACTGGCTGGGCCTCTCTGCTGTGCCTCTGACCCCCGCGGCACAATCCGACGACATCGCAGCGCCTTTTGCCCGTCCGTTCGCGATGGGAAACCGAGCTGTCTCTCCCATGACCCGACATAGCCCGGCCGGGGCCGGACTTCTGCTGCGACAAAGCCATTGTATCGGCCAGCCGGACCCCTCGCTGCGGGCCCCTGGGGGAGGGGGAGGCCTGCGGGCGCCGACTGCCCCCCGAATGGCCGGTGACTAAGTTGGTAATCTCTTCTCGAAGAAATAAGGAGCACGCGCCCTGCCCCGCCCTGCCCCGCCCCCGCAGCGGCCGCCGCCGGCGAGGTCACGCGAACGAGGAAAAATCGCGAGGCCTCCTAACTCTTATTTCTTATCATGGCATAATTGCCGTTCTTTGAAGCAACAGTGCGAGAGAGAGAGGCACAAGACACAGAGAGCTAGGGAGAGGGAAGGGGGGAGAGAGAGAGAGAGAGAGAGAGAGAGAGAGAGAGAGAGAGAGAGAGAGAGAGAGAGAGAGAGAGAGAGAGATAGGAAGGAGGGGGGGGGGGAGAGAGAGAGAGGCTTCCCCTAGAAAAGTTTTTCTTTCCATACCCTTCTCCAAGTTTTCATCGTGCGGATGTTCCAAACAAACGGTGCACACCCTGCGAAGACTGGCGAGTGGAGCACCATAGACCCCTGCGCCCCTGCGGTTTCTTTCTTTCTTTCTTTTTCTCGGGGTAATCTGTATGTGAGAGTGCATACATGTAGCACTGACATACATCGAAGAAGACGCGCCGACAGTGGCGCTGACGCGAAAGGCGAGGGCGTTGGCTTGGGCAAGCCGGTGGCCCACGCACCTAGTCCCCGGGCTCCCCGGGCCCGGCACCCGGCGGGGCTAGCGGGGCCAGGCGGAGCTCAGAGTGCCATCCCGGGTTGGGCTGGGCGTTATGCAAACGGCTGTCGTTATTGGGTGCGTTCTGTCCATTACAAAGCAATGGAACGGGACGGCCGACGCCAACGCGTCTGTCTGTCTGTCTGTCTGTCTGTCTGTCTGTCTGTCTTGCGTATTGTGTGGCGGCGCGGGCGGGGACCTTTGACTCGCGCTATTTTAATTACAGGACTCGCCGCCTCTACGACGTGCGCTGCGACATCCCTCGCCACTGACCTGACCCGACCCGACCCACGCAGCATTCACCACAGACAGAACCATTTCCGACCGCAGAGGAGCTCTACTTTTATTTATTTTTTTGGCCGGAGGTGGTTGGCAAGGACGAGCCGGATCTGCTGCCGGACCACCGGAACCGCCGCCGCCGCCGCCACCGCAGCAGCAGCAGCAGCAGCAGCAGCGGGGCTCAGAGGCCACAGCTTGCCTATGCAGATGAGGCGCGCTCAGAATTCGAATGTGTAAGCCGCGCCGCGACCTGTGTGGAACTGCGGGTGTAATCTAGAAAATGATGGCTGTTCGTTAGCAACATCAGCGGGAAAATCGGAGTGGAAATGAAAAGGAAAGAGAGCGCTTCGCCCGCAGCCACGTTGTTTTATTGCCCCGCTGCAGACCTTGTTAGGGCCCCAGTCCTCCCCCATCCCTTTCCCCCACACCGCAGACATGCTGAGAGGGATGCTGTCGGGGCTGACGCCCCCGCAGCCCGCGAAAGCCCAGCCCTGACCTTATCAGGTTAGCCTGATTACGGACACCCTCTAGTCTAGTCTTCTCATTGCGGCTCGTGTTGCGTTGGCAAACCACATCTCAAGCCTATTTGCCGCTCGGAAGCGGCCGCCCCGCTCCTGAATGGCACTCGAAAAAAAAAAAAAAATATACACGTCTTCTCTTCCTGCGACTTCGTATTCTCCGACTCGGCCTGCGAAAGAAGGAAGCGTGGCTTTGTGGGGCAGTGGGCTCTGAACTGCACGGGCTGTGTGGCGCCGGCAACGCCAAGGCCGCTCGCACGCGCCATGCCACAACCACAGCGGTGAGGCAGGTACCACTGGTGCTCGTGTTGGGTGTAGCGGCAATTAAGCTTTAAAAATTCTCGGAACCGAAGGAGAATGAATTTTTAAAAGAGATGTGAGGAGGCTGAATAAGTCAAGGGATCGTCCTCGCGATTCTGGGGATCAACCGAGAGGGTTGGGCGCGTATTACGTCGGGTCACACACGAGAAATCACAAGTAATGCTCTACAAAGCCAGGAGTGTGGATCCATGCTTCAACATAGGGACCACAGGAAGAGTATGGCGCTCGATACACTTTAGGTAGAGTGTGGTACGTCATCACACTCTGAGAAGGTGTGGTGTCCAACCACGCTTTTCCTTAAGTGTGAGGTTGATACCACCCTCAAGCATATCCACACCACGTCCAGAAAAACACAGACCTAGACTTGATCTTTCCAAACTAGTAGACTTGAATAGATGAAGTCTAAATTAGCCTAGGTCACGATTACAGACTTGAGAATCTATGGGATTATTAAGGTCAGACTGGACTTGATCGAAGTAAACATTTTTCTGGGTGCAGAAGGGCTGC
Organism: Odontothrips loti; assembly: GCA_038380765.1. Taxonomy (NCBI): domain Eukaryota; kingdom Metazoa; phylum Arthropoda; class Insecta; order Thysanoptera; family Thripidae; genus Odontothrips; species Odontothrips loti. The sequence goes on from CM076247.1 coordinate 13,821,660, forward strand.
AAACGTGATAGAAATTTCTCAAAAATTTAGATCACACAAGAATTTTTTGTAAAAATATTTTTTGGTCGTAATAGCTACGTTGGCTACGCGTCACAGCGCGGAATAGTAATAGTCGCGTCATTTTCATTTTCGAGCGACAACGTCCATCGGGATCAAATACTACTGTCAATAATCCGCACACCATTCCCGAACCATGAAACTGACAAACTGATTGCAAGCAAAAACCGCTCGCGTCGTTGTCGGCGGACTCGACAAACAGATATGGGATAAAGTTGTCGGATGTGCGTGATTTGGTAGGACGCGGCGACGCGGCGCTGTCGATGCTCCAATCGGAAAACGCTTTGCTCGTCTGATGCCAGGGCTGCTGCCAACCCACACCCGGTCATCACGGTATCACGGTGTCTTCCTGACTGCTGGGAGGGCTGTTCTTGGCATGACACGACATCGATCCAAAAGGACCCGGCGGCAGCGACTCGACACACCGACCGACAGCACGAATATAGATAGCACTCGACCGCACGCCACCATCATACTGCCCCGCTGGCTCCGCCGCTGTCGTCGGAGTTTTTCGAGCTTCCGTTCGTCATTCCCGAATGGTGCGGCGACGCGCTTGCGCAAGCGGCACGCAGCGCGGCACGCCGCACCGGTGCGGCTTGTGGCCGTCGGCTGCCGTCGGCTGCCGTGGGCCCCCGCCGCCCCCGCGGCTCGACTCCCATCGTTTTTCGCACGCGAGAGAATGGAAAATGACAGTGATGCGGCCCTCCGAGGCTGAGCAGCAGCTGCGGCAGCAGCAGCAGCGGCGGCAGCGGCGGCGTGTGCACTCGACGCAAACAAACAAGGCGCCGCGGGAGGCCGGCCGTCGACGTGGACGTGACGGAGACCGTGACGGCACCCTGGGCGCGTCCTGAGAGACGCCGCAGGTGCCGCAGCATGATACATACGGGTCTGAGTCGACCCGATAGGTTCCTGCACTCGGTTTCCTGTCTCGCTCGCTCGTCCTAGTCGTTGCCTCGCTCTCTCTTTGTCGGACCCGATCGGACCGCCCAATATGTCGGGCTCTGGACACATGGCGGGGCACCGCAGGGCACCCCAGGGCACTAACCGATGCCTCAGTGCCGCACGATGTCCGCCGGCTCCAGAAGACGACGTTGTCGGCTATAGTCCCGGGCGCTCATGGTGACACTCGCGTCCACGTCCCGCGCTAGGTGCGCTCCTCCGCCCCTGTCACTCTCGCGGCGGTCCGCGCGGTTGCTGCTGCTGCTGCTACTGCTGCACGGTCGGTCGCGGTCCGCGTCGGACTGTGGCCCACGGCGGCGGCACCGGAGTTGTCCGCGCAGCACCGCGCGCCACGCATGGTCGTCCTTCCCCCCCCCCCCGCTCCCCCTTTCCCCCTTTCCCCACCCACATCGCATGTGTAGTCAGTACAGTCCGAGGTACAGTCATCATCCACCGGTCGGCCGGGCATATGCTCGCCGTGTGTGTGTGTGTGTGTGTGTGTGTGTGTTTGTGTGTGTGTTTGTGTGTGGACGACAACAACAGGCGCACAGCTGCCGGAAATTTGTGCAAGTCGCGCCTTGTGACCGTGCGCTGCCCGTGTGTCGCCTCGCCCTTGCCCAGCTCCCGAACGGTCCGTTTATGACTGTACATTGGACAAAATGTTCATGCCAGATGACGAAGGGGAACTGTGCACGGGCGTGGACACTGGGGGCTAGGTCAGGGAGGGCAATGGTCTTCCAGCGCTCCCCGCGGGAATATTCTTCCCCTCAAGGCCCCCCCCCCCCCTCCCGCCCCATCCCGTCGTTCACGTATTAGCGCGTAACCGTTGGGAGTTCCTTGAAAGTACCAGAAACCCCCGACCAAGTTGTGGCAATAACTTCACTAGACTTTATTAAGCGACTAGTAATTATGCTAATACTTGGGAGTCTTGCTGTCAATTTCGGTAAATTTCATTACTATTTTTTGTTTGGAATTTTGGCTTAATCGTGCGAACATTTGCGTGAGACCTTTGATTTCACATGGTGTTTGACTTTGGAATTGCAGAGCGCACATTTTCAGGGTCCTTTTTTGTCCTCGGGTTCTCCAGCTCCAGCTCGCTCCTGCTCCAGTTGTTTGGCGAGGGGCGCTTGCGCTACGCTGCTGTTGTCCTCTGCTTTGCGTGTAGTTTTGGCCGCTGCATATGCAGCGTGCGAAACGAGCGCTGCGACTTTTCTGATTGTGCTTCATTCAGTACCCCTGCTGTGGCTCCAGCCCGGCGTGCACACAATGTGGCTCGGGTCGGGTCCCCCCCCCCTCCCCCCCCCCCCCCCAGGTCCGTGTGGGGATGGTCCGTGTGGGGGTCGCGGCCACCGACGCTTCATCGGTGATGCAAACGGTCGTGCGGCCGTGCAGAAAAATTAGAATCGGTGCACCATAGATCCGGGATGGCACACATTCTGTGGTGGTGGCGGTGAAAGCCCGCGGCGAGCAGAGCCGATGACAGCGGTGTCATGTTGTCATGTAGATCGGGCGTGTATAATCACCGACGCAAATAGCTCGCATCCGTGATTTTTTTTTCTTCTTCTTTTTCCTTTTAATATCGCGTTTGAGTGCACGCTCGGCAATCATGAGTCTAGCCTCCGCCTCCCCCACCCCGCTGTGCGCACTCTTTGACTACTGAATGACGCGCATTTGATTACTAAACTGGGGCGATCCGGCTCGCTGCTCCCCGTCAGAGCAGTGCAGAGCAGAGCAGTGCAGGCGGCGGGGCGCTGCCGTTTCCCACGTACAGGACGACGTCTCTGGGTTTGGCAGGCCCGCGGCTGGCTGTGCCGGGCTGTGCCGGGCTGTGCCGCAGGCTGCGGGCAGGGCTCGCCCACAAGGTGTCGGCCCCCACTTAGCGCCAGTCTGGACCCGACACCACCGCTCCTGTCTCTGGGCTGGGCCTCGCCACGCTTAGCCCTCTTCGCCCTGCCGTTGGCACAGCCTCGCGAAAATCGCGGCCGACGAAGCGCGAGTGAGCTGCTGGGGGGGAGAGAGAGAAAGGGGGGGAGGGGGGCGGGGGTCTCCTCTACGCTGGAGCCGGCCAAGGAACAACGCGGCCTCCAACCTCTTGTAGGGCGCACCGGACCAACTCGCGCCAGCGAAACTCCGGACGATATTTCTGTACGTTATGGAGCAGAGAGCGACGCTTGTTTTGCAAAAGCGCACGAAGGTCTGTGTGTGTATGTGTGAGTGAGTGAGTGAGAGAGTGTTGTGAGTGTGTTTTGCTCCGGTGTCCGCTGCCGCGGCATGGCTCCCGGAAGGTGGTGTTCAGGCAAGCGAGACGGGACGGGAGGCGACGCGACCATCACGGGTGCGTGGCTCGGCGGCGCCACGCCAGCGTCGCATCGCACGTCTTGGCCGCATTGGCCGGCATTGGTCACGGGGATCATCCAGGACCTTCGGGCCACCCCGGACTCTGTCTCGTAGCCCCACACAGAACTGTTCATAAAGAAAAAAAAACACACAAAAAATCGACCGACAAAATCAATATACGTTGATTTTTCGACCGAACTTTGCGGTTACGAACGAATCTATTTTTGGTTTGAACCGTCATTTCAACACTTCAAGGACGAAGGCCTTTTTTTCTTCTCGCCTAGCCTTGGCGGAACGTTATGCGTCCACTGCACACAACTCTGGTCTGGGTCGGGTCGGGTCGTGCCGAGCTGGGCCGCTCTTGTACATGCAGTGCTGTGTTTGCCGCACTGCGCGCGCAGCCAGCTTCCGGTGCGTGAGCCACTTCCGGTCAGGGAGAGCCCCCCCCCCCCCCCCGGTTTCCTCCCTCCCTCACGCTGACCCGCGGCGGCGGCGCGGTCTGACGCATAGGCCCGGACCCGGGGGGGTCCTGTCCGGTTAGTATCGGCGCTGTTTGGGACGCGTTACGTGCACACGGCGGCCCTGGACGGCTGGCGGCGAGCTGCTAATACCCCCGGCCCGGCCCGGCCCGGTCGCTGACACGCCCTCGCCTCACCTCGGCCGGGATGAGCTTCAGTTGGCACTCCTGGCGGCGGGGCGGATCGGAGGGTTCCTGGACTGGGCCGTGTTGATTGCCGCCACATTGGCTCGGGCCGCCGGCCGCCGCGTTCTGTCGTGTACCCCCATTTGATGGGACTCGGAGAATGGACTCCGGCGGCCGGCGCCGACCCAATCGGATCGCCATTTCTCATCGTGGGGTGGCGCCCCCTCACTCCGGTGAATTACTCCAGCCCTCTGTCTCATGGCGGCGTGGGGTGGCGCGGCCGTCAGTCCTTTGACCAAAACGGCGATTAACGATCGTCCCCCTAATCGGGACCGGGAAGCTGAAAGGCCGGGTCCCATCCAGCCACTCCCCCAGCGTTAGCGGAGTTTTCTGCAAAGGCCGTGTAATGTACTACTTTTCTTCTTCTTTTTTTTTTGACGTGCCCGTTTTTCAAAGTGGCAGTGTAAGGATCGGGTTGCCTCCGCTCCGCCATCGGAGCAGCGTTTGCGGAACGCGAGCAAACGTCAAACGAATCGGGTTGGGTTCTATCGTCGTGGAGAGCGAGGCGAGGCGGTGCGCGCCGCCGGGCCGCGCCCTCCCCCGCCCCGCCCTGCGCCCTCCCTCCTCGGTATCGCATCGCGGCAATTAAGAAGGCCGCTTCAGGGCGGAGAGAGGAGACTCGGCTGGAGCCGACGGAGCGGAGTGTGGCGGAGGGCAGCAGCAGCCCCAGAGCCCGTATCGGTCGGGCGGGGTGGAAAAGGCAAGGCGAGAGTCAACAAGCCGGCTCCGCTGTTCCGCCGTCGTTTGGCGGAGGGCTAAACACTGTGTTTCCTCCGACGCTTCTCTGTGAAGAGAATACGTCCGCCGAAACAACGTGCGAGTGGGGGCGAACGTAGTTGTCACTGCATATAATATGCAGCCATGCGAGAAATCCGTGTCGGGGACCCGGCCGGCGCCCGAACGGGAATGGGAGAGTCAGGGCTGATGAGGGTGTTGAGGGCGCTCTAAAGGAATGCGAACACATAGCGGCGGGGATAGGCGGCGCATCCGAGTCCCCCGCCGCGTCGTATCGCGGGAGGGGAGGAGAAGGGGGGGGGGGCTGTCAGACAAAGTTCCGAACTCATGACATTCCGTGACTGCAAACCAACTCGGTTCATTGAGCGACCCCCGCGGCCAGCCCTGCGCCTCCCGACCCGACTCGACCCGACTCGACCCGACCCTAAACCGACCCGTAATCGTTAGCGGGCGAGGCCCGGCCCATACCCGGCCCGGCCCTGCTGAGCCGTGCACCTGCGGGAGGGAGGGAACGGGGACCAGTGGGAACTAACACGGAGACAGTCGTGCGCGGCGCTCCCCCGGCGCTCCCGCACCACCCCTCAACGTCGACAACCCAATACAAGCCCCTTGTTCGATTTGCAAACATTCGTCCACGTCCACCCCCTCGTCACCTACAACCCCTGTGCCGACGACAGGGTCCCCTCTGGCCTCGACCTCGGCCCGGGGCGCCGCCGTGTAGCGCCTCATCCCGAATGCAGGCTGTGCCCGGCTGTGCCCGGCTGCCTCTGGGCTGGTAGGGCCAGGGTCTCTCGGTCGCCCCAATTTCGCGGTACGGCTCGCGATGGTCTCGTCCGGCCTGGAGCGGGGAAAGGCGGCGCGCGGGAGGGGGCGGTGAGGGGGGATTTGGCCTGGTCCGGCGCCGGCTCCGGGGAGCTCCGGTCTGCTGGGCGCCGCGACCGTCACGCCGAGGCCGGCGCGGCTGGAGCCTCGGCTGGAGCCTCGGCTGGATCCTACAGCGGCCCGCATGCGCCAGCAGTGCCGGCTTTACTGCGGGGGCGCGGCGCGGCGGGGGGGGGGTGTGCGGCTAAGTCCGACGCATTGCGTGTGGCTGCAGTGGATACAGCCCGTCGAGCCCGGCTGATAAAGGATTCCAAGCCGCATGTGCGACCCCGCAGGCGCCCCGCAGGGCCTCCCGCAGGGCTGAGGGCTCGCGCCGCAGATGGCACTGGAGGCCTCGGGCACGGACACGACCTGGGGGCGGGGTAGTGGCCAACTTGCACCATTACCCCCTGAGCCGACGGACAGCAGGCCTGAGCCCAAGGCAGACGTGCGGAAGTCTAACTTTTTCTGACGATGAGGCGCCGCCGAGGCCGGGGTCAGTCCAGGGGCCTCTGCTGTCCGAGTCCGTGAGGTTAGCTCGAGACGCCATGGTTGAGAAGCGGCACCACCGGGAATGTTCCCGGGCCTTTTTTGGGAATTAATCCAACTGACCGGGAAATTTCTAAATCACCTCAGCTCTGCTTCGAAATTGAACAGTTGGTTCCGTTCATTCTTTCTTTCCATTAATTTTACTTTCAAAAAATGTGTAAGTTTGTTCCTTCATCTGCTCACGCGACACTCGCGAATTATTCGGCAAAGAGAATAATTCAACTTATGTTCTTAAATGAAAAGGTAAAAACATCATGAAGTGCTGTTGGGAGCCAGTATGTTAAAAATCTTCTTACCAGAGGGAACGGTGGGTTCCCTGGAATCAATCAACTTCACCCTCCTGAGCCGATGAAGGCGTCCTTGCAGCGGTAGTGCGGTGGATGAGGCAGTGGTCGGAGCGCGAGGCAAAGGGAGAGGAGGGTAGTTTTGAAAAGTCGGGAATATTCACAGGAATCAGGAACATTCCCGGGGATTTATCGGGAATATTCCCCAAAAGGTAAATTCCCGGGAGTTTGATAATTCTATCTACTGCAGCCGGAGCCAGACCAAGCAGGCTTCAGTGTGCGCGTGCCGGGTTGTGCCGAAGGTGGGTAACGGCCTGCTCCAGTGCGCTGCCGGCCCCCCCTGGCCCCCGCTGGCCCCTGCGCCCCGCGAGGTAGCGCCGCCGCGCCACGCGCCGGCACGTTGGGTTGCCTGTCTTGCCGGGGCTCGGAGCGGAGCGGAGGGGAACGGCAACGGCTTTGCACGTCTCGGCTAATGGAGTGCCGGGCCGGGCCGGGGGCCAGACGTCTCGCGGGGAACAGCGACAGGACAGGAGCAGCCGAGCGCACGGGGACCGTGAGGCCGCCACCCGGCGCCACCGGTGTGCTCTGACGGGGCAATTAGTGTGGCTGGGAAAACGTCACGGGGAGGAAAATCACGCCCCCCCCCCCGAGCAAACGTACAGCAATACTCCGGAGTGGGAGGGGGGGGGGAGGACGAGGCGCGCTTTTCTGTCCTGGCGCCTGGCAGGTAGGCAGAGTCGATACTCCTACGTGCACGCGCGCCGTGCGGGCTGGCCTACCCTGGCACCCGCAGGCGCTCGCCGCGGTCACTGCTCTGTTGGCTGCCCTGGCTGCCGCTGTGAGCCCCGGAGAACCCCAGGTGAGACGTGGAATTCGGACGTTCTTTTATGTGCGACGCTAAATTAAAGGGAATTCCGCGCGCTCCGCACCGGGTGAAAAAAAAAGGCTTCCGCTGCTTGTTCTTTCAGCGCCATCTAATCGACGATAGCAGCGCCTCACTCGCGTGGCCGTCGGGCTGCGCCTACTGCGCGCTATGCACGGTGCCGACAGGGGGCGCACACGTCCGCTCCCGCACGCGCACGCCAATGTGTGCACACGCAAAGTGTCGCTCGCCGGCGCTCTCGCCGTGTGTGTATATGTGTGTGTGCGTGTGTGTGTACGTGAGGGCGGCGCCCCGCAGAGGAGATGAGAAGAGAAACCCGCTGGAAAGTGGCGGCGAGACGCGCGCGCGCAGAAATATGATTTCAATGTATTGCCATGCAATGCCGCGTGTGTCATGCCACGGCGAGCGGGCGGGGAGGGAGGGGGAGGGGGAAAGGGGAAGGGGGAGAGAGAGAGAGAGAGAGAGAGAGAGAGAGAGAGAGAGAGAGAGAGAGAGAGAGAGAGAGAGAGAGAGAGAGAGAGAGAGAGAGAGAGGTGGCTGGGGTGGGTGTGAGGGAGAGAAAGGGGGCAGCTGACGTGACAATAAGTATCGTCTTAGCGGTGCCGTCACGCCGAGTCACGGAGACGTCACGCCACTGGGCAGCGCGCTGGCAAATTAAGTGTGTGTGTGTGTGTGTGTGTTGAAAAGAAATGGGCGCGTGGTGTGGGCGTGGTGTGTCGCTGGGCGTGTCGCGCCGTGTATGTAGCGGGACCCTGCGTCACCGCTGCACCCAACGGGGCGGGACAAGCGGGGCGAGGCGGGGTGCATGTGTTCGATTGATGTCCGTAGAGGCATGAGTAGCTGACGAAGCGCGTCACCGGCCGGCACACGTGACGCCCGCGTCGCCTAGTTCTAGGCGGCGCGCATCCACCCCTGCCCACCCCGAGGGCTGGGGCCCGTGGCTCGGCTCAGGCCTCGGGCCTATGAGGTCGGACTGGGCGCCTCGCTGTGAGGGCTACGGCAGCACGGCACGGTGGGTCTGTAATTTACTGCGGGCTGCAGGGTAAATAGGAGCCGCGGCCACAGGCGATGGCGAGCGACATATGGCGGGGGCTGGCTGCGGTCGGGGCCCGGCGCTGCCGTGTCCGTGTGCCCCCGCCGGCCCCCGCCGGCCCCCGCCGGCCCCCGCCGGCCCCCGCCGGCCCCCGCCGGCCCCCGCTGGCCCCCGCTGGCCCCCGGGGACCCACACCTGCCCGTGACATACGCCCCACCCCCCTTCGCGGACAACACCCCCCGGCCCAGACCTGCCAGCGAAGCCCCCGGCGGGTCAGGCGTTGCCCGTGGTCAGGGCGGTGCGGTCTGGCAGCGGGCTGCGGCAGCTGAGACCTCCCCTCCGGGCGCCTGCCAGTACCGGGGTAGGCCGGCCCGCACGACACGCGTGCGTGCACTCAGCCGCGGCTGCCTACCTGGCGGGCGCCTTTGTGCCTCGCTTTGTGCCGGGCTGGGGCCGCCTCCCCTATCCTCGCCTCGCCTCGCGAACATGATCCCCGCCACACGTGCGCGCTGTGCGCCCTGCCGTATATTTCCCGGGCGATAAACCACTGGGGGCGTGTATCGGTATCGCCGTTATCAAAATTTCACCGCGGGCCGTTGGCGCAGCAGCGGCCGGTGGAGCAGCGGGGTTGGGCCGGGCCGGGCCGGGCCGAGGGGTCGCCTCGCCTCGCCAGCGCGGTGTGCCACCAGTTTATTGCACCGGGATGACCCTATAGACTGTTTCCGCGCTCCTGCCTGGCAGGCCGGGCTAGATAGAACAAAAACAGAGGATATTTGAGAAATATACGCCCCGTCCCTCATCCCTGCGTGTTTTTCTTTCCCCTGATTCGTTTTTAGAAAATGACACACAAGCCATAAAAAGGTAGCTCTGGCTCCAGATCCGTGATGGGATTGGGCCGCTGCTAGGCGCCGGGCGGGCGCCCGTCTACGACGCGTCATGCCGGTGGTGGGTCGCCCATCTTCAAGCGTGCGCGCGCGCGCGTGTGTGTTGTGTGTGTTCGTGCGTGTGTGTGTGATGAAAGTGAATTCAAATGTGAGATGGGAATACGAGATGTGCAGTCAGTCTCTCCCGTACCAGGGGAAAGGGAGGGGGGGGCCGCTCTCCTGGACGCTCTGCGTGTTCTGGTCGGCTGGCCATGTTGCGCTAGATGCGTGTGTGTGTGTGTGTGTGTGTGCGCGCGCGCGCGCTGCTCTTCTTCTCTGGGCATTAAAAAACGGGTTGTTTTGCGAAACTCGGTCAATAGCGAAGGTGTTTGCGCGGATGTAGCATGTGTGTGCGTGCGCGCGCGCGTTTTTTGTGTATGTACACAGGCCGGGTGTCGCACCGTGTGTGTGTGTACACAAGGCCGTGGGGTATATGTCCTTTTTTGTACTAGAGATGTTTATTAACTTTCCCTCGCTCCCTCGTCCCTATAGTTATCTGGAAGCCCTGCTGTATAGGCGAGGCGAGCTGCCAGCCCGGCTGCCCCCGCAGGGCAGGGCTGTGCTGTGCTGCTCACGGCTATACGGCGTCACCGCCGTCCACACCCTGGCTGACATCCCCTAGCAGCCAGCGGCGCCCAGCGGCCTCGGCGCGTCCTCATTCGCATTCTCGCCGCGGCCTGATTCAGACAGGCAACAGGGTTACAGGAGGTGCCGCCGCCCACCGTCCTCCCCGCACGGCACGGCACGAAATGTATTGTAAACTGGAAATGACTGCAGGGTGAAGAGGGCCGCACGCAGCGCGTTCTACATTGTGTTTCCAACTGCAAACGGGTCCGGGACAAAAAGAAGGGAAATATGAAATTTGAAAATGACTACCCCCTCCCCCTCCCCCACCCCTACCCCCTACCCCCTATCCCGCCGCCAGCGCGCGGTACCGCACCGACCGCACCCTATCTGCCTTTGTCCCGCTGATTGTCGGTCCCAAGGCCGTCTGGTCTGGGACGTGCCGGGCAGGGCGGGCCCAGCAGAGCCTCGTCCCATTTTAATGCGGCTCGTTAATACGCTGGGCGTGTCCGCCTCTTTGCGCCTCTTTCGCTCTCACTGCCCTGGAAGGTCTGAAAGCGTGTGCAGCGCATCGCAACGTATCGCGGCGCGCCGGCGGCGGCTGTTCGGTCCAGGGGCCCTCTGGCTGCCTCTGGCCTACATGGGCTCCCGCCAGCGCCCACGGCCCGCCGCTTGACTTGCCGCGCTGCTCGCTCGCACCGCCAGCACAGCAACCCCCCCTGCTCCTGGTCCCGGGTACCAGGCCGTATGTGACTGCGACGGCCCTGCCCCTTAGCCAAGGCGGGACCGGGCACGTGTTAAAACCGAACGTTTTTTCACATATTTTTAAGCAATAAATACGGAGGAATCGAGGTGGATTCAAGTTGTCAGCGAAGCCGGAGCTGAATGGCGCTCTCTGCCGTGGAGGGGTGGCGGTGGACTGGAGGAGACACGGTGTTATCTCCCGGCCCGGCGCCGCGGCCCCCCGCCTCCCTCCCCCAGACTCTCCGGGACTCGAGACGGGACTCTCGGCCATGATGTACTCACCTCATTGATCCCATGGCGACACGTTCCCAGTCCGCCTCCAACTCGTCCCAGGACGCGCTCCAGGGCCCTCCCCAGGGCCCGCCCCAGGGGGTGTTCGCCGGCGGCGTGGGGATGGGTGTGGGCCCCACGGCGTTGGCTGCCGGCGGGGTGTCCCAGTGCGCCCCCCAAGGCGAGGCCGAGGCCCCCCAGGGGGCACCCGACGGCACGTAGCCGCTGCCGACGCCGCCGCCGCGGCCCTCGGCGGCCGCCGCCTCCAGCCATAGGGCATCGATGGCGCGGAGGACGTCGCTATTGCGGCCGACGCCCGCATTGCCGTACCGAGAGCTCTGGCTGCCCCCTATGGTGACCTAGGGGACCTGGGGGACGTCGGGGACCCCACACACTCCCACGGCCCACGCACCGCACACACACGCACGCACACGCGACCACGGCACTCGTCGTCACTCCGCGGCTCCAGCTCTCTACTCGTCTTGATGGTCCGCCCCGCACTGGTACCCTGCGGTACCGTGGGGTCCACACTGCACCTGAGCGGCACCTGCGCCCAGTGGGCGGCGAGCAGCTCCGCGCCGCCGCCGCCTCCGCCGCCCCGCTGCCTCCTCTCGGCGAGGATCCATGTCGGTTTCTTCACCTAAAACCGCCTCCATGTGGAACGGAACGGTGGCGTGGCGGCGCGCGGCCCGGCGCGTGCCCGGCGCATGCCTGGCGCGTGCCAAGCGGACGGGACGGCACCAGACGCGGCACGCGCCGCACGAAACTATGGGATGGGCGTTCGATTGGCGGCAGAGCGGCGGGTGAATGCGGTTGGCCAAGTTCTGGCCTTAGCCCTGGACACCTACCGGGCAGGACGGCAGTGGCAGGATTAACCATCTCTTCAAGCGAGGGAAGTCCAATCCGTTGACACGCTCCGCCCACGCGACCGCCACGATTCTGAGCAGATGAGCGGTGCGGGGTCTGCAGAGGTGGTGTGCTTTTCGTGTGCTTTTCCATCAGCGACAACCACCCTCCCCGATATGCAGGGCGAGGCGTGTGCGAAAAGAAATTGTCGTGCCTTCCACTCCGCTCGGGCCCATGCCGTCCCGTTGGTTTCTCTCGCGTGTTCTGCTGACGTGTCCTATCCGCTGTACTCGACACACCATGCCGTGCCGTGCCGTGCCGTGCCGTGCCGTGCCCTATCCTCCAAAATGAAAGAAGCGGCTCTGCTTGTCCCGTGCCGTGTCCCGTGGTGTGGTGGGTGCACCCGTTAGGACAATGACAGTTGTCGCTGCAGCAGTTTCTCGCCTCGTCGTCGTGTCCGTGTCTTGTCCTGACGGCTGACGGCAGATAGCGAACGGTCCGGGCTCGGGCTCTTGCCTCGACAATTTTAAATTAAATTATTTATTTACTCCTTTTATTTGGGGGCAGACCAGAGCAGGCAAGGGAGGAGGGGAGGATGTTGCGGGTGGTTTGACAAAACGAGGCGAGGGTCAGGGTTTAGCCGGACCGGACCGGAGCTGACTGGTGACCGGTGCGTCGAGAGCTGACTGCGGATCTGAATGTAGAAAGTGAAAGTGAAGATGACAACTGGACTGATTACTGATTCTAATGCTTTTCCTCTCGCGGTGTTTTCAGAGGTACGCGTCGAGTACAACGGCGGCCTCCCGGAGCTGGTCGTGGAGCTTCCGTCGCGCAGGGAGCCGTGCTCGTTCCGCCTACGGCCCGTGTCCCACGTCGTCGGCGATCTCATCCACATGCTGCGGCAGGAGGACCGTGGTATCGACCGGGTCACACTCAAGACCATGAGTAAGTCGGGGGGCCGGATACCTTCCTTGAGGAATATCATTTGACTTGAGAGGAATTGTACTGAAATGTTTTCTTGTGCGTGTGCGGCTGCAGGTGGCGTCCGGATCGGCTCGGGCAACTCGATCGAGTCGCTGATGCAGGATAACTTCAAGCTGCAGATCAACGACGTGGAGTACACGGTGCGGGTGCCGGCCATGATGCGGCTCTCGCAGGAGCAGGCGCAGCAGATATCGGACGTGCGGCTGCTGGTAATGCGTCTGTACGAGTCGCTCAACGTCCAGGAGCACCAGCTGCTCATGGAGCGGGAGCTGCTCGCCCGGCTGGAGGAGACCAAGACGGAGCTCGCCCCGATGGAGCAGGTGTGTGGTGTGCAGTGTGCACGGCGTCCGCACGCTCAGAGAAAGCGTTTTACACTCTTTATAATTCGATTGATTTCATTTCAGATTGCCCGCGAGATTTCCACCCAGGCCGAGACGTGGGTAGTTATGAAAACCTTTTTTCTCCTGTTCCTGATGGGAGTGCAATTCGGTGTACTAGGAAGACTCACCTGGTGGGAGTACAGTTGGGATATTATGGAGCCCGTCACCTATTTTGTAACCTACTTCACTGCCATGGGGTTTTATGCATACTCCCTTGTCACCGGTCAGGTATGGGATACTTTTCCGTTTTCACTTTTGTCTTTGTTGACCATTTATAACGTGCCAGTAATATTTTTACCTTCTTTACAGGAATGTGGATATGAAGGATACCGTAGCCGGTCCTTCCTCAGAGCTTTCCATAGGTTGGCTCAAAGAAAAGGACTCGATGTAGCTCGTTACAATGAATTAAAGGCTTCCGCCTTTCAGTTAGAAAAAATGCTGGCTAAGCTGCGAGATCCTTTGCAAGTACATCTCCCAGCTCGACCAATAGATCTTCCCTACACTTCCCACCGCTCTCCCCTGGAGCAGATTAGGAACTTGCTCAATTTTGACAAATTTTTCAAGCCTAGCTCCTCATCAAAGCCGTCCTCTTAATTATATCTACTTACTATTTACTCTTAAATTTGTCTCAGATTTAATGAGGGCAAATTTCATTGCATTGCTTTTATTATGAAAGGTTTCTGTATTTGTAATTGGAAAACAAATTGTATCAATCAGAAGTATTCCATGGCGGAAATATGCAACAAGGAAACTATGAGTAATTTGTTGCATGTAAGCAAATTTTAAGATGTACTTGTTTTATCAACTTTGTTTGGGAAAACATTGATGTAAGACCTGCCTGTGATCCGTTAGAGGCCAGCTGGACTGAATCTCTAGGAAATGCAGGTCCTTAATCCATGGCTCATGTACTTTAATTTTTATTGAAAGAATTTGCATCTCCCTTGTCAGTAGTTTTACTCTTTGTTTAATTCATGAAACATCATTTTTATTATATTTCAGTCATCTGTGTTAACTTTTTTAAAAATATCATGGAAATGTTCACTCATGTCCATACAACGCTCTCTTTTAAGTTCACCAAATATTGAAGTAAATTCCGATCTATCTTCATGTGAACATTTAAGGAAAGAAGTTAATGTCATCTTCTTTTAACTGGTGCATTTGATTTTGTGCAAATTAAAGGAAATTAAAGTCATCTTTGTACTTAAAGCTATCACTGTGGTGAACCCAAAGTACACATACTGTAATGCATGAAATCAAAATTCTTTTTTACTGGATCCATCTCTTGAGCTTATCTGGGTTGTTTGAATTCATTTTTATTAACCTTACTTTACTTAAGAGCATGTTTCATGAATTTGTGAATGTACTCAAACCAGCAATGGGTGTAGCTAGCAAAATCTCATCTGGTTCGGTCATCCACACTCATGTTTTTAAACTGCAAGCCTGTTAGTATTTTTCTATTTTATGTGGGTGCTTTATCTCATGTTGTTTGAACTTAGCGAGTTATAAGCCTTTAAATCTGTGATGGCAGAAGGGAATAAAGAAATCTTGCGTGATTATCTCGTAACTTTTTTATTGTAAGCAATAGAGGCTCACATGTCCCCTGGCATAGGTATCCAAAATTTTATAAATTAAAAAAGACTTATGTGTACTTTATCAATTGAATATGGGAATGCATACTATTATCTGAAGAAACGTTGAACTTTGTAAATACTATGTTAGTAATAGTACCTTTGTTCCTGACGGAGTCAATCATCTCACATTCTTTACCATACCTGAAGAGAACTGAAGAGCAATAAACCCAAAACATGCTGCGTGAAATGTGGACCCAACATGGAAGGGAAAAGTGTTATGAACCATCATGAGGTATCCCTATTACAGGAAATTTAGGCAATGAAAAATAAAACGTGAGGGTAGTATACTAGAGCAGGGTAATATGACACAAGAGAAAGAGGTGTGTTCCGATTCCTTCAAATATGTTTCTGAATTTCCTATATTTTGAAATTGGTCTGATTGTTTCTTTTGAAACTGCATCAACCAATTTTCAAACTGCTTGTGTTTGAAAGGACAGCCAAGTGCTTTTATGCTTTCATGGTATGTGCATTCACACTTTTCTCTTCACTTAATGCCATTTACATTAACAATGAATAACCCTGTGGAAAAGACATCAACATGTAACTGTGTAGCTTGCAGGGCGGTCCTGCAGTCCTGCTGTTTTTAAGGCTGTGGTGTCAACACTGTGAAAAAATGTTATACCTGTTAAAAACCTTCACCAGACTAGTGACCTTAAAATATTCCTATTACAAAATGTAAAGAACCAATAGTATTTTTGGTAAATGAGCCAGTTGCGATGGTCACTGACCCCAAAGATGTGCTTTGGTGCTTACAATGTACATTTCACTTACTAATGACATTTGTCATGACTTGCTTTTTCTTGTTGTAAAAACCTTGCTTTCACTGCAACTTGTTTACATGTAATCCATTCAAAACTCTCAAAACTATCTTGTTAAATCAAGCAACATTGAATCATAAGTCCATATAATCCATTCTTAACTAAGCAAAATTTTTCCTAAATATTTTCCGAACTTTCAAACTAATTTAAATATACATATATGTATGCTGATGAATTTTACTTAGTCATACTTGTTTTAACACGAACTTGTGAGCTCTAAAGCTATTCTGTCATTCTTCTCATAGTTAAGATTTTTCTCTTTCTTCTTTATCAGTGATGTATCTAAAACCATATAAATGTAGCATTTGATATATGTCATGCATATGTCTTTAAAATATAGTCATTGCATGAAAGATATTTTTGCATGAATTTATTGTGATTTGGAATGTATAATGTATTGAAGCTTCTCCCTCCCTCTTGATGTACTTTGTATATCTGTCACTCGCTCTCTGTCTATCTCTCTTCATGTTGTCTGATAGAATTTTGGCACTGGACCACAGGTGTCACTCTCACCTTCGTATAACATTGTTCGAAACAGCCAACAGGTGACATGGAACATTGTGCTCCAATGAGAGCGATGAAAAATCTATGGCAGTTGTGATACTCTTTTGATTCTGCGTACCATATATAAACTGAACTCTAATAGAATAAATCTGCAGAAAAATAACTTTGCATCAGCACATTGCTTTTCATGCGCTCTTAGCTAAAGAATGGCAAGTACTTGTATTGAAGACATGTGTGGCCTGAATCAGGGTAAAACTCTTAGCTAGCTTAACCCCAGGTAAATTCAGAAATTTTTGAAAGGTTTTATCAGCTAAGATTGTATTAAGTAGCAGCTCGTAAAGACAACTTCCCAATTTTTAGAATGATTATTGTTCTGGAAATTTCTCTTCAAGTTAAACAAACTTCGATCAGATAATTTAAAGTTACCTTCTGTTTGCAGTTTGCTGAATATGGTTTTCTTTGATCTGCATGTCATAGTTGTAAGAACTCAGATGTAACATTGTTTACCATAAATTTGCTTTTAAGTAATGGTGTATTAAAATCATGAGAACCAAACTCCATAAATTGATGTCAAAGGTCACCGGTTTGATTTACATATTTTAATGTCAACATTGTTGATACCGTCAAGGCAGTGAGAATAATTATTTCACATCAGCTGCAGTTTATTTTCCTATTGCTTCTCTCTATATTAATAATAAGTGAATGAACACGACAGTTCACAAATCAAACAATATGTTACAAGTAATTCTCCTCTTTGATCTGTATGTTCAGATACCTCAACTACTTGCTGAATTCTGCTAGTCAGTTCACTTACTCAAAATTACCATACAGTAGGAAGTTTGAATTTGTATTCTATCATCTGTGCAGTAAATGCCATTTTTGAGCTAGGTCTTTAATTGTTGTTGACATTATTGTTATTGATTGAAAGTTTATTGCTTTCTTAAAATGAAAATAAAACAAGAAACAATATTTACTTGTATTTATTGAAAACATATATAAAAGCACCTTACATACTAAAAGTTAACAAAGCAATTGTCATAGAAGAACTTACAAGCACACCCTGTAACCATTTGTCAATCCAGCACTATTAAGCAGAAGTTTTTACTATTGTGGGATCTTTTCTAGTATCCATGTCGATAACTTTTCAAGTTCCTTTCTTTCCAACTCATGGGCCACATGTGGTAATAAATGATACTCTCCCTTAACACCACATTTTCTTAGATTAGCAAAGGTGTCTTTTCCCCAAGATTCCAAAATCAAATCATCTGCGGTGCCATGGCACATAAACAAAGGTGGGACAGCTTCAGGCTTTTCTTTTTCCAAGAACTGCAAAATAATAGAAAAATTATAGCAAAGAAATACATTTTTTAAAACGGTCAATATTATACAAATATGGATTTGATATTTTACCTCGTAGACACAGGAAGTTGTAGAGAGAAATGAAGACAGAGCAAACACACCTGCAATACCCTTCAGATAACGGTATCCTAGGTGGAGTGACATACCACCACCCATTGAAAAACCTCCTAAAATGATACAGAATTATTATTTTTTTCAATTAAATCAAGTCCATCAGTGCATAAGTTAAAATAATCAAAGGTTCTACAAAGAATAAATAATTCAGGAATGTCACACACCTACGACAATTCTGTTCAAAGGCACACCTCGTTTGACTTCACCATTGATTATGTTAACAAGTTCTTTTGCTGTAGAATCTAGTGTTGGTAAATCCTCTTTAGCATCCGGTGCAAGTTTGACTCGATCAAACCAGACATTGGATTTCTGAAAGAAAATTTCTGATACAAAAGAAAAGACATAGGAAACAGAACAAGATTGAAATGCTCACCATGCCACCATAAACAGTCATTGGCCTCACAGGTGCTGTTGGGAAAAGAACTCGGAGGTGGGGGAAAGAGAACTTGTGCAAGGATCTGACCCATTGCATTACTCCTTGACCGGTATCACCTAAATGGATTAAAATGATAATAAACTCATAAATCAGAGACAACCATCACTATTCAAGAGAAGAGAGCAACATATTGTGCATGCGCATGACAAACTCGATGAACATCTGCACATCTGTGATTTGGAAGAGCACTAACCTGATCCATGGAGGAAAATAACGGTACCGGTAGATTTGTCTCCTTCTTGTTGAATAACCTCCAGTGGTTTTGTGATGAGAACGTTGCCTTCCGACATTTTGCACGTAGGAGACCACAGATAAAAGTCAAGGTCATTCAATGCTCATCAACAAACTAAAATAGTAAATTGAGTTACGAAGCAGAAGAGGAAAGGCTAGCAGACAAAATCGAAATTGGAAACACGCCCGGGAAAACATAAACACAAAACAAAACGCGTTGAAAAGTTAAGTTAACATCTCACTAAATGTTTGTGGTGGGCTCTCATTAGTCACGCAATATCAGCTTCTTTAATAATTACGACTACAAACCCACACGATTCGCGAGCATCTTGCCCATCGAGCCGGACGATGAGGTAATTTTTTTTTGCGTACGTTGGCTACAGCAATCACGAGCTCGCAATCAACCACGTGACTGTGCTGAAGTTCGCGTGAAGCGAGTGAGAATGGGTTTCGACTTCGTGTCCATCGTGTCGCGCGGTGAGTGAACTTCCCTGTGGCAGGTGGCTCCCCCTACGTACTCGCCCCACCACTGGTCACTCGTGAGCCGGCAGCTGCATGACGGCATCTGCATCTAGGGGACTAGGCAGTATCGTGTCGATACGTTGGCTTCGCCACTTCGGTAATACTAGATGTTCAAGCAAGCGCGTTTTCGTGGCTTTTCCTTGGAACTTTCGCTTTTGAAATTGTATTATTTAAAATATGATTTCGTGTATTGGCAGTGATTCGACACTGTTCCGACAGCGTTGCCAGAGCGTGCGTGCAACTATTTGAAGGAATAGAGAAGGAAAGGAGGGGGTGAGCTATTAAAATTAAAAAAAAATGCCAAACGTAAAAGTCCTGCACTCCATAATCACCGCTAACTTAACCTAATCTTTTCGTATTTGGGGCTCAGCAGCGTCGAAAAAGGAGGGGGCGACCTCTAATAACCTAACCTAATGGGGCGAGGGTCCTCGTTTGTGGGAGAACCCTACAGCGAACGAACTATAGTTTACCCCCACCATGAGGTCCATCGTTTGTGGCCACTGGGAAGTGGCCTGGCCTGCAGAAGTCCAGCCCTCGCTCGCGCCCCCGCCATAACGTCTGCTACCTCCTTCGTCAAACGGGGCACGCAACTCCTCCACCAAGCGACCTCAGACACTCGCTAATCCAAATTTTTATTAAACCTCGACTTTCGATGCCCCGGGAGAATGGCTTTGATTGTCAATTCAATGTCTAAAATAGATTAAATCGGCAAAATAAAGCAGCTCTGCCACGCATGGGCTGCCTGCTTTCAGGGTAGGAAACGCACAACAAAAATCCAGAAAAAGCAACTCAATGCGACCAGACCACACGTCGCGTCTCTCAGCACAAAAAAATATTTTGGACACTGTAAATCTTTTTATTACTGATACTGACAATATCAGCCGAAATCTGTAGACAATTCCAAAATCTATCTCTACTAACTGCCGTCGAACAATTGGCAGCCATGGGGAAGGTGAGACCCATTCTCGCCTCCAGTCCGCACCCCGAACCGTCGATGCAAAGCTTCGCATTTTGTTTTTTTTCTTTTCTTTTCGTATTTGGGGCTCAGCAATGAGCTGTCTCAGCGCTAGTTCTAGGCATGCCCAGATCACCGTACCCGTCCCAGTGACAGAGGAAGAGGAGGGGGGAGGCGGCGTATGAGCAGCGAGGACAGCTCACATGGCGCGAACGAACGACTTATCGAGTAACTTAAACCGGAGACTAATCAGACTTTTATCTGTCAGATCTGGGTGTCCGAGGAAATCCCCGTCTGAAACACGAAGGTGATTGATGCCCATCGTTGAACCTGACACCTGACTGAACTCAGGTCCGAGCGCTGTCGCTCGAGCTGTAGAGATAACCGGCCTGCAGGCGTATTCCGCAGCGCACTCCTCGTTGCACTGTCCCTGTCGCACTCGTGGGGTGCTGCGTAGGAGAGCGAGAGAGACCCCTGGCTTGAAGTGTCTGCGGAATCAGCCTGCTGGAACCGAGAGGCCAAGAGGTCACGGTTCTCGCAAAGCGTCTTGGGGTTCGTTGGCCAAATATTTCAAAACTCGTCGACGGGCAGCAGCCTGGCCACGACACGATGGACGCCAAGTCCGTCACCCTCCTGCTGGTGCTGGCTGCCGTCGCCGCCTCGGTCCTCGCCGTCACGGAAGGTGAGTATAAAAAGGATCTGCAACTCGTAAATTTCCCGTGCCAAGAATATATTCTCTAGAGAATACTCTGGGAATACTTCGCGAAATTCTTCGGAATGCGTATGCAAAGTTGAGAATTCGACCACTTTCGACATTTTGAGCCTTGAAGAAGGATTTTAAGAATACTTTTCTTGAGAATACCTTGGGAATACTTCGAGGGTGTACCAATAATACTGAAGTAGCAGCCCTTTGGTAAGTAAAGTCCGGAGGCCAAGGCCGGAGGCGTGCGTGGGTTCGAATCTCGACCTCGGCAGAGGAAGCAGTTGACTTATTGCGTCACATTTATAGGGCGAGGGGGCAAGTAGAGTGTGACAGCCCTATCTTAAATGCACGGGAAGGGTAGGTTAGCCCCGTGACGATGGGAAGGGGGGGGGGTAGAAATATTCGCCAAAATAATGTAACGCAATATGTGAACAGCCCCGAACTGATCCCCTTCGCTTCCCCTTCCCCCTCTAGATGCGGCCCACTGGCGCGCCGTGGGCCGTGGAGAGCTAGAGGCTGCCCTCAGGAAGAAGCCCGTGGAGGGCGTGGCCAAGAACGTGGTGCTGTTTGTGGGCGACGGCATGGGGCCGAGCACCGTGACTGCGTCCCGCATCTACGGCGCAGGCGAGGCATCCTTCCTGCGCTTCGAGACGCTGCCCTGGACCGGGCTGCTCAAGACGTACGCCGTCGACAAGAAGGTGCCTGACTCGTCGTGCACCGCCACAGCGCTCTTCACAGGCGTCAAGACCAACTACGAGGTGGCGGGTCTAGACGCCAACGTCAAGTTGGCCGACTGCGGTGCCTCGCTCAACAGCGACCATCACCTCAGCTCCCTCCTGCAGTGGGCCCAGGAGGCCGGCAAGGCGACTGGTGGGTTCTCGTAGGGACTTCCCTCTCCCCTCTCTCCGTGCCCTGTACCGTGCCCTGTACCCTGCCCCCAGGCTTCGTGACCACGACCCGGGTGACGCACGCCACCCCCAGTGCCCTCTACTCCCACTGCCCAGACCGCCGTTGGGAGTGCGAGGCCAAGATGCCGAAGGGTACAGAGGCCTGCAAGGACATCGGACGGCAGCTCGTCGAGGACGAGCCCGGGAGGAATCTCAACGTAGGATCGACATGCCTGCCACGATTTTTCCTTTTGCCCACAGAGAAAAGGTCTAGTTTGACGTTTTCTCCTTTGCTCTCCTAGGTGGTCATGGGTGGGGGAAGGCAATGCCTGCAAACAAATGTCACCGATTCGGAATCGGACCCGATTGACACATGGTCCTGCAGGCGTAGGGATAACAGGGATCTTATCAAGACCTGGGCTGATGACAAGCAGAAGAGGAATCATAGATATAAACTGGTGGAAAATACTGGAAGTCTGTTAGCGGACGACACAACAGAAGCTGACTACGTCCTGGGTAAGTCATTTATATACTGTATACTGTACTGTATACTGGTAAATCAATTAACATAGCTCTGAGTACTTGTAACAATTTTTTAGGTGTGTTTGCAAATGGACACTTAAAAATGGATTGGGCTCGAGACAGATCACCAATTGGAATGCCCTCCTTACAAAATATGACAACAACAGCTATCAAGATTTTGCAAAAGAATCCAAATGGTTTTGTACTTGTAGTACGTTGAAGTCCATTGATATTTCAAATGTTTCAAAATACACTATTAAAATCCAAAACAAATGGATAAGAATGTCATCTTTTACTTTTCAGGTTGAAGGAGGAATGATTGACATGGCACACCACAGAGGCCATGCTAGGCAAGCTCTGGATGAAACAGTGTCCATGGACAGAGCTGTTTCTGAAGTTCTAGACATGACAAATGAGGATGACACTTTAGTTGTTATTACTGCTGATCATGACCAGGGTATGGCATTCAGTGGATATGCACCCCGAGAAGCTAGCATACTAGGTAATTTTATGTGCATTGAAGTGTGGCAAGTCAACCCAAAACTAATAAACTACATTTACTATTCATAGGAATAGCTCAAGCATCCAAAATAGACCAAATTCCGTACACATCATTACTCTATACCACTGGAGATGCTAGCAATTTTCAGTTTGAAAAAGTTGGAGAGGTGTGGCAGAGAAGAAATCCGAAAAATGATGACACCACAAGTTTTCAATATTCACAGCAAACTGGAGTATTGACAGACGAAGTTCATCATTCTGGCTCTGATGTTGCAATCTATGCTAGGGGTAACAAACATTTAATGAATACAAATAGCAGATTTTCATATAATTTTTAAAACATTTATAATCTTTTCTTTTTCAGGACCCATGGCTCATCTTTTTGCAGGAGTCCATGAGCAGAACTTTGTGCCATTTGTTATTGCCTATGCATCAAAAATTGGTGACTACAAAGCCAATAGTGGGTCAAACACTCTTATACAAAATTGTTTCTTATCAATGGTGATGACAGTTTTGGTGACACTTTTCAAATAATGTAAATATCAGAAAGATCTAAATAAAAATTGCACCTAGTTAAAAACAGGCCAGAACAGTTAGATTAAGATATCTATGATGCTACAACGACGAAGCACTATCTAGAGGACATTTCATGATACATCTGCAGCTTTATATAATCAGTTTCAATGGTTCTAATTGGAGCTAATGAGGGTGACTGCAGTACTTTTTCTCCATCATCCAGTTCAATCCAGGGAAAATCCTGAAATAAAAGGAATAATAATAATAACTGAGAACAAAGATCTATTTAATTGACAGATAAATTTACCTCAAATGTAGCATCATTGGCTAGAGCTCGAGAGCCTTGATCAGTGGTTAATAGATGAATCTGGAAACTGCATTTGTCACTTAGTGGTTTCATATCGGATGCTGCAATTTTTAAACTAAAAGCTCGGAAGCCATCTCTCAGATTTAACAGATATGAATCTGAACTGTTATGATTTACCCTAAAGTTTTCATTTATATTTAATATGTCAAACACAAAACGCTCTGTAGGCATATTGGTGTCATTGTAAAAGCACAGAGTTAGGCTCTTCAAATTTTGATGCCTTAGAAGAGCCCGGGCACTTCGCAGTGACTCGGTTATGTACTGGTTGACACCTGGATGTTTTGATACCTATGGAGAGAACAGAAAACAAACCATCTAGAAATCAGAGAGGGCTACAAACACAAATTGATCCATCTATCTTCTTATTTTCTTACTTGCACAGGCACATTGTACATTTTACGAAGAACAAATATACTAGAAGGGTAAAGATTTCTTAGGAACAATAAATGATGAATGGAAACTTCAAGAAATTCAATGAGAATGTCCACAACATCTGGAACAATGCAAAATAACTTTAGGTTATATATATACTCAAGTAAATGGAGAAGGGTACCAGTATTTAACAGGGGCTGTTCTGAACATCCTCACCTATTTCTGGTGGTGGAGTTGACATTTCCTGTTACAGCGAGAATGTTGAACCTGTCATATCACCAATAGAATTTGAAGAAGTTTCTGAAGTACTTAAAACTTGAAACACGCCGCGCGCCTGGCTCTCGCGAACCGATTCAGGGTAGGTAACAAAAGTAACGACTGAATTCACAAGGGCAAGGACCGAGTCAGCATCTCTTTTAGTAAACTCCAACTTTCCAACGCATTATGAAAATCAGATTTCATCTAGTGAACAATTAATTATTCATACACTTTCATTGCATTTCATTTCAAAACGTATCGCTTGGTTTTCTAGCTTGGTCTCGCGCGTGTTGTTGAAAGTGTTCAAACTCGTCCAAACTATGAAAGCATTTGTAACGTAGTTTAAATACATTCAAAAATACATAGTGTGAAATCATTGAGATGACTCAATCCCTGAATTTTTTTTACACCATTTCAAATGGTAATCCTTTTCTGAACAAAAACAACAAACCTCCTTGCCCCAGCAAACAAAAATTTCATACAGTCGCAGAAAAAACGATTTTCCCTAACTCTTTCCCTGCTACAGAGTTGTGCGAATATGTGCTCGTTTAAGAGAAATGTACACGAGCGCTCATAAAACAGATGTTCTTGCAGATAGTCTTATTGATGATTTCATGGACATCTCCATTCAATTAGCAATCTCTCTGTATAGGGAAGGCGAGAGGGCGACCGCCTTGTGACCACTGCGTAGCGTGTACAGTTCAAATGAGCTTCTGTCATAGAAAAGATTTATTTTAGAATAAATTCGATGGATAGCTATGAATACCCTCCTAAACTCTCAAAAATATTTTTTATATAGTGAGATATTCTGCAGTGTAAACTATAGCAGACATACCTAAAATTAGACTCTCAGCGGGTCGTGGTGGTCATCCCTGCGTCAGCTGACAGTCTTGTGATTGTAACTGGTGTCGGCCGCGACAGGGAGGATTCTTTTCACTTGCAGGTAAGAACTCGACCGTTATCCGCTTGAAAATTGTTTATTTTCTCCATTAATTTAAAAATTAATGTTCACTCTTCTTGAGAACGTTTACTTGAGTGATATTTAGAAGTTTCGAAGTCGATTCTAGCTGAACACAGGTATCATTGCCCATTCCCACCAGAGAGGCTAGACAAGTCGATAATCTGTAAGAATTTCCCCGTTCCCATCAGTTTTCCTCGTGAAAATCATTCTATTATATCATTTCATTTTATGAATTTCAATCTATACAATTAATTTAACCTGGCTTTATTGTTCAGTGGTAACTGGTTGTTTTGACCTATATTGTTCAGCAGCAGACAGCTTTTCAACTCTATATTCTAAATTGCCAAACATACTTTCGTGCTTTTTGTCTAACATAGTGTACATATTTCCTCTCTCGTAATTTTGATTTCAAATTGGTTTTATTGAAGCATATCGCACTCTCATATCGTAATTTCAGTTCCAGCCCTCCGAATCTTCAAGATGCTTCCCAAGATTCGAGATGAGGACAGAGAGTCCAGATTTGGCTATGTCTACGCAGTATCTGGTCCTGGTACGTTTAGAAATTATATTTGTCATTTATTGAATTTGTACCTCTGCGCTGCTTACACATGATTTCTTCACAGTCGTTACTGCCGAAAAGATGTCTGGATCCGCTATGTACGAACTTGTTCGTGTGGGATACCATGAGCTTGTGGGTGAAATTATTCGTTTAGAAGGCGACATGGCAACTATTCAGGTAGAAATGGTGAATTTACTATGAATTATCCCGTCAAAACTGTTCGTATTGAAATAGGAAATTCTGACAGGTATACGAAGAAACTTCTGGTGTGACAGTTGGTGATCCTGTATTGCGTACTGGCAAGCCTCTCTCTGTGGAACTTGGACCTGGTATTCTTGGAAGTATCTTTGATGGTATTCAGCGTCCTCTGAAAGACATCAGTGAACTGGCTGGTAGCATTTACATCCCAAAGGGTGTGAATGTTCCTGCTCTCAGCCGCACCTCTTCTTGGGAATTTAATCCTCTTTCAATCAAAGTACGACATTTTTATCAATGTGAGTTAATTTTCTAGTAAGAATTTACTGGTCTGTACATGAAAACTCTTCACTTCCATTTTCAGATTGGAAGTCACATGACTGGTGGTGATTTATATGGTGTGGTCCATGAGAACACACTGGTCAAACACAAGATCATGCTTCCTCCCCGAGCAAAGGGTACCGTTACCTACATTGCTGAGCCTGGAAACTACACAGTTGATGTAAGTGTACTTTATCTAATATATTGTATAGTGTGCCTTATCAAGCAAGCTAAAACAATTTATTTTTCCTTTAGGATGTCATCTTGGAAACCGAGTTTGATGGTGAAAAGTCTAAATTCACCATGTTGCAAGTGTGGCCTGTCCGTCAGCCTCGCCCTGTCACAGAGAAACTCCCCGCAAACTACCCTCTTCTGACTGGTCAGAGAGTGTTGGACTCTCTTTTCCCGTTAGTATCTTGAATATTATCTGGTTGTTAAATCTTATTGATATTCATTATTAATGTATTTTCACTTCCAATTCACTATGAAATTACAGATGTGTTCAGGGAGGTACCACAGCCATTCCTGGTGCTTTCGGTTGTGGCAAAACTGTCATTTCTCAGGCTTTGTCCAAATACTCTAACTCTGATGTTATTATCTATGTGGGTTGTGGTGAACGTGGTAATGAAATGTCTGAAGTATGTATTTTGCGGAACTGACCCTTATTTCTTATATTTCTCTGTTGTTTTTGTTTTTAATTGTTCTTGTTATCCTCACTACACAGGTACTGCGTGATTTCCCTGAGCTTTCAGTTGAAATTGACGGTCAGACTGAGTCTATCATGAAGCGTACTGCTCTTGTTGCCAACACCTCTAACATGCCTGTGGCTGCCCGTGAGGCCTCCATTTACACTGGTAATTATTTACAAACTGAAGTTAACTGCAATTAAAATTTGCTGTTTCTTCTTTTGACATAATTTTGCTTGTGCACCCACTTTACTTGCATTTGCGCTTTTCTCAGGAATCACTCTTTCTGAGTACTTCCGAGACATGGGTTACAATGTTTCCATGATGGCTGATTCCACATCTCGATGGGCTGAGGCTCTCCGTGAAATTTCTGGTCGTCTTGCTGAAATGCCTGCTGACAGGTTTGTGACCTCTCCTCTAGCATATCATAAGTTTATTGTGAACATTCCTTTTATTTCCATTTTCTTTTTCTTTTTTCCAATTTGGTTTTAAGTATTAATTTAAGCAATTTAATTAAATTTTTTCCCTATTTTTTAGTGGTTATCCTGCCTACCTTGGTGCCCGTCTTGCCTCATTCTATGAACGTGCAGGCCGTGTGAAGTGTTTGGGTAACCCAGACCGAGAGGGATCTGTCAGTATTGTGGGTGCTGTCTCCCCTCCTGGTGGTGATTTCTCTGACCCTGTCACCTCAGCTACCCTTGGTATTGTGCAAGTGTTCTGGGGTCTTGACAAGAAATTGGCACAGCGTAAGCACTTCCCTTCAATCAATTGGCTCATTTCGTACAGGTGATTTCCTTGTTTCTATTAAGTTATTTCTGTTGAATTAATTATGAGTTGCATCTCATCTTTACCAGCAAATTTGTCTTTGCAGCAAGTACATGAGAGCTCTTGATGATTTCTATGACAAGAACTTCCCTGAGTTTGTTCCCCTCCGTACCAAAGTGAAGGAGATTTTACAAGAGGAAGAAGATCTATCTGAAATTGTACAGCTTGTTGGCAAGGCATCACTTGCTGAGGGTGACAAAATTACTCTTGAGGTTGCTAAGCTTCTCAAAGATGACTTTCTTCAGCAGAACAGGTACTTTCATACCATGAAACTGCTTTAGTTTGTAAGTTTACTCTAGATGTATCTTTCTGATGCTCAAATTTTATACATGATTGCAGCTATTCAGCGTACGATAGGTTCTGCCCCTTCTACAAAACAAGTGGTATGTTGAAGAACATTATTGCTTTCTATGACATGTCTCGCCATGCTGTTGAATCTACTGCACAGAGTGAGAATAAGATTACTTGGAATGTGATCCGTGATTCAATGGGACAAATTATGTACCAACTGTCTTCCATGAAATTCAAGGTATTTATCATCTTCTAAATTTGTCCTTCTTTTCTTGTTTAGACTTTGTCCAGGGAACAACTGGATTCAGGTGACACAGGAGAAAATATAAATGAAATTACCTCTCATTTTCAGGATCCTCACAAGGATGGTGAGGCAAAGATCAAGGCGGACTTTGAACAGCTACATGAAGACCTCCAACAAGCTTTCAGGAATTTGGAAGATTAAGTAATATGTGTTTCATGGCTCGCCTAATGATCAAGTGATATCACATTGAAACATTTATTTTTGTGTCCAACTGTTCCAGCCCTTCAACTAGATGCTTTCTTAGTATCAATGTGCTGTGCCCCAGTGTTATAGATGAGTAAGATTGGCGTTGTAATGTATTCTGCAGACTTGAATTGCTCTTCATGCTCAGTCTCATTATTTCATTGAGTTGTTGTACCTGCTATTAGTTTCATTTTAAAAAAACATTGTTTTATGCATTTTCCCACGAAAAGTTTTTACCGTGCTTTTAACGCATTGCATTTATTTACTTTTCAGTTTAGAAATTGTTTTGCAGATACTGTTCAAAAATTGAAAAGTGTGCAGGATACATTACAAACTTGTCATATGATATTAAAAATCTATATCAGCATTCCAATTCTGTTATAAATATTGTCATGTTTTGGGGCAGGAATTTGGGTTGTATATGTATGCACTAGAATAAATAAGCAGAAAATAAGTTCGAGGCACAATTTTCAGTTTGATATTGACCTTAAATGTATTGTCTCATTTAAATTGTGTGAAGATTTATATGGCAGATTGATCTTTAAAAGTTGTACTTATAGGTGTGGAAATAACTGTCATAAAGACTCTGATATCCTTTACATCACAGTATTATTCAATCATGTGTATGGCTTCCCGCAAGGTATGCCTGCTGGAAAGATTCAGTGGAAGATGGTATCCACAACCTTGTATAGTAATTGGTTATCACTATTCTTTATGAAGTTGTTACCCCTTCACTCATTTTATTTCTGTTTTCATATTGCTTGCCATGAGTCACTCAGTAGCAGGGAATCTGTGCCATTGTTACTCCAAACCAATTGTTTGACTCAGTTCAGCAATGTTTATCACGTAGATGCTTTGTACGTACTTACCTTGTTGCTTTCAAATTTCGCAATTATACATATATATACACGCATCTTTTATCTGCAAATGAAGACAAGACCCCATTTTATCATTGCAACAAAAAGGTTTGTTGCTTTAACTTGTCATAGGATCTTCTATCCACTGTTTTAAGCGTTGCAATAAAAGAATGAGGTTTTCATTGTTTTAAGAAAGACTTTTTTAATGAGTACAATAATGAAGTTCACATTTAGATAATGAACATTAGAGTTTTATTGATAGAAAACGTTATATCTCAAATATATTTGACAAATTTTTGTTTTGGGTTGAATAGCTTTAGTGCTTATTTCTTCCTGGTTGACATTTATTGTAGTTTAATTCTGTCCCATCGTGTGGAGCTGTTGTTGATTCATTATTGTAATGTTGTGTAAGATATTTAAAAGCATCTTCTCCTTTATGTGGGAAATGTGATGTAAATTCAGTAATAAATATTCTCTTGTGTATAGAAGTGTACAGTATACTTTGTTGGTGCTGCATTGGCATTCTTTAGCTTGAAATTTTCCATCATATGGTCATATGTTATGAGAAACTGAAAATGATTGAATCTAAGGGGCTCAATTGGATCATTGTTGGCAATTATGCTATAGTAAGTTAATGAACTCATCAGTGACATTCCGGGCCCAATGTGGGTTGTTGTTGTTATCATGGAAACTTAAATGTGTTCATCTTTAAACCTAAATCATTTGAAACAAAGATAAAATAAAATAGGAGGATGTTTGTTTTTCTCTGTTAAACTGTGTAAAATAAACTGGTCTGTTGGACCCTTAGATCAACATTTTTGTCTTACCCCAACTATTCTCTTCTCTCCACCGATTTACATTGAACTGAGAACTCCTCCCTCTAACTCTATGCACGCATGTGCGCGCTGGAAAATCACTGAGGAAAAATTACCTGGACAAAAGGCTGGAAAGGCCAACGGCTTTTGGAGACCAACCTTCACGACGTAAATATCAAGCTTGTTATTTACACAAGTGGAATGGTGGGCTAGGCAATTGCAAAATTTTGGTGGTCCCTGGCCCCCGCCCCCTCTCTCACACTCACACAGCCTTTTTAAGGCAGTCACTTTGACTGGCTTTTTTTTTTCTAAACGAAAAATATATGTTGGAATACGTTGGCGGCAGTGTGGAATAGGGAACGCCAAAACGCAAAACCACCTCGGCATAGCTATCTGCGTCTGCGTATCGTTCGTATGTGGTGTGGCAACAGGTGCTCATCCGTTCTTCACGCTGATGTGATACGATCAGCCTTCATTAGCTTTGAGATTTAGTAAAACTGCTCGACATGGGTGATCACCACAATGTAAGTTATGAGTTACTTCACTGTTTATAAATGCATTGGCGTTAGTTGTTTTGTGTGTGAAGGTTAGTTTAGGCACTAGGTATTTTCTCATTTGCTGTTTATGAAGGACCAGTATGTGATACAGTATTGTTCTTCACGGTTGTAATGTTATTCTTCATAAGTGAATTCTCCTTCCTTGGCGTAACTTCTTCGGGTGGCTAACCCCAGTTCTGTCCGGTGACTTCGTCTGGACCAGGTTTTGTTTATGGCTTGTATTATTGGGTTCTCAATCCGCGATTTCACAGCAACATCATTCGTATTCCTACATAATTAAGTCTTTTTGTGCCAAATTGTCTTTAGCTTCTGAAATCTATTTTCTTATTTGCTCTTTCTTTTTAGGATATTTTAAGTGTGTCAGATTTCTGCAACCTCAGCAAGAAAGTACAAAAAATAACACTAAGGTCTGGTGCTGTCATGGGTAGAGAAATTCATACTCCTGTTTCAACGTTGCCACAATTACAATCCCGATCCCGAGGAGGGCGAGATTATGCTAGAGAGATTGTGGAAATGGAAGAAAAATCTCTGTTACAGGTATAGTTGTCTGACATCCATGGTTGTTTCATCTGTTCATTCCGAATTGTTTCTAGTTTCTTTCTCTTATCCCAATTCAATGGTCCTCTTGCAGGGTATGAATTCGGACCCCCGTTTAGGCCTACCTGGGTCTTCAAGGGATGCACTGTGTGAGATGGAAGATTTCACCTCAATGGGATCAGCCCCTGACTTCAATGATATTGAATCTGAGGATTACTTGCATTTGTATGAGCGCTTTAATTTCACTCCGAAAGAGTGTACTTTGCCAATAGGAGCCAAACGCGAGCTTGTAAGTATTTATTGTTAGAGGTGTAAAGTGATTGTAATTTTTTTATTCTTATTGTGTACCTTATGCTTTAGATCATTAAAATGATTGAAACAAACCAAGTACTAATAGTTCTTGGGGCTACTGGTTGTGGTAAAACTACTCAAGTTCCACAGTTCATTCTTGACCATCATGCAAAAGAAGGGAAGAAATGTAACATAGTTGTAACCCAACCTCGGAGAATAGCTGCAATCAGTGTTGCACAGAGAGTATGCAGTGAGCGTAGTTGGCAGTTGCCATCAGTTGTGGGATACCAGGTTAGTTTTCGTAATATATTTGGTATATGCAGATCAACTAATACTTTTGCTTCTTGCTGAAGATTGCTTGGTTTCCATTTTTCATTTTAGATGTGTTCTGGTACTAATGTATAATGTTTATTACTTATAAAGTTTTCCTTCATTCCTGTTTTAGATTGGTCTTGATAATAAAACTAATGCAGATACATTATTGACATACTGTACAACTGGTGTTCTCCGGGAGAAGTTAGTAAAAGACCGCAATATGTCTGCTTATACACATGTAATTATTGATGAAGTTCACGAACGAGATATGGAGACTGACTTCCTTTTGTTGATTGTCAAAAAGCTTCTGCGAACAAATTCAAGATCTGTAAAGGTAAAGAGGAGCGACTTCAGTTTTTACAGGAGTTTGATTTGTTAATGTTGTCAACATATTTATCCATCAGGTCATATTGATGTCTGCTACAATTGACCCTTCACGATTTGCTGAGTACTTCAGCATACCTTTAGGAAACAAACTGTACCCTGCACCAGTCATAGAGGTAGAAAAAGAAACTGTTTATCCAGTGCAGGAGTTTTATATTGATCAGTTACAAACACTGGGCACAGTAAGTTGTTTTAAATGTATGAACTATTTTCAGTGTTTTCTTAGTACATAGCTGATGATGTCTGTCTATTATGTTTCAGATTCCTAGATTTGATAATATGGAACCACAAGTTCATGAGGACGTCATGAATATAGCTGTTAGATTAATTCAATATTTTGATAAAATTGACTGGGATACATTTGTAATAAAAAATGAGAAAGACCCAACTCTCGATGATAAATATAAATTTTCTGTACTTGTGTTCTTACCTGGCATTCATGAAATTGAGACCATGTATGAACATTTGGAGAGAAAGAGAAAACAGGAGTAAGTATGTCATTAAAATTGAATATTCGTCCATTGTCTAGCTGCAATTATTTACTCATTTGTCTTGCAGGAAATATTTGTGGCATCTACTCCCACTTCATTCCTCAATATCCAGGGATCAACAATCTCAAGTCTTTTGGGATCCTCAAAAAGGGTATCGCAAGATAATCCTATCTACAAATATTGCTGAAAGTTCTATTACAGTCCCTGACATTGTTTATGGTAAATAGTTTGTTTTATTCAGTGTTTGAATTCACATGTTTTCTAAGAATTGAATAATGTAATTTACTACTTACAATCTAGTTAAATGCAGTATCATCTTCCCTCATGAAGACTTGCATTTGCTTGCTTTATGTTTTCAGTTGTAGATTTTTGTCTTACCAAGCATCTTATGTGTGATCCTGTCACAAATTTCACAAGCTTGCGCTATGCTTGGGCTTCACACTCCAATTGTAAGCAGCGCGCTGGCCGGGCAGGTCGCGTTCGGGAAGGGCGTGTTTATCGCTTAGTCCCAAAACACTTCTATGAGGTTTGTACATATGTGTTTAAAAATATATATTCATTTTGTCATCTTGCTTATGACCACCATTTCATCTTTAGGACAAGTTAGCAACTGAAGCAGAACCTGAGATGACTCGATGTCCACTGGCACAAACTGCTCTGAAAGCCAAGCTTCTGAAAATGGGAAGCCCCAAGGATGTGCTTGCTTTAGCTCTGGATCCTCCAGATATTACTCATTTGGAGACAACAATACTCATATTGAAAGAGGTAAGTCTTCAGCCCCTTTTTACTCACCAAGCATCTTACATAAACATTTCAATCTGAAATTTACCCACATTTTGCTTTTGAAATGTGTTTCTTATTGCAGGTTGGTGCTCTGTTAATGACAAGTGATGGAAAACCTTCAGCACATGATGGAGACATAACATTTTTGGGCACAATTATGTCCCATTTGCCTATAGATGTCCAACTTTCAAAAATGATAATGTTAGGACATGTGTTTTCAATTCTTGATGATGCAATAGTAATGGCAGCTTGGATGACAGTAAGGAATGTATTTAGAACCGACTTCTATGAACGTCTTAGTCCATATGTCTCCAAAATATCATATGCTGCTGGTTCTAGCAGTGACTGTATTGCCTATCTTAATTTGTATCAAGTGAGTGTCAACACTTAAAACTGTGCTGTGAAAGTCTTCTTACAATCATTGTTTATTTATGAATTGTGTTCCGAATGCAGGTATTCAGAGAAAAACAACGTACAAATTACTTCAGAACATCAAATGATAGTCAGATAGGATGGTGCAAAAGGAATTTTGTCAATGTGAAGGCAATGAATGAAGCGAATCAACTTGTTGATGAACTCACAAAAAGATTGAAGCACCTCGGGATTTATGAATCAGCTTCTGATGGACGAGTTAAATGGGAAAAAAAAGAATTGCAAGTTGTGAGAAAGGTACTGTAAATCTGTTTGGAACATCTGTTACCAAAACTGTTTGAGTTGGAATCTCACATTTGTTTTTTCTTTGGCATGTTGAGTTAATTATCACATCTTACTGTATATTGGCCAGGTGGTTATGGCAGGTGCATTTTATCCTCACTACTTCACTAGAGGTGCCCAAGCAGGCCAAGTAAATGAAGGAGATGCTGTGAAGGTCTTGGGTGGAAGAGATCCATTCTCAACAGTGTATCTTCAAGGCATGCCTCCCAATGAACCCGGTGAGCTTTATGCCAAAACCTTTAAAGACATTTTACAGAAGCATGCTGGTGTAGTGTCCAATGTATCCTTTGATGGATCAAGGTAAGATACGACGGACATATTTTTCTATTCAAATTATTGGTTTACCTCTAAATTTCTTGTCACTCATGATTTCTCTCTTAAAACACTCCAGCAAAGTTTTCATTGAATTTGAAAGAGAAAAAAGTAAAAACTTCCCTGGCAGAATATGTGTTCCTGTTTACCAAGCAATCAAAATGAGACAGCTGCGAATTCCAATTGAAATCCCTGTTCTTCCGTGAGTTATCAGCATCTGAGTTGTTTCAGATAGTTTCCAAAATGCAGTTGCGAAAACAATGTCATTTGTTTGTGTGTCCAGGGTAGAAGCAGCTCGCAAACGTATGGAGCAGCTTGGCTTGACTGCCCATCGGTACCTAAGTCTAGGAAATAAAAAAGCAGTTGGCCATCTTCCTGGTCCGTCTGTGAAGGATATTGAGTTCATGCAATCTTATGTTAGTAACATGTAGATTCTGAATTGAGCTTAGTGTTCATTGGCTTTTAATAAGGTTTCCATTTTCTTAGGTTAATAATCCAAATCAATTTTGGATTCATCCTGCTGGAGTAGAATCTGAATTGAAGTCTTACTTCGACAGATTGAATATTCGTGGCAATACCTTGTCTCTCTCTGGTAACCCAGTAGATGGTGAAATCTATGCTGCTCCATACCCACGAGGATCAGGGGATTTGTATCGTGTGAAAATTTGTGACTTTAATCCACAGAACCCAGATTTTGCAAAAGTGTGTATCTGTTGACTTTTTTGTAATTGTGTAGTTATATATGTTGTTTTGTTTGATTTCTTTCATTTTTTTCCTCAGGTTTTCTTTGTAGATTATGGTAACAGTGATCATAATATGCCTACCAAGTGTATCTATGAGTTGGGGCCCAATATTAAAGATCTCAAATGTCTTGACCAATCACCTCCATTAGCTCTGGAGTGCACTTTGATGGGAATTGCTCCATCTTCTCTCAACAATCATATGTGGGTAGACACGGATAATGAAACTTTCCGTGGCTTACTGGAGTCTAAAGTGAAGCTTCTGGGAGAGGTGTGTGTTGTCTCTTAAGATTTTTCACTCTGTTGAGATTAATAAAAAAGATATCTTAATGCATTTTTTTTTCTTTTAATTTCTTGTTTAAAGGTTTATTCTGTTGTTGATGGAATAATCTCTTTGACCGTGAAACATCCGGGAACCAGTTTGAATGTAAATACAACATTAATTAGTAAAGGTTTGGCGATTGCTGTTGAAGAAGACTATCGCTCCAAGGTATTTGTATTTTCATTATTTTATTATGTTGGTACGTCCTTAGATTAAAGGTAGCAGTAAAAGTAAGATACAATAAATAAAATTGTTTTCATATTTATTTTGGTTTAGCATGACAACTCTATGCGATTAAATGCTGATGACTCCATCAGTGCACCTGTCAGCACAAGCTGTTTTGAGGAATTTAGCTCTGAACCTCAACAGCGTATACTTTTTGATGCGCAGAACAGTCATGCAGTGACAAAATATGTAGTCCCACCTTCCAGAGATGAATGCAGACGATTTGTAAGTCCTCAATTTTTTGTTATTTTTCAAGAAGCAGTATCCTTCCGACTGGATAATCTAATGTGACTGTATTTGTACTTTTTCTGAAATTGGCTTATTTGTTATTATTATTTTAATTTTAGATAAGAATGAGGGGCCCATCAAGTCCATTGGAAATGAAGGTCTATGGTTGCACAAGAGTATCAGAGGGTAAGGAAGTTACCATTGATGTTGAGTCTGTTAATTCGGTCCTGTTGGACTCAAATCCTGAAGATCCTCATGAAAGGTAGGCTACTTGAAATGTCTCTTTTGATGTTGGTCTTGTGAGTGATGATTTTGGTGGGCTGGCATGAAGTGAGACCTTCTCTGTCAGTAATGTGCATTGTTTGTTATGTCAGGTTACTCATTGCTGGTCACCTTGCAACCAATGCGTCTGGTTCACGATTGAAACTAGGTCACACAACGTTAATGCCAAATCTGCGTGGCTTAGCTGCCCTAATGTGTTTGATATTTTCACCATCTATGGAGTTAAGGTATTGATTGCAATTTCTGTTGTACAAGTTGTTTAAAATTCAAAAGTGAGTTGTTGCATTGTATTTTACTCTTGCTTCAGGTTGAGTGCAGACAAGACGAGATACATTGGGGCACTTTGTGGCCTTGGCTATGATAGTGCATCAGATGAATCATATTTTCCAGAAAATGAAATGGAAATAACATTTGACTGTCTCATTGATCTTCATGATATAGAAGAGGCAAGTTGAAGTACAATTTGATGATATGTCAAATTTTGAGATATAGAGGGTTAATCTTCTAAAGCCTGGTTACCTCTATGATTACTTATTTTTATCTGATTCTGTAGGTGAATAAGCTAAGATTTTGGATGTCACTACCACTCGCAACAGCCGAAGGTGAAGATATGTGTGATGCTTCACCTGCCGATATTTACCGTGCTCAAAAGAAAGTAAAGGACATCTTCTTGGAGTGAGTCACTACTGTTTAAGTAAAATGCATTGCTAAAATAGCCATCTGTCAACATCGTAACTCTTTCGCATTTTTTCTCCAGATTAATTAAACGTGACCGACCTTCACAAGAGATAGAAATACCTCGTTGTTTGTATAGATGGCAGCAGTACAGTGAAGATGATTTACTACATCCAGATCATGAAGATCCACGTGGTGTTTACCCTCCACATTATGCACTTGCTACACACGAGGTATAGTGTTTGACAGCAGGCATATAGATGTAGTGTCATCTTGATTTTTAATAAATGACCGATTCCAAAGACTGATCCAAGGATATTACTTGTGTTCAAAATAAAAATGTCATTTGATTCATAATTGTTTGATAAAACAATGAAAGTAAGGAAGAATGCTGAAGTCTCATTCTCATTTTTGTGTGCACCTTAGATGAGGAGGATGGCATGACTCTTTGCACTTTGCTGGTGCCTGATCATCACCAAATGATCTCCAGTAGTTACATACTTTCAATGTAAATTCCTTTATTTTGTACACGACTTTTACACATCTAATTCAAACATCAAAAATAACCTTACATAATGATCAACAAAACTTAAATTTCCAATTTAAGAAAAACAAAGGTCATCAACCAGTTTTGAAAATAGGAAGAATGCAATGAATGAAGTAGACGAGGTGGACGGTTCTTTGGACACCGAACTCCATACAATCTCTTATTGTAAGGGGAGTGTTACAATGAGGCCAGAGAGCAAATTGTGTGATAACACAGGAAAAAACGTATTTTGAACTCATTTTTCCTGAAGACTTCCTACATGTCTGTCGGTTATAAACTGTATAGGAAACCATGATAAACAAGGCAAATTGATATTGACACATTCTGATAAACTCCAGGAGCACCCCCTGGTGAGAGAGCCCCCCCGTTGCATGCATGCTCGCAGAAACTCGCATCCCGACCCCAACAGACCCCGGGAGTGACCCGAAGATCTTTCCCAGCAGCGAACTCAGTTGCTCAGGAATATTTTTAAATATTTTTTATTTCTTCAATAAAAAAATATTAAAAATATTAGGAGTGCTCTCCCGACAGGGGGTGCTTCCGGACTTACCACGTTCCTCACACCGTCTTTCATTACTAATACACTTTTATTTGTTATATGCTCACACTCTTTCCCTCTCACAAACACAATATAATTTTATATACAAAGAATAACTTTAACAATAGCAGACTATAAAACATGTGGCATATCTTGGAACACAGCCCATCACCCACATTCAGTTTCAACCATACAGTCTCTCTCTTCCTGTAATATTCAGTAAAACACATAATACTCTATAATCATGTATACATACGTATATATAAATTCACACGCACATATTCAGAAAACATTTTTGTCAGCTCAGGATTGCTGTGGGACAATAAAAAAAAAATCACTGAAGGTCATTAAAGAATCAAGAGAAAAATAAAAGGAGAGAGGTGGCTGCTACCACATAAAACCTGTCGAAAGTTTAACCCCGCAACTTGTAGGGGTTTTAGGGGTTTAACAACTCACGCTGTGCATGGGTGGGTGAGTGGATGGGTCGACCGCTCCAAAACCACTACCGTACACATTCTGTACACATACTGTACAGACATAAAGCTCACAGATTTCAAAATTGAATTATACATTTGTCTCCGGTTTCATTAAAAAACAATAACAAAACAAAAACAGCACAAGTTTATACAGTTTAAACATTAGATCCTATGAAAATTGTTTCATTTTTGTATTTTCTTTTAAGTGTAGTCAAAATATTGACCCGATGTGCAGTGTGTAGGTAGTGATGATGGCAACATTAACTTCATACATTGACGTAATATGTGCTCTAGAAAGCATCGCTGTTTCGCCTTCCAGAAAATAGTATCAGTTAAGATAATTGTGCTGAGTTACATCATGAATTTTGAAATGGCCTGTTATGAAGCTAATAACACAAAACTATGTTTGTGTGAGGTCACTTTTACACAGCGGGAAGGACTGCTGTGACTGTAAATTAAAATTTCAGAACTATGGTGCTGTTTTTAAAATCTGCCAGCCAGTTACAAATTTTGTAGTTATATATGATGATAGTAGTATGGTAAAAATGATAATTTCACCTGTGAATGCCATTTGTAGGGATTTCTTGGTATGTATGGATAATTGCACCTTTTAAAGAGCCTGGAAGATAACAGTATTTGAAGTGGAAGATACACTATATGAGCAAGTAGCTTTGACTCATCTGCAACTCAATCAGAGTTGTGTTGTCATGGCCATAGAAGTAAAGAAGGGGAAGACGGTCTTTGAAAGAAAAAAAAAAAAAGCTAGCCAAGGTGACTGCCTTAAAAATGGTAATGCACAGAGTGCATACATGCTTACAGCTTTTCACAACTTATAAACATTGGTGAGAGCGTATGTATATATAGTAGGAAAAGTGAATAAGATATAGGTATATTAGATAGAAAGGGAGAAAGAGACAGAGAGAGAGAGATATAGGGAAAGAAAGAAGAGGTGAACGTTACCACAGAAAGACAGAGAAACAATGGAGGAAAGGTAAGTTCAAGACTTGCTGAAATGAGAGAGATGACAGGAACTGACAGAGAGACAGTCAGGTAAGTATGAGTGAGTCTTAAGATTTGCGATGGCACTTTATTCAGCCCAGTCCCCGCTTCAGCTATATGCTCCGACCTGCTGTCAGACCTTGTGCCAGCAGGCCATGGGTGCCATGGGCGGGCGGCGGCGGCTCGCCCCCGCCCTGTTTGGCTGTGGCTGTGGCGGGGTCTGGATATTTTGTACGAACGCTCTTGTTGGGCCCACGAAATGAGCGGTCTATCTGTCGACAAATACCCGCGCTTGAGCTCAGGCACGCCCACGGTCCAGCCCAGAGGCCAGAGGCCAGCGACCAGCGGCGTGGCCCTCCGGTCGACAGTCTTGCCACTGGGTTACGACCAAAACCCTGTGGGTGCACCCCTTTGGGCACAACCTCTCGGGCACAGGCCTGCGGCCTGCGGTGCCTGCGGCCTGCGGTGCCTGCAGCCAGCGGCGGGGGTTGAGGTATCACACCGTGTTGTGCTTGGGAATGTGCCGTCACCTGACACGGACTAGAAGCCCTCGATGACGCCGTACGCCTCCAGGCAGGCCAGCGTGATGTAGGCGAACCACAGGCAGAGCAGCAGGCCCGACGTCAGGTACTTGAGCACTTTGGGCCCGCCGAGCTCGCCGCCGACGCAATCGAAGCGCCGCACCATCATTAGAATGATGCTGACGAACGCCCCCGTGCAGAAGATGGTCACGTTGAAGGCCAGGCTGAAAGTAGGGAGTGAGCAGTGAGTGACAGGAGAGGAGAGCAGAGGTCACAGTACTCCACTCCGCGGTACTCACTTGCCCGGGTCGACGAAGAACACCGTGCCGTGCCACCAGTGGTGCACGGCCGCGAGCGTCCAGGCGATGCCGATGCCCAGGAACACGTTGACGGCGTTACTGCCCGTCACGTTGCCCACCGACGCGTCGGCGTACTTGTCGTTGAGCGCGGCCACCTTGCTGGCAAACGTGTCTGCGAATAAGAAAGCGTGCACAACGCGTTAGCAGACCACAAAGTTGGTGGGGCGGGGGCCGGGACAAACGTCGTCACACGATCACGACCCCCTTGCGGGCACCTTTTTAATCCCATCGCGACATACGAGACCCCTCCACCCCCTCCTCCTCTTTGTCCGGGAGAGATAACATTGTTTCCCAGTGGAGTGGAATATTGCGTCGGAAAGGGGAGCGCTGGAGTGCTCCCCCCCCCCCCTCCAAAAGCACCTCGGGCGAAATACCTT
This sequence comes from Odontothrips loti, assembly GCA_038380765.1. Lineage (NCBI taxonomy): Eukaryota > Metazoa > Arthropoda > Insecta > Thysanoptera > Thripidae > Odontothrips > Odontothrips loti. The sequence continues at coordinate 13,862,118 of CM076247.1, forward strand.
CCGCTGAAGAGGACAGAAAGAGGGAGGAGTCTCGGGAAAGAGAAACAGAGAAAAGGACGGTGAATGTGGTGGGCGGTGGGGCGGGGAAAGAAAGTGCCAAACCTAACATCGTGTCAGTCCGGACGCGATGCAGCAGGGAGTGATGAGGCCAGGAGGCCCTCTGCCCTGCCTGCTGCCCTGTCGCTTCGGACGGGAGGGTGACGGACTGGAGGCGCTGCAGAGGCTTAGGCTGCAGGCCAGGTGTGGGCCTGAGGGAAGGGAAGGGAAGGGAAGGCCAAGGCCACGCCCCACTAAGTCTCCCAAGTTTTGAAGGCCGCCGGGGGAAAGTTTGGTACCGCGGCAGGGAGAGCAGGGGAGAGTGCGCTGCTGAGCCGGACAGGCTCCGGGCCCCGGGCCGGGCCTCCGAGTGCATCATCAGTGATTCCGAAACGGTCCAGCCCCGCATTTCTAGCCCGGAAGCCGAACTCAGCCCGCGGGGCGCCGGGGCGGCGCAGGCGCAGCCGATTCCACGTCGCGCCTTGCTGAATATCTCCATCGTGTCCTGCATCATACCTCCGGCATTTTAATGATTTGGGGTCCTTGAATTGCGACCACGTGGTCTCTGACTCCGGCCTGCGTTCTCCGCTCATTGAAAGTCATTCCTCCTGGAGAATGTAGATCGCACGGAGTGCGACGCCACCTCACCAGAGCCGAGAAACGGGCGGGCACCAGATACCCGGACACGTCCGAATACGTTTCCTGTCCCTTCCTGACTCGACGGAACGACAGAGACAGAAGACAATTTTTGACTGACTCGGATGCGTCCGGGTATTCGCTGCCCGCCCGTTTCTCGGCTCTGCACCTCACCAGCCGCGGAGACGACGGGTGTGTTAGGTGATGTATGTACGGCCACACGGGAGCCGTAGCCGTGCAAACAGAGCGGAGGAAGGTACTAAGGAAGGCTGGGCAGAGACTGAGACTCCCATGACTCCTGGGATCGATGGCCCCACACTGCCGCGCTGCTGCCGCCGCCGCCGCCGCCGCCGCCCCTGCGCGCCGGTGCCAATATGTATGCACGATGCGCGCCGTGCATCCCTCGCTGCCGTTATACGGGCGTCCAAGGCCCCTAGAGAGAGAGAGAGAGAGAGAGAGAGAGAGAGAGAGAGAGAGAGAGAGAGAGAGAGAGAGAGAGAGAGAGAAAGAGAGAGGCGCGCCGAGAGAAAGAGGTCCGCCTAGAGAGGCGCGGAGAGAAAGAGGTCCGCCTAGAAAGGCGCGCCTAGAGAAAGAGGCCTCAGGGCTCGTCCAGAAATGCCGTAACGAAGGTTACGCCGCGACGGCACGATACTTGGTAATGCGGACCAAACCGACGTCACTGCGCGGGCCGCCGCCGCCCCCGGCGCCCCCCACGATTCATCACCGCACTGACACCGCACTACTAACTGTCGGATGCACCGACGTCCAAACACGGCCGCCCTATTGTGAGATCGCCCGCCTCTGTGTGTGAGTGTGAGCGTGGTGGTGTCTGTGTCTGTGTGTGCGTGTGTGTGTGTTGTGTGCAACGTTCCAAAATCCCACTGGCCATGACCGCACACAATCATTCTGTGCCCGTGAGTGTGTGTGTGTGTGTGTGTGAGAGAGAGAGAGAGAGAGAGAGAGAGAGAGAGAGAGAGAGAGAGAGAGAGAGCAAGGGCGGACAATCAGACAGAGTGTGACTGGTACCGAGGTCCTTGTCGTGTCCTTGCGGACCGGCCCTCCCGCCTTTCGGAGGCGTTGGAGGCTCTCAGAATTAGAGAGACACAGGCCGGGCCAGGGTAGAGGCTAGCGGAACGGATCGCCACGGAGAGCAGCAGGGGAGGAGAGACAGGGAGAGTGAGAATGTGTGTGTGGGGGGGGGGGGTAGGAAGTGAGACAGGGAGAGACACCCTAGAGGTAACCGGGGCCAAGCGGGGGCAGAGTTGGCAGGGCACTAGCGTAACGTAGCACGGCGCTGGCGCGGCGAGGTGGGGCAAGGGGGGCAGTTGGGGCAGTGGCACGGCGGAGCGCGGAGCCAGGCAAGCGGAGCAGCGGCAGCGGAGCTACGGCGGTGCCGGCCCGGGCAGAGCTCGGCGTGAAAGGGTCGCCGAAGCCATAGAGGAGATTGGCGAGGTCATGCCTGCCAGGCTCAACGCTGCGCCGCCCCCGCCGCCCCCGCCCGCTGCTTGCAAGGGCCGTACTACCAACTGCAATCGGCTGTGCTGTGCTGTACACCTTTCAAGAGCAGCACGATATAAAACAAGACAGGCGTGGAACGCTTTACCGTTCTAGGACAGGCTCGTTCTTTGAGTTATGAGGGAAAATAGGTATGTTATGTGAGGTACAAGTGCAGGGAGGGGGGAGGGGGTAAATTTAGTGCAGCTCTGATTGATATTGCATTTATTCTCCGGCCAATAGAGAAGGTTCAACGTGAGAACAATGCACGGTGCACAATGTCCGAAACACATACTTCTCCATGCGGAAGACGCATCACCGGTGAATATTGGCACTATCCTTTCCTTAACGCACCGGGACCAAGGGGCTCACCAGACCCTGAGCGCAGGTGGAGCACACCGCGCGCAATTCCGGCAGAGCACCCTTGCGCGAGCCAACGGTGGTTCTGCTCTTTGCGGGACAACAGTGGCTAAAGTATCAACAGCGCGCTGCTCCTCTCCACCATAGCTCCGTAGCGTAGTGGGCTAGCGACCCGGTCGATGACCGTAAGGTACCGGGTTCAACTCTTTGCCGGAATATAAATTTTTCTGAAATCTGACGACCGAGGATGGTGGGTAAAATATACCAAAAGATCGTGTTCAAAGTGTGTTGTCTGAGTGACCGCGGACGTTGGGCCGCGGCCATTCCCCGGAGGTTGAATACACTCGTTGACTCAGTGGTTCGACGCCCGAGCAGGGGAATGGTGCTTGCCAAGACTCGGCAGAAGTTAAATGTAGAGGCCTAGGGTTCGGCCTTCTACATTTTTCAAGCGTAAGGCCTCGGAATCTGGAGTATTCGGGCAACACCTACTTGGATACATGGCGTAGAAGAGTAGAGTACAATCGGCTTCGGCCGTGTACGATCTGGGCATCCTACCTCCCTCTCAATCCGCGAGGGAGTGGCCTCACGGCCACAGACCAACTGGCTGGTCGAAGGGGGCTGACTCCTGAAATCTGGTCAGCGGAAGGGGCGATGTTGGCCGTTGCGGAAGCCTGCCTACCAAGGTGGCTGCGTCGTGCCTGTGTCTTAGCGGCGGTCAACTCCTGGTACACCGGTTCCCATCCGAACACCGAAGTTAAGCAGGAACGGTTCCGGACGGAAGTCTGGGACGAGGTAGGACCCACCCATTTTTGCCGTTTTTTTTGTTGTTGTATTTTTTATTTCTGAATCTTGAGGATTCAGTATACTTTTGAATTTTAAAAATAAAAATTATTGAAATGAAACGCTTATTTCTACCGAGAAAAAAGCAAAACCGCGAAAAAACAAATTCGACCACTAGCCGGCGTTCGCGTCCGTACCGGCTGACCGCGACTTGCCCGCCCCACCCCACCCCGCCCCTACTCGGAGCCCGGGCCCAGGCGTGAGTGAGCAGACGTTTGGCAGGTGTCGTGTGTGGGGGTGGGGCCGGCCAGGCACAGCCGGTGCCACGGTCTCCACCTTTATGCCCGCGCCTGCGCTAACGTTGCCTCCAGTAACTCGCTCCCTTAACTGGGCAGGACTTGTCGGGGAAATGCGGGGGTGTTCGGTTCGGCCTGCCCTGCGCTGTCCCCAGCTGTCCCCTACCCCACACACCGCCCGCCGTCACGACCCGGTCACGCCCAGGTCCCGCCTAGGCCCTTCGCCGCCCTCTCGGCCACCGGTTATTTGCGTGTCACACTGCACTAAGGCCTAAGGCGTTGGCCGCCACCCCGGGAGCCCGAGCCGTCGGGGGCCCTGGAGGAAGGGGCGTGGCGGGGCGAAAGGGGCAGAGCGGTCGTAGCCCCCGCCGCCCCTCGTCATGCTGCCCGCAGCCCTCGCAGCCATCCTGCCTGCACACCGCACTCCGCGCTCAAATTTGGTTTGCATTTCTCTGAATAACGCCAACAGAAAATTATTATTCGCCAACAAGGCTCCGCGGTCGGGCTGTATGGTGTGGGCCGGGGCCGGCGCTGTTTTGGGCTCGGATGAAACGAGTTAGAGGCCCGACAAGTACTTTGATAATGAATTCGTGTTCCAAAAGTCCGCCTCGGACCGCCCCCCCCCCCGTCCTCGAAACACGCACCACCCACCCTCCGGCCAGCGAGGGGCAGGCGGGCAGACGGCCTGGGACGGGACTGTGCAACGGGGCCTCGCCATGGGTCTTCGCTTCGCATGCGACACTGCAGATCCAGCAGCATTGGGAGGCTAGGCGCTGCGGCCGCTGTGGGCGCCACAACCAGCGGCACCGAGGCAGGGCAGGGTCTTACGTGTTACACTTTCGAGGAAGCTTCCTCCCTCCCTCCCTCCCTGCCGCCCTGCCCCCCGCACTGCCCTCTCTCGGGACAACAGTCTTCCCTCTCCTCTCTCTCCGGCCAAAGGATTAGGCCAGGCCAGTCGGGCAGCATCAGCACTCTCCAAGGCGGTGCCGGCGGTCCGGTGCGGTGCGGTGCGGTGCACACCAGTGCACACACGCGGCCAGGCACGGACTAGGCGCGGGTGGACTCTGCAGTACGTGGACAGTGCGTGCCCACCGCGTGTGAACCACGTTGCTTACGCACTGACCGCACAGATGACACAGTGTCCGTCCTGCACTACAGGCTGTGGGCAGCACCCGGGTTTGTTGTTGACCACACGCACACACACACACACACACACACACACACAAACAGAACACACTGGGGAGGGAAGCACGTATGATGATGGCCATGGCGATGATGTATACAATTGCGCGCGGGCAAAGCAGGGAATTCCAGGCCAATCAGTGGGGTTGTGGTCAGCAGTAGCGTCAGTAGGCGAGGGGTGGAGGGAGTGGTTTAAGGGTGTCTACGGGGCGGTGTGCCTTGCTAGCGGACGTTCACAAACCACACGTGACATTTCCCGGACTCTTTCTCATCTCAAGCAACCCGCGGAGGGACGGTGCGAAGGAGCAAACTGCCTTTGGTACGGGCCAGAGTCCGCCGTGACTCTCGGTCTGGTGGGTTCGATTCCCACGGCCGGTTCCCGGACGCACTTTCCTCCCTGGCAATTTTTAGCAATCCCATTGTTTCATTAACGTGTGGTTTGTGAACGATCCCTCCGGAGGCCCCTTTGTGCGGGTTTTTTGGAGTTTTTCCGCGAGGTGAGAAACAAGACCTTGGGCAGGCACTCGGCGTTATGGAGGCGGGCTGAGCTCAGCTCAGGCGGCACAGCTGCACAAACACTCGGCGTCGACAAACCTGGCAGGCTGGTGCCCATGGCGACCAGGGAGAGGGCGGTACAGGTATCCTTGAGCAGGATGGAGCAGCCCAGGTGAGAGGACACGTCGCCGATAATGGCCGTGAGGAAGCCGATAATCACGATGGACGCCCAGAACGCCACCCAGCCTTTGGAGTAGTCTAGTATCGCGCCGAGTGGAGGGGGGCAAAGGGAGAGACAGAACTAAATGAGGACGAAATGAAAGCAAAATGTGCCGAGAGGGGGTGGGGGGGGGACAAACAAAACAAATTGACAAGCGCTGCCTAGGAAAAATAAAAAATGAGAATGAAAAAAGGTGTATGCGCCTAATTTCCTGCATTCAGAAAGGTAAAATAAAACGACCTGAAACAAAAAAAAAAAAAAAAAAAAAAAAAAATGGCAGGGACGCAAGAAAGGTGCCGGAGAAGAGCTCATAACACACACAACCTGCAAGGCAATACAAAATCACAACTGACACGTACATTCTAATGCGTCAGATATGAAAGAATTGGCGAAACCCAGCGAAACCACATGAAACGACGAAAGAACATACAGCGCTGAAGCGCACAATCAGAGTGGAACACCTCCCTCGCGTCTGAGCAGCAGCAGTAGTCTCCGTCAACACCTTCGCTGCAAAGCGCACAGAGCAACGCTTTCATCCAACCGTCGCAGTGCGAGAGGGAAAAAAGGGAAGGTCCTGGCCCAACTTTATTCATCTCTCGTTGCACCGAGGCCGAAATGCCGAGAGGCCACTGAGTATTTTTTGAGTATTACAGAAAAGCATTCTTTTTATGCTCCCCGAATATTTCCGGAAACTCTTAAGTGACTTGAAAAACTAGAAGGGACTCTAAGTGACTGGATATGTGACAGGTGTACAGAGGAGTGACAGATGTACCCCTCGCGTACGGCATGTGAGCAGAAATGACATTGTTTTACTTAAGAATGTGTCGTCAAGATATAACTCAAAATATTAATTTTATTATTCTTTGCACCACGTTCGTACTAACATTGACAATAAATTTTACTTGTACCTTACATGCTGTGCTCACACAACAAAATTATTTTCCCTCAATAATCAAAGAACCAGTCTGTCCTAGAACGCTTAAGCCTCACCCTCAACTCTGAATAATCCGCTCAATTCTATCTTGATGTTTAGGGGGTATTCTTGGTATAACTCTCCTTGTTGTATACATTTAGCCTTCCCGCATGGATATACCCGATCTTGCTGTACACATCAGACACTTGGATGAAACATTCAAGGATCGCAGTAAAGAAAATTTGCTTGGCAGAAAAATGAGAATACACAATACTTCCCGCGAGTATTTGAGTCTTGATTGAAGCATTCAGAGTTGAGGGTGCTGTCTTGCTCGGGGAGCCGGGGGACCACGCCGGGGGAGGGGGAGGCCTTGGCTGTGCTGGCTAGAGGGCAGGTAGGTGGGAGTGTGGGAGCGAGGTAAACGCCGAATCCAACGAGGAAAAAAGACGCCTCCCCCCCCCCCCCAACCTCTTCGCGCCATTCCCCGTACGCGCGGCGCGGAAAAGCACATGTTTCCTCGTCCTACGAACGGCTGGGAGACTTTATCATCGGCGGTCCCCGCGCCAGGCCGAGGCCGCGCTCAAATGTAAGGGGTTCGAGTGGGAGGCGGCCGAGGCGGCCCAGCCCAGCACGGCCCTGGAGCACAGGACTGAGCCCAGCTGGCAGCGAATATTCCCGGTGAAAGGAATCCCCTGGAATCCTGTGATTACATCACGGCTGGTGTGCCGGTGCCGGTGGCCGCGTGCGCGTCCTTTGGTATGCCGCGATGAAAAATTGCGGTCGTTCGGTATGGCGAGGAATAATGAATGCAGCGACGCGCCGTCGCGGTAAAATGAGAAAAGAAAAAAAAAACAGGTTATGACGAAAAAGAAAGAGAGTATAAAGTGAAAGGAAACTCGTAAAAAAGGGAGTGGCTCCCCTGGGTACCGTCGATTAATAGGATGGCAACGCCCGGTGTATAAACATTACACGGGGGTATCCTTGATCACTGTGCGGCCTATCAGATAGCCAATCAGCGCTCGATTCGCCTCGTCCCTGAAAGGTCGTCAGGGCCGCCGGGACACCGTGGCGTCGCAGCACCTCGAGTCGAGCCTCGAGTCCAGATCCCAAATCGGCGTGCTGGATATTACCCCTGCTGGACTGAGGAAGGGGGTGCCCCCGGCGCCGCACCCCCTCCCAGCCCCCCGCCCCCGGTTCCCGTCCTCTTGTAGCCAGCGTTGACACTCTCTACCCGAAAACGGAAATTAAGAGACCCTTCCGCTCGTCACCACTCTGCGCTTTGTATTTGGTTCGGAAGTTCGTTTTCCCCAGTAGTCTGCCGTTGTTGGGGCTCCGTGTCGTGTCGTGTCGTGCCGTGTCCTTGAACGTGCCCGTGTCTGTCGGGGGCGGGCACACTCCATCCTGGCACTCGACGAGGCGGTTCCGTACGGCACGGCACCGACACTGCCCGCGTGGCCAGTGCCGGCTAGTGCCACTAGTGCCGCTAGTTTACGGCGAGGGGAGCTGCGAGCCACTGCGAGCTCTGCTGTGCTGTGCGGCGGTTGCCATGGTCGTGCCGGCCTAGAGCTGCCTAGACCTAGAGCTGCCAAGACCTAGAACTGCCTAGACCTGGAGCTGCCCAGACCTGGAGCTGTCTAGACATGGAGCTGCCTAGACCTACAGCTGCCTAGACCTAGCTGCCAAGACCTAGAACTGCCTAGGCCTACCGCTGCCTAGATCTAGAGCCTAGAGCAGCGCGTGGCCGGGGCTGGGGGGCTGTACGTGTCAGCGCCACTGGGTTAATGAATCAAGCTGTTGAGACCAGACGGCTTCGGACGGGCGGCGGACGAGCCCTTTCCCGGCTACGGCCGATGCCCCACCCAGCACGGGCCAGGGGGGGGGGGGGGGGGCGGCGCGCAGGGTAGGCGGACAGATACGGCAGAACGGGCCGGGGCAAACTCCCGCTAGGAGATTTGAATACGGCTGGTTCAGGTTCAGGTTTCGGCAGACGTCGCAGATTGCACGTCGTGCTCAGCAAGGAGAAGGGGGAGGGGGGAGGAGGGAGGCGGGAGGGGACCTTGACGGCGGTGCGATGCGGTCCGGTACGGCCGTCTTCGGATGTGGAGGACGCAGCGCAGCAGGCGGGCGCGGCGGGGGATTGGACTGCGGCTCGGCTGGGCTGACGGGCTAGATGACGACTGCTCTGGTCGTGGCGGCGGCTTGTGGATGCCGCGCCACTGCACACACACACACACACACACACACACACACACACACACACACACACACACACACACACACACATGCCGAAAGGGTTGAAGAGGTCGGCGTCGGGCGGGTGAGGGGGATGAGTTGGCGGGTAGGGTAGGGACCTTGAAAGGGGGAGGGGATGGGAAACAGCCGTGACAAGAGGGTTATAGCGCGCAGAGATATTGTTCCGAGGGGCGTGTGACGGGCGGCGCGCGGGGGCCGGGGGCAGGGGGCCGGGGGCAGGGGGCCGGGGGCAGGGGACCACGCCGTGGTGACGGCCCCGGACCGTCCATGTACAGTGTACAGTGTCACACACAGGAGCACACTTCCAGCTTCATTTTTTCCCTCCTCATTTTAACACTGCATTCGCGGAGCGAGCCGCGAGGCGGAGCGCTATCAGCGACGAAAGATTCCTTTGTCCGTTCGTCACCACGGTTATGACCGTGTGCCCCCCTGCCGACCGCCTCACTGCGGTGGCACACCAGCCCCAGGGACCGTGTGCCCTCTGCTGACCGCCTTATGGGTGCATATCAGCTGTGACGTTCCTTCTACGCGATGATTGAAACTGATAACTGAAATATTGTTCTTGTAATATGTTGAATGTTATTGAATATTTATTGATTAATTACAATCAAGCGAGCGAGCGACGCGAATTTTGAACCCTAAAGGCCTAAAGCTACCACTACGAAACACGTGACACAAATTCGCCCGCGATTGGCCTTTGCGCAGCCTAGTATCCATATGGCATTTTCCCTCTGTTCTTGCGCCCCGGACCGCAGCCGCGCCAGTGGCGTTCTCCAATATTCCCAATCACGCCGCCGTGCGCCGCCATGCCACTCCTGGCGCATCTCATAGCCCGCCCGCCTCACGCCTCGCTCGGCGGCGGCACCGACGGGTATCTCCCCCGAATACTCTATCCTCCTACCCTCTATCGTCCTCCCCTGCTGCTGATGCGAAACACCCGAGAGCGAAGTGAACGCCCTTTCGCCTTTAACAAAGTCAAGCGGCTCGGCCCGGCTCCGCGCTGCTCCGCGCTCCGCCGCGTGTGCCTCTGATTTCAGGCCGAGCTCTCCCCTCGATCTCGCCTCGCCTCTCGCATTTGGGGCGGCCGCCGGGGGATTTCACTTGGGCAGAGTCAGCAGCGGCGCACACAAAGTGTCGAGCAGGGACGGTGACGGATCGCGTAAGGGGGTTCGGTCGCACCCCCGCCTCAGCCCAGGGGCGACCCGTAGCCAAGGTTAGGTGACCTCTCTGTGTGTATGTGTGTGCGTGTGTGTGTGGACACGCGAGTTATGCCCCCATACGTGGGGTATGAAAATTCAAACGGTGTACACGAAAGAAGCAATATATATGTCGCCTTTTCGCCGTTTTCTCGGTGGGGCTGGGAAAGCCTGCGGGACGGCAGGGGGCAGGGGGCCGTGGAACGCGGAACGCCGACGCCGTCCCGCCCCCGCCTATGCACGTCAAGACGTCGCTTCAATAGAAAATAACAGCTCCACCAGGCGCCGCCCCCACCCCCTTCTTCCTCCTCCAGGGGGCCTGGGTTCGGCCCGGCCCTGGCCAGCCGTCTCGGAAGCGAGCCTGGGACGGGACAGATTCATTCTACCTATATGCCTCTGAGGGATGCAGACCGAGCCCAGGCCAGGCCGAGCCCAGGCCCACGCCACACCCACGAGGAGAAAGATATCGACCACTGCACGTTTTCCGTTGCTGCTCACAATCAACCGCCAGCACTTTCCGCTCAAGCTGCCAGTCCGCTGTAGTCTCCATAAACAATTCCTAAAGTCGACTGCAATCAACTGCCGCCTGCATGCGGTATGCTGCACTAAACGCGCCGCACAGACGCCCCGGAAACGGGGTCATCGGAAGGCGTAAAAAGAACAGTGAATTCCAGCCGGGAACCGAACACGACGTCATTTCCGGCTGCGACGGCGGAGCGGCGACCCTCCCAGCATCCAGCGCAGCGAGGGGCCGGGGGCCTGGGCTCCGGGCCTCCGGGGTCCGGGCCTCCGGGACCCGCAGGACCTCCGGGGCCTCCAGGGCGCGGCGAGATGGGGGGGGAAGGCGCCTCCCGACAAGTGTCTCCCGCCCCGCTCCCTTCCGCGCTCCTTTCATTTTGCGCGTTGGACGCAATGTGACGAGAGATTTCGATGTCCGGTCGTAAAGTGGGGAACGATATGCCATGGACGACGCCTGTCGAGGAGGCCGGGGCGAGGGGGAGGGGGGGGGGGTTGACAGAGAGAGAGAGAGAGAGAGAGAGAGAGAGAGAGAGAGAGAGAGAGAGAGAGAGAGAGACAGACAGACAGACAGACAGACAGACAGACAGACAGACAGACAGACAGAGACAGACAGACAGACAGGGTGCATGAGGTCGGATGTACACGTACATGCGTGTACAGTAATACAGGAAAATTTTAATCACTGAATTTTTCCAGCTAGACACAAAATAGATAAAAGTACTCCTGAAATGTTCCCGCGAATTCCGGTGGGATTCGAAAGGCTGCTTTTATGCATTAAATCTACTTTGAAACTCTTTGTGCGAAAAACGCGGCCGGGCCGCAAATCCTGTATTCGGGAAATAAATCCCGATAATTCAGATCCCGATAAAGGAGTTTCGTGGCTGCCTCGGGCGAGGGATGCCTACGGAGTCACACACAAAGAAAACAACCTCGATGCTAATCCAAGCCCCTCTGCAAGGCAAAATTGCGGGGCAAAATTGGTGCCCCTGAAAGATCGATATATGCGGGCCGAGCATGGTTGTGTATCGAATACGTTTTCGTTACCAGCAGAGTCCCCCCCCCCCCCCCCCACTCCCATACCCAATCTACTGCACAAGCCTCCCCCACACCCAACCCCTGACTTCATAAAGTCGGTGTCTTGTGTTCCCAGCGACTTCATCCTTGACACGGGACTCAATACGAAACAAACACACACGCGCGCGCGCGCGCACACACACACACACACATACACACACGCACACATATCCGCCACACAAGACCCACATACGGAGGCACCGCACGCGTGCGAGGCACGCAATCACCTTGCGGCAGTAAGGCGGTGTGTTCTACAGCTCGTCTACAGCCCACACCGTGCCTGCGCCGTGCCCGTGCCGTGCCCGTACCGTGCCGTGCTGTACAGAGACACCTTTGGCGCCCTCTCCGCCCCCGCCCCGCCCTCCCCCTGGGCCAGGCAGTCCGGGCCGGCGGCAGTCACGCCAACGCCTCGCCTCGGCCCCTTCCTTGGCGGGGCAGCGAGGCGGTCGGGTCGGATCTACCTAACTGCCTTGGTGCCTCTCCTACGCTTTGGGCGGCTCCTTGGGGGCCGTGGTGCTGTCCCTGCCTGCCTGCCTTGGCGTAAAGGCTTTCTGCGAGCCCCACCCCCACGCCGTGCCGCCGTGCCGTGGGTGCGTGTTTCCCCGCCTAATTAACGGGGCGCCAAATTCAAATAGGCTTCCCCGGTAAACACAGCGACCACTCGACTAGAAATGGTGTGGCGGAACTGCGCTCCGCCTTTTGTGCCTCGCGCCCACACACATACATGCACACACACACACACACACACATACACTCACGCACACACACGCCCATCCGATAACAGAGCATGTATCGGGCGAGGAAAGAGCCACAGTGAGCCAAGCAGGCGTCGCCCGCAGGTCTCCTCGGCAGCCACAACCGCCTGTGAATGCCAGGATAGGCCAGCCCGCACGGCACGCGTGCATGGAGCAGACAAGTTTGCCTACCCACCAGGCGCCCTGCGCGCTCCAATTGCGCTCTGATGCGCTCTGATGCCGGACACGCGCTTGACACTAAGGAAAGTCTGTACAAAAAAGAAAGAAAAAAAAAGCGCGGACAAAAGAGGGTCGTTCGTGTTCTGGCAGGGTAATGCCTTTGCATGACGTGCACACCGCTTTTCGTAAGGACAGCAGACGTATGCATACCGACGTCGTTAGCGAGATATCGGAATCACATTCTGTTGCGTGAGGTGGGGTCATCCATCCACGGTGTAACGCGACCTGACCTGCTCCCCCCCCCCCCTCTCCCGACCCCGGCTGGAGGGGGAGGGAAAAATAAAACGGCACAACAAGGGGCTCGCTCCTTCTCACTCACATCCTTGTTGATCTGTCGGGACAGAGAGAGAGAGAGAGAGAGGCAGTGACTGCTCAGATGCGGTCCTGATGACAACGACGGGGAAGGGACGTCAACTTGTTTCGGTCCACCCGCTCACCCCCCCCCTCCCTCCCGGATTTGCTTTACGGTCTGCCTGGGCCTTGTGCCTTGTACTCCCCTCCCCCGTCCTCCCCCTCGGACCTTCTCCTAACCCCGTTTTTCGACAGATACTGAGTCAACACTGGGAGTACAGCGCTCGGGCTTGGCTGGGGAAGCAGCTGGGCTTTCGCTGCTCCAAATACCCCCCCCCCCCCCCCCTTCGCGTTATCCGACTGGAGGCGGCGCGGACTCGGTCCCCACAACGGCCCCTGGGGGGACTGCGCGTCGCGACGCGGCGGCCGCAGGCGTCCGGGCGTGGAGGACATTACAGAGATTACCGGCCGCCGTCCCGAGGAGCACTCCGTCAGAGCCTCCGTCAGAGCCTCCGTCAGAGCCTCCGTCAGAGCCTCCGTCAGAGCCTCCGTCAGAGCCTCCGTCAGAGCCTCCGTCAGAGCCTCCGTCAGAGCCTCCGTCAGAGCCTCCGTCAGAGCCTCCGTCAGAGCGCTGACTGCTGCCTCCGCCAGCCCTGCTAGTCTGTCGTTAAGGTGGCGCTGCAGGTCCCCCCGGCCGGGGCCAGCACTTGTTACGGCCCACAGTACGGCGCATGGCCCACGGCATTCAACTCTTAATTATTTTTTTTTCCCTGCGCACGAATCACTGGAGACGGCGACGCACAAAATGACGAAACTGGAAACAACATTAGCGGCGACGGCAAAGAAAATAGAAGAGAAAACAGACGGAGGCGGAGGCAGCTGCCGCCGTGACTTCTGCGGATGGAGTCTCTGATGACGAGAAGCTTCTCTGCTGCTCGCTGACGAGGGCGCGCAGTGTCGCCCTCCAAGATAACGACCCAACAGTGGGCACTTAGCCTTGTGGGCTGGGCACCACTGGGCACCGAGCCCATGGGGATGGCCTGCCGGCCCCGGCCGGCCCCGGCCGGCCCCGGACTGGGGGCCGAAAGGGGTGTTGGCAGCTCGGGCTGGCCGGCGGTTGCCGCCAGCTGTGCCAGGGCCGCGGCGTGATGCCGTGATCAGCTAATCGCCGCGATGCGCGCGCTCTATCGCCACCATCGCTCTTCAGGAGCAGCCGCATCGATCCGGGAGAAAAATATGCCGCCACCGCCGGTGTTCGAACCCGGGCCGGGGGGCAGTCCGTTACCACGTGTTAGAGAGGCCCGACCCGACACGGCGTTAAACGCTGTGTTAGAGAGGCCCGGTCCGACACGGCGTACATACTCACCGAATTGGCCTGGCCCGGCTAGGCCTGCGCCAGGCCGCTGTCAGTCGATCGGGCAAAAGCCGCGCTCTGCTCCGCTCTTGTTCCGATCTGCCCTGCCCTCACCACTTACCTCCAACGCAGAGTAGTCGTGCCTCTCAAAAGACATGGGAGAGAGGGGGCCTTTCGCCGGGCCAAACGGCCCAGAAAAGGGAGAAAAGGGGGTGGCGAGAGCGGAGGGGAGTGATGGCCACCGGATTCTGGTAAGATTCTATTATAGAATTTTCTGTGGCACTGGGCCGTCGTTTGTTGGCAAGGACGTAGGACCTGTTCTCCCACCGGGAGGAGGGGGCGGAGGCGAAATGGAGGTATCTCTGGTCGCGCGGTTGGCAAAGCTTGCCGTCGGGCTGAAGGGGTGTCAAGGGGATATCAGGAGAGGGATGAAGGGGGAGGAGGGTCTCTATTTCCTCCCGGAAGTAGACGATTCGGGCCCTGCAAGTCTCTTCCTCTTTGGCACGATGCCCCCAGCACCGATGTGCACGTGCCCGAAAACAATACTGCCTACTGCAGAGGGGCAAGGTCTCACTCGAGATATTTTCTCATTCTAAATCACTTTAAAATAATTAAAAAATTACCTGGCACGCTGGTCCCTAGTGCGACAAAGGTGACGGCTGTGACGGCGTCCGGGAAGCCGACGGTGCAGCCGAAGTGTGAGGCGACGTCCCCGATGACGGCCGTGAGGACGCCGATGGACGCGATACTCACGACGAAGCACACGTAACCCCCAGCCATGTCTGCGGCCGAGCCAGAGCGTTAGTAACAGGCAGAGAACCACACACGGACGGACACACACCGAAAGCGGAGCTGGAGAGTCCTGGCACAGGACAGGGTTAGCCGCACGGGAACACGGTAAACACAACACACTAAAACAGTATTAGTAGATATATGGGGCCAGGGCATCTGAACAGCAGCTTGTGGCAAAAAAGTAGCAGTTTTAATGTAATTTCTACGGGCTTTCCTTTGTTGAACTCCGGCCTCCGTAGAGACATTTGTCCATCAAATCTTGTGATAACGTTTGTACAGCAGGATAGTACAGCACACTGGCGCGCAGCAAACAGAGCAGCTACGGCGGGACACACGTAGGTTAAAAGGCAGGCTGCGTTGTGTCCGACGGGCTTTCAGGACTGACGCTTCGACACTCGCCCGAAACGAAGAGACGAGGCGGGAAGTGAAAACTTGCGCCGGAAGCAGAGAAAGGCTTCGCACCTTCGGCGAATTCCGGGGATGCAGGTGGAACTCGCGGTCTTTACACAAATAACACTAATGCTTACGTTACACACCGACGGGGTACACCAGAGAGGAACAACCACAGGGCAACACTTATGTGACGATTTTTACAGCAGCCATCTACTTACTGTCAGAGTGGCCGAAACGCACCCAGTCCACAAATGTCTGCAAAGATATTTCTCAGAGCCTGGAAAGCAAAATGTAAACCTAGTGGCGAAAAACAACTCGAGAAAAGGTTTTTCAGAGTCTGCATCACGGCTGAACGGCTTCTGGAAGAGGAGACTTTCAAAGCAGTGAACTGCGTCTACACGGAGGGAAAAGTATGAGGAAAACTGCAGGCCGCACCAGCAGAACGGAACCGGAGTAGCAGGCAGCCTGGAACGGCTCTTGATGGGGAAAAAGAGGCACACCTCAAGAAATCAGAATAATTTAAATCAAATAGGGTAGAGCAGAAATCTGTCTTAACGAGGGAAAAAAGTGAGACAGAGAGGGAGAGAGGGAGAGTGCGAGATAGTGAGAGAGCGAGAGAGAGAGAGAGAGAGAGAGAGAGAGAGAGAGAGAGAGAGAGAGAGAGAGAGAGAGAGAGAGAGAGAGAGAGAGAGACGGACAGACAGACAGACAGACAGAGATAGAGAGAGACGCAGAGGGAGAGAGATCGACAGAGAGACAGAGAGAAAAAGAGATTTCTTACCTGTGGGCGGGACGAATGCGAATATAAATTTCCACGGGAAGGTGAAAAAGTGCATTATATAGTCTCCACAAGACGGTGATCCGCCGTCTTCCTCCTCATCTGCGAACAAACACGGGGTTGCAAATGAGAGCGAGCCGCGGGGTGGACACACCATTAGTCATCTAGGAGCTGGGCGGGGCGGGGCGGGGCGGGCGGGCTGCAACAGAGTACTACTACTATAGGAGCGGCGGCTCCGGTGCTGCTCCACTCCGCGGCAGAGGCAAGCGGTCGGCGATGGGCGCCGGCCGCAGGGAACACAGAGCACGCAGCACGCCCACTCTCCTCCTATCTCGCGCAAGTTTTCGAATAAATTTTACCGCCGCCGTTTCGGTTTGGCACGGCGGGTGGAAGCTGGAAGCGGCTCCAGGTCCACAGGCTCCGGGGCAGGGCCACCCAGAGCGGAGCTGCAGGCCCATAGGCACGCCCCGGCAGGCCAACACCGCCACGCACCGCCGCTCGAACAAAAACAGCCCTGGCCAGAGCGGATTGGCCGTGGGCTGGGGGCAGTGGGCCGGGGGCGGGGCAGGGGGTGTTCTGATGACCGTCGGGGCCGCACACGTGCGAGAGGGGCTGGGGACGGGGCAATTAACAGGGAGGGCGCGGCCGGAGATTGACAGCTGGTGTTGCCCGAGTCACGGAGGGGGTAGCAATACAGGGCCACGAGGGAATAGGGCCGGCCGGGAAACGAAAGGGGAAAAAAATCACTACTAAACAACTATTCAACAAATATTCAAACATTCAGACAGCTACTTTACGTCCGCTCAGAGACGGGTCGCCAACAGCATCTTTTCGGGACGGATTCCCTACTCAGTGTGCGTCATCTGGGAGGCGGCGCTGGTTGAGGGGGCATCCTGGCCGCTTAGACAGCAACAGAGGGAACGAGGCGGCTGGCCAGGCCCAGCAGGCGGATAGAGCACCCCGCGCGAGCCAGCAGTTCTGCTCTGCGGAACGACAGTGGCTATAGTTCTTGTAATATCTTGAATGTTCTTGAATATTTATTGATTAATTACAATCAAGCGAGCGAGCGACGCGAATTTTGAACCTTACAGGACTAAAACTACCACTACGAAACACGTGACACATATTCGCCCGCGATTGGCCTTTGGGCAGCCTAGTATATATTTCCCTTCGACGCCGCGTTCGGCCCCAGCAGCGCTCGGCTGGGCCTCTGTGAGGCCTGCCTTTGATGTTCACGGTCAATTACTTTCCCACTGAAAAGACGATCCCCGATCGCCGCCGCGCCGCGCAGCACACGCCGCGCTGGGCCTAGGCTCTAACTTTCTTCTGGGCCTGGTTGCTGGGGAGGGGGGGGGGCTGGGGGCTGGGAGATGGGGGTTGGGGGTTGGGGGTTGGGGGTTGGGGGTTGGGGGTTGGGGGCTGGGGGCTGGGAGATAGGTGTTGGGGGCTCGGGGCTGGGGGGTGGGAGATGGGGGCTGGGGACTGGGCCCATTCCCATCCCAGCCCAGGCCTGCTGGCAGCCGCAGCGTCCAGCTGGCAAGCGCCAACCGCGCTGGCATAAGGCCTACGACAAGGACAAGGCAGCGGCCGGGGCGGGGCGGGGCGCTGGTGGGGGAGCTGACGAGGAGGACGTGCGGCCATCGCGTCGCATATCGCGGAGGACGAGGAACGTAAAGGACGTGATGATCGGCGGGGGTGGTGCAGGGCCGTATGGGTGCGGGACGGGGTGGAACGGGGGCCGAGCAGCGGGGAGCGGGGCGGAGCGGGGCGGAGCGGGGCGGGGCCATTTGTGAGCAGCCAGCAGAGGCTGTGTGTAGGTTGGGGTGGGCTGGGCTGGGCTGGGCTGGGCTGGGCTGGGCAGGGCTGGGCAGGGCTGGGCTGGGCTGGGCTGGGCTGGGCAACGGACCCGTGCAGGATGCAAAACCGGGACTGGCGGCACACAGAGACAGCAGAACCCACTCGGCAGATATTGCGGTGCGGCCCCGCCAGGCCCCGCGGCGGGTCCTCGTTAAGAACACACAGGACACAGCCCGCGACGGGCGCCCCCCGCTTTCGGCCGATTTCACTGGAGCTCTGGACGCGGAGGGCGGAGGCCGACGGATGCGCGCCGAGACCGGCGGCCGTCGGCGAGGTCTCCGGCCCGGTGGGTTTTCGCCTCCGTCCCGTCTGCTGCCCGTCCATAAAAGGAAGCCGCGGCCAGGATGGCACACAAGCAGAGCGGAAGACGACGTGATGTGTGGAGGCCGTGGGGGCCGTGGGGGCCGTCGGGGCTGAATATGGATCGGCAGACAGAGAGGTATGAGGAAGCCAGGAAGGCCAGGGGCGGCCGGGGGCGGCCAGGGGCGGCCAGGGGCGGCCGGGGACGGCCGGGGGCGGCAGAGGGCAGACGGGGGCGGCGCGGCCTATCGGGGGTGGAAGATTGAAGGGCAGAATGGCACCGGATTGGGGTACGGCCTGAAAAGGAGCGCGGCCCCGCCGGAGGTGGTGATCAAGGGCCACCCGGAGAACCGGAGGACGAGACGGGTCGGGACGGGGACGGGAGTGCCTCGCCTCGGAGCGCCGCGCCAAGTTCTCGCGCGGAACGCGTGGAGGCGTGGCGTGGCGCGGTGGCAGTGGCGGGGAGAGAGAGAGAGAGAGGGGGGGGGGGGGGGTGATCCAGCACCGCAGCGCCGCAGACCAGCCCTGCACGCGGGAACAATAGGGGCGCTTTTGGCGCTCTGCTTGGCGAGGAAGCGCGCATCAAGCCCTCCCTTCCCTCCCCTCCGCTCCGCTACCGCGGTACCTCCCTGCAGACGTCTAATTGGAGTTCTCGCGGGCCGAGTCGCGGCGCGGCGCTAGCGCTGCCAGCCCAAGACAGTAACACCTCGTGGTCGGTAGCGGTGGCGGCGGCAGCAGCAGCGGTGGCGGCAGAGGCTCACGCTCGGCTGCACGTCTCTCCACCACTGCCACCAAGCCCCGGGGCGATTGTTGTCGCTGCCGTTCCTGCCGGGGGGGGGTTGGGGGCGGGGGCAGGGATTTGGGGGGGGGGGGGGGGGGAGTGACGCCGCTGTCTGCGAGCACACGACTATGTGTCCGCTTGCCAAAAAGAAGGTCGGGCAAGACGCGCGGGTTATACGCGGGGTATGCGCGGGCCCGTGTGTACGAGACAAAGAAGGCGGAGGCCGGGCGGGGGCGGGCGGGGGACTCCTTCCGACATAAAGACTGACCGATATGGCGGAACACGGAGAGGCAGAGCAGGAAGCAGCGGAAGAAGATTTGGGACGAGCGACAGACTGCGGCGGGGAGGCAAAAAAGCATGCGGACGACGGGGTGAAAGAAAAACCGACAACAAATAAATAAGAACGACATCGATATCGCTGTCGGCAAAATGTTTTGCAGGGGGAGTGGGCCTTCCCGCGTGTACAAGATTAGAGCCTTTGGCGAGCCCTGAGCCTTGGGTTAGTGGTGGTCGTGGTCGGTAGTTGGTGCGGTGCGCCTGCGCCCTGGTCTGATCGCGTGTGCACTCGACCGACCCATGCGTGCCTACTCCCCCCACTTCTGTTCCTCCTCCTCCCGCTATTATTTCCCCCCTCCCCTTCCCCTTGCTAACAACAATGCTGCAGACTCCACAATCCAAACTGCCTCCACCGACGACCGCCAAAATAGGAGGGACGGGGAGGGGGGGGGGTACAGCAGCGGTGGCGTTGGCGGCCATTAGGGGGTCGTACCGCTGCAATGCGAGGAATGGGGTCGTCCTCCACCCCCACCTCCACCCCCGGCCCGCAGCGTTCCAGGCGGTGCTGGTTCTGCGGTGCGGGGCGCTGGGACACACGGCGGGGGGTAAATCAGACAGCGACGGATTTATAGGACCGATCCGCCCAATGCACTTCGCGTCGCGGGGATTAAAAAATGTGCCGGTACGGTGGCTGGGGCCGGAAGATATCGCCTCGGTTATTCCGGAGGCGGCCCCGGAGGCGGCCCCGGAGACGAAAGCAAATGCGTGGCCGCCAGCTGCGGTGTGGAGATTGATACTTGAGCGGGCCGGCATCCGTTCCGCATTGACTGCTCCTGCCGCCTCTGGCCGCCTCTGGCTGACCCCGGAATGGAGATTTATGCGAACGCACGGCCTGCGAGGCGAGCGGCGGGCAGCGGTGTGCGAACCGGAGCAGCGCAATACTGCGAAATGCAAAGCCAAGCAGCGACGGCGGCTGGCGGCTGGCGGCCCGGGTCAACATGCCTATGCCTATTCCGCGATCAATGCCCTTCTGCGGGGCGGCCGGGGCCCGCCGCAAGGCCTACCCTGAGGGCCCCGCAGGCCCCGCAGGGCTCCGCGCAGCCCTACTGCTGTCGTCATGTGCCCTCGGCCCTCCGGCCCTCCGGCCCTCCGGCGCACCTCAGCCTGGGCGCGTGCCGTGCCGCCCGCCGCCCCTTCCAGTTAGCCTTGAACGAAAGCCTTGAACTAGACTCGGCGCGCCGCGCGCCGCACTACCCGACCAGCAAGGAGCCACATTAGCAGATATGCAAAGCAACACGCACAACAGCGGTTGGCTTTCAGCCCGCGCCGCCCCCGGCGGACCTCCCCCCCCCCTCCCTCCCTCCCTCTCCCACGCTCGCACTTCCGTGGCGCGGCGCGGCGGCGTCAGCCACAACCGCTTTGTTGCGGCGGGGAAGTCTGCGCGGCGCCCTAGCCTCGCTTTGCCCTGCCAGAGCAGAGCCACTGCTGGGGCGCCAGGAGAGGGAGAGGCACCGCTCTGCGATACTTCCGCCAGCTCCCGGCCTCCTCTATCCTCCTCGCCGATTGACGATTGCCGCCCCCGCCCCACGGCCACACTGCGACCGCAGCCCTGATGCGGCGGGAGCCCGCAGCACCCCCCGGACCCCGCAGGACCCCCAGGACCCCCAGGACCCCCAGGACCCCCAGGACCCCCAGGACCCGCAGGACCCCCAGGACCCCCCGGGAACCCGTAGGAGCCCACCCCCAGGACCTGCAGGACCCCGCTGGACACACGCGCCCGGCAGTTGCAGCCGCGGTCCGCCGGCCCACCGCACGTCGGACCTGCGTGCGCTCACCCCAGTGCCGCGTGCGGGTGGGGACTCGGTGGGGGGCTGCTGCGGGCGCTACCCCTTCCCGTCGACAAACTGAATTAGGGATTGCGAGCGAGGCTGCGCCGTGCCGGCCGTGCCCGAGGCTGCCCAGAGCCTTTGCCCAGGGCGGCCGGCTGGCTGGGCCCGGCTCGTTCGCAGGGAGTTATCAGCCCCTGCCCTGCCCTGCTGCCCTGCTCTGTCCCATCCCAGCACTGCCCGGTGACACGTTCTGTCACGCGTTCTCTTTCGCCTCTCGTCCGGATAAGCCGGGATGATCGGTCGGCCCGCCCCACCCGCTCGACAGAAATTCATCAGGGGCCCGTCAACACCGCAACAGCAGCGGTTGAAGAAGAAAAAAAAAACGAGGATGACACTGCAGCCTAGAAAAAGTGGGTCGTTAAGGTCACACTCACCTGGTGATACGCTAAAGGCTTCTACGAATTGTTCCTTCCATGTGGACGTTCCTAGGATGGGGCCGGTCCCCCGCTGCATCATGGCGTCTACGGTGCTCTGCAACAGAAACAGCACATGCCGCGAGTTAGGCGTAGGCGTGAGGGAGCCGCCGAGCCGTCTAGAGCTACTCATTAGGAGTCCAGGCATGCATGTGTCCCGTGTGGCGGTGCGTGACGTGATCCTGTGGACTGAGAGGCTGTGAGGCGTGCACAACATCCATAAAGTACGTCCGCATGTCGCACGTGAATCTACTTACTCCGCCAGTCCGGAGCGCCTGCTGGGTAGGCAATCCCGACTCCGGCGCGTGCACGCGTGTCGTGCGGGCTGGCCTACCCCAGTATTCGCAGGCGCTTGGCCTCGCCGTTATGGCGATACTTCAAATATTTCGGACGTATTTTATGGACGACGCCGATACACGTCCGACGACATGTACTTGACTTCTCGTCGGAGCTTCACTTATTGCCCGTCAGAGGGCGCTGTGGAAGAGCGTCATTCGGAAGCAGTAAACTACTATATATGCCGGTGTGTCCCGCCCCGGCGGCCCCGCGGGCCCGCTCCGTGCAACAGGTGCGCGGGTCTACTGCTGGCTGTGAATGCCCGCCACATGCCAGGGCCTCAGCTGCCTCAGCCGCCTCAGCCGACCGAGATGAACAGCGTCGATAGGATGTCGGTGTTGCGCGTGAGTGCACCGTTTTGAGTGGGAACGTAAGCGTTGACAGCATTTTCCTCGAATGCGAAATACCCTCTTTGCCTCTGAAATGAATCGCACAAGAAATTAATCCGTGAATACGACGAAGATGATACAAGTGGGTGGGTGAGCATTGTTTTGTTGTTCTGCACTAACATGAACGGATTCACCGAGCTACGGTGAACACAGTGCGAACGTCTATGAGAACGAGATGCCGTCCGTCCGGACGACAAAGTGTTCTGCAAGTACATTACATATGTTGGGTACACCGCTACGAACACTAATTAAACGTACTCCTTTACTTTCGCCGTTGAGGATTCTCACTGCTTCCTGGAAAACAGAGTAGTTCGTTAGAGGGCGTGTGCACGACCGCGGCCGCATGACAAAAACAATCCCGTTCGTCCGAAATTTCAGTAATTGCTCATCTCGCAAAAATGTAGCGAGGAGGAAAAAAAGCATGTTTTAAAAAAGCGGAGCGCGGTGAAAGAAAATACTTTTTCTTTTTAGGAGCCTCCAACCGCATAATTGTCCTAACAAAAGGATTTTCTTTGACCGCGAAGACCGTAAAAAAAAACAAAAAACGCAGCAACATGCTTGCCAAAAACAAATACCACACAAGGCAATCGCATGCGTCTCTCAGGCGGTAGAAATTTGTACAAAAAGTTGTGATATATACACACACACTGCGCAGTGCGAATTTGACCGTGGGATTCGCGATGCAGCTGTTGCAATGGTTAACTCAATCCGTGCGAAGCCAAAAATAGGACTGTACAAACGGCCTGTCGGCCTGTTACTCTCGGGGAAAACGAAGTAATGTGGGGTAAACTGTATAAAATGTAGAAATTTTTTTGGAGCGAAAGCGGACGACTATGGACGCGAGTCCCACAGCTTCGGACATTACGGCATGCATGAACGGAAGGGGGGGGGCATACATTCCAGGCAAACGGCGTGGCACTCATCACAGCGAGAGTGGGAACGCACCCAAATGAGCGCTCATGTGAAGTGGGGGGGGGGGAGGGGGCCTGGGGCAGACATCAAGTATTCATGGAACACACGACACTCAGCACGGGGGAAAGGGGGAGGGGGGCTTTGGACCGGCCGAGAGAGTGGCGGGGGAGGGAGGGAGCACCAACCTAATCTCCTGCGCGGGTCCGTTCATATCTCACCTTGGGAAATCAATGGCAGAAGCAGCGCGCGAGGAGACGAGGGGAAGTGCGCGGCGGCGGGGGGCGCTATTGGGGCCGGAGAAGAGTGCGTGGCGCGACCAGACGTCCTCAACCAAGGGATCCCGAGGGATCCCATCCCCCTTCGGACGCGCCACGATAAACCTCCGCCGTCGTCGTCTTAAAGACGGGCCCATTTTTGAGGAATGAAGCCTCCGTCTCAAGTCTTCGGAAATCCAGGGTTGTTGTCTTCACACGCCTCCACAGGTAAGCGCGGCGAGCCCGCAGCGGCGGACGCCGAGCCCAGCGGGCAGCGGAGAACTGCCCTACCGCTGATTTTACTTTTTTAAGGGCCCGGCCCCCGGTTTGGCTTTATCATAATGGACGACCCCGGCCGGTCCGGCCTAGCCCTGCGATGACAGCGTTTTCCATTCGATTGCGAACGGACGTGCCGGCGGGCCTGTGGCCGTGACCAGCGCCGCGCAGCGCCCCGCCAAATCGCTTCATTCCGCCGCGTAACGAGATAGGACGAGCCAATTTTGAAGCTAACCTACTTTGCCCCCAATTAATTTTCGAACAAAAATTTATACGCGACACATTTTCTTTTCGAAAGTACTAAAAAAATGTTACGATAAAAAACAAAAATTAACTAATATGGGGGAGAGATGGTGGAGGGGGGCGAAGGGTTGCTGGTCGCATGTGGCGCACACTTCACTCACCTTGAATTCTTTGCTCTCCCGGATCCGAACGGAGACTTGGAAGACGTCGCTAAGCGTCGGCAGCCCCAGCAGCGCGATCCGGTTCTCGGGCGTGTCCGGAATGGAGCCGAGGCCGGTGGCTGGGCGGCCGTTGGGCTGCTGCGCCTTCTGCTGGTGCAGCTGCTCCTGCAGCCGCTGCATCTGCAGCTGCTGCTGGCGGTGCAGTCGGCTGCCCGAGTCATCCTCTGCAACAGCAACAGGGCCGGGCCCCGGTCAGGCACGGGGACTGGAGTTACCTGCCGGTGGGCGAGCCGAGCTGAGCTTCCAGTCAGTTGCGGGGGAGAAGGCGCGTCCATGCTGAGCCCGGCTGGGCTGGGGACCGAGGCCGGGACCTCGGCGGAGGCCGCCCGGGAGGGAGGCAGCATGGCAGCGCGCGGCACACCCACGCTCCACGGGCTTGCCTACCTCCCAGGCGCCCCTTGCCGGCCGGCGCCGTGGGGGTCGTTGTTAATTTGGTGGACACGGTGCTCTGCATGATGGAGTGGAGTCCCAGTCCCCTCTCCACGCGCGCTCTCCATCCGCACTAATCCCCCCGCTCCCTCGTAAGGCTCCGGGAAATCTCGAGTTGTATCGCCCGGGCCGACTGCCGCACCCCAGCCGTGCCGCCGTGCCGAGAGGCTTCCAGCCCGCCACGCGCCGCAGCCTCCCTGGCGGCCTTGGGCCCGGCTGACGCGGCCGGCGCCCGACGGACCCGGACCCCCTGGAGAGCGGTCGGAGGCAGCTCACTAAGCCTGGCCCGTGCGCGTCATCGCCCCGCCGTGCTTCCGCCTCACTCACACACACGACGCCCCACTTAAACACCCCGCCGAGCCCCTGCAATTCCCCCCCCCCCGTGGACGCACGACTTCGACCCTCACAGTCACTTTACGGGGCGCAGAGCGCAGCCCCCGGCAGCCCCCGGCAGCTCCCGGCAGCCCCCGGCAGCCCCGGCACCCCCGGCAGCCCCCGGCAGCCCCCGGCAGCCCCCGGCAGCCCCCGGCAGCCCCCGGCAGCCCCCGGCAGCCCCCGGCAGCCCCCGGCAGCCCCCGGCAGCCCCGGCAGCCTCCGGCAGCCCCCGGCACCCCCGTGCATCCCACTCTCGACGAGAACTCGGGAATTAGTTCCCCTAGCCGGCGGCCGGCCACCTCCCATCCTTCCCCCACATACCCCGCCGCTGTCCAGGCCGACCCGGACCAGGCGGACTCTAGCCTGGTCGGGGACGGTCCGGAACCACAATGCAACGGGGAGGACAACGAGCGGACAGGACAGGCGGACAGGGCGGCCACGGCCACGGCCGCACCCACTCGAGGCGCTCATTTCCCTGCCCATATGCCCCGTGCCCAGCCGGGATTCTGGTCCCGGGCCGGAGGCAGCGCTGCAATTCTGGACACAGCGCGGGGGAAAAAATTAGTATCGAGAGAAGAAAATCGAGGACAAACACACATGTGGATTCGTATATATTTTTTCCGACGGTTCACTTTTGGAATATAAATAATTTTCCTTTACGGAGTATCCCCCGCTCCCCCCCCCCCCTCTCTCTCTCTCTCTCTCTCTCTCTCTCTCTCTCTCTCTCTCTCTCTCTCTCTCTCTCTTCTTCTCCTACGGTGGCACTGCATTAGGGGCGGAGTATTCTGGTCGACTGGCTCTTAGAACCTATTGATTTAGAACAATACCGCTACGGATGCGGGGGGCGCAGACCACTCCTCTGCGGTGAGAATCTCTCGCTTTCTGCTCCGTCAGGCCGGCAGACCGTAGGGCCGGGGGCCGGGGGCCGGGCCGGGCCGGGCGCGGCCCTCCTGCACGCCTAATAACGCTGGAACCCCATTAGGAGCCGTCCATAATACGCGTAACTCAGCGCCGCTGCCGTGCGTCACGTGACATGTGAACGAGCCCATCCCAGCCCTCACGTATAACGAAGCACCGTGAAGATGAGCGCGGCGGCGGCGCCGCGGCGGCACTCCAGAGCCCATACAGCCCCGCGGCGATGTCAGAATCCAGGCCAATGTCTGCCAATGATGCGGCGCGTAAATGTTTTACGGCCGCCGCCTGCCGCTCTAGCCGCGCGCACCTTGGGGGCCGCGCACAAACTGCGTGACGCGGCGTACCGCACCATCTGGGGGCCCGGCCGCATCCCTCCACGAGATGCCGCCGCGACAACGCCATTGGCTGACGTCGTGGCGGGGGGCGCGGGGGTGGCGGGGGCCGGCGGCCATTGGGGTCACGTGGCACGCGTCCTTGTCGCCGCTGTAAAAAAGGGGGGCCGTAACGACGCGAGCCGAGGCGAGGGTAACGACGTTTGTGTGTTTCCAAGGGGATCCTTTTAGATATCGCGGAGGGGGCCCGAGGGGTCTCGTCAGTCGCCGCCGCTCTTACACTGAGGAGGGGACGGAAATCAGTGACATATGCGCACGCTGAAACGGAATACTAAAAAAAAATATCCAATTTTTTTTTTTTTTTTTGGGGGGGGGAGGGGCAACAGGTGATAAATTATGAACAACACATGTGGCGATCGCTGTGAGTTTACTGTGCCGCCCACCTTGCGTCCTTGCGTGGACGTTTACTGTGACAACCCCGAAAACAGTCAGGCCGAGTCACTGGAGTCAAGCGCCGTCGGGCCGGGCCCCCGGGGAGGAGGGAAGGGACGGGGGCGCCACCTCGCGACGCGTGAAATACAAGGCGGTGCGTCTAATGGCCGCGACAACAGGCGCCGCGCCACCCTGGGCGTCACGGCCGGCATAATTAGTAATAACAAACACACACAGCACGGAGCTGAAGGCCGCCCCCTCCTTCCCCACCCCTTCGTGCCTCACCCGACCTCCCCACTCCTTTCCAGGCCCTCCTTCTCCTGCCGCTACTTGCGTCGATCATCACGGTTCACGCCACGCTCGTAATTCCACCCTCTAATAATTTCACGCGCCCAAACTCACAGCCGCACGACGACGCGTCTTCTCATTATCAGCGCGCCCCCCCCCCCCCCCTTCCCCCCCCCTCCTCTATCCCCGCCGTCACCTGCTAACAACGTATAAGGCCACGCGCGCGCGCGCAGAGGCGACGTGATTCCTAACCCGCTAGGTGATTTACGGCCGGGGAAAAAGTTAGCTGGGCGCCTCTCCTAGCCGCCCTCTCTCTCTCTCTCTCTCTCTCTCTCTCTCTCTCTCTCTCTCACCTACGTGCGCCTCACCCTGTCCGCCCCCTCCCCTCCCTTACGATATCCCACTTCAGAAGTTGCCGCCGACGCTGCCTCTGCTCTGTGCTCGGGCACGCTTAACCGTTCTAGGACAGTTCTTCGAGTTTTGAGGGAAAATAGGGATGTTTTGTGAGGTACAAGTACAGAGAGGGGGGGGGGGGCGTGTATATGGAGCAACTCTGATTGATATTGCGTTTATTCGTCGGCCAATAGAGAAGATTCAATGGGAGAACAATGCACGGAATGTCCGAAGCACATACGAATTTTGAACCCTAGAGGACTAAAACTACGACTACAAAACACGTGACACAAATTCGCCCGTGATTGGCCTTTGGGCAGCCTAGTTTTTTCTGAAGCCTTTCCTCTCCGCATGATTTCCTCGGCGTTTGCCCCGTTGGCGGCGGCTTGCACTCGCAGCGCGGTGTACACAAAGACCCGACACGACGCGACGCCTATCTCCCGCCCCTGGTGAGGCACCGCGGCTGTGTCCGAGGTGGGTGCAGGTGCTGCTGCAGGTGCAGGGTGCCGCCAGCCACTTCGCACGCAGCCAGAGCGTGCAGGGACAGCCGCTTGTTTACTGCCCCCCGGAGAGCGGCCTCGACGGCCACACATTCGTCATTCGCACGCTTGAGCTGACTCCGGCTGGCTCCGGCTGGCTCCAGCGGGCCCCACTGTCCTGCGGCCGGGGCCCCGCTTGCTCTGCACTGTCACACGTTAGCCATACACCGGTTAAGACGCTGATCTGGAACGATCAGTGTCCCAGGTTCGACTCTTCCCGCTGCGCCCTAACCAACAACTCTCAAAAAAATAAAAAAAATTGAATCGACTGGTCGCACAGTCGATTGATCAAGATTCTGTGTCGATTGCACGTAAAAATAGTTTAATTGACGCAGGATGTTGATCAAGGCGACATTCCGTAGTCGGTTCCATTTTTTTTTTTCTGAGAGTGGTAAATTTTCCCGGTGCTTCTTTGTTGTGCAGCTTCCGCTTCGGAGCCCCGCTGGAAATCTGTGGCGGAGGCGATAGCGCTCTGGGGCTGCGGCCTGTTCGCTGCGGCCTGTGCACCGCGGCAGGCGATGGGGTGCTGCTGGTTTATCGGCCGCTGGTCGGCATGGGGCCCTGTACTCTGTACGGCACGGTCCTCAAGCAGGGAGGTCCTCAGGTCTCAGGTCGAAGTGGGGGCGGACGGAGGCGGCGGCGGCGGCGGCGCGGCGCAGCAGCGCTCGTCAAGTGCAGCCACAGACCTCACTGTTGACGTCGGCGTCCCCAAGAGCCCCTGCGGTCCCCTGTGGTCCCCTGTGGTCTTCGCCGGTCCCGGCCCCACCCTCTGTACCTGGTTACACTGAAGTGTCAACACAACCCCGCCGTGCTCTGCGGTGCCTACCACCAAGGTGTTTGCCCCCCGCGGGCTGGATAGGATCCGGGTTTGGGTCCAACGGGTCCTCCCGGGACGTAAACACTGCGAAATGAAGACCGCAACGTGCTGAGGACTCGGTGAGCACTCCACGGAAACTTTCCTCGAGGGAGGAAGCGGGACGCCGAGAAAGACGGAAAAGGAGGGAGGGACAAACTTTTCCCACTTTCCTCTCTTCATAGCCTTGTTAAGTAGCAGCAGCAGCCTGATAGTAAACATTTAGTACTGTTACCTTCTCCTCACTATTTTTGCTGCTTTCAGTGCCGAGAAGAAGAAGAAGACAATCATCTGCATTCCAGGGGCCGCATGCGTCGTCCGGGCTCTGTCCAAGGTCACAAGGAGAGGGATGTGGGAGGGGGGCGGTGCGAAGCGAGGGGTTGCCCTGAGCGCACGCCCCGCCCCGCCCGGCCACGTGACGACGGGCTGGGGGGCGGGGGCGGCGGGGGGCGGCGCTCACTCACTCACTGGGGAAAATACGGCCTCTCCTCTCGTCCCGTCCCGCAACATAATGACTGTGAAGGCCCGGCCACGGCCTCGGCCACGGCCGCCCATGTCCGGGGAGAGAGCCGTATTATTTCGGGGCCTCGGACCGAAATGGGGACGAAACGAGCCCAATTCCTTTCCCCTTTCGCCACGCTGAGTCCGATCGCGTCCGCCGTCCGTCCGTCCCATCCGCCTTGGGGTGCCTTGAGGCCGGCCGACGGCAATGAACCGCACCATATGGTCGGTAAGGCCGGCGCACGGCCTCCGGCCGGCCGCCTACAATCCAGACGTGGCCACTATTCTATCCCTCCCTCCCCTCCGGCCCAAGGGTGGTTAGGTGACCCACCCCGACCCGCCCCCGCCCGTCTATCCGCAGGAAGTCCGCGCCGGCTGGTTTGCCGCCCCCGTCGGCCCCCGGCTCGGTCCTTCCGTCCACAGGTCTGCCGCGGCCCCACTTCTCCCCGCGGCGTCCGGCCCGGGACTTGGAAGTAGACGGCGTGCGGGTGGCCAAACAATAACAGGTGTTTCGGACGGCGCATGAGGAGGGCCCAGGCCCAGACGAGCCCAGCACGCGCCCCCCCCCCCCCCCGGAGCGCCGTGAGCGGGGGGCGCTTCACGACGGATCATCCATTATGAACGGCTTGTTAACAAGGCTTTTAGACGTCTCACTACCACGCGGCTGGGCTGCGCCCCACTTCCCCGCTTCCGTACTGTCCCCACCCCCCGGAACCTAACCACGCCTCTTCAAACTTAATTCCCTCTGGAATCCTCGCTTGATTTTATCATCACGGATGAGGGGGGCATAATTACGGACCGGAAGCAAATGAACACATGGCTGGGTAGGTTTTACATCGATGAAGGTTTCAAAAGTAGTTTAGGTTTGTAAGCGATTAAATTGTGCGTTCCCTTTGAAGCACTTTCGGCATTACAAGCTCGCAGCTGGACGCAATTATTCCTCTGCGCAACCATTTTAAAATGGACCTCTCAGGCCAAGGCGTTTATTTTAAACAAAGCAGATAGATAATCACAGAAGAGTTCGTTAAAATGTATGAAAACAAAAGATGAGTATAAAGCGAGACAAACACAATAAATACCGGTACTAGTGGCAGAGTACGAAGGGTGGCAGGTGGCAGAGTGCTGTAGGGTGTATGAATTGGATGGTCAAAAAGAGTTTCCAGATGTGCTGTGCCGAACAGGGGAAGAGGAACAAACAAGCTCTACGTCACTGGGCCCACGCACTGGAAAGCTCCAAGGAAAAAGAGCAACTGAAAGCGAAAACGATGCACAGTCTACATTCACCATTAACGACGAGAACGGAAGGAAATGGCTTAAAACACACAATCGTATACCAGAGAGATTAGATAACAATAAATACAGTATAGCAGATCACGCAAACCAGGAAAAACATTAAATCATAAGAAGAGAAAGGAAAGAAGGAAGGCACTGTGTTTAGCATGCACCACGATGGACAGAAAACTTTGGATATACGTTTCTAAAGATTTGGACCTCCAATTGAAACACTAACGAAGCAGGTGTCCCTGAAAGTGATTTGAATCCTTGTGCGTCCCCGTTGTTTCAATTATTTGTTCTGTAAAATGAGATATAAGTTGCATTTATTTCTGGCAAAAGTTTCACCGTAATGGTATCTTGACGCCACTTTCCCAGGGGAAGAAGTTCTTGTGTCGATATCTGATGACTGTACCCTCTGAACGGGTTTATATGAGAGCTGGTAGGTATCTGCTGCCCTTAACATGATATGCTAGAGGCCCATTAACGTAACCACGTTCTGTCGCGCTCAGACCTCGGCCGACAGACACTGTGTAAAGCTGGGGGGCTCACGGGGAGCCTTGGTGTTCCCATTGGCCAAAAGAGAAAGGAGAGAAGAAAAACAAAACAATTCGAAAGACGAATAAAAACACAGAAATACAAGCCTGGAAATTAGAAAGGCCACACACGCTATACTGTTACCGGCTGAACAGGATTTGAAACTTTTCAACCTTTGTTTCGGTACATCCCAACCATTTCCTTTATATATATTTTTTTATTCTTTTTTTTTTATTCTTTGCGCATAACGTTGCGTTTACGACTCAGTATTAAAAGAGCTGAGCAACAGCACCAACAGAAAACATAAAAATGGCAGCACTCGACACGAGATGACTTTGCCAACAACAAATTTATGCGACAAAGTTCAGCCGGGAACAGCATGGCAACGTCGTGTCCTTATGGCTACTCTACTAGAAGCGCACATAGAAGATCACACGCCAAAGACACAATGGTACCTTCAAAAACGGCCTTGATATCCTCGCCGTCATCTGTAACATTTCGGGGAATGACATGTCAGCTGGCACACGATCACACTTGACACTTTTCTTACGCTATGCTCTCACATTATGCTGGGTGGTCTTGAAATTGCAAATACATTCGCGTTCATACAAAGTCTATCCAAAAAATTATTGACTCTCAAAAATGTTGGCCTCTTGCGATATTTAGGAATTCAAAATAAATCGGTATTAACTCGCGCAGGCGCTTAGTTGACTGGGGCACACTGACCGGACCCCTGCCGCTGTACTCACCCAGGATGCGGGGGTCCCCTAACGTGACTTGGAAGCAAACGTCCTTCTCGTAGCAGCCCTCCTCGGTGATGTGGAGCGGGATGACTTTCCTGCGCAGAGACACAAAACGGTCGTCATGACAAGGGTAGGTATAGCTACAGCTGTGCAGTTATTGAATTTGGAACCGGCTTTTCGGTTGTTGGAATAACGGGTAGTTATCGATTAACCGATAAACCCTCTAGATAAACCGGCAGACAACTAGTGAACTTAAAACTAGTCAACTTTATTATCCGGTTATTCCTAAAAACCGTCCAGTTAACCGTCAATAATCATCAGTGGACAGTCAAAAACCGCTTCCTCGAACAATAGATTACTTTGCAAATCAGTAACTATACCTTGCCGCAATAACCGAAACCGACAACGAGTTAATCGGTAAACGCCGCACAGGCCTACGAACAGCAGCAGCGTTAAACCAGCCAACGCACTGCCAATGGGCGACTGCAAACAAACGTGGCGGTGTGAATAACAGCGTTGCAACTGCGCGTGAAAACATTCTCTCTCTCTCACACACACACACACACAAACAACACACACAACACACACACACACACTCACACACACATACGCACTGGCACGACGCGGGCATGCGCCCCCACCACCTACCACAGCCGCCCACGCAGTCAACAATGACGCACATAGAAGCGCGTCGCGGAACGTTTGTGTTATGCGCGTGGCGGCGGCGTGGCGGTGGCGTGGCGGCATGAGAGAAGCTTCTCTCATGGTGGCGGCAGCGGGGAGCGCGGGGGCGAGCGCACAGACGACAGGTGTCACTCGGGAAGGGAGGGCGGTTATTCGCAGTCTAGACGGTGCGAGCCCCGCCTCGCCACCTCACCGCCCCCTAAATGAAATCGTCATCATCAGATTTAATACCTTGCCCCGGCCCGGCCCGCCCCGGCCCGCCCCGCCCGTCCGCCGACCGCGCCCATTTCCTGAACGCAAGGGGTTGTCCCGCAGGAATCCTCCGCCACCGCCGGCACCCCCACCCCTACCCCTTCCCCCGCTGCTGACACCCCCACGGCGTCCCCTGGGACATGCGGCAGGATGGGGACGAATTTCCTCGCCGGGATGGGCCGTGCTGACCCGACAACAAAACGGGCCCGGGGCGACAGGGGTGGTGGGGGGCGGCGGGGCGATATATCAACATGGAGGAGACGCACTGCCGCCATGGCCGCGGCGCAGGCGGGATCAGGACCCAAAGAGTCAATAGATTCCCGCCATGCGTCGCGCGCATCCTCCCAGGCGGCCAGGATGGCGACGGCGAATCATCGCCAGCGTCCCCGCCGCGTCATCGATCACCGCGGCCGTCAGCATCGTCATGAGTCACCGTCATGAGGCCCGGCCTGCCTCCCGGAGGCCTGTGGCTCCCATCCGGGTGTGTTTGCCGTCCCCCGGACTATGTCCACAGGAACATGTTGATGCCGTGAGGCTTTCGGCTGGCTGCCGGGGGCGTCGGGGGGCGGCGGTGGGGGCGGTGGCGGGCCTCGTAGGGCCGCGGTCCGCAGCAAGGATGAGTGTAAATCGAAAAGACGGCGACAGCGGCACGGCCTCAGCCCTCCCGCCATGTCTCAGCCTCCACCCTCCATCACACAGCTGCCTCGCCCGCCTCGGCCTCGCCCCGCTCGGCCCGGACCGCATAACCCATGAGGCGCAGGCGGAGCGCAGCCCCAGGCCGGGGCTGGGACCGGGGCAACAAGGGACGCTCTGCCCGGCCTGAGCCGTGAGCCGTGCGCCCTGAGCCGCCGCCCTGCCTGAGGCGGACGAGACGAGCGTGCTCCTGGAGGCGAGGGGCTTAGGTGTGTAGGGTAGGGCCAAATACTATTGGCTCTGCAAATTTTATTTAAACAAGTCATGCTTCGACCCGACAAAATCGTGGACGCACTTTAATGGACGATCCGAGGGGTGCATCACGTATGGCAAAGATTTGGTGGACATAAGTTCCTTCCGTACGTGGCCGCTGTACTCGGCTATCCGAACCTGCCAGTGCCAGATTCAGATGTCCGGGCACATTCAGTCAATTGGGACTAAAGTCACAATAGAAAATTTTCAGGACTGATGTAAGCATAGCCCTGGTTGCCTAGGCGCGGCACAACGCATCAGCCCTGGCGGTAGCATTTTTGCAATCATGCTAAACGAACTTAAAAATGTTCATGTTGCTTTGGGAGGCAGAAAATTTTGTAAACACAAACGTTGGTTACTGAAAATATGAAAACACAAACTGCACTACCTCTTCTTTTTCATCCATTTAATTTTCCAACCTAACAATGTGCGCCCGGGATGATCCCCAAACCCAAAGGCGCTGTTCTCAAAGAAACGAACACGAGTGCCCCCATTTTTTGGCATTTTACCCCGGATCCGGGATTTCATCACGCGGAACCGGCAGGCTCATGCGATGGCACCGGCAGCGGGGAAAGGGGGGGGGGGCGGCAGAAGGTGCGGCCGCGGCAGGGTTGGGGCGCGGGCGGCGCGGGCGAAGCAGCTGCTAATATTAGATTCCATCACGGCGGGAACAATGCGGCGCGGCGCGGGGTCTGGGCTGGGCGGGGACAGGAGAGAACTTCCTCGTCCACTCTTAGATCCGAGTCTTCCAGCCGTCGCCGCTCCGCCCCCGCGCGCGGCAAGGACAGACTGATTCAAATTCCGTCTCTAGAGGGTGTGACTTTTATAGAGCAAACAGCCGCGAGCACGCAGATCATCTCGGACCCCCTCCCCCGCGGCCCGTGTGAGGACGGCCCCCAAAGGGCGCGCGGGTGGTCGGCTGCCGTCTCACCGCCTGCCCTTTCAGCCGGGGCCGCCCGGCACAGGGCCTCCCGCAGAGCCCGGCAGCCCAGCACAGCCCAGCACAGCCCAGCACAGCACGATGAGGCGGCGGTCACAAAAAGGGTCCGAGCTCCGAGCCGGGCGCGGGCCGAGCTAGGAAGGCCCTGGCGGACGGTGCGTTAAAAATAGCCCATCATTCCCGAGACATGATATGCCGTAAAGCCGCCTTCACGACGAGTGGACCCTTATCGCACAGATTTCCCTCTTTATGCGGGGAGAGGTTGATCCGCGGCGCGGCCTGCGATCACAGCGCTGCGCAGCCGTGCGGCCAACCCACACACTAATAGCGCCCCCGGTCCGTACGACCGTCATCAGTGCCCGGCCCACGATGGAGATTTTCAGGAGAAAAAAAGTGACAACATTTTTTATACGGTCTCTCTCTCTCTCTCTCTCTCTCGCTCTCTCTGTCTCTCTCTTTCTGTCTCTATCTCTGTCTCTCGCTCGCTCTCTCTCTCTCTCTCTCTCTCTCTCTCTCTCTCTGTCTCTCTCTCTGTCTCTCTCTCTGTCTCTCTCTCTCTCTCTCTCTCTCTCTCTCTGTCTTTCTCTCTCTCTCTGTCTCTCTCCTGTCGCTATCCCTTTTCCGAGGGTGCCATGACATTCCACCACAACCACCACCACCGCCGTCGTAAAAAAAAGTGAAGGAAAATGTAATTAATGAAATTCCCTCGCATCGCGAGCTCCGCGGGTATAACTTTTTCACTCCTCTTTTTCATTTTCTTGTCCGGGTCATCCATAATGTAGGAAGTCCACGCAGCTGGACCCTTCCTGTGCGTGTGGGTTTTTTTTCGCCCCCCCCCCTCCCCCGCGGCCCCACCCTCCGGTTCCCCACATGTGGCCTTGAACCGCACATGTGTGTGAGTGAGTGTGCGAGCGGTCGTTTTGCTGGAGATTACAGCTTTGCACCGACTACCAGGTGGAAGAACTGCCGGCCCGACTGTTCTGTCTGGGACAGCGGATAAAAAACAGCCCCCTTTACGAGTTGTGTGTGTGTGTGTGTGTGTGTGTGTGTGTGTGTGTGTGTGTGTGTGTGTGTGTGTGTTAGAGGGCGTTGCGGGGTGGTGGCTTTGCTCGAGAAGAAACTTATGTCTACCACGCTGCGTTTAGCCCAGCCTACCCCCGCCCCGTCTCCCACGTGAAACTTTCCTAGAGAGGGGAACACAAACCATATACCCTCAGATATACCATGCGCTGTCACTGCGGCCCGTTGACAATGGGCCCTCTTTTCATCGCGCGCAGAACAACATCGGACGACGACGGCGCACCAAGTTTCAGCGCGACGACACAAACTCCCGCGCTGCGGAACATAACAGAACGTCGGTCGGCCGGCTGGGGTGTCAACGGGGGAGGCTTGGTGTGGCTTGGTGCCGCTGCCGCCGCCGCCGGGTGGCCACGGCCCCTTATTGGCTGCACTCTCCTCAGCTTGTCACTTAGGACCTACATCCGTCCCCGGCAGGCCCGAAATTCAATTAGAATTCGCTCGGAAGAACGGCGAGGGACACTGCGAAGGACAAGTTGTGTACTTCCGCCTCACGGAGCTGTTGAGACGACGGGCGGGGCGGGGCGGGGCGGCGGGGCCCAGCGCCCGGCCTCGGCCACTCCAACGCAGCTAATAAACCCGGGGCTGCTTACCCCATCCATGTATACGGTCCGCGGGTCGATAACGCGGCCGGAAGAAGGGGTGGAAAAAGAAAACGTCAATGAAAAAGGAAATGAGGAAAATAATGCTGCCGATGACGTCATCTGATGAACTTGATCACCGCCGACGCACGATAAAGAACGGTAGAACTGCCGCCGTAGCCGCGCCAGGTTTGATGGGGCGCGCATCAGCGAGCGACAGGAGCAAGAAAAGGAAAGCGGAAGAGAAAGAAATGGAAAATAAAGAGAAAAGGAGGGAGAACGCAATAACGGGACCGGCAAAGAGAGTAATCCAAACGGTACGGTGCGGCCTGAGAGAACGTTCGTCCCGTCGACGGCCTCACGTTTATAGGCGCACCGTTACAGTTCCCAGGGAGTCTCTCACTCTCCCGCTCCCTCAGCTGCTTTGCCTCCCTGAAATCCTCGTGGAAAACACACCGACCTTTCTGTAAGCACCCCTTTTCCCTCTCCCCTGTCCCCTCTTCTCACAACGCGCGCGCGCGCGGTAAGCCACACGCCTGCCTCAAGCTCGTAGTGCGTGTGTGTGTGTGTGTGTGTGTGTGTGTGTAAGTCTGTGTGTGAGAAGGGGGGATGCTGAATGGAGGGAGATGCAGAGAATATATAAGATGAGAGTAAGTGGGACATCGCCATCGTACCTCGGATCTGGGGAACTGAACCACCATACCAGCACAACGCACTGCATTTAGTGCGGCAGGCGCGTTTACGGCATCCATCGGCCCGAGCCAAGCTTATGTGGTTGTGGCCTGATCAGGATTGATTTCAGTATCGCGGCCCTCCTGTATCAGGACTGGGGAAGGGGGACGGGGAGGGGTAATAATGGCAATGTGCAGAACCCCCATCTCGAAGCGTTTACGATCACGTGGACCGTTGGCGGTGGCAAGAGCTCTCTCTCTCCCTCTGTCTCTGTCTCTGTCTCTCTCTCTCTCTCTCTCTCTCTCTCTTGCTGCGGTGGGTGTATGGTGCACGCAACATATCTCTCTCTCTCTCTCTTTGTTCATGTTGCACCCCCCTTCGTTACGACGCATAACAGCCCCGCATGATCCATGTACGGCCCGTCGTCGCGCTGACACCGGCAGTTTGAGGTGGGGAACGATGGGTAGATGAAGGGGGGCCCCCGCGGGGTGGGGGGGGGGGGGGGGGCGAAGCCGGTGCAGTGCTCGCATGCAGCATACGACACTACTCGTGCAGCCAGCAGCCAGGACGGCGGGCTGGACTGGGCTGGGATAGTCTGGCGCACAGCAGACGCCGCCACCTCCACAGCCTCTGCGCGGGGCCCGAAATACTCTCGCCGCGCTCCCCGCTCTGCTCTCTCCCTGCGGCCGGAGCGGGGCGAGCGGGGATCCTCCCTCCCACGCACGCACACACACACACACACACACACACACACACACACACACACACAAGCGGCACACCTCACTCCGTTTTACACCGTGCTTACGCCTCACTTCTCACTAACGTCTTCGTGTAAAGTTAGGCAAAACTGTTTCCTTTCCCCCAGGAGGAAAGCCCTCTGGTCGTACTATACTCTGCTCGTGCACACACATTGTTTCAGAGTGCTGTGCCCCTCGGCCCGCGGGCACACGCACACACACACACGCACGGACAGGACCGCGGGACCGCGGGTCGGAGGACCGGATGGAAGTATCGGAATTAATTAATTCCGTATCCCCGCTGCTGAAAGGTTAATTTATCGGCTCCGGGCAGTGGGGGGGGGGGGAGTGGTGCAGGGGGTGCAGGGCAGCGTCCGCGGCAGTGGAGGGTAGGGGAGGGGGGGGGGGGTGCCAAGAATTCCTGTTAGCGCGGCGGGGGCCGGGGGGGGGGGGAGACGGCAGAACACCGAGATTGGAGAAAGACTACTATTTGGCCGGGGTGGTATCGGGGGTGGAGGCCGGGGGGGGGGGGGGTTGGGGGCATCGATTTCCTTGCAACTTTCCTCGCAGTAGTGTGTAATTTCGAAAGGCAGGAGAGTCGCGCGAGTTTGTTCCCGGTCGGCTCGGAATGGCTGACTGGACGGCCAGCACAGCAGGAATGGCCTGGATCACGAGCCCGATAGCCCGCACTGGAACTGGGCGTCCCGTCCGGGCCTCGGCGAGCCCCGCCGGAAGACATTCGGACCAACAGAATGGCGGCAGGTAGAAGGAATCACGGGCGTCTGGCACGAACGGCAAGCGCCCAGTAGCGGATCCAGTAGCGGCTTCAGGGGGAGGCAATGTCATGCTTTTTGCCTACTTACAGGCGGAAAAGTTACGCCGGTTGCCTACATTTCCGGCGCCCTTCTGAGGCCCAGGGGGGGGGGGGGGGGGGGGGGCGACGCCCCCATCGCCCCCCCCCCCCCCCTGTATCCGCGCCTGCAAGCGCCTGCGAATGCCAGGGTAGGCCATCCCGCACGACACGCGTGCACGTAAGAGTAGAGATTGCCTACCCGCCAGGCGCCGTGCGGCACACTCAGACAGGAGCTGTATGAGGATGAGGCGGCGTTATCTGCTCACAGTCAGTCGCCTCACCTGCGAACCCTGGGAGTGGGAGTGAGAGAGCAGTAGTGGCAGGGGTCCCTGGGGAGCTCAGGCCCAGACTGTGTTCCCCTGGGGAGCTCAGGCCCAGACTATGTTCCCCCTGGGAGCCACATGCCGCACGTCATGGTCAAGCGGGAGCCCGCAGAGCTCGGCAGAGAGTGCGTGGGGCCGTGGGGCCATGGGGCCGCGGATCCGTGGGGCTCGTGGGGTTCGTGGGGCCGCGGGGCTCGTGGGGCCGTGTTGCTCGTGGGGCCATGGTGCTCGTGGGGCCATGGTGGTCGTGGGGCCATGGTGCTCGTGGGGCCATGGTGCTCGTGGGGCCATGGTGCTCGTGGGGCCATGGTGCTCGTGGGGCCATGGTGCTCGTGGGGCCATGGTGCTCGTGGGGTCGTGGGGACGTGGGGCCGTGGGGCCGTGGGTCTAGTGGGGCCGTGGGGTGCGGTACACCACGGGTGTGTGTGTGTGTGTCTTTCTGTGTGTGTGTGTGTGTGTGGGCGCTAGTGAGCTGCGGCCCGGCCTGCGGTCTGCCTGTCAGGCGCACACTGCCCGGCGGCCCGGCGGCCCGGCGGCCCCAGGTGGTGCCGTTCTTACCCGTGTTGCGTGCCGAGCACGGCCAGCAGCGCCCCGCATGCAGAGAGCCCCTCTCGTCGCGCACGCGCAGACGGCGCGTATGGAGCGCGTGTGCTGCTAGCGGTGCATGCGGATCAGCGGTGCGCGCGGCGTGTGCGGCCGACCGCCGAGCCGACCGCCGTATAATCCGCAATGGGCTCTGACATTTCATGCATACTGAGAGCCGGCGGTGGCACAGGGGCGGCCCAGATGCGGCCCATGCGGCCCGGCGCGGCGTCTGCGAGTCGGAAGAAGGTTTTACTGTCACGGCCAGACAGACGGCCTCGCCTCGCCTCGCCCGGCTGCCGGCCCCTCCGGCCTCGCCTCCTCCCTCACCGTGATAAACAGGACGGTATAAGGAAGGCGCTGACACAGGAAACCGTGTGCCGCGTGTGTCAACTATCACACTTTTCCTTTCCGAGGTGGGCTGCAGAGTGCCCCGTGCAGAAGCTTGTCCGCCGTGCCCTAGGTCCTGCGCTCCGTGCTGCACTGCCGGCGGCCCGCCCTGCCCCGCCCCACCCCGCCCAGGTCCCTGCCCTACCCCAACCCGGTGCCGTGGTGTGGGCGTGGTCGGGCTCGGGGGCTGCTGGGCCGGGCCGGGCCGGGCTGCTGGCCTGGTATGGTGAATTGCAAAAAACTTATCGGTCTTCGCAAGCCGTACGACGGCACTGGCACCAGGTGGCCTGCTGCTGTCCCCTCTCTCTGTCAGGGGCCCCGTGAGAGGAGAGGGGAGGGGGCGCTATGTATAGCCGTGTACACGATTGCGGGCACCGGCCGGCCCGGCCGCCGGCTGGAGGGCGGCGGACTCGGGGCGGCTGGGGGACAATAAGGGGGGACACCGACACGGACACCGAATACACCCAATATGGCGGCCCAGTAAACCAGCTTCGCACGCGAAAAACTTTCCCGCCCACGAATATATTCAATTTAATCAAATCTGAAGTGACGTGCAGCGCAAGTATACAACGGTGCGTATCCGATATCTGAACGCAAAGTCACCGAATTTGCACGAGAGCGGTTATTTTTTGTTGTTTTTTTTTTTTGTGCAGCCTGTGTCTTCTGAGCCGGTGGGAGCCGTACCGGGGACCGCACCGGCGCTGCCTCTGGCACGGCTCCCAGAAATGTGTGGACACTCGCGGTGCATGCGTGCGTGGTGGCGTACCCGCCGCCGGACAGCCCGGCTCGACACAGCACAGCACAGCACAGCTGACGGCTGACCCAGTGCACCGCTAAACCGGTAGGGCACGGCAGGGCACGGCATGGTTGTGCTCTGCTGTCACACTGTGGGGTCAAACATCACAGGGGGCACCGGCACCGCTGCCGTACCGTCAGAGGTCATTGCCCCCCCCCCCCCCCCATTTTCCCTCCCCACTTTCCAATCTCAGCCCGATACGTTTTAGTCGGCTGGCAAGATGACAAGCGAGCGTC
The DNA here is from genome assembly GCA_038380765.1 of Odontothrips loti. NCBI lineage: Eukaryota > Metazoa > Arthropoda > Insecta > Thysanoptera > Thripidae > Odontothrips > Odontothrips loti. The sequence goes on from CM076247.1 coordinate 13,902,978, forward strand.
CCTGCTCCTGTTGGCGGGAGTGGGAGGAGGAGGACGAGGACGAGGAGGGGGAGGGGGGTCTTTATGACTCTGACGGTGACGTAACCGGCGCAGCTGACCTTTGCCGAACGTACGACGCAGAGGGTGGTGAACCGCGGGCGGGGGCATGCAACGAGTCTAACGTGGGGGATATCTAACATGCTGGTATTGCTTAAATTTTCGAAAGAGAAAAAGAAGAGGAAAGAGAGAAAATAAAGGGGGGGGGGGGAATACGGTCATGATAAAGCACACGCCCGGACGCATAGGCGTTTTTTTTTCTCACGCATTGTATGCTGCGGTGACTCGGCGTAAAGGTGGTATACAGATTCTCACCCCCCCCCCCCCCATCCTCCTACTGTGGGACAAGATGATGGCAGCGCAGCATCCAACCCCCTTCCCCTCTCCTTGCTACACCGTCTATGGAGCTGACAGTTTCGCAGCCGTGAATGAATCACGGGGCCATACACGCCATGCATGCAGGCAGGCAGGCAGGCAGGCAGGCAGACGTGCCCGCAGCAAGAAGGATGGTAACGCACGAGATTTCGGGGTACTGACAGCGCAAAAAAACGAATTTCGGGCCAGAAAGGCAAGAGAAGGAAGAGGAAGAGAAACGAAACGACGGAGAAGAACACGTGAGAAGGATGGCAGTGGTGGAAGCAATGTCCGGTGGCCACCCCCGCAGGCGCGGATCCAGGACCGGCTCTTGGAGGGGGCGATGTACCACTTTTTGCCTACTTACAGTAACAGGCGGCAGGTTTCGCAGGCTGCCTGCCTTCAGGCGCCCTCTGGGTGCCGTCTGGGCTCGACGGGCGGCGTGGCTGACCTTAGCCGGGAGCCAAGCCGCAACGTGGCAAGCCGACCGCACGGCCCTGAGCTCGGCTTCCAGCTGCTTCCAGTCGCTTCCAGCTACTTCCAGCCGCTTCCAGCTGCTCCCAGCTACTTCCAGCCGCTTCCAGCGCTACGCCGCTACGCCTCGCCACCGCACGCCCAGCCCCTCGCTCTTTTCAGAGCACGTCTCGATCTCCGTCGTGGCAGCCAGAGAGCAAGGGCACGTTCAAAGCGACCTGCAGCATCGTCCTCGTTCGCACCCCTTCTCCTCCTCCTCCCCAACCCTCAACTTTATATTTTTTTCTCCCGCACACGATCTCTCTCCATCCCCCTTCCCCCTTCTCGCTCCCCCTAGGGAAACACTCGGTCCGTCTCACTCAGGGGGGCGGCGACACGCTAGCTTCATTTTCTACCCCTTTTAGTTTCTGCTTTTTATGCGGAGCCGCTTGGGGGCCATGAAGGCCGACAATTTTCTGCCGTTTTGTGCGTTTCAACGGTGCGGTCCGGCATTTTCCACCCTTACTGGGCCGTTGAAACACCGCAAGACGAACGCCGTGTCGTATTATGTTGGCGCTTCCGGCGCTGCGACAGGGCGGGGCGCGGCCAAGGCGGCCGACGGCAAACGGCAGTGCAGCAGTCAAGTTTGCATGCAGATCGTCCGGAAGCGCTGCTAATGAAAACGTCAAGTATCGTGAGGCGTGCTGCGCCGTGGAGGCGAGGCGAAGGGGAGGACGCGCGGCCGCGCCAATGGCGATGCGCTCGGCCCGACGCCGTGTACCTTTTAGACAAATTACCATAACCCATCAGAGCGCATAAGAGCCACTGAAGCGACTCAAGCATTTCCCATTGTTTCCGCAATCAATATTGATGGCCCTGGGGAGGGGGGGGGGCGGTATGAAAAACTTGGTAAATCAGCCCGCGACGCCCTACACAGGGAGCCGACGGGCAACACAGGAAGGAGCCATCAGTTAGCGACGCCTGCCTTTTTCGGTGAGAACCCGAGGGGTCCGGCAGGGACAGCGTAGCCTCGCAGCCTCGCAGCCTCTGCTCCTGGCTCTGGCCCTGATTGATCGTCTTCCGTTGGCCGTGCAGCAGCAGCAGCAGCAGCAGCAGCAGCAGCAGCAGCAGCGGGGCAGCGGCACGGGGTGTAGCGGGGTGCGGTGCTGCCGGCCCCGGCGGCCATGGCGTCAAGGCCACCCCGCGGTTGTTCCGTCCTCGCAATAATTAATAGCATCGATTGACAAGAACAGAACTGAAGCGAACGGATCCGTGTCCACGTTCGCATTTCATGTTACAATGTATCTCAAGGCAAGCAGTAAATTTGGTTCTGAGAACCAAAATTTTGTTTGGGGAACCATTTGTTTAGTTGCACCAACCAGGAGCTCCAAAAAATAGATGCGTTGCCGGGTGAAACCTTTTTGTTGCAGCAACTGACTTTTCGTTATTTCAGCTAACAAAAATAGTTTCCGCCAACAAAAAATCACTGCTTGTCTGGAAATCAACTGAAAAATTAGTTGCGACCACCGCCACCGGCCGCTGGCCGCCGAGCCGCGAACCGCGGACTCGACACTCGACGCGAGTGCCACCGTCGAGCCGGAGCCGGAACCGGAGCCGGAACCGAGTCGAGGGCCGGTGATGACGGCGGTGGCGGCGGCGGCGCGTTAAATATTCTCCACGACTTCCCCGTCAATACTTTCAAGGCCTCGCCCCTCGCCACGCCCACGCGGACGCGCCGTACCTACCCCCCGCGGACCCGGTGGTGCTTACGCCTGTACGTGCGGGGGCTGATATATCTTAGGGGCTGTTCACATATTACGTGACACTTACAGGGGGCAGGGAGGTCTTAAATGCATGGAAAGGTTAGGTTAGCCCCGTGACAATGTGGGGGGGGGGGGGGTAAAAATATTGGCCAAAAAAGCGTGACGTAATATGTGAACAGCCCCTTATTGACCGCCCCGATCCCAGGAGTCCCGCGAGGCCCGCCGTCGCCGCCGGCGCTGTCCGCTGCCTGTTTGCCGACCCCTACTCTGCCGACAACGTGTCTGACGGGTTCGTTGGGAGCTGTGTCGGGCCGGGCGGCCGGCGGCGCGCTGCCGCTCTTTAAAGGCCGCCGCCGCCACGCCGCGGCCCCCGCACATTACAGGGATAAGGTCCTCGTTTCCTCCTCGGGTTGCCCGTGGTGAAAGGAAAGGAGGGAGAAAATCGTAGCCGTCAGCCCGCCGCACCGCGCACCGTCCGCGCACCCTGGCGGAGGCCGTTGAGGTCGCCATGAGGCCACACTACTTAAGCTCCGCACGGCCCGCCCTGCCCTCGTGCTCCACTGCCAGGACACGCCAGCACGGGAGCGTGTAATTACGAGCACGATCAACGCCTCTCCACCTACCTACCTCCACCTGCTCTGCCCTTCGCCCTTCACGCCCGGCACCCTTTCTCTCTCTCTCTCTCTCTCTCTCTCTCTCTCTCTCTCTCTCTCTCTCTCTCTCTCTCTCTCTCTCTCTCTCTCTCTCTCTCTCTCCCCCCCCCCCCTCTCTCTCATGCCACCCCGTCCTTTTCACCCGAATCCCATCTTTTCTCACCCCTTCATCTCGTTGTCTTCCGTGTACTACTGTCTGTGCCTTGGTCCGGGCGTCGTCTATAAAGTACGTCCGAATATGTGCCGACAGCTGTAACAAGGGATGAAATTCGCTAAAATCATACTTGGTGTGACCCCAAGGGACCCCACAACAAAAGAGAAGTTTGGAAAAGATTCCTGCTGGATTTAGAAAAACTGGTATTCGTTATCCTCTCACTCAAAATGTATGTGTTTTTCCGAATTTAGCAGAATTTTTTCCCAGACTCCCAGACTCTTTTATTTTAGGTGCCCTTGGGGTCACCCCAACTGAGATTTTAACCCTTCCAAACAAAGCTGGGATCCTTAATTTACAACACTCCAGGGTCAAAAATAAATAAATAATAAAGCCCACAGCGAGCGCGATAGCGCCTGTGGATGGTAGGGTAGGCCAGCCCGCACGACACACCCGCATGGAGCAGACATGATTGCCTACTTAGCAGGCGCCCTGTGCACTCAGACTGCCTCAGCCGCAGCCCCCGTCGGCCGGATGCCACAACGGCAACATCAAACTTTTGCTGTGGCGGCCTCCCTTTTTTCCCCCTCACGCCTCACGTGCCGGGATTACGTCATAAAGCGCGGGGGGCTTACAGAGTGCCCTTCTGGTGAACCCGACCGCGGCGCCACCTGGCGACCGCGGGGCGAACAACGCACGGAACGCGGAGAATTAACCCCCTCACGTGGCCGACGACGGCCACTACTCACTGCACTCTCCGGCCGGCCGTTCTGTCGGGAGCGTAAAGCCGCGACCCAACCGCACGCCACATGTACGTGACCAGATAGTACTATCAAAAGCTTAGACCGGCCTTTTAGACACAGCCATCAGACTGAGCAGTTCTCGGGCTATCAGAGCTGCTGTCAGAAAATCAGACATTGCTGTCAAACTTTCAGACATGTCTTTCAGGCTTTCAGATTTAATTTTCAGACACTCAGGAAATCTTCCAGACTTTCAGAAAATCTTTCAGACTTTCAGAAAATCTTTCAGACGTTCAGGAAATTTTTAAGACGTTCAGGAAATCTGTCAGAATTTTCTGATAGGATTTACACGAGTGTCAGTATTTCGGCTCGCGGATCAAATAGTGCAAGCAGAGAGCAATGACAGAGACCGCGGCTAGACCCCCTCCCCCTCCCCCCTTTCCGAATCACGACAGTCGATAAGCGTCCACTTAGGGACCGTACCCATATTACGTGACCGATTTTGGGCCACTATTTAACCCCCCCCCCCCTCCTCGTGACGGGATAACCTGACCTTTCCATGTATTTGAGATAGGGCGTAGTATTTGGCTTCGACTCCCCCCCCCCAAGAAACAAAAAAAAAAAAAAAAATTAGGTCACGTAATATGGGTACGACCCCTTACTGCGCCCCCACGCTGCCATGCCGTCTTAGCAGCCCCAATTTAATGGCGCGGGGGAGGGAGCGGCGGGGGGGGGGGGGGGCAGCAGGTCAGACCGCGGCGCGGCTTGACACCAGCAGCGGTCGCTCTAGCGGCACAAAACGGTTTTGCCACACCTTTCTGACGGCGAAGGAGAAAGGTGTGGGAAAGAGCACCACCGCCGCCAGTAAAGGGTGCGGGGGGGGGGGGGGGGGAGGGGGGCCACCGTGCACAAAGAGAGCCGCGCTGTTGTCGCGAGGCACTAACCGAGATTACATTTTCATTCGGACTTTCCTCGCAAGGGACGGCTTCCCTGCCGCCCTGCTCCGCCCCGCTCTATTGGGCCTCCCCCCCTCCCCCTCTCGCTCTGCAGTAGGCGGAGCCGGGCCCGGGCCACACGGCCGGGGAGAAACGGAGAGAAACGAGAAATGAAGCACGTTGGCCGAGGTGTACATCACCGCATTTTAAACGCTCCACTTGCCTGATGGCGCTTCCCGTTCCGCGCGAACGCTCCCACAGCTCAGCTCACGACGCAGCCCCGGAGCCGGGAGAAAGACAGAAGAGAGGGAGAGGGAGAGAGAAAGAGACGACAGCGCGTCTGCCATCCGTCTTGCTGCCCGCGCACCTGCCCCCCCCCCCCCTCTCCTTTTTCTCTGCCGACAAGAAACCCTTTTGCAGGCGTGATGGCCTCTTCCTCTTCCTTTGCCAATCACAGCCTTGCTGAACAGGACCGAGTGGGGCCGGCGTCAAAGCCAGAGCGGGGAGGAGTCAGTCGGTCCTCACAAGTCACAGTCCCGGACGAACCACACGCGTGCAGCAAAAACACACATCTCCGTCAAGTCAACTTGTCTGCCGACGTCAAGTTCCTTAAGGTAAGCAGGAGGGAGCGCCAGCGGGGCGCCTTGAGGGAGGGATCAGCAGGAGGAGCTTCCGTACGACAAAACAACAGAAGGGAGGCGAGCGCGGCCTCGCGGCGCCCTGTGGCCCTGCCCTCTGCCCTCTGCCCTCTGCCCGCCTCCCGCCTCCAGCCAGCGCCCTTGCCTCCCCTGCCGGGCCAGAAAGCTTTGGCTAGAGTTTAGTTTGGGTCTCTGGTTCGCTCGGTCGGGTCGGGCCGGGCCGGGCCGGGCGCTGGGACGGGAGCGGACCCAAATTCAGGTGCGGGAGGTGTTCGAGTGGCGAGGGTGGAGGCCGAGCCCAGCCGAGCCGAGCCGATTCGAGCCGAGCCGAGCCGCATTAGAACTCGCCAAGTCGTGTGACGGGCAGCGCTCGCGGCAGCGCTCAGCTCAGCCAGAAGTGGGGAGCGCTTGCCTCGGCGGTAGCGGCAAGCGAGGCAAGCGGTTTCCCTCCAAACTTGTACCGCAAAGCTCGGCTCTCTCGCTTGACGCTGTGCTCCGCGCTCCGCCTTCGCTCGGGGAGGCGGGAGGGGGGGGGATGTCCCCGCGGAGTTAGTAGCGCCACGGACAACAAGACGTGGGTGTGGGAGTGCCGCGGGTGGCGAGTGTTTGTCCCGACGGACTCCTGCAGCATTAATTGACACATGACGTCATTTGGCGCTGGCTTGGCCCCTGTCTCCAGCTCGCTGGGACACGGCCTGGGCTCCCGTGGCACCCTTGGCACCGTCCCCCGACGCTCATCCATCCCTCTGAGTTCGAGACGGTACTGCGGATTTCCCAGCCGTTCCGGTCCGCCCCACCCCTACCCTCACCCGCGCCCCCACCACTCCGCTTTCGTCTGCCACCTGCAGCGGCACGGCCGCCCCCACAGCCCCTCAGCCCCCCATACAGACCGGCTACCCTGCTGCTAGGCCTGGCTTGCCGTTGGCCTGCCTGCTGGGCCCAGGCGCGGCTTGGCACGGATCGACTGGGAAAGGACTGTGTTGTGTGAGCCGCGCGGCGCCCCGCGAGCCCCTCCCCTGGGGCCCCCCAGGGGGTCGTGACCGACACAGCACCCCCATCTGGGCCACCTGGAGCCCCCCGGCGCGGCGGCATCTGGGCCGACGAGTCGACTGGGCGCGCTGACTTGGACCGGACTAGCCGCGGGATAAGGCGCTGCCACTGCTGCCGCCCCCGGCCCGCCGCCGGCCCGCCCCCGGCCCACCCCGGCCCGCCCCCGGCCGGCTTCATCAGCCCGTCCTCGTCTCGCCGAGCGCATTCCGTCGAGGATTCCATCAAGCAGCGCGGGGGTGGGGGGTTGGGGGGGGGGGGGGGGGGGGGGGGGGGGTGAGGAGGCGGCGGACTGTGGAGGCCGAGGGGAGGCCGACTCGTATACTACTCCCGACACGCTCCAACAATACCATATACCATGTGTATCATTGGCCCCGGGCAGTTTCGGTTTTAGGCAGTCCCGCAAAGCACTATCTCCGTCTCTTTCTGTCTCACGCGTCTGGCCGAGCCAGAAAGAGACGCATATAGTGTGTTGCGGGACTGCCTAAAACCGAAACTGCCCGGGGCCAATGATACATCTGGTATATAATACTCCATAATACTTATAACATATCGTCCATTATAATACACAATATGCTGAAATTTTTTTTATCAAAAATAAGGACTTCTAAGCTTAGAAAACTTATTCTACTCCGCACAAGACCCAACCCAGTCAGCCACCCCTCGGTGGAGGCCGGGCAGACGGACGCTGTGGAGCCCAGACCAGACCAGAGCGCTGCCAACGCCGACAGCGAAACTGCTACCTCTTATATTGTTCTACGCGTGTCGTGCCGATCGGCGTAATGAAATGAAGGCGTACCCAACCCAGACACTCAGACCAACACAAGTGCAAGGCACTGAAGAGTTCACCATTTATTTAATTACTTTCATCCGCCGCCTGCCCTGTTTTTGTATGTACAGTAGGCGAGGTCAGTCACCCCGACCCCTGCGCCACAGTGATACGTTTGCGGTCCTCCCCCCCCCCCCCCCCCCCCCCGCGGCCCACCCTACCCGCCCCCGACGCGAACAGGCCCTCTTGGCACTTGCCACCCATCCTTTCTCGTGACACGGGGTGCTCACTGAGGGCGTTCTGCCCCTGATAAGATACGGAGAAAAAATTATTGTGCGGTGCCCGAGCCGGGAGGGTTGCACCGTTCTGGGAGCCGGAAACGGGACGGGCGATACGAAGCGAAAACTGTTGGCCGAAATACCGGCCACAGTGGTTGCCGTGCCTGCCGCGGCCACCCATACGAGCTGGCCGTGACAAACGTGACAGGCGTGACGCGTGACACACTGTACCGTGTGACGACAGCTGCGGCGCCGTGGCCGTGTTCTCTGTGGAGCTCCCGACCGTGACATTGCCGCTGACGGGCTGGGCGAGGCGGGGCGGCCTGCCGCAGTGGCGGTTTAACTGCTCCATCACAGGGGGGGCGATCCTGAAAAAATTCAGGTGTTTGCCTACCTTTCAGGCGGAGCGCCGGCCGGCTGCTGATCTCACAGGGCGGCGATCGCCTCCCCCTTAAACCGCCACTGGCCTGCCGTGCCTACGACAGCCTGCCTAGAGGCTCGGCCTGGCCCGGAGGAGCACTACACTCTCCCAAGGCCGCTGCCGCGCCCCTCCGCGCCCCGCCGATGTCGTGACTCCGTGACTAACCCTCCCCGGTTTTACAGCGCTGCTGCCCCTGATGAGCACCGTGTCGCTCCGTGGCCCCGCCGCCTCCAGCAAGGCCCCCGCCCAGGCCCCCGCCGTACGTCTGTCGGAGCACACAGGGACAAACCAAATGCTCTCGTCCAGCCCCAGCCCTGTCCGGTCCTCAGGGACGGCTAACGGGACCTCAGCACACGGAGGAGAAAACAAGACAGGCATGGAGAACGCTTTACCTTTCTAGGACAGACTCGTTCTTTGGGGCTGTTCAGATACCACGTGGACACTTAGAGGGGAAGGGGGGTTCACGAAATGTCCACAACTGTCCAGGTAAATTCAAATTATGAAAATTTTTGATTTTTTTAAAAAGTGATGAGCTCCTTACACTCATGCACTATTGGTCGAATTTGTTTTTTCGCGGTTTTCCTCTTTTCTCTTTTAATTGGTAGAAAGCGTTTCATTTCAATAAATTTTTTTGCCTGGGTGTGCGCCGGTGAGGAGGAGAGGCGGTGCCCAGCCCGGTCTGGGTTGGCATCACCGTTGGGAGTCACTACTTACTCGGCCACCAGCAGAAAGCTCGAGCGGGTTGCCTATCAACGCCTTACAGCCTCACGGAGACTTGCGTCCGGGCCGGGACCGCGACGCGGTCGGACGTGCTGACTCGACCATAAATACGTGATGGGCAGCACGCCCGCAGCACCCGGAGCCCCAAACCGGAGGCGATGGTGGGCTCCGGGCTGCGGCCTCACGTGTTGCGCTGCGCCCGCTGCAGTCTAAAGAGCAAACAGCATAAAACATGCATGCCGCCTGTCCGCCCTCGCTGCTGCCACCGCTGCACCGCCGTGTCAAGGCCACGGGATGACACGGTGACACGGACCCGCGTTGTATTCAGGCTGCGCTCCTAAATAGCAGCCCCCGTCCCGGCTATTGGCCAGACCTGGGGGCTGACTCTCCAGATAGCGCGGTATTCGGGGTCGAGATATTTTGTCTCAAGCGCAAAAGCAGCATTGCGCGTACCTCCTATCCTCCCCAGAATATTAAAAGATAAATCGGTCCGAAGAAAAATTTCTTGGTGAAAGTATTTTCCAACCAATTTTTTAATTAAAAAAAATTTATTAGCCTAGTTTACTCACGTCAGGAAGTTTGGGTAATGCGACGCTGACGTCTTGAAGGAAAGGCATCCTAAAGTTTTCACTGAGTGGGCTGGGCGAGGGGACGCGCTTAAGGCCGCCAAGTTCGTGCACTCTGTGTAGGCGGACAAAAGTGACTACTAGGGGCTGCGAAAGCAAACGCCGCCGCGCTTGTGTTGGCTCTGTGGCTTCGCGCAGGCGGCGGCGGGGTTGGGGGTGGGGGACGTCCCGGCCTGTGTGGGGGAGGGGGGGGGGAAGGCCTCGGGCAGGGCTCAAAGTGTTTGCCGTGGGGCACGCTGGCCATGCAGGAGCAGGCTAGAGCGTGGGCTGAGGGGTAACAGACCCCACCCCCGTCTGGGCCCGGGGCGCTCCGAGCGGCTAGCCCAGCCCTGCCAGCCCGCAGGCGGGACGCGATTGGGTTTCGTCAAAATTCCAGTCCATTTCTGAGAGTAGCGGCACTGCCGGATGTGCACACACTGCGGTCGCTCGTAATGACTCTTGGCTGGCTTCCTTCTACGATATTTTCCCCAGTTCTTACCATTTTGACGGTTATCATCGGGTAGTACGGGCAAGGGGGTTTCAACACCTTTCAAAAAGTTTCATGTCGGAAATGCAGGATAATAGTGAGAGCCCCCTCAATCCCAAATACTTGACTCCAGAACTCTTGCCAAGAAAACTGATGATACGGGTTTGGACGATACTTGGCTCATGTATCGTGAAGAACGTATGTTTTTCGCGCGATACTTGTAGCATAAGAAGAATTGCCAAGAAACGCCAAGTCTGCTTGCTCGAAGAATTCGGAATTGGGGGTGAGGAATGGGTGGTGATACGGAGGCGGGGGAAGCGCGTGTTCCGCGATGCGAGATGTGCCGCGATGCGGACAAGCAAGTGGCCGGGACTGGCGAGCACACGGCGGCGACGTACACACGGCAAGCCGGCTCCGGAACAGAAAAAAATAAAATACACAGAGATCATGAATAAAATATTTGGTGCTCCGTTTTACCCTTCGCCCATCACATGTTCGCCACGAACGCGGGACAGGGGGGCTTGCCGCAGGCCTCGGCCCCGAAGCCCCGCGTACGGAGCAGCCGCAGTGCACACACACACACACACACGTCATGCCCCCCAGGTCCCTCTCCCCTCTCCCCTCTCCCGGAGACGTGCTGCACGGGGAGGTCGCGGCACAAGTTTGTATATCGAAGTCTTCGTCTGCTGCTGCTGCTGCTGCTGCTTTTTCTGCTGCCCTCCCTGTTCACGCCCAAACTTTTCCCTGTCAACGGCGAGGGAGTCTTTTTGCAGCTAATAGGCACCGGTACGGTAAGGCCGGGCATGAATTGTGTCCGAGGGTTGTGTCCAATCAGACGCGAGTGGAGGTCCGTGTCCGCGCCGCTGTCTCCTCATTCCACACGCAGAAACCCCCTCCCGCTCCGCCATGTACTGTGCCGCGCAAGGATCCTCCGAAGGCCAGACCATTGCAGGCCAAAACGATACAGTTTTACCTTCTTTACCGTTAATTTTGGTTTTTAAAGGGAAGAGAAAAATTACCGTTGGGCACAAAATTGATTCCAAACCTGAATCCGCTAAAGAGTCAGAGGCCCGTCGCCACAGCTGAAGTTATTTAGCACCCCCTTAATCCTCTGCTTCGAAAATAAAGAGCGGGGTCAAGGTCACCCGGTGTGGGACCTGAACCCACGCCCCCGGTTCCTGATTGCGCCCCTCCCGACGGGATGAAGACGCGGAGACCTGGTTCGTCAACTCATTGTGCTTGCAGAACACGCGTGGAGTACAGGACGTGGTCGCAGATCACGCTTATCTTGGTGGAGAAACGAGCGCCCTGGGCCCGGCTGCGCGGCGGCAGCACGCCGTGGCCCTGGAGCTGAGCAGCCTGACGGCGGGGCGGGCGAGTCAACGTAGCCAGCGCGCAGGTTGGCGGGCCAGGCCGGGAAATTCGGCTTTCGGGCACCTTTCTAATTGCTGCGAGATGGCTGGGCGGGGCGTGGCGTGGCGGGGGCTGCTGGAAAAGGAAGGGTTATCTGTCGCCACCTAGATTGCCCTCGCCTGCGCCTTCTCACCCCCTCTCCACTTTACCACGACCAAACTTCGCCCTCTCGCAGCCCGAATCTCCTCTCACCCTCGCAACCCAGCCCCACTGCGTCTCTGCCCTGCCGTTTTGACGCGTCTTCTCATTTCCACCCTCCGCCCTCCCTTCCGCCACGCTCTCTCCCCGTCTCTCTTTCTCCCCCCTCTTTCCCCCTTCCCCCTCTCTTTCTCTCCCTCCCATCCCATCCTTACTTTCGCCTATCTCGGTTCCTTGTTCGCCGAGGTGAAATGTCTGACGAACGATTTCCGGGGGAGAAATGAGCCAGGGCAGTCTCTTCTCCCTGTCTGTCTCTGTGCCCTCACTCTCATTCTCTCTCTCTCTCTCTCTCTCTCTCTCTCTCTCTCTCTCTCTCTCTCTCTCTCTCTCTCTCTCTCTCTCTCTCTCTCTCTCTCTCTCTCTCTCTCTCTCTCTCTCTCTCTCTCTCTCTCTCTCTCTCTCTCTGCTGTCTGCAGGGCCCGCTTGCAAGGGTCGTCGGTCAGTCAGTGTGAGGGGTGGGGGGTGACAATCGTCCAGTGTGAAGCGGAGGTGGACTGGACGCACGTCTCCTCTATTGGTGTGTGTGTATGTGTGTGAGAGAGTGAGTGAAAAGAGAGACAGAGAGGGAGGGAGATCACGCGCGTGTGTGCGTGCGTGCGTGCTACCCCACGTAACACGGCGGCGGGGTGGTGGCGGGGAGGAGGAGGCGAGTCCTCGCCGGAGTCCACATCAATAAAACATGAACCGAGTCCTATTTCTTGTGCCCCGTCGTCACTTACTTGTTCCAGCAGCCCGCTAGCGCCGCTAGCGCCCGGCACCGGACGAGGCTGGCAGAGACCCTCGCGTTTTCGCCGGCCATGGCCCCCACCATACCCGAGGAATCTCTTTGCGCCTCGTTTCTTAACGAAGTATTTTGGGCTCCTTTTATTTTATGTTTTTATGTTTTTTTCGGAGAGAAAAATGAGAGCAGATCGCGAAGATAAGGAGGAGGACCGATATGCCGGACGGAGGCTAAATAGGACGGAGAGAGAGAGAGAGAGAGAGAGAGAGAGAGAGAGAGAGAGAGAGAGAGAGAGAGAGAGAGAGAGAGAGAGAGAGAGAAAGTTGCGGGGGTCGTTTTTGAAGGGTTCACGGCATCCCCCCGGTCCCCCCTCCCCTTCATCGGCACCGTTTGACATTCCCCGTGTCGGTGTCACCGGCCGGTGCGAAATTCTTTTGAAGTCCCCCCCCCCTCCCCCTCCTTTGGCCTCTAATCCCCCCAGTGCGTCTCGCTCTCTTCCGCAAACATCCCCCCCCCCCCCGCCCCGCCCCGCCCGCACGCCTTTGGCGTCACAGCACGCCACAACAACTGTGGCTTGCCTCCCCCGGGGGACGCAAAAAGGAGCTGGCCCGGCGGCCCGGCAGCCTGACTAGGACGGGTCCCCGGCCCCCCGGCCCCCCGGCCCTGCCCGGCCAGCCCAGTCACTCTGACTACTGCTACCCACCGATGAGGTACAACCCGTCGCGGCCCGGCGCCCGGCCCGGCCCGGCAGCAGAAGCAAGCGGAAGCCGTGTCCGTGTACCATGCCATTTCATTCCTGCGTATACCGCGCCACGTCCGCGCATGAATAACCATGAATACGAGGCGAGGCCGAGCCCCGGTGCCGTACGCTGCTGTTTATCGTTGTCGGAAGCATCGCATTTTCAGTTCACAATTCTTTTGTGTCTTTTTTTTTTTTTTTTTTTAAAGATTCCCGCGCTTTCCCTGCCCCGCAAGGCCCCACCCCGCCGGCATCAGAGACAGGCAGGACCCCACCCGGTTCCGAAAAGTTCTCGGCCGCGCGAAAAAGAGAGCGCATCCCAAGACGGGGGACCGTATCATATGTGTCTTGAAAATGTGAAAAACTCGTTCCGGAGGCGTGGTGGTCGTGTCGGGTCGGGTCCCTCTGAGGCTCAGGCCGAATGAACACAGCATGATACGGGCGGCGCGGCGCGGCGCGGCGCGGGGCGGGGCGGGGCCCTGGCGGCCCTGGCCGCTGTCCGGTCTGGCCTTGTCTCGGAGCGGTGCAGGGTGAGTGAGGGCAGCCCCACACCATCTCCCGGCCGGCCCGAGCCGAGGTCGCTCCCCGCCCCGCTCATCCTCGGGGGACTGTTTCCCGGGAAGAAGACGGCGGCGGACCGACCCGGACGGACCCTTCCCGACCCGGCGCGGCGTGGCGCACGTACAACAGCATAGCGTAGCGCGTAGCGCGACGACACCCCCGTCCCGGCCACGGGCTCCCACAGGCCGCCAGGGGCTACCACACACCACACACATGCACAAATATAAAATAAAATGGGTAGTTGTTCGTAGAGTCCGGGACAGGCAATAAATTTAGTTGCGGTAACTTGGTAACTTACATTTCGTTACATCAGCGAAAAAAAAGGCGTTGCGCGAGCAAGAAAGAGCGGTTTTGGTCCCACAACTAACTTTTTTAGCTGACTTACGAAATGTAGGTCCTCGCTGTCTCGAAATCAACGAACAAAATTAGTTGGTGACAATAACTAATGATACCGTTCCACGTACAGCTCGGCTCGCGGACACCCGCCGTGCAGGATCCGGCGTTTAGCGCGCGACGTCGGCCGCCATTATTTCAGGACAGGTGTGCGTCTGCGGCCGAGGCCCATGATAAGTTACGGTAACGGCCTGGTCGGTCTAGCTGCGGTCTCGCTGCGGTCTATCACGGTCTCACTGCGGTCTAGCTGGGAGATGCGGTCTAGCTGCGGCCTAGCGCCCTGTGCGTGCGCCGCGGGCGGCGGGGCGGGGCGGGGCGGGCGCCGTCGTGCAGCGGGTGCGTTAGGGGAATGGCCGCTCCAAACACGCGGATAGCACCGCGCTACCAACATTTTTCTTGCGCAGCACCCCTACTTTAGCTCTCTCTTTTTCCGCCCTCGCCCCGTCTCCAGCACACAGCCGCACACAATTTATTGTAAGTCTTTGTTCCTGAACTCGTTATAGTTCTGTACTTCGCCCAACTCTACCTACTCGGAACGACGGCGGCGGCGACCGTTCCTGTCATCGGTGTCCTCCACTGCGACCAAGACAGCCCAGTAGCGCACCCCAGGCAAGTCAGGTCAGGTGAGCTCCGTTCGACCTTCTTTAAAGTCTTTTCCCACGTCGCAGTTTCTTTTTTCGTGTTTTTTTTCCTTTTTACTCGTTCTTTGCTTACTACTACTACTGCTACGACGTAGAAGCAGAAAAGAACGAGTATTGCACTTGCCCTGTCCGTTAAGATCCCCTTTCAATTCGCAAACCGCTTAACGCAAGTGTTCCGTTAACGCGACATTTTCATCAGTTGATTTAGTTTTGAAAATGACATAAGACATTTTGAAAAGTTAAAATAAAATCTCGGTTTCAGCCGTTTTAGAGAACGTAGATGGGCGGTCGTTTGTCTTGGGATGAGGCGCCGCCTCGAGTCAACAATAGATACCTTTGTTCGTCGCGGTCTAGCGGAGTGCCAGCGGCTAAGTCCGAAAAAATATGAGGAGCGGATAGTTGAAATCAAATGATGTAAAGTTTTAATTTTTTTAAAGTGGAGCTCGTTGCACTCATGCACTATTGGTCGAATTTGTTTTTTTGCTGTTTTCCTCTTTTCTCTATTAATTGGTAGAAAGCGTTTCATTTCAATTTAAAAAAAAATTAATTCAAAAGTATATTGAATCCTCAAGATTCAGACTCTGCAAATAATAAATACAACAACAACAAAAAACGGCAAAAATGGGTGGGTCCTACCTCGTCCCAGACTTCCGTCCGGAACCGTTCCTGCTTAACTTCGGTGTTCGGATGGGAACCGGTGTACCAGGAGTTGACCGCCGCTAAGACACAGGCACGACGCAGCCACCTTGGTAGGCAGGCTTCCGCAACGGCCAACATCGCCCCTTCCGCTGACTAGATTTCAGGAGTCAGCCCCCTTCGACCAGCCAGTTGGTCTGTGGCCGTGAGGCCACTCCCTCGCGGATTGAGAGGGAGGTAGGATGCCCAGATCGTACACGGCCGAAGCCGATTGTACTCTACTCTTCTACGCCATGTATCCAAGTAGGTGTTGCCCGAATACTCCAGATTCCGAGGCCTTACGCTTGAAAAATGTAGAAGGCCGAACCCTAGGCCTCTACATTTAACTTCTGCCGAGTCTTGGCAAGCACCATTCCCCTGCTCGGGCGTCGAACCACTGTTCCTCAGCAGTGTATTCAACCTCCGGGGAATGGCCGCGGCCCAACGTCCGCGGTCACTCAGACAACACACTTTGAATACGTTCTTTTGGTATATTTTACCCACCATCCTCGGTCGGCAGACTTCAGAAAAATTTTTACTCCGGCAAAGAATTGAACCCCGGACCTTGCGGTCACCGACCGGTCCGCCAGCCCACTACGCTACGGAAATGCGATGGAGGCTACGAGCGCGCTGCCGGTACTGTAGCTACTGTTGTCCCGCAGAGAGCAGCACCGTTAGCGCGCGCAGGGTGCTCTGTCTGCGCGCTGAGCCTGGCCAGTCGCCTCGTCCCATTCGCCACTTCCCGCTGTCTCCCGGACAGCGCCGAAATTGCGCGCGGTGTGCTCCGTCTGCGCTCAGGGTCTGGTCAGCCCTTTGATTCCGGTGCGTTTAGGAAGGGAGGGTGTCAATATTTCACCGGGACAGTTGTGGACATTTCGTGAACCCTCCTTTCCCTCCAAGTGTCCACGTGGTATCTGAACAGCCCCAAAGAACGAGCCTGTCCTAGAACGGTAAAGCGCTCTCCATGCCTGTCTTGTAATACGTATTATTTCTTGCCTCAAAAACTTGGCCGCCGCCCTTTGACGCGGCCTCAGAGCGGCGTTCGCCATGCCTTCGCCTCAGTGCGTCGCCTTCGCAATGGTGGTGCGCTGTTAGTCCAGTGACTGCTCGGGCTCGCAGCAACAAATCTCCTTGACTGACAAAAACTCCCGCGCGACAGGCAGGCGACGGGGACGGGGGTGGTCCTGATGGGCCCCGGGGGCAGAGGACGTGGGCATGACATCTCCGTCGGACGGGGCCCTCCGCTCTTTTTCCGCTGATTAGAAAATTACCGAAAATAATAATAAATCACGAGCGTTGTCTTGCAGAGCTGAGCTGGCTGAGGTAGCTGCCGGCAGAGGACACGGTTAGTTGGCGTGGCGCGACACCACCGCGCCCCGCTGCTCCTCGCGGCTCCTCCCGTACCCGACGCAGACTCACAGACCCCCCCCCCCCTCCGCACCCCCTACCCCAGCCCTGGGCTCGCCCCTGAGTGAAACGATTAAAGTGTTTCCAAGTGCGCTGGCCTGTTATTAGGAACGGGGGCTCTAGACCACGCCTCTTCACTCACCGCCCCCCCCCCCCCAACCCTTCGGTGCCATGCCACCCCCGAACTATCTCTTGGCGGCGCTTGGCGGGCATTACCCGGGGACACGGTTAGTTGGCGTGGCGCGACACCACCGCGCCTTTTTCCGCTGCTCCTCGCGGCTCCTCCCGTACCCGACGCAGACTCACAGCCCTTCCCGTACCCGACGCCCCAGACCCCCCCCCCCCCACCCCCTACCCCAGCCCTGGGCTCGCCCCTGAGTGAAACGATTAAAGTGTTTCCAAGTGCGCTGGCCTGTTATTAGGAACGGGGGCTCTAGACCACGCCTCTTCACTCACCCCCCCCCCCCAACCCTTCGGTGCCATGCCACCCCCGAACTATCTCTTGGCGGCGCTTGGCGGGCATTACCCGCACCCTGCCCTCCTTTTTCCCTCGCAGTGCGCCAGTGTACCGCCGCAGATACCGCCAGACTGACTCCTGGCCGCCCCGTTTCGGAGCCCGGAGCCCGGGGCAGCCAGCCGACACCCAGTGGCACGCTGGCTTGGCCACAGCCGCGCCGGCGGAAGCGCGTCGCCGCCGCCGTCGGCCCGGCTTCTTGTGTGTGTCACGCAAAGTGACTTTTCTTGTTTGAGCCGCCAGGCCGACGGGACGGGGCTGCGGACGGCCTAAGAGCTGCACGGAGTAGTCCGTCATCGCCGGCTACCGCCGCCGCCGACCCAGGGCCGGGTTGTGGGAGCCAGTGGCTTTTTGGCCGTGCCGGGAGGGACCCGGACCCAGGCCCTGCACAACACCACCATGGTGGTGGCCGCCCGGCCGGCCAGTCTGGTCACTCCGATAACGACAGCAACTGCATCGAGGGCCGTGCGGTTGTTTGTTGGCTGTTGGTGTCAGTCGGCCGATCGCGGGTTGGGTCGGGGACCGGTGGGGACCGCGGCGGTTTTCGCATGCTGCCGCCCGGGAGCCGTCCAACTTTGTAAGTTCGCACCGCCGGCGGCGGCGGCTGTGGCGCGGGGCGCGGGGCTCGGCCCGCGGGGGGCCTGGGGCAGGGGCCGAGCTCGGCACGCGAGCGAACGCGCACGCGGGGGGAAGGGGGGGGGGGGGGTGGAGAGGCGCGGCGCGGCGGCAAGCAAAAGTAGGGTAGCAACTTGGGCACCGGGCCGCGCCGCGCTCCGCCACGCCGTCCGATCCGACTGCCAGCGACTGCCAGAGCAATGAAGCTGAATAAGAAAAGAAAAATAAATACAGCGCCAACAGCGCTGAGCATCCTTCGGTAGCTAAGCTAACAGAAAATCAAGTTAAAACAAATTCTCACATACGGCCTTAAATTCGTTAAATCGCATCCAAAAAGTGGCTGCAAAGTGCACTCGCTTTCCCTCGGCGGTAATCAATATAGCAGCCCTAGTGTGCGGGTGCGCTCGTGTGGCAGTGCACTGTGCTGTAAGGCACGCGGCTCCAGGACTATGGGTTGGGGCCGGGGGCCGGGGGCCGGGGGCCGGGGGCCGGGGGCCGGGGGCCGGGGGCCGGGGGCCGGGGGCCGGGGGCCGGGGGCCGGGGGCCGGGGGCCGGGGGCCGCACGCTGATGGGGCAGTATGCTGCAGCTGCAGCTGGCAGCGTGCCGTGCCGGCCTAGGGCCAAGGCCGGCGCCGACCCTGCACCGCCTGCACTGCCTGCCTGACGCGCCCCATCAGCGCAGACGTTCCCTCCGGTTCCCTTCCCTCCGGTTCCATTGCCGCGGCGCCCCGCGGTGAGCGCCCCCGTTGCAGCCCCTTCACGCCGCAGCGCCGCAGCGCGCATCGCACGGCGAGCGGCGAGCAGCAGCGGCGAGCCCTCCAAACCAACGGGGAGCCAACCCGACGCCAGCAGTCGTCCCAGGCGTGCAGTGGCGGATCCAGGGGCGGCCTTTGGGGGGGGGGGGGGGCAATTGACCCTTCCTCCCCCCCCCCCCCCCTGGATCCGCGCCTGCAGGCGTGACCCAGTCACAGGGACCAGGCCACGACCGCAGGCAGTGCCAAGGATCATTTCGAAGTTAAAAATTAATGAAGAAATAAAATATTTCTAACACCGGTGCGGGTTTTAGGCAACATTAAAACTGTAGCTTCTCCACCAGAATTAAGAGGCTCCCCTTCACTCGCAGACGTAGAGGTGCACGCGTCGTACCCTCCCGTCAGCGTCCACATCGGCGGCCTTCGCTGGCCATCGCCGGCCCACCCACCCCGCCGCCATGTTTGCGCGCCCCACCCTCGCACAACCTCCTGCCAGCGAGGGGGCGCTAAATGGGCGCCAAATGGGTCCGCCATTTGAACGCGGCGTGATTATTTCAACTAGGACTCATTTGGCCGCGCGCTCGGCACGGCACGGCACGGCGCGGCGCAGTCGACGGGGCGGGGGGCGCGCGGATCTGGCCGGGCCGGGCGGCGCATACAAAGAGTGTTGTCAATGACGGACGGTAGCCGGGTAGCCCCCAGCCCAGCGGTGCCCAACAGCTGCCGGGCCGGGACGGGGCCGCGCCCGCCGGGCCTCGATCTATATTCGCAGTCAGGAAGGCGTCGTTACCCTACCGCCGCTGCTGCTGCCGCTGCCGCCCGCCGCCCGCAGCCCCCACAGGACGAGACGGGAGGGGACGCCCGCGGCCCGTGCGGCTGGCGTCAGACATGCAAACTTCAATTCAATCTGCGGCATGGCCACCGCCGGCGGCCGGGCCACCGCCACCCCGCGAGTGAGGGCCATTACCGCGTGAGGGTCCGGCCCAGCGCTGGCCCCCGCCGGCCCCCGCCGGCCCGCGCGCTGGAGGCCCACCCGCGTGCTTTATGCGCGGCGCTCGGCGGGATGAGTGATGGCGATGGATTCCCGACGAGGGAAAATAAGGGCGGCTCGCCGAATAAATGCGGCGGCCAGTAATTCGGCGGATCGATAATGTCGGATGAGGAGAGCTGAGCGGAGGGCCGCCGCCGGCCGCTGCAGACCACCACTGCGGCCGCGCTGACTTTTGTCTCGTCGACGCCCCCATATTTCACGAGCGGACACGCACAATCGTGATTAACTCTTGACCGATAAGCAGAGCCGGCTGCGGCCGCGGGCCGCGGAGTCAGCGGAGCGCCCGCACGGAGACAAAAGGTTGGTGGGCGCAACTCATTTTTAAGTTGATTTCCAGACAAGCTGTAAATTTTGGTCCTAAGAACTAAAAATTTGGTTGGGGCATCTCAGTTTTAGCTAACGCAACGTTAGTTGCTCCAACGAACAAAGGCAAGGAACAGGAAAAAAAAAATGTTCAGTGCCAGCAACAAACCTCTTTGTTGAGTACCTATCGTTCCGTTTGGTGCAACAACAAAATTGCCCCGACAAAATTATAGTTCACAGAAAAGGAATTTACTGCTTGTCTCAAAATCCATTAAAAAAATCAGTTGCGACCACTAATCTTTTGCGCATCCACGGCCTCAGCGGCGAAAGGCGTTGTGAAACGGGCAATGGGTTCGAAACGCAAGTTAAAAATCCTGGCGAGCCAGTTTTCCCTCGGAGTCTTCGGAGACGCACGATGGAGAGGCTTGGGCTTTCCAATTGGTTGTGTCGCCGAGGCCGTTAGAGCAGGGTCCCGAACCCGGGCTCCGAAGCACCCCCCTCTCCCCCTCCCCACCCACACCCCCACGGCAGTGTCCCCACGTCCAGCCTGTCCTGTCCCGGCGTACGTGCTCTGACCTCTCCGCGTCTTTCTTGATCACACCACACCCCAGTCCGGCCCGGCCCGGCCGCCTGGGCTAGCACCCCGGAGACTCCTCCAGCCTCTGTCCTACGTATTTACCGGTTACCACCAGGCGCCACCAAGCCTCAGGGCCTCAGACCTCCGTCTGTGTTCGGCGATGCGGTCGCCCCGCCGCAGTCGGGCTGGGCTGGGCTGGCTGCGCCTTGGCTGCGCTGCGCCGGGGGACGGGAAACGAGAAAGGACTGGACTGCCTTTCGCCGCGCAGTGGACAATGTTCCTTTCAAACAGTCTCACTCGAAACCCCTCCTCTAGTCATTGTGAAAAAGAGAACGCAAGATTGCGAACGGCGAGGGCGTCAATCTCAGCACCGGACCTTGGCGAAAACTTACGGGAAACTTACGATTCGATCGCAGAGGGGGCCCTTACGACGGCGAAGGGCACAACACACATTGATTTTCCTCGTGAAAAACTTATTGCGTTCGCCGGTCAATAATGGGCGGGACTGACTGTACAAGGCGGACTCACGACACGCGCCCAGGACCCTGCAGGACCTCGTAGGGCCTCCGCCTGCGTGTGCCTTCGAGTGCGTGGCTCGTGTCCGGAGCGTGCCACCATTACACGCACGATTATTCAGCAGGCGGGCGTCCTACTGGAAGGCTCGATAGCGATGACAATGTCAGGGGCGATGTTTGTGTGGGTGTGTGTGTGTGTGTGTGTGTGTGTGTGCATATCAGCGGCCGCACAGAACCTGCAAGCGCCCCCTCCCCAACCCCACCCCCCGCCAATTCCCTATATCCCACCCCATCCCACGAAAAAATAACTAAATAGAGGGGGCGGGGTGTGCACGCACAACCAGAGCCCGCGGCATTGGGGAGCGCGAGCTCCGCTATCGCGGCGATATGTCAATAGGGTATTTCGGAGAAGGTCCAAACCGGAAATGGAGACGAAGTCAAGAAGAACATCAGCGGAAACAGAACACCCCATGATACCCGCGTTATGTTCCCGCTGATGTTCTTCTTGATTCTTGTCCATTTCCGGTTTGGACCTTCTCCGAAATGCCCTATTAGCGACCTGAGTCACCATCAAAGTTTCAACAACAGATGGGCCCAAATAGTGGTGCGGTCACACACCCCACCTCTCTCTCTCTCTCTCTCTCTCTCTCTCTCTCTCTCTCTCTCTCTCTCTCTCTCTCTCTCTCTCTCTCTCTCTCTCTCTCTCTCTCTCTCTCTGCTTGTACCTGCTAGCGGGCTCTACGAATGAACAAAAACACGAACGTATACAGCCCGCGGTAACTGTGGCAGTGGGGACAGCCCACCACCACCGCCTTTCGCATGGGTTGCGCACTAACGGCGGTTTTGTTTCGCTGACTGCGATACGGACATCCGGACAGCACACACACACACACACGCACACACACGCACACACACACACGCACACAGTGACACTCTCACAGCCTCAGAGCGCTCGGTCGCCGGTTGGTCCCTTCCCATCTACTCACGGTAATGTTAAACTAGGTCAGTGTTGTTCCGCTCTGCCACGGGGTCCCTACGGGTCCCTAGGCTAGAGGCACACCCCGAATCCAAGGTGCATCTCGCTTATCAAATCACTGCCCACCCTCAACGCTTCCCGTATTGTGAGCGAGCTTTCCTGCGGGTCCTGCGGGACGGCGAGCACGGCCAGCCTGGGAGGTAGGCAGTCCCGCTGCACGCCGGTGCGCCACCCCCGCTGAGATTGCCTACCTACCGGGCTGCCGGCCGGGCTGCTCTCCTCCCGTCCCTCCTCCTCCCGGCGTCCTCTCGGATGCACACTGTATCTGATCAGGGCAGGGGGGGGGGGGGGGCAGGGCCGTTGTCTGCAGGTCCACCCTGCCAGGAGGAGTGGCGCCGGGGGGGGGGGGGGGGGGGCGGTGGCCGCGCACCGCACTGCAGTGGGGCGACACACAATATCAGTATAGTCTAGTCTACGATAGCACGCGTGCTGAGCAGACGGGAGCGTTTACTGCTCCTCCACAGATAAACACGGCTGCTTCACGCTTTGGTTCTCTCTCTCTCTCTCTCTCTCTCTCTCTCTCTCTCTCTCTCTCTCTCTCTCTCTCTCTCTCTCTCTCTCCTTCGGTTGTAGTCGGGGATAAAATGGAGTGGAGGCCGCGGAGTATATGCGGTTTGTGTTTGGCCTTTTTACGCGTGGAATGTGACGGCTGTGGCAATATTCCAGCGGGTGGCAAACACGAGAGGGAAAACTTGATGGCTGGACTTGTTTGTTTGTGCGCGGATAAAGGTGTGGGGAAACATTTGCCCTCCCGCCCCCGCGCCGCCCCCGGGGAACATATTATTGCAAGCCGTTCGCGACAGCCAGGCGCGCGGGGCGGCGGTGGGATTCGTGGGGCGCGGAGAGTCGCGGCCAATCACCGCGGAGAGAGCTTAGGAGGAGCGGGGCCGACGGGGCCGACGGGGCCGACGGGGCAATCGTTACACGCCAGGACGGGCGAACGGAAGAGAGCGCGGGTCACGAGGTCGACTCCGGCCATCGATTTGCGTGCGTGCGTGTCGCGTGTGCGGCTGTGTGGCGTGAGGCTGGCGCTCGGCTTTGGTCAACAACGCGGCTGTGTTTGCGATCATTCTTGACCAACGGCTCGGAAGCGCGGGTTTAACAGACGAAGGCACGGACAGGTACAGAGAGAGAGAGAGAGAGAGAGAGAGAGAGAGAGAGAGAGAGAGAGAGAGAGAGAGAGAGAGAGAGAGAGAGAGAGAGAGAGAGAGAGCAGGTGGTCCGCCGCCGTGCGTCCGACCGCCTCCCCGACGACCCTGGCGATAATTTAAGCACGACTCAAGACACTCCGCGGCGCGGCGCCCGCCGACCGCAAGCAGCGTAAGCAGACAACCCTCCTGCTGGCCGCCGACCGGCCGGCCGGCCAACAGCAACACAGCGCCTAGCAAGCGGCGGCCAGCAGCGGCCAGCAGCGGCCAGCAGCGGCCAGCAGCGGCCAGCAGCGGGCAGCAGCGGCCAGCAGCGGGCAGCAGCGGCCAGCAGCGGCCAGCAGCGGGGCAGACGGAACAAGCCATCGATAAAGTTACCGGCCGGGCCACAACGCCGGGCCGCCGGCACAGAAGAGGAGCGGCCGCGGCGCGACGTGCCGAGCATCACCTCGAGGCCTCGAAACTTTAGCAGCGGGGCGGCGGCCGCGTGGCGCGTGTGCGAGGCCGGGCCGGACCGGAGCGTGTCGGGGGCCGCGGGGGAGACGCGGTGCGGAGTGAGCCGATCGCTGCCCGGGCATTCTCGCCAGTAAAAATTTGAAAATGAAAGAAAATAAAGCCTCAAAAATGTCATTATCATTTTCATTATTTCATGGGCCGACCGACCGCACCACCCACGCAACGCGCCGCGGCCTTCAACGCATATATTCACTGAAAAAATAAATAAAACAATGGGCGAAAATTACGTACGTCCGCGAATTCGGGAGAAGAGGGTCGGGAAAAAGGGGCGGGCCCCGGTTCGAGCGCCGCATGCTGGCGGGAGCGGGCCGGGGAGGGGGAGGGGACCGGGAAGCCGGCACGGGCAGCGGGACTAGACAAAGAGACGGCAGACGAGCGGACAGGACACACGGGAGCGGGCACGCTGGCCACCACACCAACATCCTCACCCTCACCTCACTCAAGTCCGTAGTACGAGTCGAATGACCAAATAAACTGACACACTAAATGTACAAATTTGTACATATTTCATGTATTCTGAATCGCGCAAACATACTTTACGTACAAATATGTACAGTATTCTGTACAAATTTGTACACAACGATGCACAAACATGCACATACTTGATGTATCTGTCATTCTGTACATGAATTATGCACAGAGTACATTTACATTTAGTGTGCACGGATTCGCGTGTCTCGAGCCTGCGCCCTCCCTGCTCTCCCTGGAGGCTGCCATAGCCCTGCCAGCCCCCCTGGCGAGCCCAGAGCTGTCCTGCCGTGTGCCGTTCTGTCCTGCCCGGGACTTGTCTTTTTATTTGCATTCCTCCCGGCACGATCCGCCCCGCCCCGCCTCGTCCTGCCGGTCCGCCCCCGGCAGTCGCTAATCCGCGCCTGGCTCATCGGCATCCACAATTGGAGGCTCCGGGCCGCCGCCGCCGCGCTCCACGCTTTGTTTGCATCGGATAGATTCAGATTCAGATAATGGCCGCGGCGCCGAACTTGGCGCCTCATCGGCAGAGCGGCGCTGCGCTGCTTCCATTTTTCGAATACTAATAACACCCTTGTTTGTTGCTCAATCTCCTTATCGGAAGCGGAACAACTAACTAGTATTGGTTTTATAAAGCAGTGGTGGGTTGAGTCGGGGTCGGGAACGGGCCGGGCTCCAGGAGGGAGGAAAACACAGATGAGCCACACCGGCGGCAACCCGCTTCTTTCCAGATCATCCCCTCCCCACCCCTCCCTCCCACCTCACATGACGGACAGCTCGCGTGCCGTGTGTAACGCTGTGATGACCTCGGAGGTTCCTCCGGTTCCTCCTTCCTGCCTTACTCCCCAGATTCTGCACGTTTTCTGCTTGCCGCTGCCGCGCCTCGGATCCGGTACGTACAAGACAACGACCGCAAGAAACACAAAGAACTGTGAACGCATCAGCGTCCAGCGTGCGACAAGGCGGCGATTGGTGACTGCCACAGAGCAAACTCAGGTCCCAAGGCCGGGGACGGGCACCTAGCGTCCAGGGGCGTAATTAGGTGAGGGAGGGGGGCGAAGGGGCGATTTCCCCCCTCCCCCACCCTTTTGGTCCCGGAAGGGGCCCAAAATCCGAAATCTCGGACTTATTGTTTGTTATCGGGTTACACGCGAGAGTTTGCAGTGTAGGCACGAAACGGACGTTCACTCGCTTTTTTTTTATTTACAATAAATATGAAAAATTATTTTAAAAAAGCGGCGTTCCGTTTTGATTTCCCCGAAAGGTAGGCAACCCACAATATACAATCTGCAGTTACAACCGTTTGCTGCAGACCGCGCGCAGAACGGTCAGGTCAGCTGGAGCACGCGTGAATGTGTCACTCACACTCACAAGCGTCGCGTCGGCTGCCGACCTAGAACCCGATCCCAGGCCGTAACCGCGGCCGCACGGCGCCGCACGGCCACGCTACAGGGAATTCCGACAGCCAGGAATTCTTTCTGAAGAACACCCTCGTTTTTCCTTGCCTCCTCCGAGACTTGGACAACTCACTCGGTTTCGTTGTTCTCGAAGATAAGTTCCCCGTTCTGCTGCTCGTACTCCTTGCCCGCGTGGGCCGTGACGTCGACGGTCTTGAAGGGGACGAGGATGCGGCCCCTGGAGCCACTGAACCGCTTAACCCTGAGTTCATACGTGCCCACCGACTCGACCACTTCGACCTCCTTGTCCACGAAGCCGAACACACCGCAGTGGTCGTCGTCCAAGATCATGACGGTGGCTGTGGATGGGCTGGTGAGCTCGGGCATGGCGTGCATCCGGGTGCCACTGCCGCCCAGGTTGTTGCGGATGTCGTTGGCCTCGTGGTCATCGCTGGGTCCCAGGCGCAGGTTGTACAGCCGGATGTAAAAGTGCTCGTCCTCCTCGAACTCGTCGTCGTCGATGACCGTGATGGAAAACTTCTTGATCGTCTCGCCCTCGCCGAAGCGCAGGGTGCCCTGCGCGCCCGTGTAGTCGCAGCCGGCGTGCGCCGACCCGTCCTCGGTGCGGTAGTCCACGAGCAGCGTGGGCACCAGGTCGCCCTCGCGCACCACGCTCACCTCGAACTCGCCGATGCTCTCCGGCACCGTGTAGTGGCTGGGCTTGAAGAAGACCCGCGCGCACTGGCTCTCAGGCTTGGCGGCGACCGCCTGCGAGTCCAGCTCGGAGGGATGGACGCCCTTGAAGCGCCGCATCACGTCGGAGCCGCCCAGCATCCGGCGCGTGGCCTGCACGCGGTAGAAGGCCCTGCTCTTGGACCCGCGCGTCAGCACCTCCTCCTGCGCCATCTGCTCGAGCGCGCGCAGGTCCAGGGTCGGGTGCCGCTTGCGCAGCTCACGGAGGCATGCGATGTACTCGCGACGGTTCTGTTCGAACGCCTTGGCCTCCTCGCCCTCCACCTCGTCCTCCAGGTCCACCATCTGGCCGTCGATCTGCTTCTCCATCTCCACGTCGCCCGTCTCGGCCTGCACGACCACGCCGCGCTGGTTCATGCGGTAGCCCTTGTGCAGGTACTTGTAGAACAGGAGGCGGCGGTCGGCGATGTAGGCCGTCATCACCGTCAGCGGGAAGAAGAGGAACGTAAGGAAGGCCTCCCACACCTCGACCACGCCCGTAGACGTGACGGCCAGGATGACGTACAGCCACACGTACGCGAACACGGACCACAGCGCCGTCACGAAGAACACGCGCAGGTGCTTGATTTTGCGCACCTCACCGTCCGGGATGACGAACACGCAGATGGCGATGATGACGTACAAGTTGTAGGCAGCCGAGCCCACAATGGTGCCGGGTCCCAGGTCACCCGCCTCGAAGTTCTTCGCCCAGATCTCGATGATGGAGAGCAGGATCTCGGGGGCGGAAGAGCCCAGTGCCATGAGCGTCAGGTTGGCCACCGTCTCGTTCCACACGCGAACCACCACGATCTTGCTCTCCTTGCCTTTCTGCTTAACCACCACCTCCTTCTCCTGCGACGTGATGACCTCGATGGCCGCCATGAAGCGGTCCGAGATGATGGACACGCCGAGGAAGAGGTAGAGCAGGGCGCACAGGTAGGCGAAGCCCCTGGCCACGCGGTCGCCCACGCCCAGCCCCTCGTCGGGCATCCACACCGGCAGCAGCAGCCCCGGCTGGCACTTGGTCCAGTTGCTGCCGCCGCCGCCGTGGTGCGCCGAGGCGGCCGACGACACGTTCGAGGCCCCCGCCATGCCGGCGTGCAGGCCGACCAGGACCGCGGCGGTCAGCGCGCACGCACGGCACGCACGGCCCGCCATCGCTTCACGACGCACGCCGCCGCGCACGCCGCCACGCACGCGGGCCGACTCGGACGGGAACCCCCGTCACACCATGGCGAACACCGGCGGACACGCAGCGCGGGAGAGGGGGGGGAGGGAGCATCTACTGCGCGGGGGCGGCGGGGGGGCTGGCGGGACGCGAGGCGGTAGCGGCGGGGTGTTGGCGGCACGGGTAGCGCGAGGCGGCCTCCGCGACGGCACAGCACGGGACGAGCTTCGCTCGACTCCTGCACGACGCCGACTGAAGGCGACAAGCGTGTCCCACCCCACCCCTCCACACCCCGCCGCGTCACGGGCCACCCCCTGCGAACGCCCAGCCCACCCCGCCTGCGCGCGCAGGCCACCCTTCCCTTCCTCAGCCCAAGGCACGCCGTCCAGGGGGTTATTTATACGGGCTGCTCCGGACAGGCAACAGGTTCCACCGGTGCTGAGGCCCGGCGGCCCCGGCCCCGGCCTCAGCCCCTGGCCCCGGCCTCAGCCCCCCGGCCTCAGCCCCCGGCCCCGGCCTCAGCCCCCGGCCTCAGCCCCCGGCCTCAGCCCCCGGCCCCGGCCTCAGCCCCCGGCCTCAGCCCCTGGCCTCAGCCCCCGGCCCCGGCCTCAGCCCCCGGCCCCGGCCGGCCCAGCCCGGCTCCCGACTCGTGCACGTCGGGTGCGAGTGCACACCCCTGTGCAGTGCACTCCACCCACTGCCACCTCGTGATCGGTTCTGTCCTGTGGGGCCGGGCGGGGCGGTCGCATTCAGTGTGCAGACGGAAGTTCGTGGAAGTTCCTATCCTGTCCTGGCAGGGTCCTGCACCTGCATAGCCAGCCGACCAGCCGCTGACAGCTGGCGGGGACGCGAACACAAAGTCCAGAGAAACGTATTGATACAGAGTTGTATTTCTGGAATGGAAATGGGATGGTGATCCTGTCGAACTGGGTAGCGGATGGTCTATCTGGCCATTGGTAAGGGTGTACATGTATGAACTTAATGGAACTAGTAAACTGTTTTATCTGCATCCTTTTCTTTTTTCCCTCCCGTTCTCGTGGTTTAAATTTTGGCGCGCCAACGGGAACCAACCGCGGGAGGCGCTGTTTGGCCTGTTAGTGGTAATAAAACAAAATGATTTGCTCTCCGGCAGTATATATATAATTAAAGTGTTCACGAAGTGTTCTACATAGTGATTTCGCCTCGATGCTTTGCACTACTCATGTATACTCTAATGTTAAAAGTTGGTATGATGGCTTCCGCCGCCCCGCCGCCCCGCCCCGCCGTATTTCGAAAGATTCAGCGAAAGAAGACATTATTTCAAATCGTAAGTATTCTCTTGTAGTATCGGCCGAGAACATTGTTGCTTTAGTTATCTTGCCGCCTTGTCAATTTTTGTAGCACTTCTTCTTTGAATGCAAGCTGCTAACATGTAGTTTGTCTCCATGCCTCCACAGTATCTGTGCGCAACATAACCTCCTGTAGCTCTCTCGTTTGTATCTCATTTCTCAGAAACTCAGAAAAAGTTATTTCCAAAATGCCTAAACAGGTTAAACACTTAATATTTCCCGAAATGCCCAAACACGCTTAACACTTCATATTTAAAATTGGTTCGTTTCCGAAATATGTTTTTATTCAAACCTGAAAACTGTGTTATGTCAGTACCTGCTGATACTTTATAAGATAATTCTGCTTACAAAAATGTGATTATTCCTACTCGCCTCTGTGAACCGTCAAATCATGTTTAACTGTAGAATTAATTTCTGAAATAAAAAATTCTGCACTATGTTTCTGTTTTGCAGATGCGGCTCTTAACCAGACTCTTTTCTCGTGTTGCTTCTGAATTCCTGGAACACGCTGTAATAGAGCACCAAATTGTTGGCAGGAGGGCATCTCCTGGCACAAACATATATGTCACTGTTAGAAATGTTCTTGAGGTCAAAAAGTTGATGACCGTGTCTGATTGGGTGAAATTAAGTAACTTAACTTGTGCTCCTGGTTTCGGATATCAAGCATTCAATGTACTCATGTGCCGAGATAGCGGTCTATCAAATATAAAAAAATTGATTACTGCATTAGAACAAAACAATTTTATGAATCCTGTTCTGAAGACTCAACTTATGCCAGCCTTCGATTTATATAGAAAGGATTGTACAGTGGAAGATATGAAATATGTTTCTGGAGCAATAGATGAGGTTCTTAGCAAATTCCCAGTTCTGACTAAAGAATTAGGGAATTGTCTTTTAAGAGGCTTGTCTTTACAACCATCTTGGAATGAAAAAGCAAAGGTTATCTTGTCAAGAATGGGTGACACAGTAAGTGATTGCATGCATTACAAAAATTTGTCCACCAAGGTGGCAGGACTTTTGTATTTAAATGTATCAATTTTCTCTTTTGCAACTTGTTTGCAGGCAGATTATAGTACTAATGGAGTTTTAGCTTTATTGGCCTTCACTCATGGAAAATTTGAAGAAGGCTTTGGGTATTTAAAAACAGCAATGTCGGCAGGAATCCCTATTCGTCCAGTGGTGTGTGCTTGTAAACAAATCTGCTATACCATGTTATTTGAACAAATTTTTAATTTTTATGATTGCTTTTAAAGGTATACCATCGTCTGCTACAGGGGCATGAGGCTGCCCCTAATGAAAATATTCCATTTCGGCTGCTTACTTTTCTTGAAGAACATTACCACATGATTTCATTGAGTGTAGCACAAGAACTTGTCAGACTTTTAGACAAGAGTGAAAATTGGATTTCTCGGTTTGGACATATAAATCACAGGTGTGCAGCATTGTAATTGGTTGCGATTTAGTCTCTGATTTGATTATTTAAATTACTGTTTGTTGTTCCCTTTTCATTTTATACAGTGGTGAATGTAGCATTTGCAAGAATAAGTTACAGAAATTGCCTCTATCTGCTGAGGAACACAAGATGTTATTAGAAGAACTAGATAAGCGATTTGATTTAAACTGTAGTTTTACAACATACCAAAGAGAAGAAGTGCATGGTTTCAAAATGTTTCTGAAAGCAAATCCACCATACACTATTGTAATTGATGGTTGTAATTTGTTTTATACATCAGAACCCTATAGAGTAAGTTCATCAAAGACAACAAAAAACACCTAAACTTGTCTCTGAAATCTGTTTCAAAGCAGAGTAATAATCTCATATTTTTTTCCAGTGGAAACAAATTTGTAACTTGCTAGAGAAACAAGGCCACAAGATATTACTTATCTGTAGAGAACACTTGAGGAGAGAAAGGGTATTTCTGGACCTATTCAAGCGACATATAAAATATTTTGTGAAGGACAAGTAATACTTCTATAAACAAGTTCCTTTGCTTTGGATTTCTGTATTCTAGATTTTTCATTTCAGTTTATTTCCTTGTTCTGTTGTTTCAGGACTATGGATGACACATTTATCATATATTCTGCTGTATCTTCTGGCCAAAATACTGCTGTTCTTACGAATGATTACTTTGGAACATATTTTGCGAACATTACTGGTTGTGCTCGACTGCTATTTAGGAGGTGGCAGCTAAGTAACCAAATTGTGTCCGATCGTAATGGATTGGTCAGTAGTTTTTATTCACTTTCATTTATGAGAAGCAAAATTTGGACTGCAGGAATTCTTTGTAATGTGTTCTTTTGTTGTTTCCCTATAGGTATTTCCTAAATATTCTCCTGTCTGCCAAAAATCAGAAGATGGAAAAACCATTCATGTTCCTCTTGTACCAGACAAAATATACAAAGTATATGCACCAGCTGGCTGGCTGTGCTTACAGCAGGTCGATAAGGAACAAAAACAGAATGCTGCACGACTTTGGCCGCAGAAAGAATTTCAATTGCAAGATAAATTTTTGGGCAATTCTTTTAAAATGCATGCTACACATGTCAAAGAAGACATCCGGAAATCCCATGGCCAGAAGAAATTTGTGACTAAATACCATTGACCATGGTATTGTTTTTAAATTGAAATAATAATGTACTGTTTTCCATACGTGTTTCATTTCATTCCAATCACTAGGCTCTGAACAGCCAGATGTACCCCTTGCTGAAAACTCTGTAGAGGGAATAGATGGAAAATCCGTCCCATTCCCATGGTGTTTCGGCGCGTTCGCGGGAAGTCCGTTGACACCCCATGCTGAAGCATCCCCGTCGACAGCTGACGGCAGGGGGTATCGCCGTGGTTTCTGTATACGTTCCCTAACAGCGGTGTGTCGCCAAAGCCCCCAACACCAGCCTAACTCTCCCGTCCCATCCCGACTGGAGTGTCTGCCGGTCGGTATTCTTTGACGCCGTGAGCAGCGTGGGGGGTGGTCTGGCAGGGGTAGGGGTCTGCGGCACCCACCCCCTTTTTCGCCAGCCGAGTGGCCGCCGAGCCGAGCGGCCCCCGACCGCGGGAGCCGAGCCCAGAGCCCCCGCCACCCCCTGGGCCGGCCTCGGGGTACACCGGGGTAGGAGAGGGGTGGCGGGGGCGCGGCGTGAGACCTGAACCGACCCTCCTCCCCCCTCTCCCAATGTGCGGAGCGGGGCCGCGCTAAGCACGGCGCAGGGCGCAGACGTAGCATCGGAGCCAGGCCCGGGCGCTGGCTGGTCTGAGCGGAGCGCGGAGCCGCGGACCCCAGTGGAGCCCGAGCCCAGAGCCCAGGCCGCAGCCGCAGGCAGCCGCAGGCCCCCCAAGTCAGTCTGTCGCCGCGTGCCGTGCCGCTCCGCGTCCAAAGCCCAACGGTGGGACAGGACGGCACAGGCCCCCCTGCGGCACCACTGCGGCCCCGCGCAGCTTCAGCACCGGATCATGAGACAAGGTAAGTGGAGCGGAGTCGAGGGGTTGCCGGGACCGCCAGAGCCTCCCCTTGGTGGCAGCAGCGCCGTCACGGGAAGCGTCTGCCACGCAGAGGACCCTGGTGTCCTGCTCCTGCCGCCGGGCCGGCCTAGAGAGACTCTCTAGGCCGGCCGGTGCGTGAGTGGCCAGGGCAGATCCTGACCAGGCAATGCAGTGCTGTGGCGTCGTGGTCGGTGGTCGTGGCCGGTCCTTGCCTGGCCTTGCCCCCGTCCCGTCGTGTTGACAAATGTTTCGTCGAATGGCGGAAGCGCGGCGCCAGTAGGAATGTCCCACTTTCTGCCTCCGCTACCGTCCCGGGCCGCCGCACAAATCCCGTGATGGCGCACAGGGGCTCTGGGTTCTTGTCAGTGTTTCAAGGGGTGACGCCCCCCCGCGAGCAGCGAGGAAGACATGGACGAGCCGCTGACGCGGCGCGGGTGGATTTTCCCGGGTTTCCCCACCAGCGTGGCGCGTGGGTCTGGCTGGCTTCCTGGAAATGCATGTCCGTGTCCTTGCGATGCATCCTGGAGCTGTCTCCCCACCCCAGTGATACGTGTGCGTCAGGGAGGGGGACATGGGGGCGCGGGGCGTTGCGTGGGTGGCGCGGTGGGGGGTCAGCGCCGGGCCGGGGGCATGGAGGCTGTGCTCTGGCCCCTCTGGCCTGGCCGGAGCCAGCTGGAGCGGTGGCCGTGCGGCGTGGCGGGGCGCAGCGGCAGCGCGCTCAATTCACTGCTCGCTTCCAGCTCCAGCTCCTCCTCTCGCGTCGCCGCTCTCCGCTTTGCGCTCCGCTCCTTGCCCGCCGCCGTCACAGCCGCCAAACGGTTTCATTCTTCCCCTCTTTTAGTTTCCCCGGGAAGGAAGAAGCGCGCAAAGCGCGGTGCGGGGAGGGATGGGGGACGGCCTTGGTGCAGCGGCAGCAGCATCCCACCCCCTGCGCCGTGCTGCGGGCGCTGAGCACGCGCTGAGCACGCGCTGAGCACGGGCCCGCTCACCGCTGCGCGCAGCACGGCCCCGGCCCCACCCTGCACGCCAACCTTCCGGCAGGTGACAATGATTGTGCCTGCTTGTGCCACGTCGGTCGGAAATGTATAGCATAATAGCGGGAAGCGGCGCCCGCCTGGCTGGCTGCCTGTCCGCCCGCCTGTCTGCCTGTCGGTCTGCCCGCCCGCCGGGCCGCGGGAGACTCATGTAACGACAAACAACCCCCTGCGGAGCGGACCCTGCGGACGCACCACCGTTACGCAAAGCGCGTCACGTAACTGCCGCCTGCCGCTATTCGGCCGGAGCGCAGGCTTTCGGGACTGGCTGTGGCTGTGCGGCGCTGCCCCCCCCCCCCGCGCGGCGAACTACAACGGACGGAAAAAATACAGATTTGCACCTTGAAAAGTGTGCCAGTCGCAGTTTTCGATTATGACGGCGTTCAAAATTGTTCGGGCACTTTTCACACCGTCCAACATCTGTACACGCGGATTTGAAGTTCGGTCCCGGCCTGGCAGGGGGCGGCTTGGTGCATGGCCGTGGTTTGCAGGGGGTAGGGGGTGAAGATCGACAGCTGCGCCGACACAATAGACATAGGCACAGCCCCCCGCCCGCCTCCCCCGCCCCCTCTCCTGTCTGGTATAGGGGCCGCAAATCAGCGGAAAGGTCGCAGCCGTGTCCTCAGCAACGTCGTCCTGGTTCGTGAATACATACATTTTTGGCCCGTGCCCTGCCAGGAAAAATGGCATCGACCTCATATCGATAAGGTAGATGGAGAGTAGGAGGGTTGAACACGCAGTTCAACTTTGTGATATTGCTGGGCGCGCCGGTGGGGTTGGGCCGGTTCATTTAAGTGCCGTAACGTTCCAGCCTACCGCCGGTCACGCGGCGTTAAAGAAGCTGCTTTCGCAACTTACGTCCCCCGGCCTCGCCCCCGGCAGCAGGTTTACGAGGCCAACTTTGGCCAGCTGACCCGCCCCTACCGCCGGCCCTATCCCCCGTCCCCCCCGGGGCCTGACCCCCACCCGACCTGCCCGGACTCCAGAAGCACGGCGGGTGCGAGGGGCCGGCGGGGGCGACGGAACAGGACACGAGGGAAGTTAGCTTTAATATTTGAGAGGGGTGCACCGCAAAGGTCCGCCCCGTCCAGCGACCGCCACCACGGTGGCCTTCTTTTGGGGGGCCGAGGTGTCCGTCAGTTCGTCGGCCGCGGCCGTTGTCAGTGCGGGGAGGACTCGTGACCCACGGCACCTCTGTGTCCCCGGTGCTCGTCCGGGCCCGTTCTCCGTGTCCCCCGAAAGCGGAATCCCGCTGGGCAGTCCTGCCGCTGACCCTAACCC
Organism: Odontothrips loti; assembly: GCA_038380765.1. NCBI lineage: Eukaryota > Metazoa > Arthropoda > Insecta > Thysanoptera > Thripidae > Odontothrips > Odontothrips loti. The sequence continues at coordinate 13,937,689 of CM076247.1, forward strand.
TCACCCTTTACCCCTCAGCCGGTCTCGGTGCCCCTGCCCGCCGAGGACCTCCCCGTCCAGCCCGCAGAGAACCCTCCGGGGGCCTGGCCGCCTGGCCCCGTGGGCCCCCCCCCCCCCGGGGGGGGGGGGTATTGTGTAACGGGGTACAGTCGGGGCGGCATGGCCGAGGCACGGCGAAAGGGAATTAGGACATGAAGAGCTTATGGGCAGGGAGGGGAGAGCCCGCCCGGCCCGGCCCGGCCCCGGCGCCCACTGTACCACACTACCACACGCTCACATCGCGGCGCATCGCGGCCGTCGGCGGGTGTAGCGATGAAAGGCGGGGAAGGGGAAAAGTCACCACTGGGTCAGCGCGGAGGAGCGAGCGAGGCGGGGGCGGAGCGGCTGTTTTGATCCGAACACTTCCCGTACCCGACGCCCACCCCGACCCGTGCAAGTTGCCGCGGCATGAGGGAACTGCCGGCGGATAGGCATGCGCTGCTGCGCTGTGCATGTCATGTAGTTACCGGAGGGCCCTAACTCACTTACACCCACTCCAGCTGGGGCTACAAGTAGGTAGGCAATTTGTACCCCGCCGCCCCGATCGCCTGGATCCTCCAGGACATCCTCGGCCCCTCCTCCCTGCTCGTCGTGGCCTCATTAATTATTATTCACACCGTGACGGCGTGCCGGTCCATGGGGCGGCTCAGCCGAGCGCGGAGGCGGCAGCGGCGGCGGCAAAGGCACCCGCCCCCGTGGCCGCAACCGCCACCGCGGCCAAATGAGAATCAATGTCCGGATCGATAGTGCCGATAGGCAGACGACACCGACACAGGCTCTGCCGCCCCGCCCACGCGGCCGCAGCCGATTACCGTGTCGCGACCCTCCACGTCAATCGGATTGTTTGATGACCGCGGGCAGGCCGGGGCCCTAAAGGCCGCAGCGGCAGCAGCGGCCGGCGGGACTCGAACCCACGTCACCGCCGTTTGCCGTTTGGAGTGGCGGTCCAAGAGCACCAATTTATTCAGAGGTGGTCGATGCTTCCGCTCCGCCGCCGCGGCCCGTTGGACTGCTTGATGACCACCTCGATGGCCGGCAGGGATCTCCGCCCCGTCCGGCGGGCACCACGACAGCGAGCGCAGGCCGCTTCCTGGCCGAGGGGGGGGGGGGCAGTTTGGAAGACCACAACTCTCCGGAGCCGGTATTTGAACCCGCGGACCTTCCGAAATATAGACGCGTGTCCAGTAGAGTATAAAATGAGCGTGGCGTTGGGTCGGGGCTGTAATCGTGGTGCGTGGGCGCACTTCAGGGCTCAGCCCCCCCCCGGCACACTATCTGCGGTGTGCTGCGCGTTGCACTATCGCAGCCGCGTGACGCACTTGGCCGCCCCCACCCGCCCCCGCCCGTCCCCGCCCTCACACACTGTTTGTTGTCGCACCGAACAGGTGGCCGTCTGCACGCGGGGGTCAGGCGAAACAGCACGCGTGGCATTCGCGGCATTCGGCATTCGAACCCCGGAACAGCACAGGGGACTGGACTGCTGGGCCGGCCACGGCCGTCAGCCGTGCGCTGCGTGCGCTGTGCTGTGCCGGTCAGGCTGGGAGCGCCTGCGAACTCCCGGGTAGGCAGCACCGTGCGACACGCGTGCGCGGCCCGCTGGCCTACCGGCCCGGCGCTTTGTCGGGGGCGCTGGGCCGGACGGGACGGGACTGGGCGGTACGGGACGCCGCCATGCGTTATGCATAGCGCGCACGCGTCTCCCTTCCGCGCTAAATTATTCGACATAGTGTAGAGCGCCTTGGAGGCGGGGAGGGGACACGACGTGCCGCCGAGCACACCGCCCCCTCCTCCCAGCGGTCCACGCAGCTCCACTCCTTCTTGTTTGAGTAAGTTTCCGCATATTGATCGTTCGTCGTGAGAATAAACGTTCCTGACGATTCTTCTTTTTATTTTTTCTATTTCTTATCACCCTCTGTAGGTATCCGGGCTCGGCTCTGCTGTTCCTTCTCCCTCCCCTCTTCTCCCTCTCCTCCCCCCTCCCTCTTCTCCCGCTCCCTCCACCCTCTGCCTCGCGATGACCATCCATCAGATCGGCGCTATCTGGACACTGCCAGGCGCCGCCAGCCCTCGGCACCCTCGGGTCTTTTCTGCCTCTCTGCCCCATCGTGCTATTTGCACTGTGATTCGCTTGTTCGGGAGCTCCGGGAGAGGCGAGGAGCCGACCCCCCCCCCTCCTTATACATACACACACACACACACACGCGCGCAACCAGGGATGTTGCGGAAAAAAGCGAACAAGAGCGTTGAAAATGGCTGTTCATATCCCAACAACAACTTCCCAAATTGAAGCTAAGGAGAACTTATCGTCCCCGCCAGCACCCCCCCCCCCCCCCTTTCCTTTCCACTCCTAAACGGGAACAACAGAACAACAACAACACGCTGCGGTGCGCTGCGGTGGCCGGGCAGGCAAGTTATCCCCTCGATAGTCGCCCCGGGGCTCTTTTCCCCATTCCGCGCCAGGGGCTCCGGCGGATCGTCCCCTAAATAAGAACGCACTGCTGTACGGACCCTGCGGCCTACGGGCCCAGCAGCCTGCGGGCCCCGCGGGGGGGCGTGGGAACCACAGCGGCTGAGCTGGGCACGCTCTCGGCTCGCCTGATGGATGCCTCTGCCCCACCCCCCAACCCCCTTCCTCCCTCTTACCCTCGGACGATTAGACAAGGGAGTTGTTTTGCTTACCGCTGCAGCGCTGCTGTCTGCCCGCCGCGCCCCGCCTGAGGCGCCGGCCGATTTGCATATTCACTCCAACGAAGTCATGTACGGCCTCAAATCAGCCCTCGAAAGTAATTAATTTTATTCAACGGCTGGCCAGCGGCGCGGCGCCCCTCTTTTCGTGCGAATATACAATTCTCACCGGGATGAGAGGCCGAACGGCGGGGCGGGGTGGGATGGGGGGGGGGGGCCTTCTCTGCGGTAGCGTGAAACTTGTTCGGCCGTCAACAAACTCGAAGCGGAGCGGGCGGCACTGGCGCTATTTACATTCCTGTCTTTGCCAGCACGCTTTAGGCCCTAGTACAATGCCATGTCCTTGTCCAGGCCCAGGCGCGCCACTGAGGTGACAACATGACGAAGAAGTTCGAGTTCGACTGGCAGATCCCCGTGCCGCAGCCGCTGCTGGACGGCTGCGTGTTCGACCGGTGGACCGATGAGGGGGGCATCGAGCCGGCATGCCTGTTCAAAGTGGACGAGTTCGGCTTCTTCATCTACTGGAAGAGCGAGGGCAAGGTGAGCTCGGGGCCGAGGGTTACTGCGTCACAAACTGCTCGTCGACGTGACGTGATTTTTGACATTTTAAAACCTTTTTGCTCTAGGATGGCGACGTTATCGAGCTGTGTCAAGTTAGCGACATCCGAGCCGGGGGCCTACCAAAGGTAAATTGACAGAAATTTTTCTGCTTCGCTTCCAAAATGTTTATCTTCTTTATTTCGCTGACAACTTGTTACACGTTTGCAGGATCAAAAACTGCTAGAGAAACTCCAGTCCAAACATGGCAACGACCTGGAAGACAAGTCGCTCACCATCTGCAGCGGCACTGACTACATCAATATCATCTACCAGCACGTGGTTTGTCCCAATGCCGAGACAGCCAAGGTGAGCGCCGTCAGGGCAAAGTATTTGCACCATCCAGTTGGGAGTCTATTTTGCGCGCCGGTTTCCCTGTTCGATTCGTGGTCCGGCCGGGTATCGACCGTAGAGGGCGGTGAGCCCCGTAGGGCCCGTGAGGCTCGGTGCATTGAGTGGCTTCCTCTCGTGGCTTACCTCGCCGGGGCCGCGTGCGGGACGGTGCGGGGGAAGCCACAGGCAGCCAGGGGCAGCCAGAGCGCAGCGGCACGATTTCGGACGTAGCCGGAGCGATCGGAGGAGAACGCCGGGCGCCGGGTCGGGGGCTCCGCCGGCGCGCCGGCCGGTGCGCAGGGCCGGACAGAAATACGTGCGAGGAAATTTCTCACCTCGGCAGCGGAATAGGATTTGATTTTACGTCATTGTGTTTGTGGTATTTGACGCCTGATGTCGAGCGATATGTGATCTCTTGCAGGAATGGGTTGATGGACTGCGTGCAATCACACACAATATCAAAGCAAACAATGTGTGCCCAATGACATGTTTAAAGAAGCAGTAAGTTGTTAGACATTTTATCGATGGGGTTTTTAGTCAAGCGAAGCGAACGGTAGTGTGCCGTGCACAGTAAACAATAGAGTTCTGTTTGGTTTGTAAAATCCATTTTCATTTTGTTTGCGTTTTGTGATTCGGTGCTTTCCTTTTTGCTATGCCGTTCTTTGTAAAAAGAAAAGAACTAGAGAAGGGATGAATGCTTCTTCAAAGTTTTTCATTGGATGCAAACAAATGCGACCATTAGTAATAAAGCCAACCGTATGGTTAAGTTATGAAAAAAGCTTATATGGGAACAGCAATTCAGATAGCCTTTTGTGCATGGCATGACTGCGTAGAGCGATACCATCAGGGGGTAATGCTATTTGCGATGATCATGAGTAGAAAATGATCGTGTAGGAAAATTATTGTTCATATTTACACAGATCAGCGTAACTTTTCCATTTTGTTAGTTACTTAATTAGGAGCCGGAAATTGAGTGAGTCACCACCCTGGCGTTTACTTTTATTCGTTTATTAGGCCTTTCGTAGATAATTTTTATTTTATGTAAGTTTCGATTAAAATCATACTGTAGTCGTAGGAATCGCACTTTCACTACACGTTCTTTTCAAATCATAAGGTTATGTTAAATATCAAGGGGTTTTCAAATTCTTTCCATTTCTCTTCGTGCCCCGTATCGGCGTAGTCTTATCTTACGTTTTCAGCGAAGGACTTGATCTTTCCTCTCTTTTTCTCACTCGTAAAGCGCACCATGTCATTTTTGTGTATCGGGACAGCAAAAGTTTTTTTTTTCTCTCGCAGCACTGCTTCCATCTGCCTTGGAATATTTTGACGTAATTGACTTTTGTGTTTCCTCGCTGTGGTGCACGCTGCATGAGTAGACGTGGCAGGCGGATCTTCGGAAGATCACCCATAATAACAAGATTAACAACATTTGCCCCAGGACCAGTCTCATGAAACAGTGAGTTCAATCCGTCCAGCATCCGAACATAAAATGATGAGAAATGTTTCCATCGGCTCAACACCAAAAGACACGAGCCTCTCTTCCCGCAAACAATCATCCCCTTTGCTATTTTTCTGCTCGTTTAACTGTCTGAAGTAGACAGATATTTTTAAACCTGCTTTTGGTCGCCGTGTGTGTGCTTGACCGAAATGAGCCTTTCATATTATGATGGACGCTCCCTTACCCCCAGAGTCCCCAGCGACCCTCACAAGACCACGTGATAGCCCATACCACCCGCAACCTGACTTAACCCCAACTTCTCTGCTGTGCAGTTGGATGCGGTTGAAAATGCTGACGGACACAAAAGGGCTGGTGCCTGTGAAAGTCATAGCCAGGACATTCGCCTCAGGCAAAACAGAGAAGTTAGTATACCAATGCCTAAGCGACCTGGAGCTCCCGAGTGGAAAGGTATGTTGGACGTAAGGAGATTAGATCGCGCGTTTTGTCACACACTAAGAAAATCTTTCTGGTCCAGGGTGACTCTATAGAGCCAGAGGCGTTCACTTTTGACAAGTTCTACACATTGTACCACAAGATCTGTCCCCGGAACGACATTGAGGAGCTTTTCCAATCCATGTAAGTCAGAGGACTGTTGGCGCACTTATTTATATCCATATATGTGTATGGAAAAGTAAACTTGAGCTTCTCGTCTGTTTTCAGTAACCAGGGCAAGAGTGACATCATCAGCACCAACCAGTTCGTTGAGTTTCTCAACGAGAAACAGCGAGACCCGAGGCTCAACGAAATCTTGTACCCGTTGTACGACGAGAAGAGAGCCGGTGAAATCATTGACACGTACGAGCAGAGCGAGGAGATCAGAAAAGAGCGTAAGTGCATCGCAAATCTTTATATGTAGACTCATTTGATAAAATAATTGAAGAGTACTCAGTTTACAACTTACGCATCTTGTTAGGCAAGCTCTCCAAGGACGGCCTCATCAGGTACCTCATGTCGGACGAGAACGCGCCGGTCTTCTTGGACCGGCTCGACATCTACATGGACATGGACCAGCCCCTATCGCACTACTACATCAACTCGTCCCACAACACGTACCTGTCCGGCCGCCAGTTCGGCGGCAAGTCGTCCGTCGAGATGTACCGGCAGACCCTGCTGGCGGGGTGCAGGTTAGCATTTGCTTTTCTTCATTTTTAAACCAAAATGAACCTTTTTCTAGTGGCACTTGAACCCCCCTATCAGATGCGTGGAGCTGGACTGCTGGGACGGCAAGGGGGAGGACGAGGAGCCTATCATCACCCATGGCAAAGCCATGTGCACCGATATCCTGTTCAAGGACGTCGTCTATGCCATCCGGGACACGGCCTTTGTCACTTCCGAGTACCCCGTCGTCTTGTCGTTCGAGAACCACTGCTGCAAGTCGCAGCAGTACAAGCTGGCCAAGTACTGCGATGAGATCTTCGGTGACCTGCTGCTGAGCGAGGCCCTGCCCGACTACCCGGTACGTACCGCCCCGTACCGCCCTCCCCGACGGCCCCTCCATAAGGACCCTCTCGTGTTCACCCTCGGACCTCTCCGCAGCTGGAACCTGGTGCGCCGCTGCCGCCGCCCAGCCTCCTCAAGCGCAAGATCATGATCAAGAACAAGCGGCTCAAGAAGGAGGTGGAGCAGCGCGAGCTCGAGCTGTTCAGGCAGGGCCAGCTCGTGCTCGAAGACGAGGAGAAGGAGGACGCTTCCGCGCCCGCCGCGCCGCCCCCGGAGGAGAAGAAGGTAAGTCCTCAGCCGAGGCGCCTGCGAGTGCCAGAGTAGGCCAGCCCGCACGACGCACGGCACGCGTTGCATGCAGATGTCACGGTTGCGCCGAGGCTGGCCACATTAGGTTTGCCGTGGACGTACTTCTGGATGACTCCTTACATGTCCAGGAGGAGGAGGGCGCCCCAGACGCGCCCCCGCCGGTGCAGCACACGGGCTCCACCACCAACGTCCACCCCTGGCTGTCGTCCATGATCAACTACGCTCAGCCCGTCAAGTTCTCGGGCTTCGACGTGGCAGAAGGTAAGAGCCGGGCCGACCTACGTGGCTTAAAAATCCCCAGCCAGCAGAATATATTTCATTTTTTCTTCTCGCCATTTTTGAAACAGAGAAAAACATCCACCACAACATGTCGTCGTTCGCGGAGACGGCTGGCCTCGGCTACCTCAAGTCACAGGCCATCGAGTTCGTCAACTACAACAAGCGCCAGATGAGCCGCATCTATCCCAGAGGGACGCGCGCCGACTCGTCAAACTACATGCCGCAGGTGTTCTGGAACGCTGGCTGCCAGATGGTGTCGCTCAACTTCCAGACGTCAGACCTGCCCATGCAGCTCAACCAGGGCAAGTTCGAGTACAACGGCAACTGCGGCTACCTGCTCAAGCCCGATTTCATGAGGCGCGCGGACCGGAGCTTCGACCCGTTCGCCGAATCCCCCGTGGACGGCGTGATCGCGGCGCAGTGCGCCGTGCAGGTGATCGCCGGCCAGTTCCTGTCGGACAAGAAGGTGGGCACCTACGTGGAGGTGGACATGTACGGCCTGCCCACGGACACCATCCGGAAAGAGTTCCGTACCCGCATGGTCCCCGCCAACGGCCTCAACCCAGTCTACAACGAGGAGCCCTTCTTGTTCCGAAAGGTAATTTGGTGATTGACATGGGTTCGAAGAATCAAAACTGCTGGATATTTTTTCTAAAGAGCCGATTTTTATGACAGGTGGTTCTTCCCGACCTGGCCGTGCTGCGCTTCGGGGTGTTCGACGAGACTGGCAAGCTGCTTGGGCAGCGCATCCTGCCGCTGGACGGGCTGCAGGCCGGCTACCGGCACATTTCGCTCCGTACCGAGGCCAACTTCCCCATGTCGCTGCCCATGTTGTTCTGCAACGTTGAGCTCAAGATTTACGTCCCCGACGGCATGGAAGGTGCGCCCCCATCAACTTCCGCGCGAGTTTGTCCTCATCTGTGGTATTTGAACCCGTGACGTTCTTCACAGACTTCATGGCGGCGCTGTCGGACCCGCGGGCTTTCCTGTCGGCCCAGGAGAAGCGCACGGCCCAGATGGAGGCCATGGGCATCGAGGCCACAGATATCAACACCAAGGACCTGGTCCCGAGCAGCGGCGGGGCCAAAAAGGGCTCCAAGTCCGGGCCGAAAGGAGGCGGCGCCGGTGGCAAGGCCGAGGAAAAGAAGGAGGGTAAGTCTATTTCGTGCCATTAAAAAAAAAAAAAAGACAAATGCGAGCTGTAAGTGGAAATGAAAAAAAACCGTGCGCAGAGGACCTGAAGCTGGAGGCGCTCACAGTGGAGACGCTGCGCAACGAGAAGGGCTTCCAGAAGACGGCCCGGAAGCAGCAGAAAGAGCTGGACACGCTGCACAAGAAGCACCAGAAAGAGCGCCTATCCGTGCAGAAGGCCCAGTGCGCGGCCATCGAGAAGCTCGTCAAGGGCAAGAAGTAAGTGGTGGCGTCTAGTGCGTCCGACATGGGTGAGCGACGGTCATAACGAGGATCATGTTCTGCAGCAAGGAGGAAGTGGCCTCCGACCCGACCATCCGCAAGCTGGTGCAGGAACAGACGGCGCAGTGGTCCGAGATGGTGGAGCGCCATCGCAAGGAGGAGTGGAAGGCCATGAAGCAGCACGTGACTGATCAGGAGGAGATCCTCAAGCAGCTGCTCACCACCACCCAGGCCTCTCAGGTCCGCCAGTTGGAGGCCAAGCACGAGAGGTACTTTGTCATACAAATTTTGTTGCAACAAATATTGTCGTGCTCGTGAGCTTATTCCCGCTAGTCTTGCCAGAACAGCACACAGTGCCACTGAGGGCGCCTGAAGGGTATGCAGCCACGACTCGTTAAATGCATGAGTGACGAGCGGGTTGGCCTACCCGGGCATCCGCAGGCGCTCGCAGTCGCCGTTCGATGTCGTATTTTGCATTTTTGACGACACTGCACTTCTCTCCAGGGACCTGAAGGAGATGAACTCCCGACAGGCCAAGATCTCCGTGGAGACGATGAAGGAGGTCGCCAACGATAAGACGCTCAAGACGAAGGGCGACAAGGACCGGCGGCTGCGCGAGAAGAAGCAGAATAACACAAAGAAGTTCATGGAGGAGCGCAAGATGGCACAGATGAAGCAGGGGAAGGACAAGGAGAAGCTTAAGAAGAAACACGAGAAGGAGACAGAGGAACTGTCAAAAGACGTTCAAAGTGTAAGTGCCAGAGTGATGTTATTTCCAGTCAGCCGTCATGAACATGTCGACTAATACTATGTTTTACCTTCAGCTCGTCAAAATGTACACCAATGAGGAAATCGAATACGATCTCTCGTCGAAAACTGAATTCTACGTGTAAGAAGCGCGTGGGCTGTACGACACAGACCAAAGATCTCCCTACATATTTGGCCTAAATGTTGGGCCTAATTTATCAGCTGACACCCACGACTTTGTTGGCTGCACCACTCGTTATATAGTTTACGTCTTATTGACTTGCACCGAAAGTATCGTCTCGGTTTAGAATTGAATTTCGAAAATGGGGTAAAATATGTAGTGTTCTGCAAGCGCTGAAGTTACTGAATTAAGCTTTTAAAGAAGATAAAACAGTATCCGAACGTGCACCTTGTGCTCCTAGTCTACAACTTCCACAATTGATTCGAGCTCATTTCTATTGTTTATTCTTCTTATAAAAGGCCTTTCTTGCCAAAAAGGGCCAAATGAGCCTATTTACGTTCTCACAAAGTCTTCAGCGTTTGTAACAATCGCGGTCCTAAACATGTATTATTTGGAGATCATACGATTTGTGGTGATATTTTAATAATGTTTTCATGTTGTGATATTAAATATTAAGCGTCCAAACTTGGTTCAATTGAGAAAAATATTGACTCACTTAAATTGCGTTTTTATGTGCATTATTGTGTAAGGTAAAAATTGATGAAACTTTCTTAATACTCCAAATTTTACGCTACCGTTCACCTCAGTAGGAACGTAGTTAATTTTTACGAGAATTTCGGTCCAAAATTAGTTTAATTCATAGGTAGCATATCATTCGTATGTCGAATCGATAAGTCCGGTGCCGGATGCTGGAAAGACAAATACGCGTTTGAGATCATACTCTCTTCAACGTTAACGTTTGCGATTTCGCGTCCACCACAGCGATCATAAAATTTCGGAAATGCGTTCTCGCTTGGATTTAGGTATCGTAGAGACGCCCTTGAAATGCACTATGCCTTAAGGTACTGTGAGACTTAGTCTAGTCTTTAAGGTGGTTTCATGTAAATTCAACTGATCTGTTCAGGTAAAACGCTTTTTGTGATTGAATAGCCAAAGATATTCCCAATAATGGTTTCACCTATATGACTGAAATGCATACAATATTGGGATCCATTATTGACGAATTTAGACTAGCCATAGATACGGATACGCGATATGCCACGGGAACTAAATGTATTCGTCCACGCATTCCGACTCAGTTTCTCACTTTTATCCACCATTTACATGATTAAAGAAGCAATCCAACGAACACTCTGTGCGATTGTTTTTCTTAACTGTGATCTGAATTCCACTGCAGGATGCTATTGGTATCATCTTTCAATAGAGGCATTTGTAAAACAAAAAAACATCTTGTTTGGCTCGGGTCGCATTCTTGACGATATGAGGAAACTTTATTCTTCATACCTTTACAACACCAAAGAAAATGTATATTACAATATTCAGTGGCTTCGTAAATTTTAAAATTATTGAGCGTATGTTGTGTAATTTTTTTTTTTTTTGAGGGGCCAATCATAACACTCATTCCTAGGTTGCCAAAAATGCTATGGGTGGACTGTTCGCTTTTGCCACACTAAGCATAAGATGAGAACTCTTTCGGAGCGGGAAATTTTCCTCGAATTTCTTTGAGACCGTTATTCAAGACCTTTTCGTTTTGAAATATTTCCTGACTCTTTCAGATGATGTGCCAAATCCTTCGAAAATGGAAGTGGTACTTCAAATAGCTGTATTAAAATATTATAATCCCTTCTATATCTTAGTTTTCTATTAATTTAATTTATCTAGTTATAATTTCTGCTAGCCATATCCAAAATTTGAGAGAGCGTGGCGGATGTGCATGCCAGAAGGGGATACATAGATATGTGAAAGGAAGGCCGATCGAAACATCAATCGTCATATCAGTAAGCACTCATCATCGGTACTGCTTCAAAACTTGTTATTGTGCTAACGGCATTTTGAAACTGATTCCTTCCAGTGGTATGTCCATAATTAATTCATCGGAGCCAGTACTTCGATTCGAACACAGTATAAATTTGTCATTATTGTTGCCAACGGTTAGATGTTCGAAAGACTTGTTATAGGATCGGTAAAGTACAATTCAGACGCGTGTTCGGGACCATATGTGTAGATGTGGGGTCGAGAATGGAACTGTTAATCCAAATGTTTTGGCGTACGCATTGTAATATACAATGTTTTTAAAATTATTTTTCTGCATCAGAAAGTAACACATTGCCCAAAAATATTTTTTACATATTGTGTGTAAAAAATCAGTGTTCATACGTAGAGCATAATGCACTTTGAGATGTACGGCGTTTGGATTTTCAGTCCAGTATGATTGTGTGTAACATGTGCTGGTGTGCGTTGAGTAGCCTGGCCATTGCCGATCGCCATACGTATATTTGCAATTTGATGTTCTTTTTCTGAATCTTTGTCCCGTGCCGTATTGTTGCTGGGCTTTTACTCCTTTATACCTTTATACGTCGTCATGTAGACTTCATTGGTATTATTATTATTATTATTATTAAAGCAGCAGTTCAAAGCAGTCGGATTGTTACTATTATCCTTATGTTACTTCAACTTAAATAGTTTACGTATTTATTGCATCATCTTCATGTTATAATTTCATTGCTGTGTAACCAGGTTATTAATAAACGCATGACCCCGTAAATTTTCCACCGTTGTTTGCATCTCCGCAACCCCGTCCTCACCCGGATTATTATGGAATTTAGCCGGCAGCTTCCAGCCGAAGCGAGGCCACCCTCCTTGACTTCACGTTAGGGCGACATTGCATCTGTAAAAGCGTGTCAGATTAGACAGACGTGAGGGCCACACATGTCGGTGTGGTGGCGCCCGTAGCCTGGCGCAGCCTACCTGGGCGCGCACTGCTTGCCGAGGACGAGCTTCATCTGCTCGGCCAACAGGTGCTCCAGCTGCGCGATCCTCATCTCCATGAGGGTGCGTATCTTCTCTTTCGACTGGTTCTCCGCCTCCAGCTGCTTGTTCGACTGCTCTAGGGCTTTGCACTTGACCGACTTCCGCCGGAATGCCGCGTCCATTTCGATCATCTTGCGTCCGTCCACCATCTCTTGCGGCCAGTGCGTGCCCAGTCGGCCCTGTCCCTGCGCGGACGGCGTACGGGAGCGGTCAGAGATATGCCCGGCCACCGGCACCTGAGGTTGCGGGTTCGCGTCCTCGTACCTGCTGGTCTAGCACGCTGAGCAGCTCGTCTCGGACCCGAAGCACGTTCTCCTGCTCCGTCATGACCTTGTCCCGCTGCGCTATCACCTGGTCACGCTGGACGATCTCCTGGCGGCAGTGGCTCAGCTCCTTCTCCAGGAGCTCGTTGTGGTTCGCGAGATCTGCCAGCGTCTTCTTGAGGGCGTCTACCTCCTGCGCGCACAACACCAAGTACATTTAGTTAAATGTTTTTAAAAATTCACTTTTTTATTTATTCGGGCCTTTGCATTCTACCTCTTTGCTGGGCTCCCCTGGCCGCAGAGCAAGGTAGTGCCGGAGTTCTGCGTCCTTGGCGTCCAGCTGCCGGCTCCTGCAACGCGTAATGTTGACCATCAGCTCGCCTCGGAAAACACTCACACCAAACCTCGGACGATGACTGGAACGGACCTCGCTTCCAGCTGCTCCATGACCCTCCTCAACTCCCGGCGCAACTGTTCCAGATCCGCTGAGTTCTGCAATGACCGGGGGAAAGGGGGAAATTGACTGCCTCCCATTTTATTCCTTTTTTTTTTAAATTTAAAAAATCGTAAAACAAACAACGAAGTACCTTAGCGGTGTACTCTTCCAGTTCCGCCTTGAGTTTATCCCGTTCGGCACGGACCTCCTCCAGGTCGGAGTCCACCCGGGCCAGCTCCATCTGGGACAGCTTCGCCGACGTCTCCTTGAGCCTCTGTTCCGCCTTTTCCCTGATAGACAGACGACAGACCGTAGGTGACAGTGTCGCGTGTTTGGGTGTTGCAAAGTCACTTCACCGAAACTAACCTCGTCTTCGTCTCAATTTGCAGCATCTGAGTGACGCTTCCCAATCGGGTGTCCAGCTGCTGCTTGGCCGACTGCAAGGACTGCAGTTCGGAAATCCTGTACAAAAACGTTGAAGAGTTATTCCTTAAAAAAGAAAAGTGGCATACAATTGTACAATTGTGTGGTAGCTCGGGCCGGACCTGGCCTGTGCGGTCTCCAACTTGGCCTCCAGCTCTTTGGTGCGCTGGTCCAGCACCACCCCGCGCGACCGTAGCTTCTCCTTGAGGCTGTGCACCTGGGCGATCTGCTCCTTCAGCTTGGCCTCGTCCTCGGCCGCCTTCGCTTCCATCCTGACCTCCAGGTCCTTGATCTTGGTCCTCATCTGCTTCACCGAGGTGTCCACAGCCACCTGGAAACCAGCGGACGCGAACATATGGCACACCGCTGCGGTACTCCGCGGGTTCAGGCTACGCTACCTTGGAGGTCCTGGCCTTGCTGCTGGCCGCCCGCTCCAGCTCCAGGTCGGCCGTGCAGTCCTTCAGCTTCTGGACCAGGGCGGTGTTCTCCTGCTCCAGTAGGGCCTGCATGTTGGAGCCCTCGGACCACATGGCCCGCACCAGGGCGCGCACCGCGTCGCTGTGCCGCCCCACCATCTGTGAACACCGAGGTTCGAGCCCCGCCGGTCACCGCAAGCGGGAGGATCCCCCCCCCCCTTTCCCTCACACTCACACACACACACACACACACACACACACACACACACACACACACACCTTGAGTGCGTCGGCCTGGCGGTGAGCAAGTGTGGAGGCGTACTGAATTTCCTCGGGATTAATGTTGGCGTCGACGTCCTTCAGGATATCGACGAGGACGCTGTGGCGTGAGGACAGCTCTGCCACCAGGACGAGGAAGGGCGACGTCATCCCCTTGAGCTCGTCGTCGACGCGCGCCAACACGCCCTGGCAGCCTGCAGAGAACGAGTGTCGCGGGTTCAAGTACTGCAGTAATGTGAACACTCAGCGCACATGAAGCGGTGTGGAGCGTGACCATCAGTGGTGGAGCCAGTGGTCCTAGGCACGCCGACGTCCTCCCCTGCCCCCGTGGCTGCCATGCCGTCTTTGGACACCTTGGGCTGCGGACCCGGGCGGTGTGCCGTAGCGGACTGCTTATTCGTCAGTGCCTCCTGCTTGACGAGGGGCTTGGCGGCAGGATGCACCCCTTCCTGCCTGCCGCGCGCAGACACGCACGCGCCGCTGCCTGGAAGCAGAGCAGCAGCGTGACGTAGAGCGAAGGGGAAACTCCGCGCCGGCTCCCTGTGCCGACTGCCGAGCCGAGAGTCAACGGCCTTACCGTCACTGGCGCTCGGCGGCTTACTGCGGGCCGACAGGGGCACGTTTGACTTGGTCCGAGCGCCCGGGCCTTGCAGCTCGAGGCGCGGCACTACGGGATCCTTCTGAAGTGGAAACGCGGCTGTAAGCGATGCCGTTCACTTAAACTTTACGAGGCCCCTGCCCCCACCAGCCTCACCACAGCGACAGCTCTTCTGTTGGCGGTAGCGGAGGCGGACTTGGTTGCGGCGGCGCCGGTGTGTCCCGGGGGTGCAGCCTTGCTGGTTGCCGGCGCCGCTTTCCTGACGGCTGCCGCCGACGGCGCGGCCTTGACGGCTTCGGACGTGATGGTGCCCGTGACGGTGGCGCTGCGAACGCTCCGCGCTGACGGTGGCCTTGCGGCTGCTCCGAGGGCCGCCCTCGGGGGCGCCTTGATCAGAGTCACGCTCGCGTTATCCTTGGCCGCCGCGCCGTCGCTGCCCGCCGAGACGCCGTGGCGGGGGCTGGACAGTTGTGGCCCGGCGCCGGCCTCGCGGCGTGTGGACGAGGTCTTGGCGACGGCAGTCTGGTGGGGGAAGTTGACGGTCACGGCCGGCTGGGGAAAATGGTAGGCGGGCCTGATCCAGGCCCACAGGGTGCGCGTTCCTAACCGTTTGTCGGGACGTCGACCTGGCGGCCACCTTGGAGACCTTCTTGGTGACGGAGGAAGCGACAGGGGAGTTCTTCCGGTCCGGGGTGGCCTGGAGACTCTCCTGGGCGGGGGTCGGTGGGGGAGGGGGAGGCGCCCCGGCCGGCTCAGGGGCCTCAGTGTTGGGGTTGTGGTCCGGGGGCGTTACTGGCACGGGTGTGGCGGCCGTCACAATCACTTCCGGAATGCGATGTCCAGCCGCTTCTGCTTCCACCTACGTCCAACACCATCAGCGCCGCCTGCTGACACTCTGCAGACCGTCCCGCCCCAGCCCGAGTCACGCGCGGGGGACAAAGCTCGCCCGCTGGCCGCTCACCCGATGATCGCTGGGTGCCAGGCAGGGGTTCAGACTGGCACAGGTGCTGAGGAAGAGCTCGGAGGCGTTGGCGTCGAAGTAATTGCTGCGGACGGCTTGCAGCTGCTGAAGCTGCGCCGACGTGCTCCGCGGCAGCATCACCCCGCCGTCGGCGGCTTCCACAGTCGCCATGGAGTTCGCACCTGCAGCCACCTGAGGGGACGACCATGCACTACGAGATCCAGATTGTGGGAGTTTTGGACGTCCCCGCGTACAGACGAAAAAGACCGTTCTGATCACGTTTTGTTCCAACATTTTTTTTGGGCGTTCCTTGCTTTCTATTTTCGCAGTTCGCATCCTTCCTATCTCCCAACTCCAATGGCTTGCCCATGGCTACGGCCCCGCAGCGCCCCACGCCTGCCGTCTGCGAGCGCGAGGAGAGAGAGAGAGAGAGAGAGAGAGAGAGAGAGAGAGAGAGAGAGAGAGAGAGAGAGAGAGAGAGAGAGAGAGAGAGAGAGAGGGGGGGGGGGGGGGGGGGCAGAGACCCAAGCGAACATACAGCCTGCAGGCCGTCTGGAAAAAGAACCGTCAATCAAAAGAGCACGAGCTCGGCGGCCCTTTCTTTCCGAGAACAAAACCGCGTCGTGAAACAAACAACACACATTGAGTTGTATTAGCATGCGTACTGCGTACCATGTTCGAGAGACGCTCGCTCGACTGCGCTGCTGCTAGCTGAGTCCGACTGCAAACAGCCTGTGGGCCCGCAGACAAAGCTGACGTCAGTGATGCGGCCGGTGTGGCTCGACAGAGCAAGGCAGGAGCCAGAGGAACCGGGCGCCGGGCACCAGGACGGCGAGCGCCTGACGACGCCGGGGTAGGCCAGCCCGCACGACACGCCTGCATGGAGGAGTCGCGCGTTGCCTACCCTCCGGGCGCTCCGTACCTGCACCAGCAGGGCGTGCGGGGCCGGGGTGGTGGTCGTGGGGACGGGAGCTGGGAGTGACGGGCTACTGCTGGGGTGGGAGGCGGGGGCGGGGGCGGGGGCGGAGGCGGGGGCCGAGAGCAGTGCCGGCTGCGAGGCCGCGATCTCTGGCGGCGGCCGGACCGTGGTGGGGGGACCCAGACCGGGCAGCCCGGCGGCGTCGCCTGGCTCCGCGGACGGGAGGAAGAGATCAAACAAAAATGTTTCGGACGAATGCACCCGAGAAAAATACGCCACAAAATGGCACCCTCTAGAGCCAGTATTTGAACTCGGGCACTCCTGAATCCAGCTACGGAGAACCCGGGATCAAATACTGTCCGTCGGACCGGCACCGGAGTGCCGGCCGGAGGTATGCCTTGCACCCACCCTGCGTCAGCTGGCCCGGTACCCCCCGCCCCCCGCCGCCCCCCATGGCGGCGCAGTCGCCGGAGTCGCGGACGTCGGGCGGCGCGTGGTCGCAGTCGTCCAGCAGGAGTTCGCTCGGGCGTCGCTCGGGTGTGGTCGCCGCGGGGGACGCGAGGCTGGAGCCGCCCTCGGCCAGCACGGCCAGTGGCCCCGCGCGCCCCGAGGCCGCCGATGCAGGCCTGGGGGCGGCCGACAGCGCGGTGAGGTGGGTTGCCTGAAGGAGCATGGTAGACTTGAGGGATGAGAACAGATCACGTGGCCAAACTTTCTCGTGCTTCGTCATTTCTCTCTGATTAAAACCCACGCTGCGAGCTCCATTATCTCCGACGGGCAGCGGGATGCGACTGGTGCTGCGTGTGGCAACCACGGGGGTGGGCTCGGGGGCGGGTTCACCGAGCTTGGTCATGGCCGGCAGCGTCTCATCTGCGGGGAGCAGGTCGCGTCAATCGATTTGTTTGTCTCCCGTCCGAGAAGACTTGTTTGATTGGCGGTGGGAGCTGCGGCGCGAGCCACCAGCCCTCTCTCTCTCTCTCTCTCTCTCTCTCTCTCTCTCTCTCTCTCTCTCTCTCTCTCTCTCTCTCTCTCTCTCTCTCTCTCTCTCTCTCTCTCTCTCTCTCTCTCTCTCTCTCTCTCTCTCTCTCTCTCTCTCTCTCTCTCTCTCTCTCTCTCTCTCTCTCTCTCTCTCTCTCTCTCTCTCTCTCTCTCTCTCTCTCTCTCTCTCTCTCTCTCTCTCTCTCTCTCTCTCTCTCTCTCTGAGCCCAACTAGCCCAGCCCACAGCCGGTGGCGCTACCCCGCGCTCGGAGGCCCTACCCCACCGCGGCACTACCCACCGCGCGCCCCTGCTCGGCTGGAGCGGGGTATTGGCATTCTGTGCTTTACGCGAAAATAAATAAATCAATCCGGGAGCCTCTTCACCTAACAAACCAGTCTCGTGTACAGTGATTTCCAGTCCAGTCCCTTCTAGTCTCTCGACCGGTCCGCTAACCCACGAGGCTACCGTGCCATGATGACGGAACTGCGCTACCGGTACTGTACCCGTCGTGCCCATAGAGGAACATCGAGATCAATGTTGCCTCCCGCCTCCCGCCTCCCGCCCTCGCCTCACCGTGGTGTTGGCTGGCATCCCCCGGGCCCTGGGTCCCCTGGGTCCCCGGGGTCCCCTGGGTCCCCTCCATGTAGGCCTGGCCCTGTGCCGGGCCGGGCCGGGCGCCCGCCTGCTGCCGCTGCTGCCGCTGCTGGCGCTGCTGCCGCGCACAGTCTTGGCCACGAAGGCCTTGCAGCTGGCCACCCCGTCCACCCCGTCTTCTCCGCTTTCAGCTTTCAGCGACCGCGCTCTGTTGCCGGGAAATCGGTCCGCCATTGTTGGCGCCGCGTTGAAGCTGCCTAGAAATATTTCTCCCCTTTGTGCATAATAAAATGAACACATTAGCAAAACCCGATGCCCCCCACACCCCGACACACGGCGACTCATAATAATAAGAATCGAAGGCATCAATATTTTTTTTTGTAAAAGACGCAGGTCCATGCGCATCAAATACAAGAATCAGGAAGAAAGAGCCTCCTCAGCGCCCTACTCGCGTGTCATGTCGGCTCATGGTCGCGGCCGCGGCTCATGGCGTAGGTGAGGGTGCCGTCGCCGCACTCATGTCAGCGCAAACGCCTGGCTTGGCCGG
The DNA here is from genome assembly GCA_038380765.1 of Odontothrips loti. Classification (NCBI taxonomy): domain Eukaryota; kingdom Metazoa; phylum Arthropoda; class Insecta; order Thysanoptera; family Thripidae; genus Odontothrips; species Odontothrips loti. Next base: position 13,956,437 of record CM076247.1, read on the forward strand.
GCGCTGGCCAGCGCTGGCGGCCCAGGCGCCGCCGTCAGCGGTTTAGCGGCCCGGGGACCCCCGGAGGCCCCGAGGCCGACGCCCTCCCCTCCCGTCAGTACATGGGGCTCTAGGACGACAGACGCACCGGTATACATCAACGCTCCCGAAGCACAGAGATCCCGTCCCGTCTCGGCCTTGTTCGCGCCGGTCCTCCAGCACTGCTAGGATCTTCCCACCGGCCACAGCTTCTCAGGATGGACCGTGCTTGCCTCGTCCTGGTCACAGCCAGCGTCGTGACCAGCCTGCTGTGGTGAGTGTGATCTTGAGGACCCGTTGTCCCGTGGTTCGCCCTTCACCTCCCCGTTAGCAGTGCCACAGCTTTTATCTCGATTCCGTAGCGTCTGCCCGCTGGCCAGCTGCGTCGTGGGGGACGCCGCGACCGTCGCGCCAACCTCCACGTCCACGCCCGCGTCCAAGCCAGCGCCGACACCCACGAGCACCCCATCGTCCCCGCGGCCGGCGGCGGCGTCCCCGCCACCCCGCCTGACTCTGCCCGGGGTGCGGCCCATGAAGGACCGCGGCAACTCCTCGGAGCCCGTGCCCTGCACCTGCGGCATCTTCATGAGCAGGCAGTGCAAGGGCCCCGGCCAGCAGCCCGTCGGCGTGCCCGCCATCAGCCACGAGTTCACCCGCGCCACCTCCAGCACGCCCTACGGCACCCGCCAGTGCACCACCGCCTGCGTCGACATGGTCAGTGCGAGTCAGACAAAATCATAAGTCGAGTCGAGGTCCGCACTGGTCGACTCTCCGTCGCGGCAGATCTTTTTACTACTTTAGTTTCTTAAACAAGCGCAAGTAAAGAATTTATAGCATTTAGCTTCCAGATTTTATTTTATTTTGACTTTTTTTTTTGCAAAAAAAAATATATAACTTACCTCTTGCCTTTCTCACGCAGATTGTGAAACACCTCCCAAACAGTGCCGCCATCATCTGCTCCAGCATCGAAAGAGATTGCACGAGAGAAAAGGTAAATATATGCAAGGAGCACGCTCCGCCTTCGAAAGTTTTTCATTTCGGATCTATGACTCGAGTATTTCTGTGAGTGCAGGCGTTCCTATTCATCAAGAACCACCGCAACAAGTGGCTGGGCACCAGGCTGTCCGCGGGCAGGGAGTTCTGCTGCAAGGGCGGCGTCTCGGTCAAGTGCACCAAGTAGAAGCGGCGGCCACGGCATGCCCCCGTCAACCCCCTCCCCTCTGTATCTGTGATCTTCAACTATCTCCACAATAAATCTTTGTCTATCGTTTTCTTATACAAATCGTGTCTTTTTATCTTTGAGCCATGAATCTATATTTCGCGTGCGCGTTTTGGCACGTTTGTATCAGACGCGCTGTCTCACTCGAACTTTTATCACGATTCGCCGGTGACGAGGCGAAAAGGCCAACCACTTTGACTGTTCCCAGAGGACGGCTGCAGCCGGCACGATGCGCAGCTCTAAGAACTGGCACGGATTACTGTCGGGAAATTATAGCATGCAAATCTCAACCCCCCCAAAAAACGTAACAGAAAATAGACAAGGCCTAACCTGTTTTTTAAGTTCCGGACGTTGATAGATTGATCCAGACCGATAGAGGAGGTCTAAAGAAGTACAGGGGCACCCTCAGTTGCTCAGCAGTGACCGTGGATCCATTGCATGGCGGGTGGCGCAGGTGCGAAGCTGCTCCGAGTTAGATTTTCCATGACCATTACAGATTACAGGAGCTGGTTGATCGCTTCGCTAGGCTCAAAAATAAGGTTGGGAGGGTTGTTTCACATGCACACAACGACACACGCATTACACCGATTAAACGAAGTGGAGCTTAGCCCAAATTCCTGAAATTCCTGGTGCGGTCGCGGGCCGCCTGACGCAATGTCGCAGGTGTGCCGTGGCAGCCGTGGCCGTCGGGCCGGGCGGGGCACGGCCGTGGGACTGCACACTGCACTACACGTGCCGTGGGTTTCCGTTACGCCGTTGCTGCCGCTGCTTCAATGCTGCCGCGGCGGGACGGATGTGGGGATGGGATTGTATATCTGTTCTGTCGCGAGACGGCCCGGGGTGGGGCCGTGCGGTCTGGACCCCGGCAGGGGCTGCTGCGGGCTGTTGGAGAGCTGGGGTCGGGGTTCGCGGGCCCAATCAGCTGGAGGGGAACCCTATTTAAGGTGCAGATCCAGTCTGAGCCAGAGCAGAGCAATCGCAGCCCGCCATGAAGACAGTCGTGGTAAGTGCTACAGGAGGGTCGCTCTCCGTAGCGTTCGCCGCACTCTTGCCACGAAAAAGGACAACATGACGCCTCATCTCTACCAATTTTTCGCAGATTTTCCTGTTGGGCCTGGCGGGCAGCGCCGTGGCCCAGTACGCCGCGCAGGCACTGGAGCCCGCCTACGCCCCGCCGCCACCGCCGCCGGCCATCAGCGCGCCGGCTCCGGCCTACGGCCCCCCCGCACAGGAGTATGGCCCGCCCCCGGTAGCCTACGCGCCGCCCCCGGTAGCCTACGCGCCACCCCCGGTTGCCTACGCGCCGCCGCCGCCACCACCACCGCCGCCGGCCATCCCAGCTCCGGAGTACGGCCCACCCGCGGTCGCCTTTGCCCCCGCACCCGCCGTCTACGCCCCTCCTCCGCCCGCACCCGAGTATGGAGCACCCGTCATCTCGTACGCACCCCCGCCCCCTCCTCCCCCTCCCCCACCGCCTCCGCCACCACCCCCGCCGCCAGCAATCCCCGCTGCCCAGTACGGACCCCCCGCGGCGACCTACGCCCCCCCTGCCATTGCCGCCGCCCCCGCCCCCATCGCACTGGCTCCAGCCCCTCGAGTGCCCTTCGCTCAATACGGGGTGCCTAGCTTCTGAATCTGAGCAGGTGAATCAACCGATCAACGCAGTTAACTTCCAAACTTGTGATTTTCATTCGAGTCGAATTTTTTAACACTCCCAAACGTACTGTTAATTTTGTGCTGACATAATTTAATTTATTACAGGCCGAAACGCGTTCATCGACAACAACATCAGCATACCTCACACACATCTTGCGATCCACCGTTCACCACATGCAACTGAATGAACTAATAAATTACAAAAGCAAAGTAAGCGCCTTTTTTTTTCTATTCGTCATTCACTCTACGCCTTCATGACCAAGTTGAACTGAGCTCTACTTTTTACGAATACAGTCCGAGGGATACATATCACACGTATGGGATTAAAGGAAACCGTGCATAATTTTTAGTACTGATGTGCTCCTTATTTTAAAACAAAAAAGAACAAGACAGCCATGGAGCACGCTTTACCGTTCTACGTAGGGCAGGGGCTCACAGTGTGTCCGAAACACATACTCCTCCATGCGGAGAACGCATCACCGGTGAGTGTTGGCACTCTCCCTTCCGGAACGCACCGCGCGCAATTCTGGCGCTGTCCGTGAGACAGCGGCGAATGGCGAACGGGACGAAGCGGCTGGCCAGGCTCAGCGCGCGGACAGAGCACCCTGCGCGAGCCAACGGTTCTGCTCTCTGAGGGACAACAGTGGCTAAAGTATGAAGAGCGAGCTGCTGCTCTGCACCATAGCTCCATAGCGTAGCGGACTAGCCGACCGGTCGATGACCGCAAGGTTCGGGGTTCAACTCTTTGCCGGAGTAAAAATTTTTCTGAAGTCTGCCGACCGAGGATGGTGGGTAAAATATACCAAAAGAACGTGTTCAAAGTGTGTTGTCTGAGTGACAGCGGACGTTGGGCCGCGGCCATTCCCCGGAGGTTGAATACACTGCTGAGGAACAGTGGTTCGACGCCCAAGCAGGGGAATGGTGCTTGCCAAGACTCGGCAGAAGTTAAATGTAGAGGCCTAGGGTTCGGCCTTCTACATTTTTCAAGCGTAAGGCCTCGGAATCTGGAGTAATCGGGCAACACCTACTCGGATACATGGCGTAGAGAGTAGAGTACAATCGGCTTCGGCCGTGTACGATCTGGGCATCCTACCTCCCTCTAAATCCGCGAGGGAGTGGCCTCAGGGCCACAGACCAACTGGCTGGTCGAAGGGGGTTGACTCCTGAAATCTGGTCAGCGGAAGGGGCGATGTTGGCCGTTGCGGAAGCCCGCCTACGAAGGGGGCTGCGTCGTGCCTGTGTCTTAGCGGCGGTCAACTCCTGGTACACCGGTTCCCATCCGAACACCGAAGTTAAGCAGGAACGGTTCCGGACGGAAGTCTGGGACGAGGTAGGACCCACCCATTTTTGCCGTTTTCTGTTGTTGTATTTTTTATTTGCAGGATCTGAATCTTGAGGATTCAATATACTTTTAAACTAGCAGTAGTAGTAAGCAAAGAACGAGTAAAAAGTGAAGAGAAAGGAAAGGGGACGGAGACCAGGCCAACTCGTTTCGGTCGGCGCGCCTGAGTGGTTAGGCAGCCCATACTGCACGTGGCTAAGGTTTTGCAGACCGTTAGGCGCTCGCAGAACAACACCGAGAGAGTTCTACATACTGGCAGGGAAAGGGGTTTTCTCAAAAGAAATGAATAATGCGACAATTTTAAAAGTAATAATTTTAAAATTTTTTAAAAAGTTATGAAGTAAGTGTAAGCGTATGCTCCTTAAAGTGTAGGCACAAATAACAAAGTGGTATACAATGTATCACAATAAAAAAGAGTGTAAACTAGTAATACTCTTGGTTCGGCGGATTAGTGAAAAAATAATCTCATGGGTATTCATTGAATGGGTAGTTGGGTGCGTTCTTGTTAACTCTGCAAAGAAGAGGGATAATTTTAACATTAATATATACTACACAGCAAAAACAAAACAAAAACAAAAATCGGACAAAATTAAACACTAACCCTAGGAAGGTGAAGTCGAAGATACGGCCCTCTTTGCCGACGTCGATGGCGGCCAGCTTGGCCACGTCTTCGCTGTCCAGGGTAAAGTCGAAAAGCTGGATGTTCTGAATGATGCGCTCCTGGTTGCAGGACTTGGGGATGGCGCAGACGCCTCGCTGCACGATTTGCTTCAGCAGCACCTGGCCGGGCTTCTTCTTGTGCTTCTCCGCCACCGCCAGGACGACGGGGTGGTTCAGAAGGTCGGGTAGCTTAATGCTGCCACAGCAAAGAAAAACATCTCGCGTCAGAGTGGGTGGTCCGGTGATCGCTCAAGCTCTCAAGCTCGACTGCAGGGTACTTACTCTGCGCCGAACTGCTTAATGAAGGTGGCCGAGCCCGGGCTGCCGACGGGGGAGTAGGCCGTCACCGCGATGCCGTTCTTGTGGCAGAAGTCGACCAGCGGCTTCTGCTGCATATACAGGTGCAGCTCCACCTGCAGGTTGGCCGGCTTGATGCGGCAAATGTCGAGGATCTGCTGGATCTGCCGCTGGTTGAAGTTGGAGACGCCGATGGCCTTGGCGCGCCCCGCGTCCACCTGGGCCTCCATCTCCTGCGAACGGTTCAATATCGGCGTGTCACAAAAGGCCGCGGGCTGGGATTGCCTTCCAGGACAGATAACGTGACTGCGGCCTCAGCACCTCGGCTGTAATTACTGTCGGCCCGTTACATAAGCGGTTGCCACAGACCCGCCAGGAGACACTCGGGACTCGGGAGAAGCAGCGGAGCGGCGCCGGGCACACGGCACAAACTTTAACATTGATCTTGTAACTTCAAAACACCCACCTTCCAGACGGCGACCAGGTCGACGTCGTCGACGACGGCGATCTTGCCGTCACGCATGGGGTGCAGCTCGTCGCCTTGCGCCTCGAAGCGGAAGGGCGTATGCACCAGGTACAAGTCCACGAAGTCCATGCGCAGCGCCTCCAGCGAGCGCGTGAGCCACTTCTCCGGGCCGCCGGGGCACATGCCCACGGGCGGCAGCTTGGTCACCATGAACAGCTCGTCGCGCGTCAGGTTGCCCGTCTTGATCCACGTCTCGTCGATGAGCTTGCCGATGACGCCCTCGTTCTGGTAGGCGGCCGCCGTGTCGATGTGGCGGTAGCCGGCGCACAGCGCCTCCTCCAGCCCCTCCTCCAGCTCGCCCTCCTTGGCCTGCAAGCAGAAGGTGAGATGAAATAGTGTGACGTCTCGTCGCGGAACTGAGCCGGAACTGCTGTAATCACAGACATAATCCAGGCTTCCTCCCCGGGCCGGGCCGGGCCGGCGCTGGACGATCGCCAAGGTGCCACGGCCGCCCGTATTAATCGACGATTATAGGCGATTACACACCCATAATTTAGAGGGGGGGGGGACACATAACACGACGGCGCCGGCTCGGGTCACCGAAGTATCGAACCTCGTTCAGCCCTGGTCAGTTAAATAATGAAAAATTATACCACCTCCGGCATTCGTCCCCCCTCTCTGGTATGATAAAAGAATAAAGATGCGATCGAATGTTCTCCGCAGCACTGTACGGCACGACATGGTACCGCGAGTGCGACGTTCATGGCAGGAGTGCCCGCCGGCCCCCATGACTGTGTCGTGTCCATAGAAGTGGTCACGCGCTCCCACGCCGGAGAGGGGGAGGGGGCGTTACTCAGTTCCCTCGTGTTTCCTTTTTTTTTTTTTTTTGCCTTGCGATACACACTTCCAATAAAACAGCAGACTCATAAAACACCACTGAGATACCAGTAGCACTACCGTCTGCGTGTTGCACCGCAAAGCAGTGAAAATCCAGTCTCTAATTTCGCGACCGACGCGCAACAACTGCTCGCCACTGTACCAACGTTCTGCTGAACAGACGCCGGGTGCCGGGGCCGGCCGGGGCCGGTCACAACTCCGCGTCCTTGAGAGCGGGCCGCATCGGCGAGAGAGGGGAGGGGGGGGGGGGGTGGCGGGAAGCACGGGTGCCGCGATCCGCGTGGAGGACAAGAGGGGAGTGGAACATCTCCGCGGCATTCCCTCCTCATGGACCGTGGATAAACCCTTGTATCGTGCTCCGACATGACTGGACAAAGTTCCCCGCGGAGCGAATACGGCCGGGCCGGGCACCGCGGGCACGGTCGACTTGATTTCCTGTTTTTATTTTGTTTGCGCCCGCAGCAGAAATAACAGAAATTCTCCGCTCCTGGAACGCGAGGGGCGACGTTCAAACCCACGCATCGAATAGTTCGCCAGTGATGCCAAACTGATTGACATGCACGTAGTCGTGGGGAGAGGGGGGGGGGGCTCGGTACCCAAAGGGGACCGCCTGGTAGTCAGGCAACCATCGTGACATTCTGCCTGTGAGTAGGCAAAAAGCGCGACTTGACCCCCTCCGAAAACCCCGGCCAACTACGTGCCTCCTGACTGATGAAGGGTTGACTGGAAGAGTTTCCGATCAGCCGCGCGGCGTTCGAGTTCCCTCGCCTCTCGCCTCTCCTCTCCCCCTCACACTGGTGAATAAGTACCGCGAGCGGGCGCGGGCGGACATAACCTCACTCTCAGACTATTCGAGCCGGAGGGAACGCCAAGCCGGAGACTTGCCTGCCATGTGCCGTAGCCGAGCAGCGGCATCTTGGCTCCGTTGTGAAGGGTGGCGTACTCGGGGCAGGCCATGGTGGGTGGTGTGTGAGCGGCGGAAGCGGCGTAGCACGGCGAGGACACGACGCAGCGACCAGGCGGCGACCCGGACTGACTGAACGGAACGGACGAAAGCGGCAGCGAAGCCTGCGGAGCCAAGCCGGTGGCTATGACTGCACGTACCTCTCCTCTCCCTCCCACCGACCGCCTGCCTAGACCAGCCGCAGCAGCGCCAGCGCAGTGCCGCGCGCCGCGGCCGACCGGCGAACTAAACGTGACGCCCCTCTTCCTGCCTGTCTTTGTCGCACCCACGCCAGACGGGATGGGATGATCGAGATGGGGAAGGGTGACGCGGGGCCGGACGCAGCCCTCGAGCGCCCCGCCCCCTTCACCCCTTCCCGCCCAGCTCTTTCTCAGATCCCCCCTTGACCTTGCGTGTCCCTCAATAACTTGACACATACCTTACAGCGAGGGGGGGGAGGGGGGAATTTTAATCCGCCTCTTCACGGGGTCTGTGTGTGCGCGCGCGCGCGCGTGTGTGTGTGTGTATTTTGTGGTCGAGTATCGACCAAGTGTTCTGCATCGGCCGGAAGGCCGGGCTTGGCTCGGTTATGGCCCATAACCGAAATCTTCTGTCTCTGTCTACTCGTAAGAACCTAGTGAGTGCGAGAGAGACAGACGACGCTCGGTCATAGCCTTGCCATGTCCGGCCGATGCAGAAAACTATCGACCACCATAAACAAAACTGCGTGGTCTCGATGGCTGAACGCTCTCGCCAAACGCCACTCCTTCCTCGCAACATCGTTTGCTCGATGCAGTTTTAATCATCCACAGAGGCCCAGAGGCCCACAATCACCTCAAGGACAATTTCCTTTGCGGGGACATTTTAATAGCGTCCATCATGAAAAATTTAAAACGCCACGTTAGTTCCGCGGCATTGCCGAAATTTCAATTTTTTATTCGCTTTAAAGATTCCAGACTTCCTCCCCTCTTCGCCTTTGCAAACGAAGTTTTTGATGGCACATAAATGTGTTTGGGGTGACAGACGCCTTTCAGAGCCGAGGTCGGGGTAGGCCCCTTCATCGACCTTTGGCCACTCTGAACTCTTCCGTCTAGATAGCGGAAGGGAACTGAGGCGGCCCATTAACTTTCCATAACGCGGAGTGTGCGAGTGAGACAGAAGGTCCGAGCAAATGTTATCGGGCCAACCTTTGAGTGCGAAAAATTTGCCTGTCGCCCGGAGGAACAGAGGTGGCCGTGATCAGCGTGTCCCCGACTCACCTGCCGCCATTTGGAGTCGGCTGAGCAGGCATTTCGAGAACCTCACCCATGGCGCAGTGGGAGCGCGCCTGCTTTGATAGGCACGGGTCGGTGGTTCGGTTCGCAACAGCATGTCTAGTTTTGGAGGCCGATATTAGATTTAAAGACGGTCCCCGAACAAGAGATTTAGCGACAGCCTCTCTGCTTGGTGACGTCACCAAAATCCCTGTGAGGTAGGCAAACCCGCTGCGCTCTGACGGCCAGAGCGAATAGCACAGAAGTTCACCCCCGCTGTCTAGATCTGCTGACAAAACGCACTGGTAGCGGAGCAGCTGAAGCCCTGCCAGAGAGGTAGGTGGAGTATGTGTTGAGATATGGAAAGAAATTGCGCCATCAAAACTAGGAAATATCACAGGATTTTATTTACAAAATGTACACGTTTCTCACATATAATGTCAAAGTATGAAACAAGAATTGCGAGTCATACGTACTGTATGGTATGGGACAGATTCTTTGGACTTCCCTGAATGTAATATTCAATGTTGTCCTGCTTCGGAAATGACGATGCGTACATTACTTTAAACGACAACGCACATACCCAAAATTGAATTCTGACATGTAGTACGCAGACTGGAAAAGCCTTATAATTGCAAACGGACTAGTACGGCGTGAACTCGTGCCGCGTTAAAAATCAGTTTTAACGGTCTCATTATAAATGACAGATAAGTACCCTTATGCTTAAGGAGTTGAAGGAATGTCCGATGCTTGGAGCAAGACGATGTCGCCGTATGTGTGAAACGGCAGAGCTGTGACATCGCGTCACTCGAAACGAGCATACGGTGGTTTCGCCTGCCTTCTTATTTACATATCTGCGGCCCGCGACAGTAACATTTTCGGGGTGCCTCCCTTTATCACGTGGGCCCTCCGCAGAGCAAAGTCCGCTCGCCTCGCCTTACCTCGTCACCTCTGACTCAAGGACCACCCCGGGCCTTCTCTCCGAAAACAAAATCGTACAGCAGAAGGAACGTCGACATCAACGGCCCCGGGTGGGTGTCGAACCCGTGCCGGGTGAGGTGGTGGGCCCGGCGAGTCTAGTCGGGCCTTGGCGGGACTGTCAGCGCTGTCAGCACGAGAAGGCCTCGCAGGGGACGGCGTTGCCTTCCGCCGCCATACGGAACGCTCTCCACACCGGGTGCTCGGGCATGGCGGCGGCGGCGGTCGGGTCCGGGCTGCGGAGCCACCTGTTACAACAAAGCGGCAAATGAAGTTCGCCCGGTGACGGCACGCGGCAGCACCGCAGCACCAGCTGCAGCACCGCCCCGGCGATGACATGAATACTGCATAAACAGCATCGGCGGGGGGGCGGCAGCCTCTGGGCCACGGCGGTCTGTTGCCAACCAAAAAGCGCACAGAAGACGTGTTCGGGTTCGAGTACCGGCTGGGCTGGCACCTTGTGAGGCCACTCACCTGAGGACGCTGGGCGTGGACGGGTAGGTGTTGGCGTGCCGGCCCAGGACGCAGGCGGCGCGCTCCAGGCACTGCCCCCGGGTCACACCGTCCACGATGACGCGGGCCATGGAGGCCCGGCTCAGGCCCAGGACGTTGAGGATGATTGGCAGGTTCTGCACGACGATGCGCACCAGCTGCACCACGCCCATCATCGCAAATGAGGCCATGAAGTTGACGACGACCACGCGGATGCCGGAGGTCAGGCTGGACAGCACCGACAGCAGGGTGTGGATCGGCGTCGGGGACGCGGTCTGCAGGGTGGGAGGGGACAACGCGTGAAACGGAGAACATACACCACACCAGGCTAGCCCGGCCTAGAGCCCGGCCCGGCCTAGAGCCCGGCACTCGGCTCAGACCGTGAGCTGAGCTGTAAGTTCACAGGCTAATGAACCACCTGGCGTGGTGGCCGGCGCCGGCGCTACCCCGGCCCGGTGGCCGGCGTGCGTTGGACACAAGCCAGGGCGCGTCTGACTACGGTTCACTTACGTCATCTGATGCGGCGGACGAGGTCGCCGATGAGGACGCCCCGTTGGTGTAGGGGGCGATGGCCTGCTCCAGCACGGACAGGGCGCTTGCCGCTAGAGACCCCTGCTGGCCGGCCATGGCGGGGGCCGCCGGGGCCTGGACCTGGGGGCTGGGCAGCAGGCTGGGAACGGCACTGGGCGGCACGTACAGGGGGCCGGTAGGGGTGGACGGCACGGTGGGCAGGGGCTGGCCGAACAGCCAGGTAGCGTACGGCGGCACGGACGCCATGGTCATGGACCCCACCCCCGCGGGCATCGACGGGGAGCCGGGTGCCATGGCCGCTGCAGGTGCCATGGGCCCCATGGCCTGGATGGAGCCCATGGAGTTGAGGGAGCCGAAGGGCGAAAGAAGGTCGGCGCTGCCGCTGAACTGGCGCGGCGGGGCCAGCGCGGCCATCGAGACCGCCGGCGTGTAGGGCAGTCCGTTGTTGGGGTTGGCGGCGGACTGCAGGCCCGCCGTGATGAAGGGGTTGAGCAGTAGCTGCACCAGCCGCAGCGCCCCCGCCGTCAGCACTGCGAACACAACAGAGAGCACCGGGGTCACGTGGTGTCACTGGCAGGGCCGGATCGTGCCGGGAAGGAAAATACATGAGAAAATAGCACTGTTAACACTTGTGTCGCGGAGACCTACATGAGGGATTCAGGTACATGATGGCAGGTGGAGGTGCGAGTGGGCGGTCGTGGGCGAGCTTCTCTCCTCTTCTCTCTTCTCCGGCCGACTGGAGTCGATGGCGGACTGGTGGCCCACCCCTCACCTGCACGTCGACTTATAGGCTGCGGTCGCACCGGCTCGGTCTCGGTGCAATTAGGGCATTGCCGCCATTGCCGCCGCCCAGCCCTTCCTGTCACCGGCATGGCACGGAGGGCGCCGACCAGACCAGGCCACCCCGTAAGACCTTCCCTTCCCTTCCGCTCCCTCAATTGACCCGGGAATGGGAGCAAAGGCCGCCGAGAAAACGACTCAAGTCTGGCCTGGAGCAAAAGACTGGCACAGACAACCAATCGCAGTGTGTCGATCGCCCCTGTTGCCACTGGTGCGTTCGCGGCGCCTGTGGGGTAGGCAGCCCATTAGGCGTCCACGTCTCACGGTATGCATGACCAATTCTCCGCGCGGGCGTCACCGGCACGGCGGGAATAACATTTTAACAGTCACCCTAATAGGCTCATGCACTGCGCTACGCGCTCGCCCCTTTTACCGAGGGTGGGCCTACCTACGGTATCACAAGGCAAGACCCTAACGGTGCAGTCGACGCGACGGGGCTGGTCTGGTGGCCAGTGAAGGGGCGTGGCAGGGCGGGGCGCGGGAGGCGCGGAGGCGTCTGGGAGGAAGTGGAAAGTGTAATCTCGGCAGAGGTGAAAGTAACTGAAGCAAAAGAGCAAATCCATTCGCTTGCTCGGAATTTGAACAAACGCATCATCGCCGCTGACACATTTATATTTGCCGCGGTAGTTCCACGAAGACAGCTACAAGGTAGCCAACATACTATAACCAAAATCCCCAGTGTTTCAAGTTCAAGTTACTGTTATTTCAATAAACGAAATAAAAAACATAAAACTTCAGTGTTTGAGTACAGACTGACCATACTGACCAGATTCGGCCTGTTTGGTGGATGGTGGAGTTCGCAGTTTCTCGTAGACACGATTTCTCATACTTTTGACCCCGACCGTAGCCTCCCTCCTCCCCCGTGCATAAATGGCAATAAATAGTTTTGCCCATCGCTTACCCACCCAAACAAGAGGTGTCTGTGTTGTGTTGACAGTTTCCAGAGTTTTCTAATTGACAAATTCTCTCTGAACTTTTTCTGTTCACAATGTTGGAATATGTCAAAAAGAAGATCGCGTGGCTCGTTCTTCAGTACGAGCTTATTACGTGTTTGAATATGTTCGAACCATGGGAGCAAGTGTGCCTCAGTATCCTTTATTTCAACAGAACCTGAGTTCAATAATAGATGTTATTGTCTTTAGCTTGGTCACAGTACTTCTTAGAAGAACTGATCTTAAATTGAGTTCCTATTGTCTGTTTTTGTTTGAAATTGTTCTTCAGTAGCAGCATGAGTTGCCAGTTCCTTAACTTGAGTACAGATGCAACCTTTCTTCTTGTTTTCTCCTTGGTCTCATATTCGTCGTATGTCTACCTACCTCATTACATCGCATCGCTTGCTACTAGCATATGGAGCGTTGTCTCTAGTGGTGAGGAACGTGTTGAGTATCGCTATGAGTCTGGGTAATACTTTGCTGCTTCCGTCAAATTCTTCCATCACTGTTTTACATTTCTTTTCACTCATTTTGTTTTAGCTTACTGCGTCTTTGATAATATTATCACATTCAAATCAAAATTCGAATGTAATAGTTTAATTCATTTTCTATGCGTTTCATCAAGACCTGCACAAAGGCCTGTTGTATGTGTAATTTGGTTGCATTAAACAGAGCGAAAGTTGGAAATCATGTAATAGTTTGTTTAATTTTCGTCATTGTCATTTGAAATGATTGAAGAGTGGAGTATTTTTCTTTTCTGCAGAGTGGGTGATCTGTTATCACCAAAAGGAAAAAAAGGGGAAGGGTTGTGGGTGACAAATGGGACCATTCCTTGGAGTCTGGTTGAAAGGACTCTTTGCACTGAACAAGATTTTTGTTGTTATTTTTTTCTTTTGATATGTATTTCCCAACATATTATTTGCAATTGTGTAAGAGCACATTTTCTTAAAGGCTGTGGGATTGTTTTGTGATTAATATTTTATTCCTTGTTGTATTCATAGTAAGTAGTAATCAAATACTCTTTATCTTCAAAATGCTCAAGTGTGCTAGCTGGCAGTGAGATCCTTCAATTCATATGTACCATGAGTATTGTACATCTCAAACTTAATTTAAGTTATTTTTGTTTTTAGACCTCAGACATCGCCATGACCCCCTCAGGTGCGTTTTGAGTAGTTTCTTTTCATACCTACAGCCCCTACAGCTTTCACATACTTCATGAAATTGATTTTCAGTCATTTTGGTATTGGCCTTTGTCACATTTAGTGTAATTTGCAATTTGTTGTTTGAAAATGTTTTACCTAGAATTTGGTGAGCCAAACTTGATTATGTTACCCTAAAACATTATTTGGATCAGTATTAAATAGCTCTTGGTTGACATTTGTGACTTGACTGTGTTGTGAACTGGAAATATCAATGTACTGTTAAATTTTGTATTGTACAAAAAACTTTCTACACATTAAACCGTGTAAAAATACTTCTACTGTTCTCTTTTTCACTACTTCCTTGGCACGCATTTGGCAGTAGCAGGAATTCTTCAGATTACATATTTCAAATACCAAGTCGTCACATTTATTCATGCAGTTTTCATTCATAACCAACATTCATACTCATACTCTACTTTTAACAATCACATCATACATATTTGCATAATATCCTTTTGTGTTTTCAATGGTATAAAAATTTAAAAACATACAATATTTACATGATTACATTTTACATTACATATTCATTTACAAAGACAGGATTGCCTAATGACCAGGGAGTGTTTTTGTCATTCACATTTCTGTGGAAAATATGCAATTTGCAAAATTGAATTACGTAGCTTAAAACTCTATGAGAAATCAGAACACCGAAAGAACTTCGAAAATTGTAGCAACTGCCACCATTTAGGACACAAAATAACATACAACATCCTCACTGAAATTAATTTAGTATCAATTCTAGTTTTGACATGAATCTATTTCATTTACACTCAAAGATGCAGAATGTTCCCAAAAGGATCTTGCTGAAAGCCAACATTGAAATTATACACAGCACAGTTACATTTACAAAATGGTACACTACAAATAAATACACACACTTAGTTTTGTACACTGAATAGACATTTTTACAATTCATAGAATTTTCATTTATGTATACACTATATAGCAATTTGCTTGTAAAAGATAATATCACACAGTTGTTATTGGTACAGAGAATCACATTTATGCCAACAAGGCTTTTTCAGCCATGCCACCGTGGGCTGGGCCAGTCTGTGTTGCACGAGATCAATGAAATGCTCAGGTATCCTGAGCCCAAGACAACCAACTGACACAACTATCACAATGAAGAATCTGTGTTATTTTCACTGGGGCTGGCCACATCAGTCAGGGCGCCAATATAAAAATGCAAATAATAATAATAACAATAAAATCATTCCCTTTTCAAGGGAAACGTCATTGGCACTTGCATAAAGTATGGCAATTATAATAATTTACTAAACACTCGATTCTAAACACAATATACACTATACATCACACGACCACTGTTAACACTTCACCCCCTCTGTCAGTATGTAATGAAGGATCAAACGTTCTTTGAAGGGGTGCCGGCGAAGGTGCCGGAGGGGGTGAGTTGCTGAGACTCATTGCTTGCTTATTGAAGTCTTTGTGTAACAAAGCTGCGGCGGTGGTGTTATTTCGCAAGTCTGGCGACTGCGATTTGTATGCAAGATGACAGACTTGCATCTTGTTGGGCGGTGAAGCCCGGCCACTGCTGCACGGCTGCAGCTGCCTTTTGTGCTCCTTCTCAGTCAGCATTTCGAGCATTTCTGCGCTCGTGCTGTCTGCCCCACATAAACTGCTGATGGAGGCCGACAAAGGACGCACCACACTTATTCGAGAGTTCTGCAAGAAATGGGGACGAAAGTAAGTAAAAGCGAAACGAGGTTGTTCGTTGGTAATCCTTGCCGAAACCATGGCTATCCTCACCTGCAGGTCACTAACGCTGGCAGCAGCCATCTTTAGGTTGCCGCTGCTCGCCTGACAGGATGACACGCGGAGGTTTGCGAGGCTCCCTCCGATCGGCAGGCCTTCCTCTTTCAGGGGGTTCGCATAGCGTCGCAGGTTCTCTTCGTTCTGTAAGTTGTTGCTCTTCTCGTCCTCCAGCTGGTTGCGGGAGTGGCACGGGTCACCCCCGCCCAGACCCAGAGCACCGAGGGAGCCCAGCGATGCGTTCAGGTTCTGCTTCTGACGGCAGTACTGCAGGGCTCCCCACCCCAGCAGTGTCAACAGAATCATGGCCACGATGGAGAAGAGGAGGATCTTGTACACGGAACCTGCACAGAGGGGAAAGTCAGTATTATGAGGACACTTGGGCTGTCTCCTCAACCACTGCTGCAACACACGACCGGACTCACTTGACTTCTCCTCAGCGACCAGAGCCGTCTCCACCTTGACCTCGACCACGGCGACCAGGGCGGAGAGGTTGGTGTGCTTGCGGCCGATCAGCTCGCCCAGCACCCGGATGCCCTCGGCGATGGCGCGGCTGTCCTCGACGTGCGGGGCGTCCTGCATCGACTGCGGGGGCACGGGATAAAACGGTTAAGCCCTGTCTGTGCCAGTCTGCTGTCCAGAACAGCACGGCCACGGCAGGCGGCTACTCACCACGGTGACTTCAATGGTGTCGTTGTAGCCAGTGCGCAGCTCGCAGAGCAGGACGAGAGGGTCCTGGCGGTGGGGGCCGTCCTCGGCGGCGTACGTGTGCGCCAGCAGCCGCCGCAGCTCCCGGCACAGCACCTCCACGCTGACGGGGGGCACGTTACTGTTGCTGACGAGGCGGCCGTGGTCCAGCAGCAGCGTGAGGCGGGAGCAGCGGGGGCCCAGCACGGCCTGGTTGGGCCAGCAGTCCGGCGGCGCGGGCAGCCGCGGCGGCCCCACCCGTTTGCCGGCCTCGATGGCGCGGCAGTCCCCCCACGGGGCGCAGGCCGAGCCGGGGGCCGAGGCCGAGGCCGAGGCCGGCCCCGCGGGCGCCAGGCACACCTCGCGCGCAGGCACGCATACCTCGTTGAGGGCGCACGCCACGGTGGGCGGCGACACGGCGGCCAGGTGTGGCGGCGGCGCCAGGCAGTTGTCCAGGCCGCACCAGATGCGGGTGCAGCGCACCTTGGAGTCGTTGCACTCGCACACGTTGCAGCCGTCCGGCCACGACGAGTTGTGCGCCAGGTACTGGCCCTTCCACAGGCAGACGCCCGACACGAACGCCAGCTCCTCCACTGCGGGCCGAAACAGAGACTCGCGGTCAGAGAGGCGCCCCACAACCCCGCTGACCGCCCCCCACCCCGTCAGCCCCGTCAGCCTCGTCCCCGAGTACTCACCCAGCTCACAACGCAGCCCCTTCCGGCCGGCCGGGCAGACGCAGCGGAACTGGCCGTAGCCGTCCTCGCACGTGGCGCCGTACGCACACGGGTTGGAGGCGCACTCGTTGATGTTGATGCGGCAGTCCGGGCCGGTGAAGCCGCGCGCGCACTCGCAGCGGAACCAGTTGACGCCGTCCACGCAGCGGCCGCCGTTGAGGCACGGCGGCGGGATGCAGTCGTCCACGTCGCGCTGGCAGCGCTCGCCCTCGAAGCCCTCCCGGCAGACGCACGAGAAGCCCTCCCCCGAGCCCGAGTTGAGGCAGGTGCCGCCGTTGAGGCACGGGTTGGACTCGCACGCGCGGTTCTTGGCTGCGGATCAAACGACAGAAGGGTTATGAGAAACTCAGCCCGAGCAAGGCGAGGCATGACGCAGTGTGGGGCCGGGCCTGGCTTGTACTCACGGATGTGGCAGATGGTGCCCTCCCAGTTGGGCGGGCACGTGCAGGCGAACTTGTGGCCGAGGTCCCGGCAGGAGCCACCGTTGCGGCAGGTGCCCCGGTCGCAGTGCGAGTCCCGCAGCGAGCACGTCTTGCCCTTCCAGCCGTCGCGACACGAGCACCAGAAGTCCGCCACGCGGTCCGAGCACGTCCCGTTGTTGCGGCAGGGGCTGGGCTCGCAGTCGTTGCGGTCTGCAAACAGGCACCGGGCACCCGGTCCGGTTAGAACTGAGGCTGCGACTGCGAGGTACGCGCCTGACCAAGTCCGGGTAGGCAACCGCACGACACCGGTGCCGAGCGGGCCGGCCTACGCCGGCGTCTCGCAGGCGCGGAGCCTGGAGTAGTCACGGAAATACTCCGCGCTCCATCGGTCGCCGACCGGACCGGCCTCGGGAGCGGGAGCGGGCCTTGCCGGTACTTACTGATAGCACAGGTGTCGCCCTCCCAGCCCTCCTTGCAGATGCACTGGAACGAGTTGACTCTGTCGACGCACGTGCCGCCGTTCTGGCAGGGGTTCAGCTTGCAGTCGTTGATGTCTGAACACAAAACAGGGGCGGTCGTCAGGAAATGGGACATTTTTTGGGGGGCGGGGAGTCGTCTCTGCAGCTCCACAGTACTCACTCTCGTGGCAGTGCCTGCCGGTGTAGCCCGGGTCGCAGATGCACTTGTAGCCAACGGCCAGCGTGGAGACGCAGCGGCCGTGGTCCCCGCACACCGCCCCGCCGCCGCCACAGCCGTCGGACACGGCTACAACAAGAGACACGGGCAGCGTCAGCGTCGGGCCGTCGATACTCCGCGTCCAGGGCGTCGCCACTGCCGCGGAGCACCGACAGGCAAACGGAGACGGCAGAGTCAGAACTACACCTCTACAAAACCGGAAGCGTCACTCCATGCAGGGCAAAGGCGAGTGCATTTCACTTAGATCAATAACTACCCATTATCTACCAAAAGACAGCAAACAAAAGCAAACCGAAAACACCGACTTGCCTTTCAGCAGATTTTTACCCGACCATAGTTGATTTTTGAAAGCCGTCACGACGAAAAAGAGAAGAAAGCAAAACTGTCTGCATGCTCGGTCAAATTCCTGCCGTTATTTATTTCAATGACCTCCCTCCGCTCGGAAACACATTAAAAGGAGGAAAGCTCTTAAATGCACCGAGAGAGGATCCGCCGCGGCGGCTCTTTGGCTCTGTGGCTCTGCGGCTCCCCAAAATCAGCTCCAAATGCAGGTCCTGCGGGCCGCCGGAGCGGGGCACGGGCCCCGTGGGGGGTTTGGGGTCCAATGGGCCCATTTGCTGGTCCACAGGGGGCCGGGCCTGGCCGGGCAGTGCCTCGGCCTGCCCATCCCGCGGCCCCACGGCCCCACGGCCCCACGGCAGGCCCCCAGCTGAGTCCCCTCGCTTCCTCCGGCCTCCAGCCTCAGCCCCACCACAACCCGCCCGGCAGCTGAGGAGTTCAATAGGACCAGCGCCATCGGCGCTTGATGCAGGACCAATCATGGATATAAAATGTGTTCATTGTTCAGGATCACAAACTAACTACACCGGAGGATTTCCACGGCCCCAGTGTTTTTCGGTCGCGGTCTTCAAATGCAACCTATGTATCGTGCATAAGCGGAGTGGCTCACGGCCTGCCATGCCTCCTCCCGGGCCCGGCTCTGCCGCGTACCAGTGGCCTTCCAGTGGCCTGCCTTTCCGAGCTCCGGGTCCTACCTTTTAATGCGCCGTAAAACGGCGAGCGAATGCGTCGCGGCGCGTCCACAAACTAAGTTGCATCCGGCCCGATTCAAAATACTTAATGGATAAATGCCTTAATGGTAGCTTTTTATGATTTCCCAACAAGTACAAGGAGACTGCAATTTTACGATCGAAATCAGGCGAGACAGGCCACCAACACCAAACCCCACACCAGCCACCAGCCTCAAGCAATTATGAATTAACTTAGTTAATTTTTTTCCTGATCCCAAAGCAAGCTGCATTTCTATGTTTATAGCGCTGACACCGATACCAGGGGTTGGCGTACCGTGGGGGTGCCTGGCCGTCTGCTGGACTTGCTGCACATCGCAGTTCTTGCCCTGCCAGTGGTCGCTGCACTGGCAGTGGTAGCCGCTGTGCGTGGAGCTGCAGACCGCGCCGTTGCGGCATGGGTTGGGCTGGCAGTGGTCGTGCTCCAGCTCGCACAGCGTCCCCGCCAGGCCCACGGGGCAGATGCACCGGAACCCGTTCACCAGGTCCACGCACTCGCCGCCCCGGAGGCAGGGCGCCGACTCGCAGTCGTTGACGTCCGTGGCGCAGTCGCGGCCCGTGTAGCCCGCCTGGCACGCGCAGTGGTAGTCGTTGACGAGGTCTATGCAGGTGGCGCCGTGCTGGCACTGGCCCACGCAATCGTCGATGTTCTGGTCGCAGTTGACGCCCTCCCAGCCCGGCTGGCAGCTGCACTGGTACGAGCCCACCAGGTTGGTGCACGACACCCCGTTGACGCACGGGTTCAGCAGGCACTCGTCCGCGTCTGGACACACACACAACACACACACACACTCAAGCTCAGCACACGACAAATCTACTCAACTCACACAGCACGAGCTACACAGCTATACAGGTTGCAATCCCACCCTAAGTCCACGAGTACTCACCGTACTGACAGGTGTCACCCTCCCAGGCAGGCGGGCAGTCGCAGCGAAACCCCGCCACCAGGTCGAGGCAAGTGCCGCCGTTCAGGCAGGGCGACGAGGCGCACTCGTCCACGTCTGGAACACACAGCGGGAGTGGGGCCTTAGCGGACGCCATACGACAGCCCCTACTACCGGCAGTCCACCCGACCGGGAAATCTTTCCACGACGCCTTCTTCATTTGGATGCTTTTTCTGTTTTCCTTTCTGTGTTTGAAATTTTGGGTACACTTAAGAAACGGAGTTGTTCCCTTCCCCCCGCCCCGCCCGCCCCGCCCTGCCCTGCACGCGGCGCCACGAAAGTCTTATTCTTCTTCTTCTACTTGCTCCTCGGCTCTAGTGATGGGCAGGCCGACGGCGTGGCAGGCCGTGTCGTGGCGAGGCCGGACCGGAGTGGAGCGGTAAGTATAGCCGCCGGATCTCACCTGGCCGGCCGAGAAGACTCCGTGCGGCTCGGAGGCTGTCGGCTGCTGCTGCTGCTGCAGCAGCGACAGCAACAGCAACAACACACCCGCTTTCTGCCCCGTTCGGAGAGCAACTACTAGAGAATTATAGTGTTCATTACGATGCTGAGATGCTTTGCCTGGCTTTGCCTTCGTGCGCTGGCCGCTGCGCTGGCCGGCGTCAGCTGCCGCGGCCGGCCTGCATCATGCCTCATTCGCCAGCATCAAAGGGAGGGGAGGGAAGGAGAGACACGTTCGCAGTGGGAACACGGCACGGCGTTTGATACAAATTGTCAATACTCGAGGTGACGCGTTGTGCAGCGACTGAGGGGGTGCGAATAGGGGTGAGAGAGAGAGAGAGAGAGAGAGAGAGAGAGAGAGAGAGAGAGAGAGAGAGAGAGAGAGAGAGAGAGAGAGAGAGAGAGAGAGAGAGAGAGAGAGAGAGAGAGAGAGAGAGGGAGAGAGAGGATGGGGGAGGGCGCGGGGGATACAGAGACCGAGAGAGAGACGAATTAATGAGGTGGGATGGGGTTGGATCTGCTGGAGATTAAAGTGGATCGAGTAGGTGAGAGGTTCCCTAACTTGTTAATTCCCAGATAGAGGGCAGCACGGGTGTATAGCCGTGGCCGTGGTACCGTGGTTGGGAGAAGCGTTGCCGGAGGCCCCCCCCCCCTCCCTCCCTTCCCCTCCTGCTGCGAGTTTTGATGTAGGCGGTTCATCGGCCGACCCCTGTTTGTTGCCTGTTGCTTTTTCTTCTGCACTGACCCAGGCAGGAGAGCCGCTGTTTTACTCTCGAGAACGGGGTATGCACACAGAGCCCGTGAAACTGAGCTGCCCAAAGCCATCCGAGGGAAGATACGAAACCGTACGCGACGTCACTGGAATTTCGGACACGGACCGTAAGGCTTGGCCAGGATCTCGCGGAGGGTGTGCTCATCTGAGCAGCGGATCGTCGGAGGCGGCGTGAGGCTGTTTCACCTTCACCGTGCATGCAGTGATAATGAGAATCGGGAGTTCCTGACCAGCTCCGGCTGCCACGGCGGCGTACGTAGCTGGGCGTGGCGGGGCGGGGCGGGGCGGGGCTGGGCGGGGCCGAGCGGGGCCGATCCCGACGGGGATCGGCTCAAACATCGCCAGCACAATTAATTCGATCGGAACCAAGCAGAGGCCTGCTATTAGTCTGGGCCCTGCCTGGTCGGGGCCAGGGGCCGGGGTATGGAGCTCCCACACTGTGAACAAAACCCGCGAGATTCGGCTGGATGGGTGCATGACGTACTTATAGGGGCTGTGCGCGGTGCGCGCTCTCTAGAGAATAACAAATTTAAAAAAAAATGCTGAACGCGATGGAGCAACATCAAAATGGACATTTTTAAGCATCGGTCGTATTGGACGAGGTAAAGATGTTGTAAGGTCGCGAATAAAGAAGTGGTCACAGAGAGGACCACAAACAAGACACTTCCTAATGGCGTTTGTAAGCGCCTTGTTCAATGCCCACAGTCAACATGTTTATGCGCCGCGCTGTCCCTTTTCCTCTTTTTCCTTTTCTCTGTCTTTTATAGACAGAGAGTTGCAGCAGCTCGGATGACCCGTGAAGAACTAACCCGAGTCCCGAGTACCTGCCCCCTTTTATTCATCTCTTCTCCTCTTCTCTTCCTTTTACCCTGTCTTCTCTTTCCCCCTGACACCCGTGCGAAAATACACAGTGCGGTGGGTTGCAACTCACAAAAGTACAAACTACTAACTATGGTGCAATCATAAACGCAGGCATCCATACCACTCTAACAGACGAAGAAAAAACAAAACGTGCAGGCAAGAAAGAGACGGAACAAACAACAAGAGAACGAAAATGGACTAGTTCTACTTCCAAATCGTAATTAGCAGCGCAAACACACACAAAAGGTCAAACATCTCAAACTGACAGCCTACCTGGCCTATAGAGAGCACTTGCAACCGGCGTAGCGTACCTCCGCACCCCTGAAAACCACGAAGCATTTTCGACTTCTGAATCTGCCCTCTCAAAATATTTGAACGAAATAGTTGCACTCCCCCCCCCCCCACACACACATGATAAGATCTTCGACCAGATTACGTGGGCACAAATCAATCAGTGCTCCGTGCGCCAAGGAGAAGAAATATTTTGTGCGGAAATTGGCCCTGCGTACCCGCGCAAGAGCGCTAGAACCGAATTCAGAACCAGCTGCCAAATGACTGGCGTGCCCCAGATAACGTGAGCAGCACAGCTCAGTTATGGACGAGCCCAATCACACGCCGGGGCATGCCGGAGCACGGCATGTAAGCTCCCACGGCGGAGCCAATCGGATTGGAAACTGTGAGAGTGCGCAAGCCGTCGGCAAGACGTGCAACAGGCTGGGCAGGGGCGTTAGGCCGGCGAAGCGCTGCGCTGGGCCCAGCAGGCTGCCAGCAAAGAAGCCTTCAGCCAAATCAGCCGATTTGCGGCCACAGCTACTATCTTCGGGGTCATCCACCTCAACCCAAGACTCGGGGTCTGGCGTGGAGTGAGGGGAAACTATTTTCACGAAATTCGCCAATCCTCTTCATTAAAACATGCGCATTTACAAAAGATCGTGATGTTCGGGTTCCATAGGCTTCGGACACTCACTCATGTTACACGTGTCCCCGGTCCAGCCGGGAGCGCAGCTGCAGGTGAAGTAGCCGTTGTCGTGCAGGCCGGCGGTGGCCGCTCCGGGGGGTGGGTCCGCGTAGGGGTGGGCGGTGCAGGTGCCGCCGTGCGCGCAGGGCTGCGTGGCGCAGGGGTTGTCCACCACCTCGCAGTTGGGCCCGGAGAAGCCCTCGCCGCAGGTGCACAGGTACTGGTCCGGCGCGGGGTTCTCGCACGTGCCCCCGTTCTGGCAGGGCTCGTGCCGGCCGCAGTAATTGAGGTCTAGAAGAGAACACACACACACACACACGTCCTTTATTAGGTTACATATAATAATGGTGGTTTTTGCAAACGAGCGAAGGAAAGTGGCAAGAGGCAACGGATTGGCGCTGTGAGGGCCGCATGTGACTCAGAATGAATGAATTGAGCCGTCGAATGTATGAGCAAGCAAACCAGGCCACCCACGAAAACATGCGCGATCAAGACCATTGTTCCCTCGGATGATGGCCTCCCCTCTCCCTCTCCCTCCCCCTCCCATTCCCTCCCCACTTCATGTGCACCTCCTGCACCCCAGCACCCCGTGCCGTCCCCCACACATGGCGGGACGCAGGCAAGCATGGCGCGTCGAGCAAAAAATAACAAATGCACACATGACTCGAAAAGGCGCCAATTCACTGCGAAGCCGAGCCGAGCTGCGCGAATGGTAATACAATAATGACGAGGATGACGGGGAGAAATGACCCGTTTCATTCGCAACATCTTGTTCTTCTTCGAGTTTCTTGCCCGTGTTTGACTAGAGCAGTGCATGCATCAACGAACTTTATTGTTTGAGGCTCATTATATTACCTCTTCATTTCCCCCCTCCTTGTGAAACACCTTCAAACAAAAGTTTCTCGTCGTCCTTTCGGCAACAGTGTGTAGTACCGCCCCGGCGTGACAAAAACTCGTTGCATGTGCATCCGGCATTGCACGGCGACGACGCTGTCTTCGCATCTGATGCTAATATACCCCACGCCACGAAGACCTTTCGCTCCATTTCGGGGTCAGCATTTCCGATCCGTTTTTGCCTCCCCAGTGACAGTGACACAACTTGACGCACGGACGATCGCGGTTCGAAACCCAACAAAGTCACCTCCGCGTTTCGGTACAATGAATCGATGCGGCATAGCGACTGCGGTTCTTTCCCCCGCAACGACGCCGTAGCGTCTTCGAACGGCATTCTGGATCAAGTCCCCCTCCCCTTCTCGTCCTGTCTCTCCCTTCTGGATTAAGGCGCCCCGCCGCGCCGTGCGGTCAACCGGAGGCAAACGGGTTTAAATTTCAAAGCCATTATATCGCAACGAGGCGAAGGGATTGGATTATTTTCGAGAGCGACAGTGACAAACAGCTGGGCAGTAAACCGGCAAAAAGGTCGCAGTCGGGGGGAGGAGGAAAGGGGGGGGGGGGCATGTGTTGCTTTTTAATTCGCTAACTCAAACGGAGCGGGGAGGGGTGACAACGCTGCCCCTCGACAACTACCCCCCCCCCCCTCCATCTCTCTGTCAAAGAGATCCGCGGCCTCGATATGTTCTCCACGCGGTCACCCCTCCCCTCCCCTCCCCTCCCCTCGGCCTCCCTCCCCGAACCGCACATGACGGCGGAGGTGGCGCTCCCTAGCAGCTCACCCCGACAAGTGACACCTGGCGCAGTGTGCCGCGACAAGTGCGGCGGCGGCAGGCGGCGCGGTGGGGGAGGAACCGGTTCTCTGTCCGCGCCACGCGACCGCCCCGCGGGGGTGACACACATACGGCACACACACGCGCACGCACGCACACACAGGCGGGTTCGGGACTCACCTTGGTCGCAGAGGATGCCGCCCCAGTTGGTGTCGCAGATGCACTGCCAGGAGGAGCCGTTGCAGTAGCCGTGCTTGCAGCCCGGGTACGGCGTGCACTGGTCACAGAACTCGCCGCGCCAGCCGGGTCGACACCTGAACAAGAAACACGTCGGAGAAATTAAAAAAATATATAACAATATGTGTCAAATTTCCGTGCTGAGAAATTCGTGCCAACTCGGGCGCTAAATTTGAAGAAGGGGCGTGTCCGAAGTGGGCGGGGCTGACTCGGTGGCCGCGTGGGCATGCGAGGCATGTTCCCCAAATACTGCACGGGGGGCCGAGAGGAACGCCAAGGCGCTGACCCCGCGGCCCCCCGGGGTGTCCAGGGGGCCTGCATGTCCCATATCCTACCGCACGGCCGCGCGTTTCCGGCGCACCCACAACTCCACAGCACAACCCACACCGCCATGTCCGCCCCCGACCAAAAGGGAAACATCCGTCAGAGCCGGGAGAAGCCGGAGCGCAGGACGCGCCGCGGCCAGGCGGCCGGTCAGCCGGCGGGAAAAAAACGAGCGAATAAAGGAGATGCACGATCATATCTGGAAAAGTTTACTACCCGAGCCGCGGAGGAGGAGGAGGAGAAGAACGATATCCAGCGCGGGAGCTGCGGCAGCGCGCCTGTCCTATTTCATACCCCCCCTGGGCGCGCGTGTCGTTAAAAACGCGAGCAGTAGGCCTGGCCGTGCGTGCGTGCGTGTGCAGGCCCTATGCCGGGGGACATGAATGAATGAAGCGGTTGCTGACAGCGTGTGCAGTCGTGAAAGACCGGCTTCTCGGTAGCCCTTACGTCAACGCCTCCGGCATAAATTAGACCAAAAACAGGAGTAATATCACTGTTAATGATTTCGCGAGTGTGGCAAGGTCGTACATCAAGTGCCCGCGGCGCCCGGCGCCCGCGAAGCACGGAGGCGGGGCGACATTCACGGCCGGTGCAGCAGGTTGGCGGGTGCGCTCTCGCGGACGCGGACTCGACCAAATAAGTCCAGACACCGAATTTCCGTGCGGCGCCGTCCTGCCGTAATTTTCCCACCGAAAACACCGAAAAGTCGTGAAAGATAGGAGAGATGGGCTCTCGGTAATTAGGTGGGTGTAGTCGTCCGCGGCCATAGGCTGCCATAGGACGCGACGCAGTCAGCCGAACCACAACAATTTACATCCGAATTCGACTCCCTTCGCCCCACTGTTTTCCTCTGTCCATTTCTATCTCTGACTCTAGGGGGTGCGAGAGAGAGAGAGAGAGAGAGAGAGAGAGAGAGAGAGAGAGAGAGAGAGAGAGAGAGAGAGAGAGGCGGCAGGTACGTCCCCCCTCACTACGCGCCACCGTTATATCAGGTATGCATGAGACCGGAGCGGAACGTTTTGTTCACGAGAACGAACTATTACGGGGTGACTTCTCTATGCAAAGCGCTGCCTTTTACAACGTCAATTAGACCCGTTTTCATAAAGGGGGAACACACACACACACAGGCAGGCGCACCGGCCCACCACCACCTAGGAAGTGGCGGCGCGGCGCGGCACGGCACGGCACGGCACGGCACGGCGGGTACGCGGCTACTACCTACCGCTTCGACAGGCAGCAACATAGACGTAGGGGGTATGGCTAGGACGAAGTGTGAGCTAGCGAGCGAGAGAGAGAGAGAGAGAGAGAGAGAGAGAGAGAGAGAGAGAGAGAGAGAGAGAGAGAGAGAGAGAGAGAGAGAGAGAGAGAGAGAGAGAGAGAGAGAGACAGACAGACAGACAGAGTGAGAAAGAGAGACAGAGAGACAGAGATCGACTCTACGCAAACGCGGCTACACGCTGCGGAATAAAAATCCACCGCCCTCTATATACTCGGGCCTCTCTGTATCACAACACAATTTATCAGCCGTTTCCCCCCAAAAACGCGCTCATCATAATAACGGGCGGTGCGGGGCGGCCGCCAGTCGGCATGGCATGGCACGGCGTGGCAGGGCAGGGCAGGACCCGCTGCTGTCGCCTCGCCGACACAAAAGACGAGCTCGTTCAGACACATCCGTTATAGTCCCGCCGTGCCGTGCCGTGTGCCGGCCTCGAGGGTCCCCGTCGTCCCCCGTCGGACCTCGGCCACGCAGGGCCAGCAGGACCCCCGCTACGAACCATTTGCTGCGTCCAGGACCCCCGTCGGCCGTCGTCGGGCGGACGCGATGGCAAAGAGTTGAGGAACGTGAAGGAGTAGGTGAGGGAGGACAGGGGGAGGAACCCTCCTCCGCGGGTGGGCTCCGTACCCGGCCGCGTGCGCCCGCGCCCCGAACCTCGAGGACATCGCTTTCGGCCCGCATCCGGCACTGAGGACGAAACGGGGGTGCCCGGAGGTGCCCGGACGTGCCCGGACGTGCCCGGAGGTGCCCGGAGGTGCGCGGAGGTGCCCGGAGGTGCCCGGAGGTTCCCGGAGGTTCCCGGAGGTACCCGGAGGACCAGGAGCTTTGCGTCGTCCGCGTTTAGCTGAGTATATATTGTCGTTCGGGAGTGCCGTCCGCGGCCAGCGCCGTCCGCGGCCAGCAGCCGGTCCTTGTCTTGGCGACATGAATCAGATAGTCCCCGCGCCGCTACCGGCGCTGCCCGGCGCTGCTTTGGGAGGTGAATGATACACCCGATCCCAGTAAATTACACCGTCCCGGCCGGGCAGCGCCGAGCCGCGTGTCCAGCGGGACCCAGCCGAGCCCAGCCCAGCCCATAGCCCGCCTCGGCCCAGGCGAGCTAATGCAGGCAGAAAAGCAGGCGAGGCTCCCGGAGTCGGGTTAGGCCCGTGAATCCCACTCGGTCGGTGGTCTAGTCTAGTCCGGCGCGGCGCGGGCGGGGGGCGGCAGGGACACG
Organism: Odontothrips loti; assembly: GCA_038380765.1. NCBI lineage: Eukaryota > Metazoa > Arthropoda > Insecta > Thysanoptera > Thripidae > Odontothrips > Odontothrips loti. The sequence continues at coordinate 13,984,232 of CM076247.1, forward strand.
CATCCCAGCGAATTCCCTCTACTATTTTCTCCACGGGCCGCTCTGCTCCGGATCCGACCGCTGTGTGAACGTGTTAATTAGCACCATTATGTCGGCGAGCGGCGGGGGATATGCGCGCAGACCGAACGGGAATTCGTAAAACCCGTGATAATGTTTAAACCCCCTCCGATTCCCACCCATAGTCGCCCCCCCCCCCACACACACACACGCGCGCGCGCGCGCGCGCACAAACATATAAAAAATACTCACTCGCAGTCTCCGGGAACGTCACATTTCCCGTGGACCGGATGGCAGCCCGCCTTGCACACGGCTGGAACATGAGAAACGCACGAATTAAAAATCTGGGAAAGAATTTAAATGGTTGGGTAGAAATAGGGAATATAAATAACGGTATAGGGAATGAATGGGCAGAGGGTGGTTCATTAGCGACAAAGCAAGGACGAAATGGACGACGAAATCTCTGGTCAGAGACGCGTGCCGTCGTGGAACTGCGGCCACGGGAGGGGAAAAACTGGAACGGCGATTAATTAAAACGAAAATTAGAAACTGATGAATGCCTATTTTTTTCGATTCGTTTTTGCAAAGAATAATGAATGGGGTAGCCTCTCTTAGCCACAGGTTGCTAGAAATGGATAGCTCTCTTTGCCGGCGGACCTGGGAAAAAAAAAATTATGAGACCGATTTAGAGGGGGAGTTTGCGGCCAATCGGATGAGACCAAGGCTCGGAATGCACTCTGCCGACCGCGTCCCGTTTAAGAAGGTTACTTTAGAGGACGCTTTCTGCGCGCGGCGCTGCTGCCGCTGCCACCAACGTGATGATCCGATTACTGCGACAGCTTCTGGCCTCACCGCGTCTGCCAATACAAGAATATTGACCGCATGGCTTTGAGAGGGCACCTAGCAAACACCGACGACTTTGACCCCCCCCCCCCCTCATTTTGGACTTCTGCCAGACGTTGAGAGCATTATTGATGCCCTAACGGCAACCTTGTCCTCAGTGCTGTGCTGTGCACAATATTTAAATTTAGTCCGTAAAATCTAGCTGTTTCCGTCCAATGCATTTTCAGCTAGTCCTCTGACCGTGGTCGCGATCGATTAAACCTTGTCCAGGAGGTCGAAGGGCAGGAGGGGGCCGTGGGCCGTGGGCCCGTACTCACCGATCTCACAGTTGGCACCCATCCAGCCGGCGATGCACACCTTGTCCCCGTTGTGGTCGCAGGTGTAGTGGCCGAACTTGTCGTCGCGCGGCCGGCAGAACTTGGTGCAGGTCGCGTTGAAATAGTGGTTGTCGCACTGGACGCGCACCCGGTACGTGAGCCAGGCCACGGGCCCGCGGTAGGTGAGCGTGTGCCACTCGGCGGAGGGCAGGATGATGCCCGAGTACGACGCCTCCTCGATCACCCGCTCCGAGCCTGCAACACACGGCGAACAAAATAAATACAAAACGAGAATAAATAAATAACAACACGACATCCGCGCATAAACGCACATTTTCTTGCACTTTCCACCTGCAATTCCAAACCCTTCACCTCGAATAACGGCCACATATTGTTTACTTCCGCCCGCTCTATTTACCCCCACTCCCGCCGATTTATTTCTTTTTACCCCTCCCACTGTTTGCCCCACTACTTCACACCCCACCTCGCCCCTCTCCAGTCACCTGATTGATGATGACAAGCAAATCAACCTGGACAGGTGGAACGGCCCGTAGGCCCGGAGCCCGGAGCCCAGAGCCCGGAGCCGGCCGGACGGGCCGAGACGAAGTGGAGGGCCGTCTGCAGCAGCCGCTTTGTGGTGTTTGCTCTACACAGCGGCATGGCGCATGGCGCCTCCTCGCCAGCATCTCTACGATCGCGTAGTACAAATGCGCGCCAACACGAGTAGATAGATTTCAGGAACCGAAATAATTTTATCCCTCTGCTGACCTCGAATTACAATTTTACAAAATCGTTCCCGAGCAAGCGAAAATTCGCGGCAAGCGAATCGCTTCATCAGACTGAACGCGTTGTGCGCGGACCCATTACGATGGTTATCTGGGGAGAGGCCGTGCAGGCCGCGGTGGGCGCCCCGGCAGACCCGAGCCGAGCCACCCACGGCAAGGGCACGGCCGGGCCCGGCACACCTCACGCGCCGCCGCCGCCTTTCCGTGAAAATTAATTTATTTTAAATTGGATCGAAAGCGCCGCGGAATCTGCGTCGGAAATAGGCTCCTATAAATTCAGCAACGAGCTGTCCTGGGCCGTGCCGTGCCGTGCCGTGCCGTGCCGTGCCGTGCCGTGCCGTGCCGTGCCGTGCCGTGCGGGGCGCACACGCCTTTCTGGGAAGCGAACTCATCGGGGCCCCGAGATCGATGGCGATGCGATCGGGATGGACCCGGCCGCCGCTGCTTATTGGCTTTCCATGGCGATTACTTTTAATTGCGCGGTTATGGCAGCAGAGAGTGAGTCTTACAGCGGCATTGTCAGCCGGACCGTCCTGCGGGGAAGATTTTCCCCACTGACTAACGCGGGGGCAGCCGTGAAATTCCTCACACGTTTTGCATGATCTCTGTATTCTCGAGCTATTCTGTCAGAAATGAAAACGGAGTCGCTTTGCTTTCGCCTCTCCGATTTCTCTCCTCCTCTTCTTCTTCTTCTTCTTCTTCTTCAGCCCCCTTCCATCTCCCACCCGAAGGTCACTCTTGCATCAACAGCAGAGTCGTCGTCGGGGCTGACCCCATCTTATCCTTACTTAGCGGTCAGCAATCAGCCGGGTGGTTCTTTTATTCATTCCGCTTGGAAATTGTGTCAAATTCTCCTCGTACACGGCAAGGAAAGAGTGTGCCCCGGCCGCCGCAGCGGGGCGGGATGAGTCATCCCGAGAATGACGATCCAGTGGAAGGAGAGGCGAGGGAGCGAGACTACCGAACCCGACGAGACCACGGCACCCGGCGCGGAGTGGATGCATGCTGGTCAAACCTACGAACCAAAATCGACTTTCACAGGACTCTTTTCCATGCGACTGATCTCTGGCGTCGCGTGTCCAAGCGCCTGCGAGAGCCGGGGTGGGCCAGCCCGCACGACACGCGTGCATGCACAAGTCGTGGTTGCCTACCCGACAGGCGCCGTTTTGTTTCCCAAGGTACCTTGATGCGGCGGTATCGTGCACGTACCGAGCGGATGGCCCCTCTGCCACAGTCGCCCCCACCGGAGGCGGCCGGAGGTGCAACACCGGCATAACATTAATGCGGCATGCGGCCGGCGGCCGCGGGTGCGGGTCAGACCGGACCGGACCGCGACTAGGATGATCCCTGCTGCAACCGCAGAGCAGTGACTCACTGCCGTGGGGGAAGGGGGGGGGGGTCCGAGCTGTTATGGGCGCATAATTGTGTCGGCACGTCGGTGAGGGCCGGCTGCGTCCGGGTATCGCGCCGGGCCGCTGGCCGCTGAGCGGCGCTGGGCCCTAGCGCAATCCCCGGACGCAGCCGGCTACAGCCGCTACGACTACACACGCCGCCCGGTCCGGCCCGGGTTTTAATACCGGCGCACCGCGCATTAAGTCGGGGAGAAAACATGCTCTTGAACGGCAAACAGGGGAATCGGCGACCGCTGCCGCCGCTGCCGACGGCCAGGGCCTCGGCCGGGGCAGCCCTGGGGGCTGACCGCTGCTGACCGGCGGCAGCTGCGGCACAATAAAACTCCCCGGGTATCCTCAGACTTGTGACACGCTCGCCTTTCGGCACTCGGACAGCCGCCTGCGCGAGCCGCGCGATACAATTTGTGACTCACCTGGTTCGCTGTAGTTGCCCAGATCCAGAGCCTGGAGGATGAGCGTGAAGGATCTCTGCAACAGGAAAGAAACAGTGCCTTCGTCAGTGGTGGTCACCATCAAGCAGGGCTTTTTGTTGAATCTTTTTGTTCTAGAATGGCCAATGTGCTATTGCCGGTCGGGGACCCCGTCGATGCAACGAAGATGCTGTGGGGACGTCTTCAGTTGCGTGGGGCGCGCAGCACAAACACAGACGGCACACACTCACACACCTACACACACACGCGCGCGCGTGCTGGCAAACAGAGTGGAGAAGCCCGACGCCTGAGGCTTGACACCGACCCACTGCCCGCCCCCGCCCCCCAGGCCCAAGGCTGTGTTTGCCCCGGTGGCAGCAGTACGGCACCACCATTCAGTTTTTGGCAGCGCGCGCCGCGTCAGCAGACACGGCGGGGCGACGGCTGACGGTGCTGACCGCGCGCCCGGAGGGTAGGCAACCCGGCGGCAGACATGCCCGGCGGCACGGCCTACCCTCGCCCGCGGACCGGGTTCCGCCAGGCTCTCGGCATAGAACAGCCAGGGACTCATGCTTCCCACAACACAGAGGCGCTCCGGCGACAAACTCACTGAGGAGGATATGGGATAGGTATTTGTGGGGAGGAGAGGGTGTCCAGTGGGACAGATCTTGTGATCGCCAACGTGTTCATTACGAGCCGCCGCCGCTGCTGCTGCTGCTGCTGCCCGGCTGCTGCGAGGCGGGCGCGCTCCCAGATCCAAAAGGATTACAGTAATGAACGAGTCTGGTAAACAAAGCAGACTCCTTCGCCGGGAGAAAATTCCTCGGAGAGCGGCGCGTCCAGCTTCGTTAGCACGCAGAGGTGGCGGGCAGCGGCGGCCATGTCACACCGCTGCACACCTCGGCAAGCCTGGAATACAAACTGCGGCATTTTTCCAACTCGAGAAATCTCAAAAATTGCCATTTGTTCACGTGGCTTGTAAACGGTGTCCAACCGCAATAGGTGCGGGAGATTATTATTCGCAGGTTCCCCCGTCATTATTACAGCCACCCTCCGCGCTCTTCTATACAGGGCAAGCAGAGAGAACCACTTGGGGACGACAGGGGCCTGTGAATAAGGCACTCGGCCTGCCAATAGCGACACGCCCACACGCACGGTACTTATTGGCAGCGTGTGCAGGGCGGCGCGGGGCGGGGCGGGGCGTTTAGTGCGCGCGGCCTCACACCGCCGCGTTGGCATAATAACAGAACCAATTTTATAATCACAAGTCAAGCGGCGTGGAGTGGGGCGGGTGCAGCGGCGGCAGCGGTGGCAGCGGCGGCGGCAGCGGCGGCCTTTCGGGACGGACGTCCACACAAGAAGTATCGCGTTTGCGATAAAGAGCCCGAGAGCCGGGCCGTGATGATGATGGAAGGGGTGTGCAGACTGCCGCCGCCGCCGCCGCTGCCGCTGCGCAAGATATCGCCCAGATTGCGCTGCAATTTCGGCCAATTTAATCGCATCAAAAAGTAGAGGCCGTTATTTGCAGCGACGAGTTTGAAAATAAACAACAAGGGGTGTAGCGCGAGTACGAGGGAGGCGGCGTGGAGAGGAGTGAGACAGAGACACACGGAGACGGACCGGGACCTGCGTGGGGTGCGGTTCAGACGTCGTGACGTCACTGTGCCTCAGAGCGGTAACGCAAAAGACACACACTACTCTCTCACACACACACACACTACTGTAAGTGCAACAACTACTCTGCGAGAGTGTGAGCGAGTGAGTGTGTTGTGTGTTGTTCGTGTCCGTTCAGATAGGGGAAAGAAAGAGACGTGGCAACTGCACTAATTGCAGCCCCGCCCCGGTTTGTGCCGCCCGATCAGAGAGAGGGAGAGAGAGGGAGGGAGAGAGAGAGAGAGAGAGAGAGAGAGAGAGAGAGAGAGAGAGAGAGAGAGAGAGAGAGAGAGAGAGAGAGAGAGAGAGAGAGAGAGAGAGAGAGAGCGGGGCAGAGGAATGCGATTCGGTTTATTGATTCAGCCAGCTACGCTGCGCGCGCTTTGCTCTCAAACGGCGATTAGAAAAGACAACTTTTTTACGCTTGCGAAGGCCGCGGCCGGGAGGATCGGGGACGCGGCGGTGGCGGCGGTGGCGGCTCATGCGCACAAAGCAGTGGCGACCCGAGTGGTGCCGCGCTAATGAATTACTCGTTAATCCCATTATATTCGGACCCGACAATTTTTTATTTTTTGGGGGGGTTGCACGTGGCATTTCTGCACTGGTTTTCTATCGGTGCTAAAAAACGACAAGACTCGTTCGTGCTGGAAAATACGGACATAGAAGAGAAGAAGAAATTCTCTTTACTCTCTGCGGTGCGGCCACGGTGCGGTGTGGTAATTTAATTTCGACTTCCTGCAAGGCAGGCCGGGCCGCGGGGACGCGCGGATGCGGCGCCGCGTGTGGAATGCGAGCGCTCTGGTTCTGGTCCATGCCGCGGCGCATGACTCTGTGACAGATCATGTCGTCTCACACCGGGGCGACGGGGAGCGGGGCAGCACAGGGCACCGCCACGTGACACCGGCAGGGAGACCGTCATGCGGGCGCACATTAGGCGCCGCCCGCGCACCGCGCTCCGCCCAAAGAAACAGGAAGTCAGCCGTCATACCAACGGTGGTGTCGGTGTCGGCTCCAGTGTCACCCCCCCCTCCCTCCCCCTCATCTCTGCTTGCTATCTCGACATGATAACAGCAGAGGACCCCAGGTTCACGGCGGAGGCCCCTCTGCAACACTCACACTACTGCAGGCCGGGGGGTCCAGGGCTGTCGGCGCCACCACCGCCACCGCCACCGCCACCGCGGCCGCCTTTGTGACGCGCTGGGCTTCCTCTGAGCACAACAGCCAGGCACAGAGCGAGTAGCGCCCGCGTCACCCGTCACCTCCCCCGGGTGACGTAGCGTACGGTGTGACGTGCCGTGGGGAGGCGGCGGCGGCGGCACACCCAAACACTGTTTAAAATTAAGTTCAGATTTCACGACACGACTGTCGTTAATTTGTTGACGCAGCCCTTAGTGAAATCACCAAGGATTCTGTAGCAGTGTTCTGAATCTTCATAGTGCCTTGCACTGATTGACAAAAACCTGTTGGGATCGAAAGTCATCAAATCGAGGGGCGAAACACTCGCGTAATCATGTGTACAAAATTCTAGAAATTTTTAAAAACAAATTAAATTAAATTGCGAATTTAAAGTTGGACTTGGACTTCATGCCGAAAAATAGCACCTACATAGGTTGAAATAGCCAGAAAAGCAATAAAATTCTAAAACTAACGAAAACCAAAGGGTGTAATCCGACGAAATCCTGTAATCTGTGTACATAGTTGAAATGAGTGGTTGCCCCCTCGCATCAAATTAATTTGTAAAAAAAAAACTGTCGTCGATAATTGACATCTATGGCAGATTGGCTGATGCATTTGTGGCTAAATCCTGCCAAGTATCCCGACGAAGCAGATCGTTGGGATTTCACAAATTGCTTCGTTTCGAGGTTCCGTCGAGAAATCCAAACATATTTTTTTAAAGTAAATGAATCTCCGGGATTAGTACGCGTCGCTGCACGGCATACATGTCTGTCTGCTCCTCGATTGGGCAGTCCCCCCCCTCTCTCTCTCTATCTCTCTCTCCCTCTCTCTCTCTCTCTCTCTCTCTCTCTCTCTCTCTCTCTCTCTCTCTCTCTCTCTCTCTCTCTCTCTCTCTCTCTCTCTCTCTCTCTCAGCGAAAGAGATGTTGCGTAAACCTGACTTTGTCCGAAGGGCTGACCGCGTGCGAATGTCACTCTCTTGCAGTCCTTCATAATTTCTTTCCCTCCATCCGCCCCCCCCCCCCTCTCTCTCTCTCTCTCTCTCTCTCTCTCTCTCTCTCTCTCTCTCTCTCTCTCTCTCTCTCTCTCTCTCTCTCTCTCTCTCTCTCTCTCTCTCTCTCTCTCTCTTTCTCGACCCTTTATCCGTTTCTCTCCACACGATTTCTTCTTTACCCAAGCCTTCCACCTTGCCTCATACCGCTCCTAGTCCTTTCTTCACGCTCCTTGAGATGGTAACACGCATATCAAACATGCTCATGTTCCTCCTTTTTTCCCCCGCCTTCCTTCCTCCCGTGCGCCCCCCCCCCCCCTCCTTCTCTGGCCTTCCCTTTCGCTCCGTGAGCCCCTTATACATTCCCATCACGCGAGCACAAATTGAGCAGCTTTTTCTGACCATTTTTACTCTGTAGAAGTATATTTCATCGCCCGGAGACCTATTTGGGCTCGGATATGAGAGCAGCGAGCACTAATAAACAGGATGCCGCATACGTCTTGCCGAGAAAAGAAACGGTCGGTCACAGATTCTGTCAAAGAAATTCTCAGTGACTCAAAACTTCAGTTCCCGCTAAAATTGTGCGTCAGTTTCATCCAACACATCCAGAAGAGCATCGATTGGAACTGGAGCGGATGATGTCTGAGACAAGCTGACGAGGCTCTTTGTGGCGTGCTCGGCCGTCGCGATAGCGATCGCACCGCGGATTTATAAATGACGTCTCCGAAGCACGGGCCGCCGGGCCGCCGGGCAGCCCCACACCGACTGTCTGTCTCCCAGTCCACCCACCCACCTCTCCCCGCTACCGCTGACATCCACGTCAGCCGGTTCGCTGCTGGGCTGAGATGCCTGACCGGGTCTCGCGTCAAATATTGCGTATTGCATTTTGCGGTTGGGTTCCACGAACCAGCAGGCGTGGAGGGGAGGGAGGGGGGAATCGAACCTGCGCACGCACGCGCATTATAAGCGCCGCGGGCGACGTCCCTAACCACGCGGCTGTCCCGGCTTGCCCGGTTGTCACCTGCCGCTGCCGGGGCACACTTTCCATTTCCCTGGTGCTCTGTGCTCGCACACTGCTGCTGCCGCATACCGTGCGCGCTCGGGCCCCGCTCGGGCCCCGCGGGCTTCCCTTCGCTTCCCTCCGGGGCCTCACTCTCACGGTCCTCACCGCTTGGTCAGCGGCGGGTGCTGCCTGCTATGTTGCTACGCGCGGACGACGCCGACGAAAACGGGCTGAAAGACGAGGCGGCGTACGAGCGCGAACAATAGTCGAAAAGCGATTTCGAAAACGAAAACAAACCCCGCCGAGCCGAGCCGAGCTGAGCCGAGCTGAGCCGAGCCGAGCCGAGCAGAGCTGAGCTGAGCGGGCAGTTCGGCGATCGGCAGGCGGGCGTCGGCTTCCATTCGGGAAACTAATGAGCAGCAGCAATGCGTGCGCCGATTCACATTCCCAAAAATAAAAAGGGGAAAAAGCAAGCTTCAGACACGGACCGCGAGCTATGGCGATTAGTCTAGCGCTAGATAGCCATTTGTCTCGGTCTGAATTGCTAAACGGCGTGGGGTCAAAGTGAGAGGAGCAGAGCAGAGCAGACCACCTGAGACGCGATTTGTAAAGTGCCAATGCCAGCGCTGCCGCTCCGCTGCTGCTGGCCCGCGGACCCGCAAACAGGACTGGAGGACGAGGACCGGCGGAGAGAGAGAGGAGAGAGGGAGAGGGAGGGAGAGAGAGGGAGAGAGATATGGGAAGCGTCACACACACACACACACACACACACACCGGCGCGACAGAGACAGAGCTATCGTGGTTAAAAACGGAGCGTTACAGTCTCTCAGGACCCATAGAAGACGAGGAAAGGTAAAGAAGACGAGGTCGTGGCCGAGGGAGGGATTGGTTGCATAATTGCAGGCGCCCCTTTGGCAGTGTGCCGGGCGTATGGCTGCGGGTGTCAACGCATCGCGGGCGGCATCAGGAAGGCCCGCGGCGAGGCAGGCGAGGCTCCGCGAGGCGAGGCGAGACTCGGTGAGAGTGAGGCGAGTTGGGATGGAACAATCCCGCCGGCTCCGCCGCTCCGCTGTGCCCTGTCTTTCAATCCCGTCCCGTAGGCCGCTGGGTACCCCGGGGGACGCACGGCGGCGACGCTTGGCGAGACAATCGACGCGGAACTGGTAGCGCGCGCCGAGTAGTACAGCACCGCACCGCAAGAGCGAGAGAGAGAGAGAGAGAGAGAGAGAGAGGGGGAGAGGGGCTCGGAGGGTGAGTGGCGCGCGAGCGAGAGCGAGACGCGACCAACATTACCCGAGGTGGGCAGTAAAATAAAAGAGGGCTAATGCAGCATGCGCCATACCGTCGCCATCCCACCGAGATCGATTTCTTCTTCATCCCGCGGCACATCGCTTAAGTCTCTGTCACGTGACTCACGTCGTCGTCAGTCAACTCTCATCCGCTAATCCCCTCGCCGCACTGCAGCGGCGCAGCGCTCTGTACTCCGTATCGGCCGCGGCAGTGAAAGCCACGCAATGTCGCGGCCGTCTGGCGCCACAGGCTCGGAAAGGTGATTAAGAGAAATCGATTCGACTCAAATTTTTTGGTCGATTATCCGAAATTTAGTCGATTGTTACTAGAAAATTTTGTTGTAAAAGTGCAGCGTATAAGGGGTCGCCACCGCCACCCACAACGACGACGCGACCGGACGGCGGCCGCGTGAGGCCCCGTGAGGCCGCCGATGAACGCTAACAGGGAGGCCAACGTGGGCGGTGGGCTGCTGCTGCTGCTGCTGCTGCTGCTGCTGCTGCTGCTGCTGCTGCTGCTGCTGCTGCTGCTGCTGCTGCTGCAGCACACGTTACGCCACGGCCACCGAGAAAAAGTCCCCAAAGACGGACGACGGCGTGTGCGGCGGACGGCGGACGCGGATGGATAGATGGAAAGCGACATATAACCGCGACGGCGACGAGAAAAAAAAGTGGTGGGGAAGGCGCGCGCCAGCAAGGTTTGGTTGATTAACGCGGGCGTCCTAAACCCGCCGTCGGCCGAGGATGGAGGCGGCAGCGGCAGCCGGCGGCAGCCCTGGGTGGGCACTGCGGGCTGCGGGTGCCGGAGCGGAGCGGAGAGGACACCCAAGTGTGCACGGAGTCGCCCGGACCGCAGACTGTCCCGCAGGACTCGGGCGCGTGCGGGTTGCCTGCACGCACGGCGCCCTCCGCTGCGCACCGCGGTACTGCCGCTGTGCCGCTGTGCCGCTGTGCCGCTGTGCAGCTGTGCAGCTGTGCTGTACGGACTCCGACACAAAAACGCCACGGCTGGCCCGGCTCTCGGCTCATTCCATTCACCGCACCGCGCTACGCACCACGTCCTCCCGATATTGTGATGAAAAGGCCCCCTTCGCTCGCGCGGCGACGTCACGGGCATCGTCGCATGAATGGATAGGTTGGAGAGAGACGAGCGCGCGCGCGCACACACACACACACACACACACACCCACACACACACACACATGCACACAGGTCGAAAAAAACGCAGCGCGTCGCCGTTTGGACGTGTTTATACACACGCGAGCACGCACGCGAGCGACAGACAGGGAGTGGGCGGGGGCGGGGCTGCGTCTGAATGGGGACGGTCCGAGGCGGTCTTACAACTAGATCTGGGCTTCCAGTGCCACAACGATGTGATTTCGGACGCTTTCAGAAATTGACGAGGGCAAGAGGGAGGGGGGGGGCGGTTGCACCTGTTGCATGTCATCGACAGGACGAGGGAGGAGGGGAGGGGGGGGGGGGCGTGGGAATCTCCGTCGGCGGCGCAGTGATAAAACAAGAGGGAACTGGTTTGCTCTGCCATGACGAGAGGGCGGATGGCCTCCGGAGGACTTTATAACCAGACCAACTTTTAAAATCAGCGCGTTTGCTGCGGGAAAGAGGCGCGGCTTCGTCAAATGAGAGTATATTTCGCGTTCGGTTTTGTTCTCTTTGGGTCCCGTTGGTGGGTGGCGGCAAAAGATTTCATTTAAAAGGAGGGGAGAGGGGGAGGGGCGCACCGGTAGGGCCGTTTCGGGGGCCGAAGACTACGCGGTCCTACCGCGTGAGCACCGTTTAGGGGCGGGAGGCGGGAAGAGGGGGGGGGGCGCCTCAATTCAAACGATCAAGTATTTAGCCGCCATTACGGACGGGGAGGGACCCCGGCCAAGATTACAGGCTGCAGGAAACACTCAATGAGAACGGCGGCAAACGCGGGGCGTGGCGGGGCGGGGCGGGGCGGGCGGGGAGCGTCGTTTTGGGAGAAGAGCAGAAAACGTACTCACTTCACCACCTGGGCGCTGCCCGCGCTGCCGCTCCCGGGCAGAGGTGCGCCCCGGAGAGGTGCGCGGCGCGTGGGTGGGGCGGGGCGGACCTGTTGCTGCCGCGTGGCGTGGCTCAACCGAATCAAACATTTTGAAATTCATATTTTTTCCCCAGCAAGAAATTGATGTAATAAAAATAGTTGTCGGCCTTTCCTTTTTCCCTTGATCTTTTCCCCCTTAGGGAAATTCGTGTCTGCGCAGCCTGGGATGGTCCGGCGCTCTTTGAGGACTTATCGGAGGCACCTCTGGCCGAGGATCTGGCCTGAGCTCGCACAGGGCACAGGTGGCCGCTGGCCGCCCTGCTCCCGGTCATCCTCGGTGTGCACCTGTTGGCCAGGGTGTGGTGTAGCGGGGCACATATAAGCGCCGCCAACACCCGACTAGGCGGTGCGTGTGTGTGTGTGTGTGTAAGTGTCCTGTGTGAGTGAGTGCAACATCTGCAAAGCGCGCCGCGACCAACTTACTCGGACAATATGACCGGGAAGCCTTTCTGCAGAACGCTGGCGCGCGCACACACACGCTGCCCCGCTCTTCTCTCTCTCACTCTCTCTCTCACTCACACACTCTCTTTGAAAAGGCACGTCGTTTGTTGGACCGGCCGTTGCCCGTTTCTTCTTTTAGAGGTGCTGAAATTACATGTCATTGGGTTACACTCGGCGGTGGCGGCGCGGTGAGGTCCGGTCCGGCCGCACGGGAGCCATCAGGCTTCAGGCAGCGGCAGCAGCGGCAGCAGCAGCAGCAGCAGCAGCAGCAGCGGCAGCAGCAGCAGCAGCAGCGGCGGCGGCAGCAGCAGCAGCAGCAGCGGCGGCGGCAGCACGGAGGCACACGGCGTTGCGAGTAACTTACGTGTGAGAATGGCGAGCGGCGCGCACTACGTCAAAAGAACTGGACCACCACACACGCGCGCGCGCGCACACACACACACACACACACACATATACACACATACACACACGCGCACGCACGCACACACACAAGGCAGGACAGCGCGTAGGGACAGGACGCGAGCGGCAGCGGTTCACAATTCAATGGTTATTGCCTGCTGACGTGTGGCGACAACTTGCACCGCGGCCGCCATCGACGCCTGGCCGCCTCCGTGTGTGTGTGCGTGTGTGCGTGTGTGTGTGTTTGAGCCGCAACGTGGGTAGCACGGCCCCACGCAGGCAGAGGACGATTTTGATTCTGCGTCACGATTTTAAAAAAAATTGACTTGCCCCTGAGAGGCAATTTAAGCAGATCTGCTAAATTTCCGGTGGCAAAAGAGAAATATCTCGCGGTATTTCTTTCAATTTAAAAAAAAAAAGATAGGTAACGGAAATTTTCTTTTAGCCCACCGCACCGTTGGGTTGCTCATGCAACAAACTAGTGTAAGAGTTACTGACGGGGAGTATTGGATTCACGCAAGAAATAATGTATACAGCAGCACTTCGCCGTTATATGAGTGTGGACGCGGATGGGATCGGCTGCAGGGGCCTGCAGGGGCCGGCAGGGCCGGCTACACGCCGGGTATCGAGTGGAACTTCCAGTTTGGGCACTGCAACTGCGACCGGCACTGCAGCAGCTGCATTACACTGCACTGCCGTGCATCATGCCTCGGCAGCGCAGCAATAATAATAACACTAACAATGTACTTATTGGAACGAGGAAAATCAAAGCGGAAAAAGTTTTTGCGCTATTGAAGGGCTAACGGGTCCTGGCCACTACTCGAAGGTGTTAAAGCGTTCGAAGGGAAGGGAGGGGCGTGTTCTGCACATCCACACTCCTCGAACTCTGCGCAGGGGTCTGCTCATGGGTTTGCAACTCCTTAATTTTCTGTACCAAGAATACATTCTCTAAAGAATACTTCAGGAGTACTTCAAGAAATTCTATGGAATACACATCAAATTTGAGAAGGATCTGACCATTTTTGGCCATTTTGACCATTGAAGATAAATTTTAAAATCACTATTCCTAAAAATACCGATGAATACCTTGGGAATCCTTGGGGGGGGCACTATTAATTCTAAAGTTGCAGACCCTTGATTCTGCGCACCCGGCGCCCCAGCTTCCTCGCCGGCTCGCAAACGCTTGCCTAGGAATGCGCTATTGTCGATCGGCTCGGACGCAAACTGGATGCTGAGGTGCCGACATGGCTCGACACGGCCCGACACGGCCCCCTGCGGCGCCGGGACGTGTTGGCGATATTGTGACAAGTCTCGGCTGACATCCTGCATCGGGGCCGTGGCGGTGCAGACCGCGTGGTGCCGTAGGGCCTCAGTGGACGGCCCCTCGCCCCTCCGAGTGCGCGGGGCGCTAAAGAGCGCGTACGCGTCACATCAGTTTGATTTACAAGCAGCGAATGGATGATCCCGTAATAAATGGGGGAGCAGGGAGCAATGTGCGCGAGGCGAGCCGCTGCCGCCAGGGGCTGCCGGGGCCGGGGGCGCTGCACTGCAGTGGCCGCCGCCGAGCACACAGACCAGAGACCTGCACGCCGGGGAGCAAGTAGAGCGACCGCGAGGTCCTGCGAGGTCCTGCGAGGTCCTGTGAGGTCCTGTGAGGTCCTGTGAGGTCCTGCGAGGTCCTGTGAGGTCCTGTGAGGTCCTGTGAGGTCCTGCGAGGTCCTGTGAGGTCCTGTGAGGTCCTGTGAGGTCCTGCGAGGTCCTGCGAGGTCCTGTGAGGTCCTGTGAGGTCCTGCGAGGTCCTGCGAGTTCCGGCGAGGTCCTGCTGGCGGCGCTGCACCGAGGTCGGCTTCGTGTTATCAAACTATCGACTAGAAGTATCGGGCACAATGTGTGTGCGCCCAGCGAAGCGCGCGGGGCGGGGGTTCCCATGGCTTGCGGGGGGCGGCAGCGGGGGCCCAGGGACCAGAGCCCGGTCCCAGCCCGGCCAGCCTGCCTCACATCGGCACCTCCGGAGACGGCGCCCGCTGCATACCAAGCAGCCGGGAGACGTGCAGCGGCAGTGCCGCCCGCTGCCAAGTGAGTGCGTGTGTGTGTGTGCTTTTAGAGCGGACTCAATGCTGCATGTGCGGCTATCGATTTGAACATATGACGGCTGCCGCTGGCGCGGCTGGCGCGCTCTCTGCCGGGACCGGCACCGGTGGACGGACTTCCCTCGAGTGTATCCCAACGTCCGCTTAGCAGTGCAAAAACAAATAATGTTTTCCTCTCTCGAGAGGAACACACATTCGGCCCCACATCTTTTGCGCACCTGTCGCGCAAGCAGAAGCAAAAGCAACGAGTGTCGCGTATTTTCCGCTCCATGCTGCCTGGCAGATTAAAGTCCGATTGAAATTCAATGTGTGGCTCCCGGCTTGAGAGCAGATCCTAGCCACGCCACGCCGGGGCGAGCCCCGAGCCAGTTTCCCTCGCCACCAGCTGCCACCGCTAGGGCGTCGAACAGCGCGCGGGCAGCGTCCGAAAGTGCACGGGGCTCGAAGCCTCCGCTCTCACTCCCACTCGCCCACACGCCCGGGCAGTATCAGAGAGAGACAGCGGCAGAGGTCGGGTCAGCAGCAGGTTGGGGCGGGGGGGAGATTTATATGATGAACGGCGGACTGCGTCACATCCATCAGAATCTTATCACGCGCACACGGCACACGTACGCGAGGGGGACAAGGACGGGGGACGGGCCGTGCGTGAGAGTGCGAGCGAGCGCGCGGCGGGGCGGGTACGGGCCGGAGAGTACAGCACACACGGGAGCGGCGCCTGAAAGCTGGAAGCAGGCCGGCGCAGGCCGCGGGCAGAAGAGGGGTGACGCGGTGCGACGCGGTTGCTGCTTTCTCGCCTCAAGAGCAGAACTGCCGCTGCATCCAGCGGGGCGGGTGATTTGCGCGCCAAACTCAACCGATATAAATCTCCGTTCCGCACGGAACTCGCGGGCTGCTGGAGCCGCTGGAGCCGCTGGAGCAGTGCACGACCATGGCGTGGAGTCGTGGCCGGAGCCGCGCCGGCACGACGCCGCGCTCGAATTTGAGTCCAATAATTTCCGACCGATTCCGACCGAAATCGCTTGGTGCACCTTGTCGTCACGCCTCGGCGACGCCTCCCTCGACGTGAAATACGGACACGCTAATCACACGACATTCGCACGCCGTTAGCGCTCGGCCGCCGCGGCAGCCGCAACCTAATCCGGTGGGGGGCGTCCGGGAATCCTCTGCCGGTTTAGTCCAAATCGATGAGTTTGTGACCGACTCACAAGTTTCTTTCGGCAAATTTTATTCGGCCAAATCCCACCAAGCAGTTGATGCCACTCAACAAAGAAAACCGACTTGATTCCATTCAATTTGAAAATTTTCGTGACAGAGCGATCAAAAGAAAGCGAACGACATTTCAAATGTATTTTTGGGGGGTCAAAATTGTGGTCAAAATTCTAAAGATATTAATGACAAGCACTTGTGAGAGTGGACGCAGGGCGTATACCTGTTCGCCCCCTGACGACAGGTGTGGTGTCTGATTGGAGGCTCAGAGCGCTGATGGCGCGATACGTATAGCGCGCGAATAAATCAGTGCGGAGAGCCAGTATTTGGACTGGACGGGGGCAGGGGAGCCCGGCGACAAGTAGATCATGGTGGCGGGTACTGTCATACATATATATATATATATATATATATATATATATATATATATATATATATATATATATATATATATATATATATACCAGGTATCATTGGCCCCGGGCAGTTTCGGTTTTAGGCAGTCCCGCAACACACTATCTCCGTCTCTTTCTGACTCGGCCAGACGCGTGAGACAGAAAGAGACGGAGATAGTGCTTTGCGGGACTGCCTAAAACCGAAACTGCCCGGGGCCCATGATACACCTGGTATACTACCTCGTTTCATCGTCAGCCTGTGCTGCGACACACTGGACGAAAAAGCAGGAACGAAGAAGAAAAACAATGCCCGCCAAATAGGTACTTAATTAAAAGAAGAAAAAGCCATATAAAACATATGGGCCGACGCCACTTATCCTGTGGTCTTCTGGCTGTGCCGGGCTGCCCATGCCGTTTCTCACACCATGAGGAGAGCGAGTGAGACAAGAAGAGCGCGATAGTGCACCAATTAAACGTTTTTACTCATTCCGGCCGCGTGTGGGCTAAGTGCCCTTCTTGGCCTCTTAATGGCCGTGTCCATGTCCGCGGCCGTGCTGCCCGTACGGAAGTGGGCCAAATTCCGGCGCGTAGACCAAATCACTGGAGTTGCGCGGCGCCCCCTCCCCCTCCCCCTGGGAGAGATGCGACCAGCATACGAATGAGAGCGGCCCGAATCCTCGCGTCACGCCAAAGGGGGGAAAAGGGGGGGGGAGGCACTCACCTCAACCCGTCTCTGTCCGTCTCTCACCTCGGTGCAGTACGCGCAGACGTGCTGTCTCTCTCTCTCGCGGTGCGGGGACCCGGTGGCCACCCGTAGACCACAACAACAACCCCTGTCCGTCGACACCCCGTCCTCGAGCGCCGCAATTATGCGCACAAATCTGTACGTTTACATTCAGCGTGGACGACCCCTAATTTGGGGCGGCGTGGTTGTAAAGCGGGAGGTAAAAGCAAGCGGCGAGTGGTGTGTGGCCGGCCCGGCCCGGCCCGGCCCTGCCCGGCTCCGACTGGACCTCTCCGACTTCCTTAATGCGCCATTCCGAGCTAGCGGGGCGGGCCGCTCCAATTGTAGCCGCATAGTAGCGGAGGAGTACACGGCAGCGGCCGGCAGCGGCCGGCAGCGTAGCGGCCCGAGGCGTCTCCGGTCCGATTCTCACGACACACGCCGGTTTCGTCACATGTCCTAACGGCAGATACGGGGCCCGGACCAGCCCAGGCCCACAGGCCCACAGGCCCACAGGCCCACAGGCCCAGCCCCGGTGCTGCGGCCTACGGCCCCGGGCAAGCCAGGCCGGCCCAGCCATCGTGAGGGCCAGGCACAGCCGGGCAAGCTTCGTCATAAAAGCTAGGATCCTCCGCTTTTACCACTTTGGCAAGCGCCAGCCGGGGCACACACACACACACACACACACACACGCGCGCGCGCGCGCGCGCGCCTTTATACTGCCTTCACGATTTTGGCACGGAGCGCCGCGTGTTTGGAAGAGGCGAGGGTGACTGGCTGGCTGCTCCCCGCTGCTTCACGCCGCTGCTTCACGCCGCTGCTTCACGCGTGTATAAACACCAAAACGGGGCAGCGCTCATGGCGACGGCATGCGGCGTAGCGGGTCCGCCGTGTCCGAGGGGTGCCCAAAAAACAGTGTGCAATCGTCAAAAGCGACCAAGCGGCGCCCGCCCGAGGCGCAGTTCAGACAGCAGCAGCAGCAACAGCAGCAGCAGCAGAAGCAGCAGAGACACTGCCCCGCCGGCCCCACCCCACCACACCGCCGCATTTTTGAATGACAGGAGAATAGACATTCGCGGACAGCGAAATCCCCTACTCCCTACGGCCACGCAGGCGGCGCACGCCCCCTCCGGCCCCCTCCGACCCCTCCGCCTCCCTCACGCCCCACCCCTCACCCCGCCGATGCTGGGCCACGATTGGCTGGTCGGACGACGCAGCGCACTGTAATTGGCCGATCCAGGTGGTCATTAGTCCCGTCGTTGTCGTTGGAGAGAGAGAGCGAGAGAGAGAGAGAGAGAGAGAGAGAGAGAGAGAGAGAGAGAGAGAGAGAGAGAGAGAGAGAGAGAGAGAGAGAGAGAGACTGTTTATGTGAACGAGGATTGTCATCTTGTTAGCCCGAGTATGAATGGACGCCAAGCAAACCGCGATGTCCCATGGGGATCACCCACTCAGTACGTTCAGAGCACTGGCGCGAGGTCGAACCCAACTTGCAGCCCAGATGGCGCCTGCCATGTAGGCAGCCACGACTCCTGCACGCACCCGTGTCGTGCGGGCTGGCCTACGTCGGCACCCGCAGGCGCTCGGTCCGAAGCCTCTACAAAATGGAGGCGGATGCTGCTGGGGGCCCGTCGCGCTGTCAGGCCTGCGGCCGCTTGTCTCCGCCCGGCTCCGGCCGGCTCCGGCCGGCTCCGGCTGCAGTGCATGCAACCCCTCCCCGCGAAACTCTTCTCACGCCCGCCGCGTGGCCGCGAATAACCAGGCCTGCCAGTAAGTCACTCGGCGTGGCGGCGGGGAGCGGGGCCCAGCGGCCTAGCGGCCCAGCGGCCCAGCCCAGGCCATAGCGGGCGCCATGGCGGTGAGGTGACATAAATCGTAGCGACAGTGCCGCCGCCTCTCGCCTCGCCCGCGGTCCTATTCAACTCGATAGGGGGCGTGGCGGGGCGGGGCGGGGCTGCATGGCCGCACCAGCCGCCCTCCTCGGGTGCCCGCGCGGCCCGCGGCCCCCACACAGCATGCCCTGCAGCACCCATAGCCCACTTCCGGAATCGGCGCGCTACTCTGCGCCTCTACAACCGCGCCGTGTGGTTGTTGCTGTTGTAGCCGTCGACGGGATGGCGGCACAGTAAAACGAATTTAAGAACGACGCGGTCACGAAGCCCCCGCAGCCAGAGGCAGTCGAGGTGTTGTGCCACGGGCGGACTTTGGTGCGGCGGCCCGCGACCTGATTGGCTCCCTGGGTAATCTGGTTGTCTGCACCGGACGGACCTGGCCGTGGGTCTGGCCTTTGACCTGGCCGTGGACCTAGGCGTGGACCTAGGCGTGGATCTAGGCGTGGACCTAGGCGTGGATCTAGGCGTGGACCTAGGCGTGGACCTAGGCGTGGACCTAGCCGTGGACCCGTCCGCGGACCCGTCCGCGCTGCCACGAGGGCTCGGACAGCGGCGGCTGGACGCGCGCAAATGCGCCCTGCGTTGTTTTCCCATAGCCGTAAAAGGGAATGGCCACAGGCCGCGCGCGGATGAGCCGAGCCAGCAGGGCCAGCAGGGCGCCGGGCACACGAACGGACAGCGGTGCAGCGGGGAACACGAGAGGGAACCAGAGAGGGAGCCGGGGCAGCCGCACCGCACCGCAGCCCGCGGACACGGGACTTTTCGGCCCGGCTCGGCTCGGCTCGGCTCGGCTCGGCTCGGCTCGGCCTCTGCTGGCCGTATATTGATGATTATGGCAGCGCTTCATTCCGATTCCAGTCGGGCTGGCCGCACTGGCCGGGGTCCACCGCTAGCGCAGCTACTGCTACCGCTGGGGAACACGCCAGCGCCGCCAGCAGCGCCCCCTGCAATACGACCCGACCCCACCAACTCGCTCGCCCTCGCGATATCCCGCTATGACGAGGGCGTCGTAAAATAGCGCTAGAAATTTGAAGAACGCGCGCGTGCGGACCTGCGGCCTGCGGAGAAAATTTTTAATTTTAATCGTGTCTCTTGTCGATTTTCACACGGGACCGGACCGGACCGGGCCTCTGCCGCCGGCCGGCCGCACATTCTGCCACGGAAGATGTCCTGTACAGCCCGGCGGTATACTCCCGCAGGCCCCGCAGGTCCAGCCCGTTTCCCGCTCCGGTAATCAATAAAATCGATAATCTATATGCGTATTAACGTGTCGGCGCCCCGACATAATGCGTTTCCCCCCGGCTTTGATTTATCAGACAGGCATGACCTGCATATCGAAACTCCGGACCGGCGGAACGGCGGCGCGGCTGCGGCGGCGGCGGCGGCGGCGGCGGCGGCAGCAAACTCCTCCGCAAGGCGCATGCACAGCAGTGGCCGCAGCGGGCCGCAGCCTGCCGGGCCGGGCCGCCGCGTTTCCTTAGATTTATAATACGTCACGTGTGTGTGTGTGTGTGTGTGTGTGTGTGTGTGTGTGTGTGTGTGGGTGTGTTCCTAACCCGTACGGGGTCCCGCGCGCGTATTCCTGCAAACGTTCATAACTGGCCCGAAAATTCGACGCATCCTGCGTCGCCGCTTTGGTGCTCGGGGGTCGAAAATTGAATCAGTGATACTATTCAGAATGATAATCCGTCATGTCCAACTTGAGCAGCAGAGCGCGGACTCGGGGGTACAGCGCAGAGGCAGCAGCGGAGTCCTGAGTGTTGATAGCCACGCGATCGCGCCATCTGCCGCGGCCAGCAGAGGGGCGACCGGAGGAGGTGAGGTCCGAGGCCCGCAGGCCGCCCGGAGTCCTCAGGGCCCGGAGGCCCGGAGGCCCGGAGGCCCCCACCACTCCTCCATTCACAAAACGCGACGCATCATTCAACCGGGACCCGTTCGCAGCCCGTTGACTCACAGCGGCGCGCGCCCCGCAGAGGACACACTCTGCACACGGGCTGGTCACCGGGTCGGGTCAGCCTCGGCCGCCCCCCCTCCCCCCCCCGGCCCCCGAACCCGATCCCTGGGACTCCACTAATAGGGTCTCATTCAAATGGCGCGCCATAGCGGCAGCGCGGCCTGGGGCTCTGCCTGGCCACCACCAGTCTCATGACACATTAAAATAGTTCCGTGATGGCCCGGTAGATTCCCCGAGGATGAAACCTCAGCTGCTGCCGGCGGCGCCTGGCCAGTGCGAAACGCGATAGCCATTGTGGCCGCCACTGTTATAAATCCAGCCTGCTCACGCCAAGCTGGGCCTGAGCCCTCAGTCCACCGGACCTCACAGTCCTCGATGCGCTTCCCGCGCCACGCATTCGCCCTCACGACCGCTCATTTCAAATTTTCGCGGGGTTGCGAACATCCCGAAGGCACATAACAACCCCCGGCGACGTCGATTCATTTCTCGTATTTTCATATCCTCCCTGTCGATTGATTTCTCATCCCCGCTGGAACAAAGATATCGTTGGGCGGCGCGGTGAGGTGGTCGCACTGCCGCACTGCCGCACTGCGCAGCTGCCGGGGTCCGCGATAATGCATGGTCCACAGTGCATTAGCATATCTCAGACCCTCTTCAGCCGACTCTGCTTTCCACTATTTCTTTGTTTTTTGCTCGTCGCTTATTGCCTTAGAGTGTACACGCTTTAATTTATACTGCAGAATCAGGTGGCGAATGCAAATTATTTTTTAAGCTCACGACACACGCACACACACACACACACACTGCTCGTAGCGGGTTCGGGCGCGGTCCGCGTATAATTGGTCGCAGAGAGAGAGAGAGAGAGAGAGAGAGAGAGAGAGAGAGAGAGAGAGAGAGAGAGAGAGAGAGAGAGAGAGAGAGAGAGAGAGAGAGAGAGAGAGAGAGAGAGAGAGAGAGAGAGAGAGAAGAGAAAAAGGGGGGGGGGGGGGGGGGATGGACAGCAGCTAAAGTGCGTATTTTGCATTCATCCGTCCGGGACGGCAGAGGATGCTCCCGTACGCAACAGGATCACGGTGAAAAAGGAAACATTGCACGTTACGGACCGGGCAGGCAACATCACACTAACACCACTTAGAACTCGTTATCAGAAGGACTATCCGGATCCGTCCGTGAAAAACAAGAACCACAATCAAGAGCTAGATTAGTTTGACGTTGGCGGCAGGCCTGCCCGCCCCGCCAGGGCCGTCTTTATTAATTAACTTCGTCGCAGAATCAGGGACAAACACACACACACACACATACACACACACACGTCCACGACCTGACGAAAGTCGCCCGAGCAGCGGCCGGCCCGCGGCGCGGCACGGCGTGGTGGCAGCAGCACGACAGTTTATAATTGGTAACCAGATGCGCGGGGTAACGTGCCGATTCTAAATCACAGCAGCGAGTCGGCTGCGACGCGGCCGCGGCCGGGACCCAGCCTCACGACAAACCGCGGCGTTCTGCGCGCTTTTCGAAGCGGCAATCAATTTTAAAGGAACAGCGGCGGAAACTGGCGCCCCGACTTCCGGAGGGAGGGGGGGGGGGCAGCTGCCCCCAGGGGCCCGGCGCCGCACTCACTGCGAGCAGGAGACACTCGGGCTGCACCTGACTGCACTGCTTACCTGTGAACAGAGAGACATACGGTCAGTGCGATGGCGAGGGATAACAAACTCAAGAGCGCGCCTCACTATTTTTAAAAAAAAAAAAATTTCCAACGGGATAAACTCTTGTTGTTTTGTTTGGGTGGTGCTACCGGGCCGGGGGGCGCTCTCCGCTCACACAGGTCGGCCGGCCCCACGCCACGCCCAGATAGCCCTTCCTTGCGTAAGGGTAATTACAAATAATTATGGCAGGCATCCTCTCTGAACCGTCCTGACGCCGCACGCCGCGGCGGCAGCGGGGGTAGTAGGGGCTGCGGGGGCAGTGGGGGCCGCATGGACAGGGGGGGCAGCGGGGGCAGCGGGGGTAGTAGGGGCTACGGGGGCAGTGGGGGCCGCGGGGGCCGTGGGGGCCGCGGGGGCAGCGGGGGCACAGACAGAGATCGGTGCAGCAGGGCCGCCCGTTTGGAGCTGGCCTATCCGCTGGCCTCCGTGGGTGCTACGGACTGGGTGGCTACGCGGTCTGCGGTTCGGTATATGCTTGTTTGGACGACGTCCAGGCGACGCATCGCGCCCGAGTGTCCGAGCGCATGTACCGGCGATACCGCGGTGACCGTCTACAGACAAGCGGGCGCGCACGCGCTGCGCTGCAGACTGGCGCCTGGGCTACAGATGCAAAATCAAGCGAAATTTTCCATCATCGAATTTTTTCACAAGTTTTTATTTTGACCGCGTTAATTTTTTAAGTGTGGGCAATGTCATTGCCTTAACTCAAATTCTTTGACGACGGTTGCGTCACATTCCAGGCATTACACACGCGCACAAAGTCGAGTGGCTGTGCGCACGCACACACACACACACACACACACACACACACACACACACACACACACACACACACACACACACACACTAAGACCGTGTACAGGACGGGCAAGAAGGGGCATTTTATATATTATCAGAGGAACCTGACGAGTCGAGATCGAAACAGAATCCGGCCATCCGGGTCGGCGGTGGTGCGGGGTGCAGGCCCGGCCCCGGCTGGCGTGTTCGTATGCACGGGGATAAATCGATAGATGTATGCTTGTCTGATAGGGCCGGCCGGTCTCTGCACTCTAAATCGTCAGAGCCCCACGTAGCGCGGCCGCGCAGGCTGCGCAGGCTCCACTGGCAGCTCGCATGAGGGACAACGGCAGCCTTATGGTCGGAAATGCGCCATTTTGATCATAATTCAAATTTCATAATCTACCATACCTTTGTCCCCGTGTGAGCACAGTGTGTACTTTAGAGCGGTTTCGAACGGAAACAGTAATTATAACATCCCAACTTCTTCTTTTTCTTTTCACGGTAGGGGAAATTTTCCGATCGTTGTAGTAGTTGGTAATACCTATGAAGGCATGAGATGAGCCTGCCACTCCCTCTGCCCATAGGACCGGTGCCCACCCGGGTGTGTGCGCGCTCCCACTCTCATTTATGAGCTAACGAACGTGCACACGGCTGCGCCCAATGGCTGCGCCTATCAACCGCCCCGATCAGGTGCACTCCCCGAGTGCGGCCTGGCCTGGTCCATGTCGTCTTGTCTCCCTCCGTTGCCTGCGGTCAGTCCATCTCTCGCTCTCCCTCTCGCTCGCTCTCACACCGATGGCCCCGTCGCATGACCCCGATCCGATCCCTCACTGTCAATGCCGTGTCACACACAGTGTTTGGTTAGGCCATCCCTCAGCGCTGACACGCGGCCTCGGCCTCGCTATGAGGGTGAGGTGAGGTGAGGGCCACATAGGCGACACATTTTTCACGGAATTCCTTCGGATTAAAAAAATCTCATCATATTTTCGTGCCCTACAAAAGTATTTCTCTCGATAAATAAAAAGTACGATTTTGTTTCTTTATTTTGTATTGTTTTCCACGGCAACAGAACGCGAAATGATATGGGAATACGGGCGGGCAAGGCGCGCGCGCGGCGTGTGACCGGCGTCCTGTCCGCCGCGTGCCGGTGTGTCTGTCCTCGTCCCTCCCGCAGCGCCCTCACCGCGGAGAGAGAGAGATACGTGAGCGGCGGCGGCGATCGCCCGAGGGGCACCGGGGCCGGCCGGGGCCGCGCTACCAGCTAACGTTACCATTTATCAGCCCGTTCCTAAGCATGTTTTAATAGCCGGTCCCTGCCGTGCCCTGCCGGGCCCTCGGGGCTGGGCTCCCCGGACACGTGGGCCCACGTGGCCGCGACGGGCACGACCGTGCGCGACCGCCAAATTCGAAATCCAGCGAAGTTTTAAAGTTGGCAGCAAGACGGCGGTGCACCCCCACATCCAACCCCTGCCCGCCCCCATGTCCGCCCCCTGTTCCCGCCAGTGAAACGGAGACCACGCGATTATTTTAAAATCTCTTCGCCCCTTTTGGCATGGCGCGGTCTTTACTTCGCGGAGCGTGAAGATGATGCGGAGATAGCGGGTGCCTTGTCGATGCGAGGAGAGGCGGGAAGGGGAGGGGAGGGGAGGGAAGGTCCGTGGGGAGTAATCGTGAGTCTATTACGCAACGCACACTACTAATCTGGGCGCCGGACCACGGATATGGCAGGGCGACATGTGTGCTGAGCGCTGCGAATGTGGGTGCGTGCGCACGTGCGCGGAGAGTGCGTGCCGCGCCCGCACTCCACTCTGATGAGCTCTATTATTATCATTGAATTAAAACCGGCGTGCGGCCGGCAAAGGGTTTCATCTTTTGGAGAAATGCACAGACATTTGGCCCCGCCGCCTGTCGTAATACTCAACACAGATTTTGAAGGAAATTTTTCATATCGCCTTCATTTTAAAAATAAGTAATTCACGTATAGCACAGTTCTGGAGTTAGGGCCACTAACAACAGCCGTCAGCCCCTCCAGAAAAGAAAAAAAAAAGCAAC
Source organism: Odontothrips loti (assembly GCA_038380765.1). Taxonomy (NCBI): domain Eukaryota; kingdom Metazoa; phylum Arthropoda; class Insecta; order Thysanoptera; family Thripidae; genus Odontothrips; species Odontothrips loti. The sequence goes on from CM076247.1 coordinate 14,009,826, forward strand.
CAACAAAAAAAAAGCAGGAACACGACGACTCAGCACGCGCGGGGGCAAAAAAGGTACGGAATCGCATGTAGCAGACGACGCATGTAACCTCCCGCGGACTGGCCGCCGTCCCGTCCGTCTAGCAGGGAGACGATACAATCAAACGTATTTCCACGGCCGGAGCCGACGGGGACCGGAGAAGAGGACCGGAGGAGGGAGCCGGAGGAGGGAGCCGGAGGAGGGAGCCGGAGGAGGGGGCCGGAGGTCGGCGGACGCCTAGGCGGAGCGGCCCGGAGACACGTCCAAGATTTGCACAAAAACAGATTAGACAGAACAATCGGGTCCGAGCCGAGAGCGCGAGTCCGGCGGTGATCTAAATGAGGGAGGCGGCCGCAGGCGCAGGCAGATCCGAGGCCCCCCGGCGATACAGTCGCGACATCACGCTGCTGCTGCTGCTGCTGCTGCTGCACACAAAGAAGTGCCCCAGCAGCGTGGCGGGCGGCGGCGGGGCACGCGGAGGTGATGTGCATCGTGCGGGGCGAAAATGGGAGCTCGTCGGGTCCGTTCCGTTGCCTAGCTGTGCGCGGCTGCCATGGCGGCTGCCCCGTCTGATCCCACATCCCTTCCCCCGGCATACGCACGCACATTTAACACCGCCATAGACGTCACCGTAAACCTGGCCGAGTGGCTCTATAAGAACTCGGTCGGCCGCGGCGCGCTGCCCGCGACGGCGGAAGCGGGCCGCAGTTAAACCTCTAGAAGACACATCACGGCCCCTGCGGCCCGCGCCCTGTGCTGCGCCCTGTGCTGCGCCTTGTGCTTGCCCCGTTTATAATTACCGCACAGATTTCGGTTTGCGCGGGAGCCGCTGCCGCCCCGCCGACGCCGTGTACACTCGGGCCACATATTCCTTAATTAACGCATATTCCACTTTTATACGACAAGCTTAACACCTGCCATAAAATATAATTGCCCGGCCCGCCGCGGCCCCCACCTGTGAGGAGGAGGATAGGGTCCCACGGGGGCAAGCGCCTATGGGCAAACCTGCCGTTCCCCCGAGAGAGAGCGAGAGAAAGAGAAAGATACAGGCGGTGCGAGTGCGAGAGAGCAGGTGTCGGTGACACCCGCCCGCGCACTCTGAAATTCATATCAACGGTATGAGAAATTCGTTGCGCAGCAGCGAAAGTTTGACAAATGACGGTGCACGCTGATAACGGTCGCGTTCGCGTAAGTGCACGGCCCGCTCGTGTGTGAGAGAGATAGAGAGAGACAGTCACGCCTTTTGTCACGGGGTCAGGTTACGATTGCCTATTGGCCGCCATCCGTCTCTCTCTGCAGGGCCGAAGCCTCGCACTTCGGCGTGCGAATGCGTGTCTGTGCCCCCGCGGGAGATAAGCGAGGGGCCGCGTCCGGAGTGTCGTATGTGCTTCCGTCCTCGTCGCACCCGATACCTGCCCCGGGGCCCCGCGGGGGTGCGAGTGAGACGGGGGCGCGATCGGATGCCGCACTTCAGACGCGCCGGAGCTGCCGCGCAGGACGATCACGTGATGGCGATACGGAAGATGAATGGTCCAGGCCCAGCGTGTGTACAGCCTCCAGCCTCCCGCCGCGTGCGCTGGTTGGTTCTCGCCGGGGCGGCAAAATTGTTTCCAATTTGAACGGGGCCGGTCGTCTGCCCGCGCAAACGGGCGACACAACAGGGTATGCAGCTAGGCCCTGCAAAGGCGGCAGCGGAGCAGCGGAGCAGCGGAGCAGCGGAGCAGCGGAGCAGCGGTGCAGCGGTGCAGCGGTGCAGCGGAGCAGCGGAGCAGCGGAGCAGCGGAGCAGCGGCAGCGCGTGCAGCGGTGCAGCGGAGCAGCGGAGCAGCGGTGCAGCGGTGCAGCGGTGCAGCGGTGCAGCGGTGCAGCGGAGCAGCGGTGCAGCGGAGCAGCGGTGCAGCGGTGCAGCGGTGCAGCGGTGCAGCGGTGCAGCGGTGCAGCGGAGCAGCGGTGCAGCGGTGCAGCGGAGCAGCGGAGCAGCGGTGCAGCGGTGCAGCGGTGCAGCGGTGCAGCGGTGCAGCGGTGCAGCGGAGCAGGCCGGACCGGCGCTGTCTCTGCGGCGTACAGTACCAACCTAACAACGCTCAACAACCGCGTGATGGCGTCCGCCCGCGTCCGCCCTCGTCCTCTGCTGATACGGCACGGGAGTGCCTCGAGCTGGTCACTCAGCGGCGGCCACAGGCCACGCCACGCCCCGCCCCGCCACGCCACGCCACGCCACGCCACGCCACGCCACGCCACGCCACGCCACGCCACGCCACACTCTCACCAAAGGGATGGCCACACCGTCACTGCCATTGACGAGGAGCGCGCCGCATAGCGGCATACCAACATAATTCACATAATAACTGAATCCGAAGGCGGGAAGCGCCGACCACGACGGTGGCGAGGATGAGAAATCGCTCTGCACACATCTCACGACGGCGACGCTATACAGAGCGCAGAGCGCATACCGGCAGATTTTCGAAAGCCCCCAAGTGGGAAATTGTGGTGCGCCGCAAATTTACAGAGCGCAGAGCGCATACCGGCAGATTTTCGAAAGCCCCCAAGTGGGAAATTGTGGTGCGCCGCAAATTTACAGCAAAGTGGTCCTCGCGGGCAAAATATCTCGCAGCAGCTGATCCCATATCCGCGATGGCTCGTGAACCGCGTCGTCGGCGACCCGTCAGCAGCGGCGGAGGACTGGAGCACGGCGATGCGCTGCAGGCGATGTTTTTAACGTCCTTTTAATAGTGCAGCGGCTGAGGCAGCAGAGGCAGCAGGCGCAGGCAGCCCCCTCAGGCAGCCCGAATCAGCTAGCGGTCGGTAGGCGCGGCATGGCGGCTTGCAGGAACGCGGGCTGGGGACGGCCGGGCTCGGAAATAGCCTAAGCAGCGGCAGCGGTATAAACTGTAATAATAAAGCCGCACCGCCCGCTAGAAACAGCAAAGGCCACGCGGCAAATCGACACGGCGGCGGCAGCCGCTGTAAAAGAAAGCGGGAACGTGCCTCACATCATCAGGGCGGCGGTGTGCGGTATGGGCACCGCCTTGCCACCTCCTTGACCCCCGCTTCGGTTCGAGGCTGTTACATATCGAGCAGGCGCCGCGCGAAGTGCGCGGCCATGCGCGGAGGCCAGAGGACGACCCCAACCCCCAACCCCGACCCCCTGTCCTCGATGAGGAACAGATGATGAGCCGGCGCATACAAACAGCCTCAATTAACTGTTTGCCCCACATCCGATTCAAAAAACTAACGCACCCCCATGTACTCCCCTTCCCACCCCTCAAGAGGGTCCAAGGTCACCCCGGGACCAGACCGGTCCGGCCCGGCCGCAGCGCAGCGCCGGGGGAGCCAACAGATGATGTACGCGCGACAAGTGCGCTGGTTACACCAAAGGATTATTATGCGCTCGCAAACAATGCGTGTATGATTGTGATATTGACGCAGCAACATTTTGCGGCCGCCGGCGGTGGTGGTGGCGGTGGTGGGGGAGGGGAGGGGGGAGGGGAGGGGGAGCGTCCGCGCGGAGGGGTGAGGGTTGTCGGAGTTAATGCAGCCAATTGTGTGGGGAGGGGTGGGGGGATGAGCGATAGGGATACCATGTCCGCTGAGGTGCGGCGCGGCAGCAAATCGCTGCGTTTCCGTATTTGCGGTCGTTTACACAGAATAAAAAAATTAAAAATAATAACTATATTAAGAAGAAGAACACCAGGTTCCCTCTCTTTCTGTCTCACGCGCGTCTGGCCGAGACAGAGGGAGACGGAGCTAGTGCGTTGAGGGCTAGCCTACCTTGCCTACCCTTGGCAACGGGGCAGATGGGGCACCTGGTATGGTGCCGCCCGCGGAGCGTTCTTTTCACTGCTGGTTCGTCACAAACACACACACACACACACACACACACACACACACACACACACACACACACACACACACACAAACACACACACACACACACACACACACACACACACACACACACACATGATGGAGAGCGCCGTCGCATAGGTAGCCGATAATGCGTGCATCACCAGCGGAAAACGAGCCGGAAAATAGGGTAATGCTGTGTACGCACACACACACACACACACACACACACACACACACACACAGCCCTGATGCGGTGACGCATGCGAGCGCCATGAATAGGTCTTGTTGTCCTGCGCGGTCACCTCTTCATTTTCCCAACACTTTTTTGGACCACATGGACACTATGCGGCCTCGCGCTGCGCATCCGAAAGAGGCGGGCGGCGAGGGATGCGGCGCGCGCATTTATCCTTCTACTCTGTTTTATGATGCGGAGGCGCACAGATGCGCGCTGCGCTGCGTGACATGTGGACCGCCGCCAAGGACCGCGAGGACCGGGCCGCGGCCGGCGGGGCGAGTGCGTGCGTGCGTAAGGGCGGCAACGCAGCCGCGCCTCTTGAAAACCTAAAACGCGCGTAAGAGAAAATAGAGACGAGGGGGAAAAGGGAATCTGGAGTGGCTCGTGCGGCTCACGGCCGCCCAGGGACTCGGCCGGGCCGCAACCCCTCGTCACCATGCATCCCCCTGGGTGCAGCACCACCCCCCACCCCCACCGCACCCGTGCCGCTCCGCTAGCCGCAGATAAATAACGAAAAAGTGTCGCGAGGCCCGCTGCCGCCCTGCTGCCGCCCCGACCCGTGCCGTCCACTACTGACGCGACGCCTTCCGCCTCCGATACCGCAGCAGTAATACGTAATATAAAAATATATATATAAAAATATGGGTATTTTTTAAACGGAAATTTTGAATACTGAAAAGAGTTTCGTGCGCAGCGGTTCCTTTACAGCTGCAGCCGCACTGCGCCGAGGCAGGCCCAGGCGGGTCTAGGCGGGTCCAGGCGGGTCTAGGCGGCCTAGGTGGGCCCAGGCGGGCGCCGCATACGGACCCGGTCTATCGGATGACGGTGGCATATCGCATTAGGGGCTGTTCAGATACCACGTGGACACATTTTGGGCACTTTTTGACCCCCCCCGCCCCCCCGGTGGACACAAGTGGACATTTCCAAGGCCCCCCCCCTCCCCTTTTGTCCACGTGGAAAAAAACCTATTTTTTTAGTAAGGCTTCTCCGCACCCAGAGTGTGTTATTTGTGGCCTGCAAATCGTGGGGAAGTCAAACTAAATTACGAACGAAAATGTTTTTTTTTTTTTTTTTCAAGAAAACAATGGGACTGAAGTGGCCAGACTTGACCGACATTGACAAGAAGAGTCAACATCTACGGTTTTTATTCGGGACAGTAAAATAGAAATAAATAAAGCCAATATTTTACTCAAAATCCTTTTTAGCATTGCGTTTCTAGGAGTTGCTCAACCAGAAAAAAAAATACACGTGGACACTCGCGGTCCCCCCCCCCCCCCACGTGGACAATTGTGGACATTCCGTGAACCCCCCTCCCCCTCTAAGTGTCCACGTGGTATCTGAACAGCCCCTTAGCCATCAGCAGCGCATCGCATAATTTCGAGGACGTACGCCCCACTTGCTTCTGTGCGCCTTTCACCATCGCCACAATGTGACGACTCTCCGCCGGCACCGGTCGGCTCGGCTCGGCTCGGCTCGGCTCACCCTCCGCGACCCGATAAAAGCAAACGGAAAGGCCCATTTTCCTATGCGAGGCGAGGCAGAATGAAAAGAAGCCAGCGAACGCAGCCCGCCGCCGTCCAAATGAGATAATTGGCTTTAAAGATGAGACAAACGTAGTCGGGCTCGACGGGACACGCGAGGACGGGAAGGGAAGGGACGGGAAGGCCATCCGGCTGCGCACCTGTTGTGTTCTGTTTCTGTTCCTAGAGAGGAGAGGGGAGGGGAGGAGAGGGGCCAAAGACCGGGAGGAGCGGCGAGTGACGTTTCCCTTGCCGATAGGAAGCGGCGGTGGCGGCAGCGCGAGCGCGGCAGCGGCTGTTGGATCGGAAATCGAGTGAACCGAGACCCTTCTGCTGTGAGAAGAATTAAAGTCTCGGGCAGCGCGGCCAAGGGGGTTCGAACCCGAAACCCGCTGGACGTACGCACAAACAGTATCGGGCACGGGTGCAGCGGTGGGGGGGGGGAGGGAGGCAGGCAGGCAGGCCGGCGGGCCGGAGGAGAAGAGAAGATCACCCCGAAAAGCGCCGGAGGCTAAGAGAAACCTGAAACTCGGAAGCTGATGGGCGCTACGCCCCGACGCCGCGCGCCACCGCGACGCACGCAAGCCACGAGGCACAGCGTACTCCCTGAATGGACGAGCGGTGCACAGCCAAAAAGATTTATATCAGAATTTAAAAAAATAAAAAATAGGAAAAAACTGTCGAATAAGAATCAATAAAGTCAATATATAACTTTAAGAGGGCAAGTTACAACATATCAGCTTCTTGTCCAAAGTCGAATAAGTCAAAAGGAACCATCCGGATGAAGTGATGGTCCCCTCCGGTTACACCACAGGGCCTATCAGCCCCAGGACGGTCTCCGTCGTGTTTGGACCGCCAAACGACCCCCTTCGAGGCCCCGCCGCTGGGTACAAGATACTCGCGGTGCAATCAGATCGATGGGACGAGATTGACGCCGGCCGCAGAGGCTGTGGCATGGCAGCGCGTGACCACCGGCAGCCACCCCCGCCGGGCCGGCGGACCCCGCCGACCTGCGATTTCACCAGGAGTGAGACAGGAAGCCCGTACCGAACCGGCGCGGGAGAGAGATGGAAGAGACTGATTGTCGCGCCGACGGCCGATATTCGAACGCAGTCCCGATCGGCTATTATCACCCGGAACGGAGGCAGCGGGCAGGCGGATGAAAGCAAGATAAGGCGTAGGTATATGCAGCGGCCTGCCCGCGGGCGGGGCGGGGCGGGGCGGAGCGGAGTGGCCGAAGAGATTCACACTCCATTAGCAAGCGATACACTGCGCTCGCTGTGTGCCCCGGGCTGAGATGACACGGTTCCGTTCCAAGTACGCAGTCGGCGTAGCTCATGGCAATGTATGCGGAGCGCGAACGAAAGCAGGCGACGGCAACGAGAGCAGACAGCGCGCGAGCAGGTGACGCGGGAGCAGGCGAAGCGAGAGCAGACGACGCGAGAGCAGACGACGCGAGAACAGACGACGCGAGAGCAGACGACGCGAGAGCAGGCGAAGCGAGAGCAGACGACGCGAGAGCAGACGGCGCGAGAGCAGACGGCGCCCACTTCGGCCTCGCACCGCTCGCACGCAGGACCGTGTGTGCCCCCAGGGCCCCGGGCTGGTGAGGCCGGCACCCTCATCCCGGAGGTCAGGTCCTTGGAGGTACCCGGCCCGGTCGAGGTACCGGAGGAACGCCCTCCCGTGCCGCCCGCCACGCTCCGCTCACACGACTCACACGCTCCGATGCCTGGCGTGCCCGGCGTGCCCGGTGCGGGGACGGACGGTGCGGTTGGCTACTGATCGGGGCTCGCCGTCATCGCGGCCGCGTAGGCCGGTGGTCCGTCACGTGAAGTGACGTGCGAAGCAGTTGCAGCAGCAGCTGCAGCAGCAGCGGTGGCGGCGGAGAATGCGTGTAAAATTGTTGTCTCTGCCGGAAGAGACGGGTGCGGAAGCAGCCGCAGTGGATCAGTATCGGGGCCTCCGAAATACAGGCGGCATGGCAGCGCGGAGACTTGAATGCTGGTGAGCAGCGAGGGCGACGAGTACCCGGAGGGTACACTGCTGCCGCGGTGGACACAGGCCGAACGCACTTTCACTCACTGCGGGGACGTCGCTCACTTTGTCGCACCTCCGCCGCGGGCCCGTGTGCGAGCGAGAGAGAAGAAGCCCCCCACGAAGGCGCGCGCTATTGCTGCTTATCAGGGGTGACAAACCATATTCGGCCGCTGCCGGCCGCTGCCGGCCCCGTGCATACATAACGGTGGCCAGGGATGGCGTTGTGTTCCATGCGCACTTATCACTGCCTTATCACTGCGAGGACCCGCGGAGTGTTACGTGGTTAGTGGACGTTATCGCGTCACCGATTAGGTCATCGAGACGACGCGCGACGCCCGGGCATTTCCGGCCATTCTTTTCCGTAATAAATGGGTGCAGCCGACGCGCATCCGTTGGCCACGAACAACACGCATTTCGATTGATTGGTGAGGGACGAGCTCCACACACACTCACACCCTCTGCCGTCTCCCGCCTCCCGGGCCGAGTGTGACCGTCTCACACATTTTCGAGTCCGCATAGGTAGGTGCCCAGGTGCCCATCACAAGGTACGGAGGGAGGAGAAGTAGTGCCGTATTTCGTTTGAATGACGTATTGAACTGATATATATCTGGGAAAGCTCACGATGCGGTCCGATACGGACTCAGCACGGCCACATTCACACAGACACACACACACACACACATACATACACGAAGGAAAAGGGCTCACTGGTACCTCTCCACACACCACAGATACACGCACACACATATAGGGGCCCTGCAGAGAGAGATCAGCATAACTCAATAATAACTGTAATGATGGTCATTACAGGAACAACAGCCCCCTCCGCCTCCAACTCAAATAAAATCATTCCTCGATATGGTAAGGCACGGGCCGGGAGGGGCCGGAGGGTCCGGCAGTCGCACGCCAGCACCGCATAAATTAGGGACCGTAATAACGAATGCGAACGTGACAAAAGGCCCGAAAAGGGACAGAGAGAGGAAGTGAGAGAGAGAAAGGAGAAAGGGCGCGGTGCGAAAATGAAAAGAGGCGATTACGAACGGCGTCTCCGGGCGACTTTCAATCGCTTTGCACGGCGTTCGACACATCGAAATTTAGAAATCACACTATACTCGAACGACCTTTCTTTGCCATAAATAAAAGAGCTAGATTCTGGAATCTAGCGCGGAAGCCGTTTGTAAATTTACTACATTGTCGAAATGAAACTGTATAGTGAACGCGACGAAGGGAGACGTTGCCGAAGGGTCAGGCAGGATGAGAGCAAGCTGAGAGAGAGATAGAGAGAATAAGAAGGAATGAGAGAGAAAGAGTGCAGGGGAAGGGAGGAGAGAGAGAGAGAGAGAGAGAGAGAGAGAGAGAGAGAGAGAGAGAGAGAGAGAGAGAGAGAGAGATGGGGGGGGGGGGGTACTATGTTCCTTATTTCTTAGCGATGGTCCAAATAACAATGATTACCCCGCCGTACGACCCGAGTAATAACATAGCGTACGCGGCGATAGCGCGGCCGCGCTGAAGGAGAGGCAGCGGCCAGCAGCTCTACATGCAGGTCGTTGGCGCAAGTAGTTGCACACCACATTTACTTACACCCGACAGGGGCAAAAATAACAATAACGAAACAAACGGCGCGACAAAAGCAATTGATGGAAGGCGCGAGACGTGTAAACCGCGGCGATGCACCTCTGATGCACCTGCTGCTCAGAGTTCCCTCCGGCCGCGCCCGTTAAAGGTATAACTAGCCCTTGTTAACGCTGCCACAGTTTTAACGGCGAGAAAGGAAAGTCAACGTCACGTTCGCCGCGCGGAACTTTCATAATTTTTTATTTTTATTAAAAAAAATAAAAAAAATAATGAATGAACCGTAGAGCAATTTCTCATGACTTGCGGGAGCGTTACCGTGGACCACAGAGCGCTGCTATACGAGATCAGCATCTCCGGGGCACAAGAAGAAAGTAAATTGCACACAGACCGGCCTTTTGTACACGAGAGGGAAACAAAACAATTATGAGGCAACGAAGTAGTATTGATTTATCAGCAACGGATAGGCACGATTACTAGGAATTATGCTTTGGATTATTGTAGCATTGTGTGGGAGGTATAGCGACCGAGAGAGTTGGAGAGAGATAGAGAGAGACAAACAGAGAGCATGTCCTTTGTGGATCACGTGACCAGCTCTTTCCGTAAAACAATGGAACACGACGAGCCAGACGACGTTGTGACGAAATCATTTTCGATACCCGCGATGTGTAGAGCGAGCACGCTGGCCTTCTTCCTGCCTGCAAACGCCCCGCCACGCCCCACCACGCCCCGCCACGCCCCGCCACGCCCCGCCACGCCCCCGCTCCGCCCCGCCTCAAAGGAAGCCATGATTGGATCCTTCACGCTGCCGCTCAGTTAGTCCGAATGCTGCAAGTCACTGTTGGTTCACTCGCCTCCCCATTTTCAAGCAGAGTGGAGAGAGACGGAGAGCGGACTATATCTTTTTAACGAAGTGCGCCTCGCTTACGGAGAATTCTCGCGGGATAAGTCGAAGAAGAAGCCGACAGTTTTTCGTTCGGGAGTTTGGCTGCCGCCGCACGGCAGGAGTGCATGCGGGGCCCCGGCCGGGGGGCGTTGACAGTGTCACAGCCTCAGACGCAGTGGGTGGGAAGGACTGGAAAGGCCCGGCAAGGCCCGGCCCGAGGCATTTCTTGAGTCATGTTTTGCCTCTAGTTAGCGACATCTCCCCGTCCGCCCCGGTCCGCCTCGTGTCCCGCGGAGCCTGCGGACCCTGCGGACCCTGCGCAAGCCGCTGACATGGAGCCAAACAGACCACCGCCTGCTGGAAAGACACGGAATTTCAGTCGGGGAATTCGCCGCCCGGCGGGCCCGGACCGTCACGGCTCTCGGTCTCGGCCCCTCGGCCGGTCGGCGCGGGCGGTTTTCGGGCGCAGCGCGCGCGGCGCAGCGGGGCGGTACCGACATGGCTCCGGCCAAAAAAGCCTCAGAGGGACACACAACTGCCGCGCCGACTGCCGCCATCCTTTTCCATCCGGCGGCGATTTCGCAACGGGTGGGAGAGAGAGAGAGAGAGAGAGAGAGAGAGAGAGAGAGAGAGAGAGAGAGAGAGAGAGAGAGAGAGAGAGAGAGAGAGAGAGAGAGAGAGAGACAGAGAGAGCGGCATTCCAGTCATCTAATTAGCAGCACCGCACTGACAGGGGCCACAATAAGGCGGATCGGTTCACAGAAGTGACCTATCGGCGACGACAAGCCCAGAGATATGGGGTTGATTTGCCAAAAAATAATGAGAGCTGCAATCGTTTTCGTTTTTTTTTCTTTTTTGTTATGTGCGTTTCTCTTTTTTTTTTTGCCCGCGTCGGTCTCTTTTAAGACTTGACGAAGCCGCAGTTTACCCGCGACATGCAAAATAAATTATGCGGCAAAGAAGAAAGGGTAGTACATGAGAGCGAATCCGTCGCTGGGGCAGCAGTGAATGCAAGTCGAATGCAGCAGCCAGAAGCGCGAGAGTGCGGTCAAATTTGAGAGGCGTGCGAGTCCAAATCTTTTGCCACACACGTCCGTTTAAATCAGACACAATGTTCGCACAAACAAAAAATAAAAAATAAAGGAAAGCATGCATATGCCGGGGGAGTGTAGCAGAGAAGCACTCCACAAAGCGCAGTGCGCATGCGTGCAAATCACCGATGGCGAGGGCGTGTGAGCAAATGAAAAGTTTCGTTTCGGAAACAAAAGGTCGCCGCAGCAAAAGCCGGACAGCCGTGGCCAGACATACATTAGGGCTGTCTGCCCCGTATTGGCAAAGAGAGAGAGAGAGAGAGAGAGAGAGAGAGAGAGAGAGAGAGAGAGAGAGAGAGAGAGAGAGAGAGAGAGAGAGAGAGAGAGAGAGAGAGAGAGAGAGAGAGAGAGAGAGAGAGAGAGAGAGAGAGAGAGAGAGAGAGAGAGCAGACGACAGAGCCGATACGAGGCCGGGCCAGGTCAGGGGCGGCGTCCGAAGCACGGTCACAGCAGGTGCGGCCGGGAGGTCCGGAGGTCCCCTGAGTCTAGCTGTCTGGCCGGACAAATGCGACTTGCCGCGAAACAAGTTTAATGCGATCATGCGCGGCGTCCCATTATCGTAATCAAGCAGCCGCCCGGGGAAGCCCAACATCGTGTACCGAGTATATCACCTCACACGCCGGCCCGAGGAACTGCAATGCCGGTACACCTGACATGACATGGTTACTATCACGGGAACCTGCTCTCGAGCCGAGCCAGGCTCACTGTCCGAGTACCGGGACTTCCTGCCCCCCCCCCCCTTCCCTCCTCATCTCTCTCTTTCTTGGACTCTCTTCCTCTTTCTTCTTTTCGCGATGTAAAGATACCCGGCCTCTTCTGAACAGTCCTACTGATGGGCCACTCTGTCTTCCCTCACATGCTGCTGCTGGTCCCCTTGTGCGCGCGAGCACACACACACACACACAACTCTCTCTCTCTCTCTCTCTCTCTCTCTCTCTCTCTCTCTCTCTCTCTCTCTCTCTCTCTCTCTCTCTCTCTCTCTCTCTCTCTCTCTCTCTCTCGCACATCCCAACACACTCTCACATGCGAGTGTCACACCAATTGCAAATCCAGCTATTTCAAAGCGAATGGCTGGTGATGGACTAGTCTCCGGCACGCCACCGCGGGCTGCCGCGGCTGGAATCCTTATCCCTTTCCCCTTGTTCCTCTCTCTCTCTCTCTCTCTCTCTCTCTCTCTCTCTCTCTCTCTCTCTCTCTCTCTCTCTCTCTCTCTCTCTCTCTCTCTCTCTCTCTCTCTCTCTCCCTCCCTCCCACATACACAGCGATACATCACGCGCGGGCATGCGTGGAGGATGAATGAGATGGAGCAGAAATAGCAACAATTGCCCAGTCTGCTTGGGAATCTCATCCCCGGCAAATACGAGCTCAACAATAATTCTGCACTTAAACAATTAATTAGCGCAGCTCCTGGGCGCGCCGTGTTGATCTGCGGCAACGACTTTGAACACGAAGGAGCACGCCTTGCTGGCCACGACTCGGTTCGCACCGGTCGCAGTGACCTGGTTTGCACCTGGTTCCGCAGTCTTCATACAGCACAGGGCGCAGCGCAGGGTACCCCGCGGACGGGCCGGGCCGGGCCGGGCAGGGCCACCACTAACGGCGGTGTACTTGGCACCTCGGGCCACGAGATAAGCTCGACATTGTCAATTACAGAGGTGTCGTGGCTCAAGGCGCTACCTGATGCGAAAGGTCACCGCCGCAGAGATAAGAGCACACGGTAGTCCGTGCACGTGTCAGTGCGGACACAGAGAGCGCCACGGCTGCCCTGTTAAGGAGCTCGGGCTGGAAATTCCGACTTGGACGTAAGTAGCGTAGGGTAGGCAGCCGCGGCCGGTGTGTGCACGCGTGTCGTGCGGGCCGGCCTACCCTGCGGCACCTGCAGGCGCTCTCTTGCGCGTCACGTCGCTTCGGAACGACCCCTCTGCCGGGCGGGGTCGTGGCGGTCAGGTGGTCAGCCTGATGGAGTCGGGGGCTCCCACTTTGACCATGTAGGGAGCGCAGGGCAATTACTCCTACGACAGCACCAGCGACAACTGAACCCACCGCCGCAGCCGTCATGTCAAGTGCACACCCGGAGAGCCATCCGCAGTGAGCCCCCGGCAGGGCAGCAGGGCAGCACCCGCCCGGCCCGGGATGAAGATGTATAGTGTCAGCGGAGCGGGGCACCAAACAAGGCACGCGGTCCTCGTCAATTTAGCGCTGACGAGTGTCATTTCGAAACGAAACCGCGCGACCCCATACGGCGGATCAATAAAGAGATATATATCACAAGGCATTGCGATACGCTGCGCGCGGCCTGGACTCGTCACGTCCGTCATGTGACTCGGTGATATGACAATCCCGTGGGAGACTGGTAGCGCACGGAGCTGTGCCAAAGTGCGGTGCAAATCCCAGCCGGAAGGGAAGTCCCAGGCCGGGCAGGGCAGGCAGGGCAGGCAGGGCTCGTTAGGGGGACAAACAGGTCGTGGGCCGACGCCACCTCTCGCCACCTCTCGAACCGAACCGAACGACACCGGCGCTAGAGAGGCTGATTTGAGTCCAATTAAAAGAAGGGGAGGACTCTCTAAACGCCCTGGCTGGCCGGCAATAAGATTGGCCGGCGCACGTGATAATGCCCCCCGGACCGTTAGAGCGCAGCAGCAGCAGCAGCAGCAGCAGCAGCAGCCCGCCCACCTTCTTGCATGCTGCTCTCTGTCATGGCGCGGGGCCGGGCATAAACACCCAAAGAAAACAATCATACAAATGAAGAAAGTCGTAAACGGGGCGCATCGTTCGATTGAAAGTCGTCCTGCCCTCGCGGGAACCGTTCCCGGCCTGCCGGCGGCGGCTGGCGGCAGCACCGCTGTCCTTGTCGCACTCCCGCCGCCCGCCACCCCGCGCGGTTGCCCGCGGCCTGCGGGTGCGAGTGAGACGGGCAGTCTCGCTCCGCGCGAACGCGGCGACCCGTGTGTTGTGTTCGGGAAGTAATGAAACGTTTATTGGAGGCGCAGATCGCGTCGTTTCGCGCGGGGTTGTCGTGGCGCAGAGCGCAGAGGGGCGGGGGGGGGGGGGGGGGGCAAAATGCACGTTGCAAGGTGCCGCGGCGCTCTGCACCGCCCGTTTCTTTCAGAACACTGTCGAAATATCTAAAAAGAAGCGCCAAAAAATAAATAAAAGCCCAGACGGAACTCCGTTTTCTGAAATCTCCGGAAATCACTTTATCGCTGTGTCCTATGTCGCGCTGCACGAGCAGCTTGCGCACAGTGTACTACTCGGACTCCTTGCCAATTAAAACGCGGCCGCGGCCAGGCGCGTCATTCAAGAAACAATCGAAAAAGCGAAAAGCGAGAGAAACGAAAAGAAACAAGAGTTGACAACGGCGGGAGCGGGGAGTCCGTCCTCCGGTCCTCCAACCCGTCCCGTCCCGTCCGAGCCGAGCCGTGTCGTGTGGTGGGCAGCGCCGTGGGCAGCGCCGTGGCTGCGCAGCGCGCGCCGCGCCCGGGCCGGCCGGCCGCTGAAAAAGAAGGACCCCTCTGGAGGAGGCGGGAATGCCAGAAATCCACCCTCATCGGCTCGGGCCGGGCCGGGCTTGTGGCCGCGACTTGTGGCCTCTCATGAGGAATTTTTCAGAGACTTTTGTCGCTGCTCTGCTCCGCACTGTCACAGGGTCGGGCCGAGCGTGCCGATAGATTCCACAGCGGATTGGTAATTAAATTCTCCGCTGTTTGCAATAAATAAGGCGGGGGCATCGCTTTGCGCGGCCATTGACGAAAGCTCCGGTGGCGGCGGGGAATTTTGACTCGGCCAGCGAAAGGGTAATAAGGACTGCCGCCCGCCCGCCGGCCTCCCAGCCGCTCCCAGCCCACAACACAAACACCGCCACCGCGATATGGAGCTCGTCCCCGCAAATCCCTGTCGGCATCGCATCGGCGGCCGCTGATGACAGCTAAAAGCGCCGGTCAGCCGCCGAGCCCTGAGTCACAGTCACACCGAGCCCCCACCGCCGGCCACGGCCTCGGCCCGTTCGGCCCCCACCTCGTCACCGCCGGCTCGGGCTCGGCTCGGCTCCCGAGTCCCACAGCAGTGATAAGCCAAAGGCACCCGTTCGCTCCGCACCTTTTGGTGGCGGCCTTTTGACTGACCGCCACAGGCGGTCAGGTTACCGCTGCTGGGGGGACAGAGAGAGAGAGAGAGAGAGAGAGAGAGAGAGAGAGAGAGAGAGAGAGAGAGAGAGAGAGAGAGAGAGACAGAGACAGAGACAGAGACAGAGAGAGAGAGAGAGAGAGAGAGAGAGAGAGAGAGAGAGAGAGAGAGAGAGAGAGAGAGAGAGAGAGAGAGAGAGAGAGAGAGAGAGAGGTGGGGGATAAGCCGCGGGCTGCGCTGAGCGCATTCGTTTATTGCCATCTCTGTTTGTTTACATCCGCCATCTCCAGAGTCTGCCGGTGGCCGGTGGTCAGCCAGCCGGGGCCGCGGTGGTGAGGGTTCGGACGGGGTCGGGCCGGGACGGGGGGGGGGGGGGGGCGGACCCTGCTCCGGGTCAGACAGTAGGGCCCTGGCAGCCCTGCCGGGAGGGACCACCCAGTAGATTGGCCGGCATTGCCGCGCCCGCTGCCCGCTGCTGCGGATGAGCCTGACTATATAAGAGTATCTCCAGAATATGGCCGGTCTTCCGCAGGATATGGCGCAGCCGGCGGTCACTGCCGAGCGCCTGCGAGGGCCGGGGTAGGCGAGCCCGCACGGCACGCGTGCATGCTGGAGTCGTGGTTGCCTACCCAGCAGGCGCCATGCGTGCTCAGCGGCCCGCGCGAGGTCCGAGCCCCCCCGCTGACCACGCCTGCTCCACCTGTTGCAGTGTTTGCTCCAGCGCAGATCGCCGCAGCCCACCGCAGCCTCCCGGTCCGGTCCGGGTCCAGCTCCCCCTTCCACAGCGGGGGCCAGGGTAATGAGCTTCGCCCGGCCGAGGTGACAATGATGGATAGAGCCCATCTCTGCCCCGCTGCGCCCCGCTCCCGCTGCGCCGCTCCGCCCCACCCCGCCTCGCTCCACTCGGCCCCTTCTGTTTGTTCAGTGGCCGGGGGCCGCGCCGCCGCCGCGCCGTGTGCAGTTAGGCGTCATTTGGAGCGACCACTGGCCGCGCCGAGCGCCGAGGCCGGCGGCCACCGCCGCTGCTTTGTCTCCGTCCTCCCTAGACCGTCCTCGAGGGCTCTGCTGCCCAGGACGCGCGGCACCTGTCACCCGCCGCCACAGCAGCGCCTGGCTGGACACCGCTGGACACTCCGACGTCTGAATCCACAGTCCATTTCTGGACAGGCGATGATGTCCGGCTGCGGCTGCCGGACGGGTTCACGTCCCGGACGACGACTTCGACCCCTAATTTTCATACTGAACGCAATTCACTCCGCGGAGGCTCTGCGGCGCTCGGCGGCCGCCGTCTCACACGCAGGGCAGAGCCCGGCAGAGCCCGGCAGAGCCCGCTGCACGCATGGACTGGCCGGGGCTTACACGCACCAACACACACACACACACACACACTCACACTCACACAGACACACGCATACGCTCACAGGCAGGAGATGGCCGCTCTCTGCGGCCCTGGCGCTCAATCACATGCAAAGAAAATGAAAATTCAAGGGATAACAGCTCCGGTTCGGGAGCTTGTCAGGGCAGGCCGGCAGCCTCTCCCCGGACTGGACTGGTCTCAGGCAGGCCGGGCACCGGGCTCCGGGCTCCGGGCTATTCGGCCCGGCTGCACTCGGTCAGAGCGCAGCCTCGGCTCGAACCGGCCGCAGTGAGAGCACGGCCAGTGCGGGGCAAGTGAGTGAATCACTCCATTGTGCATTGCAGCACACACACACACACACACACACACACACACACACACGCGCCCGCGCTGACGCGCTCACCGCAGGCCCCGCAGGCCGGCCGGCTGTCTCGCCACATTTCGGCCAGTAATTCACGCATCGCGACCGTGGTTTAGCCGGGCGGCCGATGCAGGGCCGCCAGGGCGCAGGGGCCGCACATTTTCACGTGCAAGTCCGTCTCCACAGTGTACACGGCGCGTCGGTCCGGTGCTACTTCCAGGGACCGATTTAGCTCTTTTGCGCAGGCCGAGCGAAGAGCGGTCGCGCGACTGCGCGGCAGCACCGGGCCCCAGGGCCCCAGAGGGGGGCCCTAGGAGGGGCCTGGGGGCCGGGCACAGCAAGCACGCCGCTCGTAACTGTATTTCCAGCCGGGGAGGGCGACTGACCAGTAGGGACTGGCCGCCACTGGCCACGCCAGACAACCGGCCCCGGCCTGTGGGCCTGCCTGTGGGCCTGCCTGTGGGCCTGCCTGTGGACCTGCCTGTGGGCCTGCCTGTGGACCTTCCTGTGGACCTTGCCTGCCTGCCTGTGGGCCTGCCGCGTACCACTGGGACCCCTCTCCGAACCTTCACACGGATCCGGGAGTCTCCTCGGAGGCGCTCTGCTACGCTCTGCCCCCGAAGGGGCTCAGCGTCAGACACCCGAGGGGCATCAGCGGACGACGGCAGGCGTCATGTTTACAAAGTGCATCAAGCCGTCCAATTTAAAGGGCCGCGGGCTGGCGGCGGCATGTCGGGGGCCGGCGGGGGCCGGCGGGGGCCGTCCGGCGCGGCACTGACGCCCCCGTCAGAGAGCGGCCGTCACGGCAGCATCCGGACACTGGCGGAGGGTAGGATAGGGTATTCCAGAGCCTGCCGCCGTACCCATGACTCGCGACACAAACAACCACGGCCTCACGGTGCGGCGGGGGTCGTCCTGTGCCTGACGGGACGCCGTCGGGACGCGGTCGGGACGGGCCCAAAGCCCCGCTGGTCGTATTATTCAAATGAGGTGTTCAGTGCGAGCCGGCGGCAGAGCTAAACGGTTTTGTGCAGGTACCAGAGCACACCACAGCCAGTCCGAGGCAACTCGCGCGGTTGTTGTCATTTTTCATAAACTGACGAAAAAATAATAATTAATAAAAGGAATCGATGGGCATGAGAAGCACATACGAAAACAATAATATTAATAAAAGGAATCGATAGGCATGAGAAGCACATAGTCGGCCCCGTTTCGATTGAAACCGCGGCCGGCCGGGTCCGCGGTGGTGGCGGCGGACGGCTTCGCACACGTTCGTCAGGGGCAGCGCTCACGATCAGGCGAGCCGGGCGAGCGCACGCATGCACGTCCTGAATGCGGCGGAGCGACATTGTCGCGTTCTCGCGGCACGCCGGGTCCGCGGCAGCAGCAGCAGCGGCGGCGGCGGCGGCGGCGGTAGCAGCAGCAACAACAGCAACAGCGGCGGCGGTAGCAGCAGCAGCAGCAGCAGCAGCCCGGCGTGCGCGATCATGTGCGAAGCATCGCGATGTCGGCTCGGCACGACCAGACCAGAGGGCTCCGCAGGCTCCGCAGGCTGTGGCTGTGTGCGCAATGCCCCGTGCAAACCACGCGGGCTTACCAATATTACGAGGAGCAGGAAACCTTGTTATACCAACGCGCGCGCGCGCACACACACACACACACACACACACACACACACACACACACACACGCTCCGCTCTCGCAGGTGATGGCTGTGTGTTTTGGGGGCACCTCGGCGGCAGGTGGTGGCGGCGGCCGGCGGAGCCCGCATGCACCGCGTGCAGCGTGCACACCGACAACGACACTGCATCACCGGCGGCAGCAGCAGCAGGCCGGACGGGAAGGGACGGCACGGACGTGGGACGCCCTCGCGCGCGCCGCCGGCGGACGCACCTATCCGACTCGTCGGAAGGAAAACAACACAACAGAAAGCACGCGATATCGATGAATATTCGTCGTGATTCGCCGCCGCCGGAGAGTGTCATGGTACGGCTTGAGCACGGCGAGTACAAACGGGCCCCCAAAATGAATGGGGTTTTATCGTGTTCGCGGGCGTGCGCCTGTCCCGCAGTCCCTCGGGACGACGCGGGTGTGCGTCCGCCCTGTCCAAGCGTCGTACGGCTGTTTATGGGGACGACTCGGCCGGCGGGCAAGGGCCTCACGCATTTACTGGAGAATCGCGTTCACACAGAGAGCTCTGGAGAACCGAGAGTTCTGGAGGACCGTGTGCTGGAGCCGTGCTGGAGCCTTGCTGGAGCACTGACCCCCTCACTCGCTCACTCACTGACTCCGAGAGCGGCCGTCCCGTCCCGTCCCAGGAGGAGCCCAGCCCAGCCCCCCGCCAAGACCAGCGGGTGGTGGAACGAACTCGCGCCGGGACGGACAGCCGGCGTCAGTGGAGGAGAAGCAGCCAGTCTCGGCGGGGAGGGAAAGGCCGTGCGCGTTTTGAGAGAACCTCCGTAAAGCCCTTAAGGAATGTGATTAATTTGTACCGACGCAGGAGGGGGCTTATGGCTGGGGGTAATCCACCCCGCGCCGCGGTATCGTATCGGGCGGGGCGGGGCGGCCGGGCACCTCGATACAAAACCGAGGCGAGGCCCGACGGCCAGCCTCATATGCCATCGGATTCGCCACCTCTGGATAGGCAGGCGCGCTGCTGTCACCTGTCTCGGCCACCTCGTGCGATGCGGATTTGCTCCGTGAGCGGAGGCCGCGTGCTTTTAATCTAGTTCACTTATTATCAAGACACATCAACCTGAGAGAGAGAGAGAGAGAGAGAGAGAGAGAGAGAGAGAGAGAGAGAGAGAGAGAGAGAGAGAGAGAGAGAGAGAGAGAGAGAGAGAGAAGAGAGAGGGGGGAGAGAGAAAGAGAGGGGGGCTGCTGATGAAACGCACGCCGACGCTGCTGTCAGGTGGCGAACAGTCGGCAGCCAGGGTCCTACCTACCGGGGGGCGGTGGAGACGAGAAGGGGATTAGCGCGCGAAAGCCAATTCCAGGGACCGGACTGGACCGGCACCGACAGACAGCCCGGAACAGAACGGCCTGAGACATAAGGCAAGGCGTGCCTTCGGCGTGTCGCGGCTTCCGGGCCGGTAAAGGCGGCAAACACGACCCGGCGTCAACTTCAAAATACACACGACCGCCCTCGGAAGCCGAAAATCAGGCTTCAGCTGACAAAGTAGGACGAACAACGAGGACCGTTGATGCCCCGCGCGTCCCGTCCGGTGGGGTCACCCGGATTTCCTTGTCGGGATGCGAAAAACGGGTGCGCGTCGCGGTTAACAGGCCGGCCGGGACGGGACGGGGGGGAGCTGCGTCGGAGATAGCAGCATCTTTACTGCTCCGAATTTATCGACCTGCATCGTGTGTGTGTGAGTCTGCGTGAGCGCGCGCGCGCGCGTGTGTGTGTGTGTGCATGCGTGTGAAGGCATGTGTGTGTCCTGTGCGAAGCGCCAAGCCGGGCGAGCGCGGCGGCTGGGTGGCCCTGTGATGGCGAGGCGAGCAGGGAGGCCCGCGCTGGCTGTGCTGCCTGCGGTGCCGGGATGCCGCGCTGCAGCCTGCAGGTCCCCGTCCCCGTCATCTGGGTGGGCCCCATGCACAAGTCGCACAGCGCCGCACAGCGCCGCACAGCGCCGCACAGCGCGGAGGCAGGCGGCCGCCGCATGGCTGCCCTGCTCTGCTGGCCCCGCTCTGCACGTCGCTGCTAATCGAAGCTCGGCTCCCAATACACTAGCGCGGCAGCGCTGCCCCGATAGCGCGCCACCCATGCCAGCGGCAGCCAGCGGCCGAGGGCCCGGAACGTAATCGCGCACTGCCGTTTTGTGATTCAAGCCACTCCAGTCACCCGGCCCTGCCGGCCCGCACTGCGCCCCGGCTCAGCTCGGCTCGGCTCGCTCGGCTCTCGGCTGCTGCGCCGGACTCAAATTTCAAGTTGGCAAGACCTGGTTATATTCGGTCCGCTCGCAGCCACACACCAACCACCGCCACGCCACACCAACGCCACGCAGCGCCCTGCACGCACCGAACGGACGTGCAGTAAAATTAATTATCTTGCACCATCACGATAGCAATAATAAAACACTAAACTCACGTTTCCATCTTGGAATAAGTTGCTGGCCGTGTGGAGAGGCGCTGTGGGGCCTCGGCTGCTGCCGCTTCGGCCCACAGATAACATCGTTGTCAGCCGAGCCCAGTATTGGCAGGTAGAGTGCAGCCAGAGGCCCGCCGCGCCCCGCCGCGCCCCGCCGCACTCCGGTTGCATTATGGGTGCTTACGGCACGGCACGGCACGGCCAGACGGCCCGTAGGACACCCCTCGCCGGCTTCCCAATGGTGCCGGCCATCATCAGACTGCATTTATTAATTTGGGTTCCGTACGCGTATTTAAATCGGTGTGCGCTTTTCCCGCGTGTTCCTGCCCCACATTCACGCTCACAATCGCATTCCCGGGTGAGGCAGCCACAACCTCGACAAAGGCACGGCATGGCACGGCGGGGCGGGGTCGGCTCAGGCGGTTGTACCTATGAGCACAGCGGCAGCGGCAGGGGTCAGGCCGAGACGGAGCGGGGCCAAACACAGCCAGGCCGGGGAGGGAGACACGGAGCGAAGTGGTACATACTGTGCAGGGGGCGGCGGGGGCAGGAGCGGGGGCGGGAGCGGAGGCGGGAGCAGGGGCGGGGGCGGCTGGCGGCAGCGCCGGCCCGGCAGAGGCAGAGGGCGTTGTGGAAAAGAGTTTGCAGGGAGACGGAAGACCTGGTATCTCCAGACAACAGCAGCATGCGCCAGTGGCCGGGCCGGGGCCGCGGGCCGGGGCCGGAGGGGCCGGCGTGCACACTGTGTATGTTAATAGCAAACAGTCGTGACGAGCGAGAGGGGGGGATGGGGAGCAAGGGTGAGAGAGAGAGAGAGAGAGAGAGAGAGAGAGAGAGAGAGAGAGAGAGAGAGAGAGAGAGAGAGAGAGAGAGAGAGAGAGAGGCGGGGACCCAGAAGGCAGACATCATGAGAGAGGCATGCACCACGCGGCGCTCGAAACCAACTGACTCAATCCACATCCAAGCGACGTTATTATTGTCCTTTTGCATTATTGTTATTCTTATCTCGAGCAAGACCGCGCCGTGTCAGAGGCCGGGCCGGGCCTCCGCTGCCCCCGACGGCATCCCGTCCCGTCCCATCTGCCGCCGCTGTGCGAACCACACGCGCCACGCGTCGTACATACCAATGTGAATCTGAATCACGCGGCGGAAGGGCAGGGCAGGCAGGGCCTAAGGGGGAGCAGATGTGGCTCCCGCGCGTTTATATTCAGCGCCGCGTTTCGCAAACAAAAAAAAATCTCGAAGGCAGTATGAGAAATGAATCCGGCAAGAAACGAGGCCGCTACTGGAAAAATCCGCGAAAAGAAGTAAAAAATTGGCCGTATTTTTCGTGACTACAATGGCACAATTCTTCCGAAATTTTTCGCAATGTGATAAGCCTGTTAAGTGCGCCGCACTGTGTACTCACCGTCCATCTGAAGGCGAAGGGGATCACCAGCTTGCCCGGGGCGTGTCCGGGGCTCTGCTCCAAGCCGTCGATGGGGTCGTCGACGTCCAGCGTGAAGGAGGAGCCTCCCAGGACCGGTGAGGTGGCATTGCCGAACGAGCAGGAGCCCGTCGACGTCACGTTGTTCTGGTACTCCTTGAGGCAGAGCCGCAGCCGGGTGTGGCAGGGCGCGGAGCAGGGGCCTACAGAGTCCGTGTAGCGCGCCCCGCCCCCTGCCCCGCCCCCGGCCCCGCCCCCGCAGCAGCCACCGCCACGCACCTCGCTGCGGCCGTTGTTGATCTCGAGCAGCTGCAGCTCGAAGAAGCCCGAGCAGACGGCCGGCTGGAACAGGAAAAGAGCGCTATGAGAATGTCGTCCTTCGGCGGCGCGGAACACACGAGCATGTGACAAGGAAGTGCGCGCCAATTATGAGAATGTTGCAGTGCGCGGCGGCCGGACGTGAGAAAACGTGACAGAGCGGCAGAGCGGCAGTGCGACGTGCCGCCGGGCTCCGCAGCCGCCTGCGGTTCGCTCGATGCTCGCCCGCCGAACACGCGTGCCGGCGGGTTGCCTACCCTCCGCCGGCGGTGGCCGGGAGGTGACGGCCTCTGGCAGCCTCCGGCGCGGCAGGCGGCGCGGTGCGATGCGCCTCGGAATGCCTCGCCCCCCGCTGCCCCCGGGTCCCCGGGTCCCCGGGCCCCCGGATAAGAATGCCCGGAATGGAAATGGCTTATATGGCGCGGCGGCATTATTTAATTTCCCCGCCGCCCCCGCTGGCCCTCCGCCGCCGTGCCGCGCGCCCGGCGTGTGGACGAGACGAGGCACACTCACAGGAGGTTATGATCCGCGAGTGAGTATGAAAAATTCGACCTCGTATCAGAAGCCGTCCGTGCAGGAGGGGGCCGTCCTGTAGCGGCGCGTTGGAGCCCCGCTCCTAGTAAATCACCCCGGTAAAACGCACATATTACCCGAGCACTGCGACTGCCGAAAATAAAAGACGGTGCTGGCGGCCTTCATTATTTGAGTCCGTCGTACGGAGGATAAGCACCCGGCGACCTGTTGTGTGCTCCGCCGCCCCCCGGAGTAGTCCAGCTCCCCCGGGGCCTCCTCGGCCCCCGGCCGGGTCTACAGGACCGGGCCCAGAGCACTGGTGTCCGGCCGGCCGCGCTCCCCCGCCTGCCCGCCTCTGCTATTTCTTCCCACGTTTCGCGGTCTATGATATCTAATAACGCCTTCCATTTTTCCCTTCCCCCCTTTCTTTCATGCTTCTCCTGCCGCCGCCGTCGGTGGCTGCGGCGGCGGTGGCAGCGGCAGCAGCAATGTCGCCGCATAAACAACGGTCGACCGCCGCCTCCGCCACCGCCGCCGCAGCGTCGTGGTGCCGTGTCACGTGTCTCGTCCCCGCCAGGTCGCTTATTACAGTTATTAGGCGCGATATTTCTACAGAGAGTGTTGTGTGTGGGGACCGGCAGGGGCCGGCAGGGACCGGCCGGACGGGGGACTTGGCCGGCCGGGCAGTGCCCCCCCCCCCGCGCTTGGGTGAGCACATTCACATGCACGGGCCGCACGCTATAATACACACACACTTCACGTCAAACGGGGAAAAGGGGATTTGACGCGGCATCGCGCGGCGGCCGCGGTGGCCAGTGGCGTATCTAAGTGCCGACACCGAAATCCCTGTGGAGGAATGTACCGCGGACGCAGGTTAGGTTCCACCGTACCGGGAAACCGGGCAGAGTTTTTGACGTGGAGAGTGCTATGCTGGCCATGACATTGGCACGTTACGAAGATGGGAACTCGCTGACCGCATCAACACCTTGTAGACCAGACCTGTTCGCGGCTGCCCGCCCGCCGGCCAGACAGACAGACAGACAGACAGCACAGGCAGAGGCGCTAACCGATTTTCCAGCTTTCCACACTCGCGCGCTTTCGGTGTCGGGTTGGCCTGCTCAGGTTTCGGCGGCCTGCCGCCTGCCGGCACCACCTCAACACATGATGCGTCCGCGTTTGAAACCGCCGCCCGCCGCCCGCCTCATTGAGCTTCACACGACTCGGACACGAGTCGATGTGTTTTCGGACGCGGCATATCGGCCCGGCGTATCATGTTCGTGTGTGTGTGTGTGTGTGTGTGTGTGTGTGTGTGTGTGTGTGTGTGTGTGTGCAGGGCTCGGACACAGCCGTGTGGACAGCGACATTCATGCTCCCTCTCCTCCGGACCAATAAAGTACCGCCTCGAACTTCACACACAAACACACACAAACAAACACACACACACACACACACACACACACATTTCGCACCTGGTGTATTATATAATCAAGTCCTTTTCATTAATTTTTAGGCACGAAGTAGCCTATTGCAATCTTTAGGATTCCGATTTTTTTTTTTTTTTGACATGGCCCCTTATGGACTTCTCCGAACGAAATTGTACGATTTCGATGAGAGTTTGCAAGGAGCAGGAAGGAGACACGCTGATTCAGATTCTGATGCCCATACGAAAACTCAAAGGCTGAAATTGGAGAATTTTGAATTGAAAAATTTGATAATTCGAGTCGAGCTGCAGGCTCTTATGGGCGAAAAGATCGAGTCAAGCAAGGGTCTAGCCGAGCCGAGGCAAAGTTGGTGGAAAGATGAAAATTACAACCAATCAGAGCACTGCCTGTTGCGTAGTACAGCCGCAACGAAAAACGAAAACTGCTGCGTTTGAAAAGTTGATATATCAAGCTTGGGGTGGCCGGCCAACAATGCGGCAAAATGCACAGACTTTCAAACGTAGCCGTCGTGAGTCGACTGTACTTCCCTCCCGTCCCGAATTTTTCATCCAACACCATGACGACGGGTGGGTAAACAAAACAATTGAGGACACCGACGTCGGTTTCATCGGTTTTGAGTTGTGCGCGAAAGTTATGATTGTGGTTGTGACGTGCAGAAATTGGATGATGAAGGTTCTTCAAGGAACAGCTTATCAATATCATGGAGTGTTTAAAAATGCTGGGAAGCAATGCTGTGCAATGAGTGTGGTAGCTTTATGTCATACTGTTCAAAAATTTCCAACCAAGTGAACCAGCCAAGATGTTGACGAGTGTTTGAAAGTAAGGTTTATCAACGTTCTCATGCCTCATGCCTGCCCCTTACGTTGAAAGGAGTTAGTTCTCCTGTCATTCAATGTGAGCTGAGAATAAATATTTTTAAGTTCATAGGATTGAGGTTCGGTCGGTAGTTCCGTGCCCAGCCGACAGAGCGCGCTATCGTCGACCGCCAGAGACCGCTCTCGATCACATGATGACTGTTGTAGCAACCGCGGGGCGCCGCGTTGCATTGTTGGCGTACAGATTGAGAATGCAGTTGAGACCCTGAGCGAGACTAGGGCTAGCCAGAGTAGCCAGTGGTGAGAATGCCAGCTGCTCGCTGGAAAGAGCCTAGAACACTACAACTGCCAATCTTCCCACGAAATTCTAAACTCTCTTCCGACAAACTTTTTCGCTGAAAAATTGTTTAACTTACCCAAAAAATACAGTTCTTTTTCTTTTTGATAGCATTCCAATATTTATCCAATATTTTCTCAACGAATCATTCATTCATATTTCTTCTTCACACTTCTCACTCCTTCTACTCTCCTCTCCTTCCAGCCTGTTTGGTCACATACGCATTCGAAAGACACTTCAAACCATCAGAAAAACTACAAAATTTACAAAATTTACAAAATCTACAAAATCTCGGCAATATCGTCTGACTCTACTTCGGGCCTCCTAGGATTTCACTTTGTGGAATCGTATTTTTCTTTCTTTCTTTCTCAGTCTGCGCAAAGAATACGAACCGCCGCAGCGCGCGCGCATCGCAGGTGCCCCGTAGAGGCGATGGGAACGGATAAAAAGCATAAAGATAGCAACACACACACACACACACACACACACACCCACCTATATATGCAATGAAGGCCGCTCGCTGCGCACGCCCCACACGCCCCCCCGCCCCCCTCCCGTGTTTAACAAGCACTTAAACTCAAGCACACACGGCGGCAGTCAATGTGGATTGCTGCTCCGGGTGAACGAACCCTTTGCTACAATTACTGTAATGTGTTGCAGAAAGCCCGGCCCGGCCCGGCCCGGCACTGTACGGGGCGTCGTGGTGAGCACCTTGAGGACCGCGGCGCCGCGGCCGCGGCGGGGTTCCACTCCGCAGTCCGCGGAGCTCAAAAGTCAGTCGGCGGCGGGGAGAGGTTCGGCAGAATGCTGCCCTGCTGCCGCTTCCCAGTGCGTTCGTGCCGGTCCGCACTACTATAAACAGCGAGGGGGACGCCCGCTGCCCGCTAAGTCCTCTGGCTGGATCCTCACCGGACACGGCTTTAGCGGTACTGGCCTAACATCGCTCGCTTCGTCTCTTTCTTTCTCTTTCTCCCTCTCTCTTTTCCCCACTAATTGCCGCAGGTCAGGACGACGCAACGGCGCCTCCCTCCTCCCCTCCCTCTCGACTCCTTCCAAACATCTCCGACTTGTCACCCTTCCTCTCTCCTCCTCTTCCTCCCTCCCTTCCTTCCTTCCTCCTCCCCTGCACACATCTCTCGAGGTGCCGTTCGCCGGGTCCCGACACACCGTGCGGAAGCCGTTGGCTGCGACACGAGCGATATGTCTCCCGGTCCACGAGCTTGACCCCGTGGCCCTCGGTCTGCCTGCCTGCCTGCCTGCCTGCCTGGGCTGGGCTGGGCCGGGCCAGGCCAGGCGAGCGTAGGAGGAAGGATCGCCGCGGGAGTCGCGCCGCTTATTACCGCCCGCAAGAGTACGAGAAGTAGGAAAAGTGTACGCGGCGTTTCGGCGCGGCTAACTGCGACGCCCCCGAACGCGCATTGAATGCCGTCCTGTCCGGCAGGCGGGACACCGACAGGTGCACTGCACATGCGCATCTCAGTCGGCGGCCTCCGGGTATGACTCATGGGCGGGGAGACGCCGTGGTGATGAAGAAGATGATGATGATGATGATGATGATCCTGAAGGGCAGAGGGCAGCGCACAGCGCGCGCGCGCACGACGGGCGCCGCCTCCTCCAAATATGGACACATCTTATTTCAGCAGCCGGTCCACGCGCGGAGCATCCGAAACAATACAGCGCCCCCTCCACTCCGACGGTGCGGTAGCCGAGCCGCGACACGGCGGTACTCTAAGTACATGTACATATCGCTGGTGCTCGTAATGAAACATTGACGTATGGCCGGTCGGCTATGCGGGCCCAGCAGCTCCATCACCTACTCGGCACGACCCAAAGTAATTCGTAATGTTGCCATAACATCTCGCCGCGAAGCCGTTCGGGAAAAAAAGGAAAATAAAGCCGCTGCAGCCAGCAGCTGTGCTCTGTCCGCCGAGCGCCGTGTGGGTAGGCAGCCCGCAGACAGCCGTGTCCTCCCGCTGCCTACCTGACTGCCCGCGCGTGAGGTGAGGAGAGGGACGCCACCCCCGCCTACTCTTCTCACAATTTCTTTTTCGTCACTTTATCGACTTTGGATCGAAGAATGGTAACAACACACTCTATCCTACCGTGTGCACAACAACGGGCCGGAAACCGGCCGACAGCTCCGACAGTAACAGCGAGGCTGCTGCTGCCTTTTGATACGGGAGCCCCCCCCCCTCTCTCTCTCTCTCTCTCTCTCTCTCTCTCTCTCTCTCTCTCTCTCTCTCTCTCTCTCACACACACACACACACACTCATTGATATCAACATGAAATCGACAAAAGCGCTGTGCTCGCTGCTGGATCCGCGGCTGGAGATCTACCGGAGGCTCCTGGAGAGGCTCCGGGGGCCCCGGAGGCCGGAGACCCGCTCTCCGCTGCCGCCGCCGGCAAACAAACGAGCAAACAGGAATAGTCATTCAAACAAGGTGATGGACAGAGTGGTCGGCGGGTACCGCGGGCTCGGAGAAGGGACGAGCCCCCCCCCCCCTCCCCCCAGCCTCCCACAGCAGCAGCGCCGTTGGCACTGAGCAAGCAGCCACAGCATGAGGAGGGGGGGGGGGGAGAGCTATGAGCGATGCGCCGCCCTGACCGATGCTGACAGAAGGGATTGAGCAGCGAGCCGCACCGACCGAGAGGCGGTCGTGTGGCAGACCAGACCAGAGCGTCAGTCTCCGAGATTGTCTTCACGATAGATAGTCTGACAATGTCAAACCGACGGCCGGCGTCCCGACGGCCTGGTTCCGACCCAGGCGGTGCACACACGCCAAGGAGGCTTGGGCTTCACTTTACAAAACAAAAAAAAAAGGAAAGAAACACAAGTTCAGAGGACGTTGTCAAAAAAAATTGAAGAAAAAAAACGAAAGGTCAAAAAGTTTCGGACACGAAATATTTGAAATCAGAATATTTGAACAAAAAAGTGAACCAAAATACAAGACAGGTGATTTGAGGATGTCAGTGCCATTGCGCGGCCACGTGACTTGGCAGCGGAGCCTATGAAAATTCGGAGACTTCAATGCAAGAGCTGCGCCACCTCAAGTCGCTTGACCTCAAGTAGTTGAGCCGAGCGCAGCCGAGCGCTTTGTTCGTACGTATGTCTGCATTTGTGCCTGCATACACCGTCTTGCGACAGACGGAGTGCACCGGGGCACTCGGCGGCGCGCCCGGCGGCGGCTGGGGCCCGTCGTCGTCGTGTCAGTTCAGTTCACGTCGCTGTCCGCCCGCCCCGCCCTGCTCTGCCCCTGACCGAGCCGGCTCGACGTCGACGGCTCGTGCGTCCTTCGCTCTCCCTCTCTCTCTGCTGCAGCGGAGACAGAGAGAGAGAGGGAGGGAGACAGCAGCACGATGCGAACGCGGCCCGCAGACTCGCATGCATCAATCGTGGTGGCCGGGCCGGGCCGGGCCGGGCTGGGCCCCGCACAACAGCACAGAACGCAATAAATGCCAAGAGCTCCGGCACGGTTTACGAGGCTTCGCCGGGCTCCGCCGGGCTCCGCGGCCAAAGGCTGCGTGCCGTATGGGAGGGGGAGGAGAAAGGTGAGGGCGGGAGGGGCGGGGAAGGAGCAGCACTGCTGCGACACAAGGAGAGGCAACTGCAGAACAAATCAATCGAGTCCACACAGACACACACACACGCGCGCGCACACACACACACATCCCGTTTGCAGGAGTGCGCTAGGAGGCTTCGCTGTCCACAGGAGCGTAGCGTGCACAGTGCGCGCCGGATAGTGTCCTAGCGACGGACTCACGATCAGGCAATTTCTTTTCGTTAGTGACCCAAGAGGGGATTCTCTCTCTCTCTCTCTCTCTCTCTCTCTCTCTCTCTCTCTCTCTCTCTCTCTCTCTCTCTCTCTCTCTCTCTCTCTCTCTCTCTCTCTTTCGCATGACACGTCCCATGATGGGGCCCATTACCGCCCCCCTGCGGCCCCGCGCACCTGCTGCACACACACACACACACACACACATTGATAGAGGGGGCTATCCCCACGCTTATCACGCAACAGGCACGCACCACCCTCATTTACATAGCGCTACCGTGTCCACCCGCCCCTCTCACTCGCACGCACACTACTTCCCATACCATTTTCCATCCTCCTCTCGCTTTATCACCCCCCGCTCATCATGGCTGCGTCCAAGACAAGAGACAGACAGGCATGGAGGACGACGCAATTAACGGCCACGATTTTTCAAAAGAACAAAAACAAATTAAAATAACAAAAGTTTTAAAAATTTTCATGAGGTGACCGTGCGCGTTTGCGATCTTCTCAACATTTTTTGTTGAAGAATATGTGAAAACATCCGAGGTGAGTTCGGCAGTGGCTGGCAGCAGCGGCAGACCTGTCCGGAGTGGGTCCAGTAACGAAATGATGGTCTTCTGATAAGCGATGAGCACGCCGCTACGCCGCCTTCACCGCCGGCCCGATCTGCCTGGATGCGCACAGAGGTTTTGTATTCTTCTCTGCCCCCCCCCCCCCCCCTCGGTACCCCCCACCCCCTCCCCTCCCCTTTCCTTTCACGCGCGTCCCTCTTCCAGCCGCCGGTCATTATCGCACCCCGTGGAGCGTCTCGCGGTGCACCTGCTGCTGTCCTTGTCCGATCCACGCATGACGCCCCACCCGATCGCCGCGTGCGACAAGGAGGGACTACGGCGGCCGAAGGGGGCGCCCAAATCAATGGCTGCTGTTGCTGCTCCACTTGAAGGAGCCGGCCGCGGGCGGTGGGAGCGCTGCGCTTACCTGCGCCGGCCCGAGCGAAAGGATTGTGTGTGTAAGTGTGTGTGTGTGTGTGTGTGTGTGTGTGTGTGTGTTTTGTGTGCATTCGACCCCCTTGGCCCGGCCCCCGAAGTGTGAGCATCGAGAGAGGCAAACAAGCACCGGCTCAGTCCATGAAGAGGTGTACAAAACATTCGTGATAAAAGGGGATAGACACAGCAGGGGGAAACACTTTGCTCATTCTGATGAGTCACTTTCGTTCGAGCTGACAGAGAAACTGCATGCACGGGGACGAATAGATGAAGCGATTTTCCGTGCCGGTGTCGCCTGCTTGCCGTATGGCCGTGCTCTGCGCAACACGCTGTGCGCGCTTTACTTCAGCGCGTGAACCGTGCGGCTGCGTTGGGAAAGGTCCTCGTCGCGTCACGACTGCAATCATATCTGTGTGCGGGGCCCTGTGTACTGTGCCCCCCGGTGCCCCCAGAGGGGCTGCCGCGGGCTGGCGGCGGCTGGGGGGCCACGGGGTGGGCGGCCCGGTGCTGCCCACAAGGCGCGCACATCTTCGTCGACGCGTAACTCGTGCCCGTATCTCTGCCGCACCGGCCGCGTCGTAGTCGCCGTGGTCACCTAGCGTCAGCTATGAGAAACTCGCGTGCGCGCAAGAAGGAGCCGTATACAAGTGTAGCTGTGCCGCTGGCCCCGTGTGTCCACACTTCTTTCGCACAGTCCGGGCTAGCGCCTGCGAGCTCCTGGGTAGGCCAGCCCGCGCGACACGTGTGCATGCAGCAGCCGAGGTTGCCTACCCGGCGGGCGCACGGTACTCCTCGAGTGTCTCCATGGCGCCTTCGAGTCGTAATGTCATCAGAGGCCGGGCCGGTGCACTTTCACCCACCGCCCCCGAGAAGGGTTGACCCGTCCAGCCGAGTATGAAATGGCATTCTGCACGGTTCAGAGCGCATGAAAAATGCCCCCGCCGTCCGTTTTGCAATAATACCCTCCATTTACACGGCAGCGGTGGTCCCCGCCCCGCCCCCGGCCTCCTCTGCGGTAGCAGGTCGGCGATGTTGGGTCCGTTTTGATCGGCGTGGCGCACGGCGCCGCCCCCGCGTCCCCCGAGCTGTGCAGCCCGCAGCCGGCGCACCGGGTCATATCCTGCACGACTACTGCAGCCAAGGCGACTGCGAGTCTTCATTCCGGGAGTGTCGTGATATCGCTGTGCCCCGGAGGGGGCGGCGGGGGCGGGCGGGGGCCGGTGGGGGCGTGCGGGGGCCACCGGTGGCCACGTCGGCCATGTCCTCCCCGACAAACAGGCAAACGTCGTCGTCGATTTGAACCCGAATCAGCGACCTGGAAGTGCATGCATGTTGATTGAGCGATAGCCGGTGGTGCGGGGCGGGGCGGGGGGGGGGGGGGGGGGGGCGAACGGCGGCCGCAGTGCAGCCATTGTTGGCAGGGAGACATGCGCTGCGCATGCGCGGCGCGGGTACACGGGCAGGGACAGGCACGAGCACGGCCCGCCGCCACGCCCCACCACACCACACGCGCGGGACTCGCAAAAAAATTAATTTAAATTTCAAGAAATCTACCAAACGCAAACACAAAAGAACACCCCCCCCCCCCTAAAAAAAAAACACCAAAAAAAACACACACAAAAAGCAAGAACAAACAAACAAAAAACATTGCCTAGTAATTATTTTAATGGTGATTTCGACGGATTTTAAACGACTGTTTTTGATGCTTTTGTATATTTATTTTTTTAATTGTGACCACGGAAACTTGTAAAAAGGGAAAACGGAGCACGCTGGGGCGCATGGCCGGCGGGCAGCGCTGAGGGCAGCGCGCCGGCCGAACCGGCCGAAAACTGAGGAGAAGTCCGAGTGAAATACGGCCGGCCGAGTGATATGTGGACGGGTCCGGCGGGTCCGGCCCAGCCTGGAGGCTGCTGGAGGCGGCTGGAGGCGGCTGGAGGCGGCTGGAGGCCCCCACCGCGGCGCCATGAAATGTAGTACGTTTAGCACCGCGAATGTCGGCGGGGTGAAACCTCGTGAAACGCCGCGCTGTCATGTGGAATTATCTCCCAACGACACGAGCGCGCATTGTCGCCGAGCAGCAGTCAATTATTTCTGAATTTTGTCCGTCGAAAGTGTTGGTAAAATGTGTTAACGTCAGATCAGCAACACACAGCGATCCAAGCTGAGTGTGTTTTGCGGAATTGGTCGTAAACATGACCGGGCCTAGTTCAGCCCCTAACATGTAACAGTTCCCTTTCGTTGGAGAACAGGGGGTTTCGCTATAAGATAAATGCCACCATCGCTCAGCCGTTCGCTGTGGGCAGCCCGGCGCAGCCCCAACCGCCTGCTGTTGCAGTCGAACACGCGCCGACGGGCTCAAAACCGTTGGCCGCGGCGTGTAAGTACTTCGGCCCTCCCCCTTCCTCCCTTTAACGCGCCGTAAAGAAATGTGGACAACCGTTTAGCTACAATCATCCGCCTGGAGGCGGTAGCACAGATTGCCAGGGAACCCCGCGCGGGATCTACCGCGGCAACCTAGGAAAGCGTAAAAAACACAAGCGAGTAGCGTTTGTTCCATCACCGCGAGAGGGTGACCTCCGACCTGGCCTCAACTATTTTAACAAGAAACTCCCCGCCTCAGAGGCGGTAAAGCGGATTTGGCAAAACAAAGTGCTGATAGAGAGCTCTGTTTTACGGCCACCACTCATCGGTATCGCGGCGCATCTGCGCGGTTTGAGCCTTGCGGAGTCATCATTGTCCCGGTCGGTTTTCGCAGCATGGCCCACATACCGCGCGGCCCGGGAAATAGTGATTCCACCCTGTCGCTCACTCACTCACTCACTCATCTCCGCTCTCACGCGGAGAGGAGAAACAAGGCGCCATAAAGAGCTGGACTGAAGTGAGCGCAGCGCGCAGCCTCCTCGGGGCTCTGCCTTGGCTCTGGCGGTCCCGCCGCACCCTCCACCGCCTCCCGCCCAGCCCGGACAGCTCTGCCGGCTCTGCCCCAGATGCCAGATGCAGAAGGACTTCACTTTTAGCCTCAGCGCCCGCTGCTCCGCGCTGCTCTGCTCCGGTTCCAGGGCACCGCACGGCGATTTCACATCCACACCCAAAGTTTCCCGTCAGTTTGAACGCCGCTTGTGCTGCGGTAGGAGTCCGGTAGACCGCCGCTAGCTCACTGCATTATTAATACTGCAATTTCTTTACGGGAGGTGACAAAGTGCTTACGGTGTTTCTGCCGTTAGCCGGCCGGCGCCGCGCACCTCCAGACCCAATTAATTGCGCCACTTTGAAATGAAAACAACAAACGCAAAACCGTAAAGCATCAAGAAAGCGTCCGTCCCCTCCCGCTGGACCGCTGCCGGCGGGGAGCAGCAGAGTAGCAGCGGCAGCGGCAGCATTAGCCGACACCAGCTCCCCGACCAGTAATACTCAGTTAGCTTTTACAGTTGTTTTGATATCGCTCGTAATAGCACGCGTCAAGATCAGAATTTTCAACGACAAAACGCAAAAGTCTAAGCTAAATTTTAAAAGTGTACATCAAAAAAATCAACGTCGAATGAACAACACGGATTGGGCAGGCGGGGCTGAGAGGGCGAAGGGGCAGAAGCACACAAGGCAGATACAAGAAGGAGGAGGGACGGGGAACGTCAGGGGCACATCGACGCTCATACCTCGCCCCGCTCACCTCCATGCTACGCCACGCCACGCTGGGAGGCGAGTTGTTGATCACAAAAAGCGTGTCTGAGAGAGAGAGAGAGGGAGAGAGAGAGAGAGAGAGAGAGAGAGAGAGAGAGAGAGAGAGAGAGAGAGAGAGAGAGAGAGAGAGAGAGAGAGAGAGAGAGAGAGAGAGAGAGAGAGAGAGAAGAGGGGGGGGGAGAGCAGCAGGCTGGAGCCGGTCCACGCCAGCAGAAGCATTCCCTGTGCAAAGCACCTGCTCATATAGTATCGCAAGTATATAAACTATCTCCCACGGTGCGGTGCGGTCGCAGGTTCAGGTCACATTGACAGAGCAGTCTTACAGTACTTCTAGTTTTACCAGCCCCTCTCATCGGACAGAATAGGTAAATAAAGGATTGCAAAAGATTCGTTAGAACAACGTGTGGACTGCGGCACGGCGTGGCGTGGCCCGTCTTCGCCCGGCAGAAGCGCCCGGATGCAGCACTGGCCCAGAGCGGCGGGAGCCGAAGAGAGGAAGGGTAAGGGACCTGCTGGCCGCCGCGCCACGCCGCACCACGCCGCGCCACGCCGCGCCACGCCACGCCACCCTGCCACGCCTTCGTTTCATAATTTGTTATAAATGTATTGCAGGAGTCAGACGGCGCCACAAACACGTCCACGGGCACGCACATCATCAAAAAAAATATATTGAAGGGCACCTCGACAGGAGTCGAACCTACGACGAGAGCTGCCCGGGCTTTTCGGTGTAAGTGTAATCATTATTATGGGGGATTGAATCGAACATGGGCAGCACAGCGAGGGGTTCTTGGGGGCCGGCCAAGTGCCCTCGGCAGCCCTCGGCGGCCCTCGGCAGCCCGCGGCAGCCCGCGGCAGCCAGGATGCTTACGGACGGCCCCGGGGTCGCGCTCCGCCTGGCTCCGCGCTGCTGCGGCCGCTGCCCGATTACGATGATGTCGTCAAAGTCGTCCGCGGAGTCGTCGAGTCGTCCAGATAGGCTTTCGTCCCGATGGGCTCCTCAAGTCAACAGGTGCAGGTCTCTTTGGCGGCCGGAGGCCGGACGGAGGAGATAAAATGGCCGTCCGGGAACGGCCGGGGCACTCCGGGGCAGGGCCGGCCGGCTCCGTGGGACTGGGCTCCGGCCGGACTCCGGCTCAGTCGGTATGACCGGTGACCGCGCCGGAAAGCGGGTTCCCGCTCACTTCATCGCGTTCATATAGGCCGCGGCCCGGAGCCGCGCTCCGCGGCGGGACTCAGCGGACAAAACGCGCACACAAGTGGGCTTGGCGGGCACAAGTCCGAGTGACCTCCTCGGCTCGGGGTGACACGTTACCCCGACCTAGCGGCCCCGGTTCCCAGTTTCCCACGCGACAGCTTAAGTGCCCTCACGAATGTGGCACCATCCCAGACACCGCTGCTACCACCGCTGCCGCCGCCGCCGCCGCCGGCGTGGTAAAGCGTACGAGCCGGCGTGTCCGTCTCACGTTACACATGTTCTGAGTCATGGCTCGGACTGGTCCATTGAATTTGGCGGCGGCCGCGGCGTCAGTAGCAGCTCGTGGACACCAGCCGGGTGCGGCACGGATGTGGACCGGCACCTGATCGGGGCGCCACGCCACGCCGTCCTCGCGGTCCTCACCTGCCTCACCCCTCTCGGCGACCTCACAGTCCGCCCTCCTGCCCGCTGTGGCATCGCGTGCGAAGCCTCCCCGCGCCGCGCCTTTCTCCTTCTCCCACTTACACCGGTTGCTTTACTATCCGAACGCAGCCCGAGCTGCGGTGGTGCGGTTAGCGTGAGGATTGCCACTATAAATGTAGCATACACAAGACCCGGAAAGACGCGGGGGGGAGGGGGGCGGGAATTAGTAGTCTCCAGCTGAGGGAAGGAGACAGCGACACCCGCGGTTCTCTGTTAGTGCGACAGAGATAGAGAGCAGGACGGACTGTCGTTCGCATCGTTTGGCCGTCCCGTTAAGCCCTATGCAGTCGTTACGGAGCGGAGCGTAAGGATCGAACAGTTTAATTCTCGCCGCAGTTAACGTCTTTGGCGACGTCCACGGCGGACCGCGGACGTACCGTACTGCTCTCTCTCTCTCTCTCTCTCTCTCTCTCTCTCTCTCTCTCTCTCTCTCTCTCTCTCTCTCTCTCTCTCTCTCTCTCTCTCTCTCTCTCACACACACACACACACACACAATCATGGACCATGAAGGGAGACGAGTTCTCTCTCGCTCTCGTTGTTGTCTCCCGGTCATTGGAAACGATACAGGCCGAAATAATGAGGGCGCCTGCGGGGCCCTTATGTGTCAGAGAGAGAGAGAGAGAGAGAGAGAGAGAGAGAGAGAGAGAGAGAGAGAGAGAGAGAGAGAGAGAGAGAGAGAGAGAGAGAGAGAGAGAGAGAGAGAGAGACCTAACAGACAGGGACGCAGCGCCGCTACTAGAGGTGTATCATCATTTCATCTTGGTTTGGGGGCGTGGCTGGGCGTGGCTGGGCGTGGCCGGGCGTGGCGTGGCGGGGGCGGGCGTTGTTCCCCCGTCCTGCCGGCCGAGTCATCCTCATCAGGGCTGGAAGACAACGCGGGGCGGCCGTTCATTGATGTGGATGAGGATGGACTTCGGCACGGGCGGGCCGCTACGCGATAGTAACCTTCACTACTGCAGGCAGGCTTTCAGAGGACGCTTTCTGCGCGAGTCGGCCGGTTCTGCGTGCCGGTGTGGCGGCGCCGAGAAACATACTGCATCCTCCGGTGTGGCTCTGCAGGCTCTGCTCCTACCGGCTCCAGTGGCGGGGTGTGGCGCGGCGTCGGAGGCGGGCTGCGGAATGATTTAGAGCAGAGGCCCCATCCAGGTACCGGCGGCCACCACCGGGCACCACCACAGCAGCGGGTACCAGCGGTACCACCGACCGCTACCATGGCCTTCCCGGCGTTGATCCCGCTGCCCCCGGCCGCCCTTCGGCGCGCAGCAGTGCCCCTACTCGCCGGCTCCGCCCTGCCCCGCCGTGACGTGCCGAGTCGCTGTAAACTCTGAAATTGGTTCCAGATCGGCTCAACAAGCAGCGGGGTTCCCGAAACGCCGTCGCCGTGCGCCGAAACCGGGCGGTACAAGGCCTCTGCTGCCTGCGAAGCGCAGCCACAAGCGCAGCAGCAGCAGCGACGGGTGGGCAGGGCAGAGCCGGCAGAGCTTGAACTTGGACGCTTGGTGGCCTCCCTCGCCTCGCCTTGCCTCGCCTCATCTCCGGCGGCGGGCGGCGGGCGGCGGGCGGCGGCCCCGCCAGCATGAGCCGCCAGCGCTGCCAGCGGCCCCGGAGTCCATACGGCCGAACCGGTCTTATTCGGGGCCGTCCGTGAATGACGCCCGGGGCTCTCAGCAGAACGGCATCTGCAGACAACACCGCGCTCGAGCCACGAAAACGCCTTTAGACCAAGGGGTCCCTTACTTGCCACTCGAAGCGTACGAAAGATTACGTGATAAAAGATTTACAAATATTTCATAGATTACAGGGATTACATGACACTTCAAAGATTACAAAGGTTATACCAGATTACATGTGATTCCATGAAATTACGTGAGATTGCAACCATCCACCTTGGTCTACCTTGTCCTCCACTGTCCCGCTTGCAGACGCTCCCCTAGACCGTTCGCGTCCGGTTCAGAGTACGCGGCATTCCTGTATATTCCATCCGGCGTTCGACATCGCGTTCGCCGGCGCTCGCCCTCCCCCGGCCCTCCCTCGGGTCGAGCCTCCGCCCTCCCCCTCCCTGCCCTCCCCCGCGGCCCTCCCTTCCCCGAGCCTCCGCCCTCCGCCCTCCCCACACCGCGTGCTGCTTGTCTCCGCGTAGCGGGGGCCGCGCCGCGTTGCAGCGTGCAGCGAGCTTGTCAGCTGTCATTCAAGTTCTGATTTACGACGCGAGTCTGCGCGCGCGTCTGTGTGTGTGGCTGCGAGTGTTTTCTGCGGTCGATAGATGGACCTGCCCCAACCCGGCACACACTCACGGCCGCCATCCAAGCTCTCTTAGTCACTTTCGTCGTCGCGAAAAACCAATGGATATGTCACCGACACAGCCGCACTGACGTTCCCATACTTCCACCAACATCGGGGGGTCTTGGGAGAATCGGACTGAGCTGCCCACCGTCGCTCCTTCTTTATTTTCAATCGTACCGCTCGTGGAGGTGAGGGCGAAAGTCGACGATTTTTCAGACGCACGCACTCCTGCGGCCTGTGGCACGCACGACGCGACACATACACTCGAGGTCCTGGGTGGCAGCCACGTGTCGGCACGTAGGTTACCGGTAGGGGGTTGGTGCGTGGGTGGGCGCAGGCCACGCAGGCCGCCGGGCACGCCTCCCGCCCAGCCCGGCACACACTCACTGCACTCGGCTCCCCTAAGGAGCCCCCACGTGCTCCACGATAACGAGAAGTATCTCAGAGTGGATGCGGTGGGAGTGGTAGCTCCCCTGCCCTTGATCAAAGAACGAAAAATGTACGAATCTGAAGTCCTTGAAGTAAGATACCACCGTAACCCTTATGGACCGATGGCGACCGAGCGTTTGCGGTGACACACACACACACACACACACACACACACACACACACACACAGCTGCACAGCTGGCAGCAGACGAGTGCCCAACGCGTGGGAGACGCTGTCGTCCCCGCTTGACCGAGTTTCGCAACATGGCGTACCGGGAACTGTTTGTACGCGGCGGAGCTTCACTCCTCAGAATGATTCCACGGAAATGACGCACGTAACCAAGGAAGCGCGGCAAGTGTTTGATAAAGTGAAACTCTGTCTTGAGACGGCCCCGGCCCGGCCCGCCCACGCCGGCCGCTGGGCCATACGCGCACATGCACGCACCGAGAGCGCGCGGCACTCGAGCGGCCCACCAGAACACCCAGCCCAGCCCAGCCCCAGCCCCGGCCGCACGCCTCGAGTGAGTGGGGCCCAGGAGGGGCTCGGCCAGCAGAGGCCCGCGGCAAGGCAGGCGCGCTCATACATACTTGTGGCCGATATCAGGGGCTTCAGGGGTCGTCCGTAAATCATGTGAGACGAGTGTGCGCCAAGGGGTCCACAATGAACATGGTCTGCGGCCGGTCCCCCGACAGCCGCGCGCAGCCCCCTCGGAGGCGGAGGCCGTGCCTCATATGATGCACGTCCCGGGGGGTCCCCGCCGGCCCGAACCCCGGAGGCCGGCCGGGCCCTGGAGGGGTTGGCGGCCGTGGAGTGCCGTGGCAGAGCCACCACTCCCGGTCGACAGCAGTGGGGCTCCGGCCCCGGGGGCTGCGGGGGCTCCGGGGGCCCCAGCCGCGTCTAATCAACGGCCGGCCGTGCCGCACTGACCCCCCGGGACCCCCTGCTCCGCCCTGCCGCCGCCACGCCCCGCCCTCCCGCCTCCATGGCAGCGGGATCATTTACCCACGGGCGTATATTACGCGCCGCCAGTGTTTATTCATTCCGAGGAAACCCCATAGATCATCGGCGGTAGCGGCGGTAGCGGCGGCAGTGGCGGCAGTGGCGGCGGCAGTGGCGGGGCGGCGGGGCCTCGCGGCTGGACGTCGATGCGTTTCACTGGCAGCATGAGCGCGCCCCTCCTGGCGGTGTCCTTGGGGCCGCACACGGGAAGTGTACCAACCAACAGCGCGGTTCGGAAGCCCCCGGCCCGGTC
Source organism: Odontothrips loti (assembly GCA_038380765.1). Taxonomy (NCBI): domain Eukaryota; kingdom Metazoa; phylum Arthropoda; class Insecta; order Thysanoptera; family Thripidae; genus Odontothrips; species Odontothrips loti. Next base: position 14,049,894 of record CM076247.1, read on the forward strand.
CGGCACCCGGCACGGCACCTGGGGCAGTGCAGCAGTGCAGCAGAGCTCCCCGGGAGCCAACAGCCGCTGTTGTTTCAAACTATCCCGATAAGCCACGCATCAGCGGCTCTGCGACAATCACAGAGTCGATCCGCTCCGCCTCGGCGAGCAGCACAAAGGCAATCGCCGACAGCCGTTCCCTTTCCTTTTCCTTTCTCTTGATCGCGGGCTGCGCGGTTATCGTGGCGGCGGCAGTGGTCCGCCCTGTCCGCCCTACCTGCCCTGCCTGCCCTGCCTGCCCGGCTCTGTCCTTGTCTCCGTCAGCCCGGTGACACGCCCTGTCCGTCCCGGTCCGTCTCTCAAACCGCCGTCCAAGTTTCGGCGGCGAAACGACACCTGATAACAAACAACCCCGCGGAGCTCGCATAACGCCACAGCATCCGCAAACTGCTCACACTTCTCCGAAGGTGAAAGGCGCACCATAAATCGCGCCCTGAATTCGGTGTTTTGCGCCGCCGTTCGACGCGCGCACTCCCGTGCCTGCTGCCTGCTCGTAAAGGCCGGCCGCTCCATCAGCTCTGCTCAGCTCTGCTCAGCTCGGATAGCCGTGGGCCGCCGTACAGGCAGGGCGTGAGCCGTACCGCACCACATATGCTAACTAACGCGTTATGCGCGGTAGCGGGGAGAGAAGTATGGGCCGTAATGGCTACCCTTTGTCTCATATTGGCAGCGATCGCCTGCCACAAGTGTGCAGGGTACGGCTTCGCATGTGAGAAACTAACTGCCAATCACCGGCCGGGGGTAATTACACTCATTGCAGTGCGAGAGAGAGAGAGAGAGAGAGAGAGAGAGAGAGAGAGAGAGAGAGAGAGAGAGAGAGAGAGAGAGAGGGGGGGGGAGTGAAGACGAAGAATTGAGGACATAGCAGTGTATATATCACCTGCCCCGGGGCAGCAGAGCGACTCAATCGTCGTCAGACACATACCGAGTACGGATCAGCTCTCATTTTTACGACGCCCTGAGAAGTGCAGCGTCACGACCCGTGTTGGAGGTGGAGGTGGGGGTGGGGGTGTCGGCGGTCCGGACACTCGGTTGCGTTCAACGTCCGCTAGGGGGCGCTGTATACACCCAGCAGCTGCGTCGCGCTTGCATACATTAGGCGCCGCGTCGATTAAGTCATAAATCGTGTGGCCCGCCGCGGAATGTAATATATCTCTGAATAATCACTTACTGCCAAAGAGGCAAGGGCGTATGTGTTTTGCTAACGTCGCTTGAATGATGCCGGGGTAATTCTGAATTATTGTCCCGGGGAGGATCTTGCCTGTCGGATGGCGGTGCCGGGCGGTGCGCGGGGGTTGTGATACGAACAGCGGCGCAGAGGCGGCGCCAGGCGACACGCCAAACGCCGCGGCGCCACGCGGAGGTGCACGGGTGCTCCCGTTCTCCCAACCTCTTCTCTCATCTCGGAGGAGAGCGTTTTCGATCGATCGATCGATCGCTACTGATAAACGCTGATCATCGGTGCGGCCTCCTCGGCCTGACGTTCATGCGCGTACGTCCGACCCTCGCCTGCTTCGCTCCACCAGGTTTTCATTTGGAATCGGGCAGACACCACGTGAGTGTGTGTTTGTGTGTGAGTACATGTGCGTGCGTGTGAGCCAAGCGGGCCTCGCGGCGGGCCGCTGCGGCTGCATCTGGGAGCTGCGGGGCCCAGGCCCAGGGCGCGGGGCCTGCGGCCGAACCCGACACATTCTGATTCGATTCATTAGCCCGGGCGGGAGATAACATCGGAACGCACCCAGCCCAGTCCGAGCGGGGCAGGGTAGGGCCGGGGCCCGGGCCGGAGAGGCGGGGCGGGGCGGGCAGCCCGGCAGCAGGCCCCGTAGGCCCCGGCCACGGGGTACCGGCCCGGAACCGCGGCACCGGCGGCATCTCCAACCGTAAATTGGAAATCCGCACACAGGTCGCGCGCCGGTCCCGCCGCCGCCGTTCGCCCCCGAAAGCGTCCAGTCCAATTTTGACTGGCCGGGTTATCCGCTCCAGAAATCTCTGGCCGCGAGAATCATCATTTTTCTGACGCCGGCGTGTGGAGACGTTCCACGTAAATGAGCAATCTAAAAGCGCAGCGGATGCGCGGCCGCAGCGCCGCAGCGGCCCAATGCAACGCGTAATTATTATTTGGAGCAAGTGCAGCCGGGGAATCTCCGAAAGACTCGCAACGGGGTTAACGAGTTTTAATTATCGCCCGATAACGGTTTGGGTATGCGCAAGCAAGTCCGAGGCGATGGCGCGAGAACGAGATGCATTGCGGCCCTAATGAGGGAATGCCACGAAAAGCTGCCTTGTAAGACAGGAGGAAAGCCGGACGAATACTTTCCGAGAAATCCAGATTCAGTCAGGTGAATTAGGGGAATGAAATTGGGACTAAAGCAAAGGTTAAGTCACGTTCATTGTCAGAAGCCCGATAGGAGTACGCTTCTCCGGGTTTGTTCGCGGCCGTGCCGGAGCCTGTGGAGCCTGTGGAGCAGCCCCAGACCAGCCAGTCCCCACCAGACCAGCGCCCCGGACTCCGGAGCCCAAACACCTTCGCGCGCAGAGGTCGTCGGCATTCCAAATTCCTCGACAATCTCAAATCGAGATCTCAAGGAGAAGCCGAATGTCTACATAATTGGCTGTACAAACTGTGTCAGGTATCGCACCGAGACGTGTGCACTGCGAACGGCTATCACGGAGAAAAAAGATTAGTGGTGTCGCAACTAATTTCTCAGTTGATTTCCAGACAATCAGTAATTTTTAATTCTGAGAAATAAAATTTTGTTGGGGGAACTATTTGTTAGTTAAACCAATGAAAACTCAGTTGCTTCAACAAAAAGCTAGTTGCTGCAACGAAAAGGTTATAGGGAAACAAAAACGAAGTTTTGCTCCGGCAACGCACCTGTTGGAACAACTAAGTTTTTATTGGTGCAACAAAAAAAAGTGACTGAGTGAAGTCAAAGTGACTGCCTTAAAAATAGTTCCCCAAACAAAATGTTAGTTCTCAGAGCCAAATTTACTAGGAAATCCACTGAAACTTTAATTGCAATTACTAATCTTTTTCCTCGGTGTAGCTGCGTCGTGTTTTCGCCCCAGAAGTGCGCTACGATAGCAAAGTTAAGCGAGGACATGCATCTTGGCGTCGCCTTAATGTGGCGCTTGTCAACTAATACGCAAGAACAACGAAGTTCGAAAGCTCACGGTCCAGATAATACAACTTGCCGTCGAAAAAGGAATGACAGAAAAAGCAGCCCTTATTACCTGTATGACAGTCAGAGTGACGAAGATAAATCCCAGTATCCACGTGCAGCGGGGGTGGGGCCGCCAGGGCCGCCAGGGCCGCCCCCGACACCTGCACTCCATCGCGGGGGTGCGGCCGGGAGCCCAGGAAGCACCACCGCCACCACCGGCGGCCGTCTCTTCGCCCGCCGGACCGCGCCGGCTCAGGGCGGAGGCAGGGTAGGGGGTCACTGGACGGCGCAGGGGAGCATTTTCACTCTGAATAATCCTGCTTCGCGGTGGCGAGATGGTGGGGTGTCCGTGGTACGTCCCTCCGGTCCCTCCGGCCCGGACGTCGCTGCTGCACACACTTTCCGTTGAAACAAGTAGTATTCCGGCCGGAACGGCGTGCGCCTACATGGCGTATAACACTGCACTTTGTCGCACTCAGCACACTTGGTCACACTTGGTCACACTCGGTCACAACACGGCACGCACGCACTCACACACAGTGTCACGAGAAACAACAAGAACAACAACTAGGAAACCGGGCGGCACAGATCTCGCTCGCGGGACGGCGGTCGGAACGCAACTGAACTGGCCGGCGGAGGAGGGAGGAGGGAGATCCTCGCAGGCCGGCCGGCGCGACTCGGAGCCTCGGGAGGGGGAAGGGAAGGGGAGCCGACGCCGGCGGCGGCAAGGCTTCTGCTCCTGCTGCCGCCACCGCCACCGCCACCGCCACCGCCACCGCCACCGCCACCGCTACCGCTACCGCTACCGCGACGCGAGGAGAAGCGGCCGCGACGGGCAGCCAATCACGAAGCGAGGAGACGGGGCGAGAGGCGAGGTGGGGTCCGGTCCCAGGGGACCCTGAGGGACCCGCCGCCGGCCGGGAGACCGCAGGGGACCGCAGGGGACCGGCTCCACGGTGTGCTCTGGAAGTGACCGCACGATCACTTCCGTGGTCATCCTGCGACGCGAGCAGTCCAGATCCCCTGCATTCACTTACTAGGCGCCACCTGCGCTTTCAGGAGAAATATGTCATACATCACGTAGCACACGGAGAAAAAAAAAGATGTGTTCGCAAACTAATGTTTCAGTGGATTTCCAGACAAGCAGTGAATTTGGTTCTGAGAAGTAAAATTTTGTTTGGGGAACTAGTTGCTAGCTGCACCAACGAAAAGTAAGCTGCTGTAACAAATAGGCACCTTGCCGGAGCAAAACTTCATTTTTGTTTCCGCAGCAAACCTTTCCGTTGCAGCAATTAACTTTTTATTGTTGAAGCAACTGACTTTTCGTTGGTTCAACTCCCCAACAAAATATTTGTTCTCAGAACAAAAACTTACTGCTTGTCTACGAATCAAATGAAAAATAAGTTGCGACGACTAATCTTTTTCCTTCGCGCACCTCACAACTGATGGTTGACTCAACCGGCAAATATCTAACAATTCTTGTTTCAAAGAACATCCTTGAACTTTCGCAAACATTCGTCATGAAAGCGTCCTGAACTGGAGCATAACTTTGCTCCGCGGCAATAATCTGTCCGGCCGCGGTTTTTGCGTGCGTCTACCCGAAGGGCACTGCTGTTACTAACGTTCGTATGCATGTGTTGCGTCAGCGGTGGACACTTGGGTGGCGCGCAGCGCGCAGCAGTGGACCCGTTGGCGTGGTAGCGGGGCGCTGGAGCTTGGCTGAGCTGCCCGCAGCGCCGGGGCCGGCAGGGCCCGCAGGGTCTGACAACGGGGTGCAGGGCGGGGCGCACAGCGACACGAAGACCCTGGGCTCTTATCAAGGGCTCTAATCACGACTAGAAAACGGCATGCGGTCGGCAGCGGCCCACACAGTCACCGGGAGTCAGTCAATGCTTTTCCCACAACCGCACGAGACACTCACACACGTGTCCAACACACACACACACACACGTGTACCCCAGAAAGGCAAAACGCATACGATGACCACCGCCAAACGTGGAGCGGTGTCAATTTGTCACGTCACAGCAATACTACGGCCTCCCGCCCGCCCGCTTCGGCGCGCACACGCCCTCGGCTCCGTGCTGCCGTCGGCGGCGGCTGTCGCGGCGCTCGGAACGGGATTCGGCCGTTGCCAATAATATCAGAGCGGCCGGCCGCTGTGACGTCGCTGAAAAAGTGCAAACGAGCGTAAATAGCAGGCGTGCGAGAGCGTGCGAAGCTGAGCTCGGCACCGCGGCCGCTACGCCCCGCCACGCCCGCCGCCACGCCTCGCCACGCCCCGCCACGCCCCGCCAGGTCGGCCACCGGGACGCGTCGTCGCGGCCGCGCGCGCCGCTTGTACTTCTACCACTGGCATCGCATGGCGAAAATAGATCATTACCGTCCCCGGCCTCGTCCTGACAGGTCTATGCGCCTTGTGTGGTGGGACCGGCGGGGTCCGGCGGGGACCAGGGCAGGGGGTGGTTGCGCAAGGAACATCAGTCGCGTCGGACATTCACTGTCCCCCCCCTCTCTCTCTCTCTCTCTCTCTCTCTCTCTCTCTCTCTCTCTCTCTCTCTCTCCCTCTCTCTCTCTCATGTCAGTCTTACCTTTTACTTACCCCATGCGACACACAGACCTACAGACGGGCTGCTACACTTCACCCCGCAGTAGGCTCTACTTTTACCAACGGTTGATTGGCGCGTCTCGCGGCGTCTCGGCTGCCGCTGGGACAAGCTTCGCTATTCATTAGGGCGTTTAAAGTTCTCTGTTCTGACAGGACGTAGGAACGGAGAGGAACGGAGTTAAATCAATACCAAAACGAATGAATGAATAATTAATTGGTCGGATGAATGAATGAATTGGCCGAATGAATGAATTAATGAATGAACGAGCGAGCGAATGAATGGGTTATTGGATGGACGAGCGAATGAATGAATGAACTAATCTACGTCCGAGCGAATGAATTAATTGATTAACGAACCAATGAACTAACGAATGAATGAACAGAACAAAAGAATAAATAAATGAATGGGTCAATAAATGAATGAACGAATAGATAAATCAATAAATGAATGAATGGATGGATGAATAAATGAATAAACGATAGACAAACGAGCGACCGAATAAATTAAATTATTAATGGAGAATATGCAAACTGGCAAAAACCCATGTGAGATTTAAAGCTGGGAGTAATGGCAGTATTACACCGCGCGTGGAGTGTCGATTGAGATGTACGTACTACATATAACGTGCATCCGTAATGACCCAAGTAGGGACCCCGCTTATCCTCGTGGCAGCCGTATCCCGGAGGCACCCCGGACCTGAGTTGTCCAGAAGCTTCCCGGTGAAGTGGGCCGCCAGAGCGCTACCTGAAGCCGCTGGAGCGCTGGAGCGCGCTGCGCTGGGCTGGGATCGGCTGGCTGGTCCGCTGGCCGCACACAAACAGTGGCGCTGGAGAGGCGGTGCTTGCTGACCAGACCCATGTCGAGGCCTGGCGTCGGGTCGGGTCGGGTCGAGCTCCTGGGCTCCTCTCGGCCGGCCGCCCGGCGCCGCCCGGATGCGACTATTAATTTAATAATATCAGAAAAAGGAAGGCGCACCTCAGAGGCTGCCGTGCACTGCCGCACTGCCGTGCCCTCCGGGCTCGTAGGCCGTTGGCTCCCGTGGGCTGCCGTGGGCTCCCGTGGGCTCCCGTGGGCCGCCGTGCGCCCCCAGCGCTAGCAGCCGGGTCAGGTTAGAGCGCCTTACTGCATGCCCGGCTGGACATGCATCTGTACCGAAAAATGACGTTGTGGCGTGCGGGCCGCGGAGGCCTCGTCGTGCGAATAACACGCAAACGTGCGCTGCGAATAATGTTCCCGTCCATCAGCAGCAGCAACACGATATACTACGGTACGTACAGTGGCCGGGGGCTGTCGGGGGCCGCCGGGGGCCGCCGGGGGGCCACTGCTGCTGCGCGGCCCTCTGCCCCGCTCCGTTGGGGGGAGTGGGTTGATTTAGGACGCGCTCCCGATTAGCATCTCGCCCTGAGGGGTTGTGGGCTGGGCCCGGGCGGCCCGGGCGGGGCCGGCTACCGTCCGCTGCTGACGCCGCACCTCATCTGCGACACCACGCGACGCAAAGTCGGCCAACTAGACCACAAACGCGCCCCCAAATCCTCGGAAGAAAGCAGAAGAAACACTTCCGGAAGAGCAGGAATGACAAATCCTGATGAAGAAGGCGCCCGCCGAATACAACGGGATCTTACTACGAAATGAACGTGTTTCTCATACCTCCAGTCCTCGACTCGGCTCCGGCACCTGCCGCGGGAGGCTGGTTGGGTGGGGGCGCGGCCGGGCCGGGCAGGCGGCGGCGCGCGTCGGCGTGTGACTGCCCCGGGCCATCCCGTCCCGTCCCGTCCCGTCCCGCCCCGCCCGCTTCTCGCCTCGTTAGCAAAACGAGACGCGGTTCACACTCGGCTCCCTCCCCTCCTCCCTTCATAACGTGCTGCACTGAGGCCGCGTGGGTGGCGCCCGGGGGCCCGGAGACCTCAACGCTCGGCAGCACCGAAGCTACGCTGACGCGGAGAGGCTTCCGTAATCTGGCCGACTCGTATCGCGGGTTACCGCAGGGAGCGAGCTCCGTTTTTCGCTAATTTATGGACGCCCCCGCAGTCCCCCATCTGCTGCTCTGCGCGGAGCCCAGCGCGGCCCAGCGCTTCAGGAGGACCGGTTTTCTCAACGCTAAGCTGCCGTTTTGTCGCTCGTCCCGAATGATCGTTTTATCTTGCTGCGCGGTTCGCCTGGCTTTGCTTTTGCGATCGGCTCCGGACTCTGCCGGAGCACTTGTTGGCGCTCGACCCGACCCGGCCCGTCCGCAGAGCGCACCGGCCGAGGCCGAAGTCAGACCCGGATCACAGACACGGCGGTATGCGAGCAGGTATGCGGCGGGGCGGGGCGGGGCGGGGCCCTGCGAGGTCCTAGGTGTGAACATTGTGTGAACACCCGCCGGCCCGGCTAAACAAACAACACCGATGATTAGGCAGGGGCGGTTCTCTGCGGCTGGACGGGAAAATAAAAATCACACATCATGGTGCCCACGGAACAGCCGAGACAGCTCTAGCACGGCTCTTAGCACAGCTCTAGCACAGCTCTAGCACGGCTCTCGCACATCTCTAGAACGGCTCTAGCACATCTCTAGGACGGCTCTAACACGGCTCTAGCTCCTGCTTCCCCACCCCCGCCCGCACGGCGCCCGTCTGTAACGATGCGTCATGTCGTGCTGCTGACTAACCTCGTCGCGCACCTAATCAAAATCGGTCGCCCGCCTCGCCTGCGCATGTCGTCGATATGCCTCGCTGTCATCGTCGTCCTCTGCTTGTCGCTTGCGGTCGTCGCCGAGGTGGTCCCTCCAGACCCAGAGGGACGACGTCGTTGTCGGTGTCGTCGCCCTTGGGAACTTCCCTCATCTCGTCCTCTTTCTTCCTCCTTCTTTCCCGATAATTTACCGTGTTCGCCGCGAATAAGCACCCGCAGTGTGCGTGTGTGTGCGTGTGTGTGTGTGTGTGCGTGTGCACCCTGCGATGAACTCGATGAGCGCGAGGCCCCGACGCAGCGAGGTGCAAATGGCGAATAGCACGTCCAGTGACTTCCAGTCCAATCGGCGGGACGCGAACGGCAATGAAGCAGCTTACCAGGATTATGGACTGGCGCGGGGCGGGGCGGGGGGGGGCGGGGCCGGACCGGACGCGGCGCCCGCAGGAATGCAGCGCAGGGGGGACGACGCGCTCCTGAATGGTGACGGTAGTTCTCACCGGCCGGCCCCGCGCTCCCCGCCACGCTGCCACGGCCCCGCCGGCTCGCCTTTACGGCGTCCCCCCGCGGCGAAGTTCAGCATAGTCATAATACGGTATAAAAGTGATAATGGCCTGGTAACGAGGGTGCGTGTAACAAAGTTGTTGTAGCCGGGCGGCGCCGCGAGTCGTGTGGAACGTGGACCCGGCCCGGCGCACTCGCGAGCCGTCCTAGCGAGCCGAAAAGGAGACGCGGGGTATCCGCTCGGATTTATACGGTCGGGAGAGGGGAGAGGGGTATCGTCCACCCATGTCTAGATCAACAAGCACCCAAAAAGTTCGAAGAAAAATAAAATTTTGTCAAAAATGTTAAAAATCTGTGTGCCTCTGAAGGTCAGGGGACGACGGCATTTCTCCATTCAACAACGTCTTGAAGAGACAAAATCTTTGTAGAATCTCTTTGGCTGCAGATATTCGGGGGACAGCGTCGTACGCGGCTCGCTGCGGACCGGTGGTAACAGGGCGCATTGCCTCCCGCCAACCCGAGAGCGCTTAACACCCCTGACTGATAGAGTTTAATCCGCACTGCGGCCCATTCTAAGTCGTCCAGGATACGCGGCAGGCCCGGTGCCCGGCCCGGTGCCCGGCCCGGCCGGCCCCGCGACACTGTCGCGCACCTGCACTGGGGCGCGGGCACACCTGTGGTACCTGCACCGCCCTAATTGACCACCGTGTCGGCCTTTATTGATTCGGCGAGCACAGCGGCCGCTCATCGCGCCGCCTGATTTATATCTGTGGCCCCGGGGCTCTGCTGCTCTGCTCGGACAGGTGGGGTGACGCCGGCCGCGCCACGGCAGCCTCGGCCGCGCCACACGGCTCGCACCCAGTGACCGCATGCCGCGGGCGACAGGGACCAGGCGCAGGCCACCGTGGTCCGGGCTGAGCCAGTAGCCAGGCCGCTGGAGATACCCCGCACACCGCCCGCCTTGTTGGCGGGGGGTATCTCCGACGCCTGCCGTTTAGCTGGTGAGATATGGCGTGCGGCGGCGGGGCGCGAGGGCGCGAGTGCGCGGCGCGGTCTGTGTGTCACGGCTGGAGACGCTAAGCCAGGATTATGGCTCATCTTGTTAGCGGATTTTCGGAAACGCCGTCCCGTCCCGACCCGCCGCGGCCCCAAAGCTCCTTAGCGGCTATCTCGTTTCCACCGCCGTCCCTCACAATCAATCGGGTGACGCGGCGCGACATCCTGTTTTGCGAGGCCGACGGTATATTCCTTCACGGTTCGTAACTCGTTGGAAACTAAACAACGTGAAACGTGCGGAGGGGAGATTCTGCGGGGGATTGCGTACCTCATAATACAAGGAGCGCCTCTATCTCTTTCCTCTGTCCGTCTGTCTCTCTGTCTCTCTCTCTCTCTCTCTCTCTCTCTCTCTTTCTCGCTCCCTCTCTCTCTCTCTCTTCTCTCTCTCTCTCTCTCTCTCTCTCTCTCTCTCTCTCTCCCCTCTCTGTCTCTCTCTCTCTGTCTATCTCTCTCTGTCTCTCTGTCTCTCCCCCTCTCTTTCTCGCTCTCTCTCTCTCTCTCTCTCTCTCTCTCTCTCTCTCTCTCTCTCTCTCTCTCTCTCACACACACACACACACACAATGACAACCCGAATGGCCATGCACATACTAGAAATGTCGACGGCGTCGATACGATCGGGGCGCGTCTTAATTCCGTGTTGTCATGGTGCGCGTGCCCTTCAGCCCTGTCACCACGGCGGGGGGACACCGGGGACAGGACACGCGTCACCGACTTAGTGTTGTCATCCCGCGACCAGGGGGGTCGGTGTCACCACGGGGTATGCCGTGGGCAGCCGTGGGGGGCGGGTGGTCCGTCCCGCCGCGCCCCCTGCGAGGCCCGGCCTTCGTTCCCGTGGCGCTGTGCGCTCCGCAAGGCTCCGCAAGGCTCCGCCCAAGGATCCGCCCAATAAGATACGCAAGTATAAAAGCGTCGTTAAGCGGTCAGATAGCGCGGCAGATTTACGGCTCATAACAGTTTTGGGCCACTGGATCGCTGCTCTGCTTCGGTCCGCTGCTGCCGCTGCTGCTGCCGCTGCAAGTCATTATATCCCGCCGCCGCGCCGCGGGGGGTCCCAATGACTTAATCTCGGCTCGGGGTCATTTTCGCCTTTCCCCCGCGTCTTCGCTCTCTTTAGGACGTCTTCGCGTTATCTCCTCGCACTCCGCGCGCTGCCATGTAGCGTGTGGTTGCTGAGGACGGACTGAGGCTGGTAAATCGAGCCTTTGGTCCCCGCGCTGGTAGATACCACCTTATTTTGAAATTACGAATTTTCGATAATCGGCAATCGATAACGGCATTGAAAGTGCAAAAATTGCGTAACTCGCGGTTTTGCTTAATTTCTGCACTTTTAATGCCGATATCGGAGAGATACGACGTTTTCCTTGAAATTTTGGCTTCATGGGGTTCTTCTTTAATCAAATTTACACTGAAATAAATTTTTTCACATTTTTTTGATAATATTTATTTTTGTGTTGTGGAGGGGCATTTATCCCCCCGCGGCACCAACATATGACGTCACGCACCGCGACCAGACTTCGGGGCCACGATCGATAACCCACCAAAAGAATCATTTTTCCTTACGGAACCCTGTTTGTGTTCAAACATTCGTACAGTAAGAGGGTGTCTACCTGCGCGGGAGCCAACGTCGTTGTTCGTGTTGCGCGTCCAGTTTAGAGACCACCCCAATTATCGTCCGGAATGAGTGTCGAAGTAAAATGTTGCAAATGGGGGCGGCTGGGCGGCTGCCACAGGCGGCCAGAAGACAGGCCGCCGGGCCCGGCCGGGCGGGCAGCGCGGGCCACCAAGCTGATGGATTTGGCAGTGCCGGCCACTCCGGGCTGCCCGGGCCCGGCCGCCTGGCTGCCCCCTCGGACAGGGACCAGGACCTGGCCGCCATAAAGTCACCGTCGGCGTCCAGCCTGAGCCTGCTCCGCTCCGCGCGTAGCGAGCCTCGTTTGCGATTTCTGATTGGCGTCGAGAGTTATGCGATGGTCCGATCACCCCCATCTCCGTCGCACGCACTTGCTGCATGGGCAGAGCATGGGGCAGGATCAGCGCGTGGGAGAGAGATAGTTAGAGAGTGAGGGGAGGGGGTGTTGATGTTACGTAACGCAGGCGCTTAAGGTGGAGTTGGGGCGTCAGTGCACAGCGAGCCGAGAGCCGAGCCCGTGCCGGCACACAATGTCAGTCGCTCAGCAGCGCGAAGGAAAACCACCCCGGACCGCGGGGCTGCCCATCTGCCATCCCAGCATCCGAATCGGCGACAGTATAAATCACGCGACAAGTAGTTGGCTGCGTCCTCCCCGGAGGTCCTGTCCCGGCCCGTCCCCACTGAGCTGCCGCGCACACAAACAGTCTGCCACCCGTTTTCACCAAATAAGCCCCATAAAAATGGCCCGTTTCCGGAGCGGGCGCGCAAAGTGATGCAAAGCGCTGCTCTCCGGGGTGGCCGTGGCCCGGGCCCAGCTCATTTGCCGCTTGTCTCCGGCCCGGAGGCCCCGGCCGGCCCCGGCGGGCTCCGGCAGCCTTGTCCACGCTTGTCGCCGGTTGTCGCCCGCGTCGCCGAGCATAAGCCGGCCAGGTCTCTGCGGGCTTATAAATTTGGGCCGAGAAGTCGTCGTCGCTCGCTGCGCCCTCTTTCGCCACCGTGCGGCCCCCGGCGGCCCCCGGCTGCCCCTAGCGGCCCCCGGCGGCTCCTGGCTGCCTGTGGCCCGGCCGATGACAACGGCTTCTGAGAACGCGGCGGCAGCTGGAGGTGGGTGGCGACAACACATCGCAGATGCCGGCCATACCCCCTGCCGGCAGAGAGTCTCCACGTCCACGGGCGGGGCGGGGCGCGGGGCCCAGCGCGGCCCCTGCAGCGCCGCCGTGGCCGCCGCCGCTGCTTGGCGTCGCACACGCGAAGGGCGTAAGTCAATAGTAGTGGCAAACAGGAGCAGCGGGGAATAAAACGAGATGAGATAAGTGACACGCCTGGCCTGGCCTGGCTGCGGCATGGAGTATATACACCCGGCCGGCCGGCCGCGCAGGCAAATCATGTAATCACGCCACGCCGCCGAACCGAACGGAAGCAGCTCATGAGCGAAGAGAGCCGATTTATTACCGGGAAAAGAAGAGAGAGCAGGACTCCGCAGGGCACCGCAGGACTCCGCAGGGCTCCGTAGGGCACCGCAGGGCACTGCAGGACACGACGCTGCGGTGCGCTGCAGTGCAGCGCGAGGGGTGTCTTCCGCTCGGCACGCCGCACCGCGTCCGCTCGCCGCTTCGCGTGGAGCTCGGGGTGGTATAGAGGACTTCTCTTTTCACATATCGCTGCCTGGACTTTCTGACGCGGGTTCAAGTACCGGCCGTACGTGTGTCACGTGAGGCCGTGGTGCAGGCTCCGCAGGCTCCGGGCCACATGGCCGCGCGCCCTCGCCGCGGCGGACTCGCTGCTTTACATACAGAATCACGCACGCCGGCCCCCGCCGGCCCCCGCCGGCCCTCCAGCAGGGCCCGGCCGGGGCGCCCACGGTGTATAAATTACGCCGGCCACTCGTATTTCAGAATAAAGTGATACTGCGGAGGGCAACAGTTTTATGAGAAATTGCATGCAACGCCGTCGATATTAATTGCGGCGGCGTCGCGCCACGCCGCCGCGCCCCGCTGCGGCGGCATGAGGCGCCCTCGTTAGACTTAATCTGTATCCTGCATGGTAGACGATATCCCTTCATTAACCGCGGCGTTGCCATGTCTGTTCGATATCCTGACCCGTGTGTGCTCCGCTGTGCGCCGCTGTGCGCCGCAATGGGTCGCCTCCGCCCGTTACACCTGTCACGGCCGCTTTCCGCGTCCAAAGTATGCCATTTCATAGCGGACGGCACGGCGCCGTGGCGCTGCGGAGAGGCTGCGGCAGCTGCAGCAGCTGCAGCAGCTGCAAACTCCGAGCGGCCCGGCCCGGCCCGGGCACACTGTAAGGCGGAGTGCGTCCCGCAGGATCGTTAAATAGTCGTCAAATCTGCGTGAGAAAACTTTCCCCCCGCGCGCGCGAGTACGACACCTGCTGCCGCCGCTGCAGAGCGAGAGAGAGGGGGGGGGAGGGCGTAATGGTGGTGGGACGCAGACAACGAGCCCGCCGGGAGAGTAGGAATAGCTGTATGTGTCATGTGTCACGGACTCCAGCCCGGCCCGCAGAGCGGAGGTTTATTCCACGATGAAAGCTCTGCCGCGGGAGAAATCATCCCAACGCTGAGCGGCGGATTTCTCATACCCGGAACCTGCTGCACGCGGTGGGGGCGCGAGGGTGCGAGAGCAACAACCTACAGCACAGCCGTCCTGGCGGCGATCTCCGCGCTGCCTCTGCTACGCCTGCGCTGCGCCGCGCTCCCAGGGCAGCCAACACACAACAGGGTTTGACTGCTCATTCGATAAGCGCGGAAACACACAGAGCAGCACCGCAGCACCGCGCATTGCAATGGGCTGCCTTAATTCAAACACGTCACTGAAATTCCTTCTCCCGAGACGCAATAATTAACTCTCTCTATGCAGTGTCCTTGCGCGGCCAGAGCGTCCACTGCGGCTCCGATGCTGCCGCGCTGATAACGAACTGGACGCTGATTAGGCCTCTCGCCCCGATTCGTATCGAGAGTATCGAAACGCGGCGTCGCATGCCGCGGCCACGACGACCAGCGCGCGTTCAGGGTGTGAACGCCTCGCAGGAGGCTATCCCATGAGCCCAGCCGCTGCCGCTGCAGCCACATGCTCACAAGTAGAGCCGAGTACAGCCGGACCACTGCACCAAAGAGTGGCGCTGAGATTTCAAACAGGTCATTTTCATTACGTATGGCGTATGCGAAAAATAATAAAATCAAATCCAAGCACTCTCAAGATTCCACGGTCGAAATCCCGCGCCTCCGTCAGATGCATACGTATTTCCCGCGAAAAAGCAGAGCCTAATTCGAAAAAGAGGGTGCAGTGAGGTGGTCGGTTGAGCGGATTCCTATGGACGATACGGTTGGGGTGGGGGGTGGGGGTTGTGGTACCAGCGGAAAGCGCGTGACGACGGGGAAATGGACTGCTTCTCGCGCGCCGCTCCGCCCGGCTAACGCCTCGCAGATGGACTCTATAGAATGTGTGATAAGAGATTACTGCACGACGCGCCGAGGCGAGGCGCTACCCGTGGCTGCCCGCGCGACCGTGCCCGCCGCTGCCGCCCCCGGGACCCCCGCGAGCTCGGATTGGTGCTGATACTCTTCGTAAATCGCTCTTTATCCGTGCCCAAAAGTCATTGCAAATCCGAAACAAACATGTTGAAACAAATTACAAAATATAAGGGTGCAAACTTCTTGCAAATTGCACACGCAAGAAGAATGGCTTGCTCCCAAGCGCACTTCGTCCGAAAATACCCAAATCTCTTTTTCGTAATAAAAGTGTTTGAAAATTGGCAGGGTACGTTTCTTTCGGTTAGGGTAGGTTGGGGGGGGGGGGGAGCGGACCTCCAGGGGCCCTTCGGTGTGCAAATGCCTCGACATTTATCGCGCCGCGTTCCGTTTTCCTTCCGAGGCAAGAGATTTAGAGCGATGCACTCCCTTATTCACAATCGGGCCGAGAGACAGAGGGGGGCGGTGACGTGCACCGGTACACACACACACACAACCACAATCACGCGAGACCTTAAGGAACGAAATAGCCCCCGTTACTTTCTGAAAAAATAAATATAGATCTTAAAATATGCGGCCTTTTCATTCTTCCATCTGCTCTAATTTTTCTGATGCGGCGTCCCTCTTTCTCTTCCCACGGCTCGCATGCTGAGTGTCTCTCTCTCTCTCTCTCTCTCTCTCTCTCTCTCTCTCTCTCTCTCTCTCTCTCTCTCTCTCTCTCTCTCTCTCTCTCTCTCTCTCTCCTCTCCCTTCCCCTCCCACCCGCCCCGCGCTCCACTTGGGGTGGGGTATTCATAAGTAGACGTGTGTGCTTCACGCGATCGGGTAAAAAGCGTGTACTGATCGACAAGCCCCACGACTCGCCTGTGACGTCTCACTCGGCGCGGAGCCGTGTGTAAGTGTGTGTGTGTGTGTGTGTGTGTGTGTGTGTGTGTGTGTGTGTGTGTGTGTGTGTGTGTGTGTGTGTGTGTGTGTGTGTGTGTGTGTGTGTGTGCATGTTATTGCGGGACATGTAGCGATTTATGGACCGATATTGACATGGGCCCTGCAAGGAAATGAGGCCTGCAAACGGCCTGGGAAGGCGTGGCGGAGCGTGGCGCGGCCGCGCGGGGCGCCGGCGCGCTGAACCAGATGGAGGGGAGATGCAAGAGACGGCTAGCTTTGGTACGAGTTTTGTTAGAGTTGCTCTGGACGTTGGGAATACGGTTCTCATGTTTGTCGCTCGACACTGACCGTCGCCAGCCGTCCAGAAGCAATAAGCCCTCCCTCTGCCCTCCGCGGCCCTGCGTTCCATCCCGTCCGTGGCCACATCGCTGCCCCCTTCCCACCCACACTTCTCTGAACGACGTCTAATATCTAAATTTGGCATCGATGTCGCCAACAGGGCGAATAGGAACAAGACGACGTGAGGGACCGACCACAAACCACGTGTTTGGTCATCGGAATAACTTTGTCGTCCTCCCGGGGGTATGAAGTGCATCGGGAACTGCCTGCGGGAATCGAACCCGCCGGGCCTGGAGTCGCGGGGACTTCTGGCCGCACCAGTGACTGTTTACTCCCGGCGCCGCCCCCCGGCCAGGACAATGTCGCGTGCTTCTTGGACGCTCCCTCGACACAAAAGGTGGCCGGCCGTACATCGCCGTGGATGTCCCGCCGAGATGACCGTCCGGGTGACCACCGGTGACCACCCTGGGACGTGGCCGTGTCTCACACGCATATGATATGTTAACTAAACCGTCCGCTCATTAAGAGCCGCATGGACCGAATGGACTGTGGAGAGCGTTTCCAGGAACCGCCACGGCGTGCGGTGGGCCCCACCCGGCCCCGCCTGGCCCCGCTGGGGGCCCGGGGGGGCCCCCGCCTGACTGCCTTGCCATTCCCAGACAGAGACGGAAAGAGACTTCTGGGCGGGAGCGGAGGGAGAGGAGAGAGAGGAGATGGGCGATTGGCAGCACTGCTTGGCTTTTAGCTCCGCTCGGAGCAGCCAACACAGCCATACACAACAGGACCAAATAAACGAAACGCGAGGCAGAAGATTCAAGGTAAAATCAATGAAAGTCGTGAAGCCCCGAGCATGTGACACTACGGCGACCGAGCCGGGAGCCACTCTGCGGAGCCAGCCGGAGCCGGAGCACGGCAGAGCTGCCGCCGACCGGAGGATGAGCGCAGGGCGGTAGAAATCAAACCAATTTAGGACGAAAAATTTCGTTTGCCGCGTGGAATGTATGGCGTGTATTTCAACACGTCAGGTCGTGGCCGGAGTCCCTGTAGACACGACGGCGCGGTGGTGGGTGTGCTTGTAGTTACGACACACACTGTGTACATCACAGCGGTCCTGCTCCTGATCCCTGGAATAGGGCCGTCAGGGGGGCTCCATGGGCTCCGCGGGCTCACCATCGGACCCATCGGGACCCACCGGGCCGGGCTCCGCTGGGCTCCGCTGGGCTCCGCCGGGCCGCTTGCTAGAGCCATGCTCTGGTCAGAGGCCACTGGGTCGCCCCCCACGCCCCACCCCGCGGGCCCCGGTGGTCCCCCGCCGCCCCCGCGGGCCGCCAGCCTCCCACGGCCGCGAGCATGCCCCGTGTGCAGTGGCAGGGGCCCCCAGTGGGGCCCCCAGTGGGGCTCCGGGACCCCGCACGGCACGGGGCCCTCCCTCCCTCCATGATACACGATCCAGCTCCCTCAAGTTTGCAGGGAAACAATTATACATCGCGATGGCGCTCGGCCAGATAGCCCCAGACTGAGGCCGCGGTGCCCGGCGGTGCCCGTGCTGCACAGGGCTGTGCAGGGCGCAGGCACAGCCGGCCCGCGGGCGCCCCGCCCCCGCCCGCAGCACCCCGATTGTTACCGATTGACGCCAAGGCCGGGGCCGCCGGACCGGGCCGGGCGCCGGGCGCTCACTGCGGCGAGGGGCACAGCACAACCCGACAATCCCGTCCAGTGCAGTATGGGGGTCACGTACTCACTTGGTAGGGGCGCGCCGGATTTTGGCTGGATGCCTACCTTTTAGGGGGCCTTAATGGCGGCCGTAAGGTGTGAGGTCGTTGACTTGAGCCAGCCGCTATGCATGTCAGCCGTCGCTTATCGCTAGCCCCTCGGTCCTTACCGGCTGACGTGCGCGTTTGGCGTTTTCCCTTTACGTCTGCATTTAGGTCCCTCGGGACCCTCGGGTCCTCGCCTTCCCGTATCCAGGCAGGCATCGGCAGCTCCTGTCCGCCCGCTGGCCTGGCGGCGCACAGCGGCACAGCGGCCAGCCCAGACCAGCAGCTCGCGGTGACACGAAACCTAGAGAAACTCGGGGCTGGCATGCACAACAGCTGCTCAGACAGGCACAGCGGCCCAGCGGGGCACAGCCGGGCACAGCTGATACTGGAACTGTCGCGCTCTCGAGTCGGTCACCCGGCCAGCCGTCAGACTTACGTACTTTCCCACGCTCACGCGACGGTATTTTTCGCGTCTTATTTTCGCCGAGTCTCGAGCGGCCCGCAAGCCGAGCGCGAACTACTTTGCTACATCGGAGCAGCAGGGCGCACTCTAGACCAGGCAGCGTATGAACCACTGGCGGCCGGCCGCGTGCTCAGCAACACTTCTTCGCCGAATGAAATGAAGCCATTGCGACATTTCGCGGCTTGTACAACCAGAAGCACAATGGTCCTCCGGCCCCTCGGGCCCCGGCAGCCCCGCCGCATGCCCGGAAGCCACGATCCCCGCACGACAAGACTGCCGGAGCCGGCCGGAGCCCTACGGGATAATGCACCTATCTCCTCGGCTCACACTGTCTGGGTTCAAATACCCGATCTGAATGGGGCGACTTTGTCCCCTTGTTCAATCCCATCGACAATGCCCGCCTGCAGCTCGGGAGAGTCAGGCAACGGCGCGCAACACGTAGCTGCTTGGCGGGTCTGCCTACATCGCAGGGGCTGGTACCAGGGCTGCACGGAAGCAGCTTAGCGACATTTCCAAGGTTTGCAGCCTCTCCTCTCGCCCCCTTCACCTCGACAGCCTTCGTGCCCTCTGCACCCGGCTAGGATACGAACAGCGCACGCCGAGGTGGCGAGGGCGTGGCGGCCTAGAACCTCGAGTGCCGGTCCTCTGCACGGCCACCGCCTCGGCCACCGCCTCGGCCACCGCACACCGACAGCCCTCCCTGCACAATTTGCATTCGCCGTCGCGCAGGCCGCGCGGCGGAGGGCGTCGACGGCCGCCTGTCCCGGAGTTTCCCGGAAACGCGCGGGGATAGAGAACCGTGGCGACACGTGTTAGAATGCCCCCGCGGGCCGGCACCACGGCGGGCACCACGGCCGGCACCACGGCGGGCACCATGCCTGTGCCACATTTGCCCAGGTCTCTCGCCTTGCTTTCGGCCAAAGCCCTCGCCGAGGGCCACGTCTCCAGTGGATAGCGGCCACAGCCGGATTAAGAAATTGTGTTCGGAGACTAACGTGACCCGAAAAGTCTACATTTCGAGCCCGGAACTGAAATCAAAGATCTCGCACTCCTCGTCTCAGCGCCTGCAGTCGGGAGGTTAGGCAGCCGCGTCACGCAGCGCTGCGTGGAGCGCTTGCGCTTGCCTACCTATCGCGGGGGCTCGTGCCGCCGCGCCGGCCGCGTCCCTAATAGATTTGTCGACCCCCGGTCGAACAGAAGCTCGCCAATGTCTTGGCGCGCTTATTTGAATGAAAATGGCCGGTGTTATGGTTATCGAGATGGTGTCCGGTACGTGCACGCCGCCAGGGCCGCCACCAGGGCCGCCCCGGCCGCCACCTCGTATCGCGTCCACGACATCACGGCGTGCCGGCGGCCGGCCGCGGGGCCCCGTCCCGTCCCGGCGGCCCCCGGCGGGCCCCCTCCCACACAGCAATGGAGCCATATCGCGCCGCCGCCGTGACTCGGGTATTCACCGGCCGGATAATCATTTTGACATTTTGTGACGCGCACAGGGGGCGGCCGGCGGCCCGCGCTGCCGGCACGGGGGACGTCGGGGACCCGGGGGCCGGCCGGGGCCCGCGGGCCGGAGCGATGCAGTCAGCGCGCGTCACGCACGTATAACGCCCCGCTAACGCCCCGGTCACGTGGTCAGGCCGGCCCGGTGGTCACGCCGGACGATTACCCGCACCGCGGCACCAGCGGCCACCGGCTGGCCGAGCTGCGTGCCCCGGGACCCGCCCTGTCCCGCCCGCCCCGCCGGCCCCCGCCCCTGCCAGCCCCGGCAGGCGGCCACCGCCCTGACGGCGGCCAAACGCGCTGTGACCGGCATGCCGAAGCGACCGGCCCGGACCGGCCCCTGCTGGGTACTGCTGGTGTTGATTCAACCGTCCACACGACGCGGCCGACCGACGGGCCGGACTGCAAATCGGATAGTAGGTGTTCCGCTGAAATTTCTGCACGCGTTCTTCATTCCTTCGGGCCCCAATGTCAGAGCAACATCGACCAAGATCTACCTCGTGCACTGCCCTTCTCATTTGACTGCATTCTCTTATATCCAGTGGAAATTACTATCGATTCGTACGCTGAAATTCACTCATTTTATGTTCCGGAAGAAGTGGTCTCGGAGGCGGTGGGAAACAGCGTAGAGGGTTGTGACCGGCCGGCCGCCCGGGCAGCAGCAGTAGCAGTAGCGGCGGCGGTAGTCACAGCACGGGCACGGGCCGCGACAAATCCGTCCGGGGAGCCGCGCGATTCGAACACGCTGTCACGATGTCGCTGCCTCGCTGCGCCACGCCGCGGTCCAAGTCGGTCTATCGGCCGGGTAACAAACCGGCTGGCTCCGTGTGCCATCACTGCACTCTGTACTGCCCAGCCCAAGCCCAGGGGAGGCCGCAGGAGCCAACTGCGGCTCGGCGCGGCTCGGCTCGCTCTAGTTGACACCTTGTGCACGTCGCCGCGGGTACAACAGCAGCGCGCTTTCGATCGGGGTAAAAAAAAATAAAAAAATTAAAGAAACGACTTGCGCAGAGCGCCTCTCTCTCTCTCTCTCTCTCTCTCTCTCTCTCTCTCTCTCTCTCTCTCTCTCTCTCTCTCTCTCTCTCTCTCTCTCTCTCTCTCTCTCTCTCTCTCTCTCTCTCTCTCTCTGTCACACGCACGGCGGCGACATACAGGAGAAGTGTGCGACAAGGACAAACGTATCGAAGTGAATCTGAATGCAGTGCCAGCAGCGGCCATAGCGACACTTTACGGGCGTGTCGTCTGCTTTGGAACGCGGACCAATCACCATCATCCGTGCTGACTCGAGCCGAGCCGAGCCTAGCCGAGCCGAGCTGAGCCGGTCCGGTCGCAGCGCGCGCACGACAGCGGTCCCGCGGTGGCCAGCAGCTAGCCGCACGCCGCACAATGACTGCAAACGGCCGGATAAATTTTTCATCGACAAGTCGTGCGTCTTTTGTGTGTGTGTGTGTGTGTGTGTGTGTGTGTGTGTGTGTGTGTGTGAGTGCGCGCGCGTGCGTTGTAACCGCGCGTTTACACAAGGCGCTGGAAAGCTTGCCATCCCGGATCCAGCCACGCCACCAGCACGGCTGTGAGGGCTTCAAAGGCACCTGCAAACGGGAGTAAAGGTGCCAAAACACACCACAGGTCCAGGTTTGCGCCCCTCCCAGCCGCATCGCAGCCCGGTGTGCAATAGAGTTTTCCAACAAGGCTCAAGAATCGGAAGCTGAAGAACGAAAACCCTTCCGCCGGTGAGAAATTAAAATGTAATATCGGCGAGTGCGTACTTCTTTTCAGATTTTCTTATCCTCGAAAAACCAAGAAAATTTGTCGACATTTTTAAAATTGAAAATCCATAATTTTATTTTTCATTTCTTTGTCATGGCGGGCTGCTGCAGTCTCCCAGCCGCCAGCTCGCACTCGGTGTCGGTTTTTGTTTGCAGGCGCGGTGCGCTGCAAAGTCGATTGCGCGCGTTTCGCACAAACGGCAGGCCTGCGACTGCCGGCCGGCTCGGCAGGGTGGCCTCCAGGCCTCCAGGGGAGACGACGGCAAACGGCGGGCGGCTGGCGGTGTCTTTGAGCGGACAAACACTCGGGAGCTCCGCGCAGCTCTGCGCCTGCCAACGACAAGCAGAGCGAGCAGAGCTCCGCCGGCCCGGCCCGGTCCGGCCCCCTTGCGCGGGGCTGCGGGACTCTTGTAGCCGAACCTCCCGCGTAGCGTCGCACCGGGCCTCTCCTCACACCTCCGGGCTCACGGTGTTAGTGACGACCCCCGGCACACTCATGCGATGAGCCCCCGCAGCCCCCCACAGCTACCTGCGTGCCCCATGACAATGGGGCATAACTGTGGCCCCCGTTACTGTGTTAGTGGGGGAGGTGATTTGCACGCCGCGTCGGTAACCTGGCCGCAATACGGTTCGGGCGGGGCTTCATTGTCGACAGGACGTACTAACAGCAGACGCAACGGAACACGGCCCTGCGCTAGACGCAAATTGGTTGAACAAGGGGCGAGGAGTTGCTGCAGTCCAGCCCGAGGGCTTGCCGACGTCAACAGTCGGCTTTTTGCGTGAGAGAGAAGGGGGCTCGAGTGTGTTCACTCGGACAACAAGGTGCACTGCGGATCGCTTTGAAGGGGGGCGCACCGCGCACCCCTCCCCCTGTGGGTCCCCCGGAGCCCGGGGCCCGGAGGTCCGAAGATAACGCATCTGACAGCGCGTCACACTGCGTTACACGGTCATTACACCACGTCAATGTGTTCCGTGAATGACGCGTGTCGTCGCGAAAAATGCTTTTCCGTTTCGCCGCCGCCGCCGTTAAGTCGTGGAGCTTACGGGCCGCGTTGTCAGTGGACGGGGAGGTGCGGATCCGTTAGGCTAGCGGCCGTCTGGCGCTGCCGCCCAAGCCGAAGCGGCCGTCATCGACACCGTCGTCGCCGCGATCGGCTCCGCGGCCATGACACCCGTGAAGTTGGCGTCGGCAGGGACGTGCGTACGGCGGTACCGTGAGTGCAACAACGCTGGCCCCGCGTCGCCCTGGAAACCGTGAGTCGCCCCCGCCCTGCCCAGCGCGCTTCTCCCTCAACGCCGCCGGCGCCGCTGCCGCCGCCGCCGCCCGCCACCGTGTCCGAGCCACAGGCGCCACAGCCACAGGTGGCGTCATGGTCCCGCCCCCGCCACAGGTAGGAGAGGAGCGCAAGCGCCTGAGCGCCTTTTGGGTAGGCAACCGAGTCTGCTGCATGCACGCGAGTCTTGCGGGCTGGCCTACCCTAGCACTCGCAAGCGCTCGGCGTGTCCTGCGGCCGGGCCGCGCGCGAGTAACTCAGGGCGCCCTACAACAAGTGGCGGGTGCCGGATGCCGGGTGTGGTGTGCCTCTGGAGCTGCTGCTGCCGGCTCCCGGCCGCTGCCACGGCCGCAGCGCCCACAAAGTCGGGCTGCCACACCACACTTGGCTCGCCCCCTTATCAGCAGCCTGAGTTAAAGTGATAACGCGGACGCTATACCGGCCGAGTGCTTTCTGGAGTCGGGCGGACGCGGGACCGGCTGTGCCGGGTGGTTGTGCCGGGCGGCGGGGCCTACGAGTGGTTAATGGGAGTGTGCTGCGTCCGTCCGCGCCAAAATACAACACAAGTGTGATCGGGGACGATTGACGCGATCGATATCTCGAACTTCAAAATGTCGAATCATTTCCAGGGGAGCCCGCAGAGGGCGCCAGAAACTGCACGACTTACAACAAAAGGCGTTGGAATGTGGCGGAGCGGCCGCTCTCATGGTCCGTCGCGGGACGGTTTATCCTTATTTATTGACGATAATGTGTGGCGCGCTAGACTCTGAACGCCGAGGCCGGCCCCAGCCCTGTGTGTAATCCCGCGTGTAATGCGCAATCCGTGTTCGACAACTAGAGAGGCGGCGGCAGGGCGTGCTGTTGCTCTCGGCAGAAAAAGAAGGGCGTTCTCGCGGTGGTGGGGGGGCTGTGAGCGCAGGCCGGCCAGCCCGGGCCTGGCTCTGGGAGTATGAGTGGCCGGCTATCTATATGACACACTGCCAGGCGCTGCCGGCACCAGCGGCTGCGGCGGCTGGCTACATGCTGTGCGCGCCGCCCCCTTCACTCGAGTGGCGCCGTAGCCGCGGTGCCGATACTCCACGCGCCAGTGTCACCATCGGGTTCCGGGTTCCAATACCTCAACCGTATTTCCTTGGGTTCGAATACTTCCAGCCAGGGAGGTGCTGTTTTCTCGGGTTCGCGTTCCATCCGTGATCGCTGTCAGAATGTGTGCCGTCCGAGTAACGTTGCACACCGTGACCCTACGGGACACACTTCGGTTCGGGCTCAAGTCAGAGCCAGCTGTCTGCGGAGGTGGAGCAGTGGAGCACGGTGTTCTGGGCTCGCGCCAAACACTTGTGCGCTCGCACCGCAGACAAAGGGACTGGCTTTGAGAGACTACCAAGGACGTTCGGGATCAGATGCATTTTTGCGGGATAGTTCTGGATAAAGTCTTGTCGTCGACCATGTTGGTTTAGTGGCAGCCAAAATGACAACCTTGTAGGCAGCATTTGAACCCACGGCGCCATGCAGCTCTGTTTGAGAGAACTGGGTTTCGAATACCAGCTCCAAAAGGTGTAATTTTCATACATTCTTGGCAGCCTGCCTTAACCGATTAAAAGAAAAGTATTTTCTTCCTACATTTAATGTTAACCTGGTCTAATTACGGCCCGGCCTCTCTCTCACTCTCTGCGCTGACGCCCTGCCCCACGCCCTGCTCGGCCGGCGGCGACTCCCGATTCGCGTTCGCGGCAGAGACGAATAGAGCGCGTCCCTCATAATATTCACCGCGCTCACTCACATGCGTTGCCTGTCTAATTGAACACTTTCCCACGCATGTCCTGCGGCACGGGGCCGACGACGGGGCGGGGGGCTCGGGGGGCCCGCTACCTGCTAGCCCGTGGCCTGCGGTGGGCCACATTGTGTCGTTTTGTTTCAAGTCGGGGCGGGACGATTCGGAGGGGCGGCACGGCGGCACGGCGGCACAACGGCCCGTATCCCCATACAGCACTGGGCTTCGGCTGTGGCTGCCTGTGCCTCATCAGTCGGCCATGACGACCCACGGCGGCCACGGGCACGGGCGGCCGCCGCCAGCCACCGGGGCGGACAGAGTCACCGTGTTGTGTGCGCGCCGCGACGCACACAAACCGAAATCAGATCATCTTTCAGACGGAACTGGGCGCATCGACGCGGAGCGCTTTCGTCTTCGTCACGGCCTTCGGCGGCGTTCAGGGAATAAGCTGCTCGCTAGCGGCGGCGGCGGCGGCGGTGGGCCAGGACCCGCAGGACCTGCAGGACCCGTAGGGCCGCGGCGGGGCGGACGCGGACACCTGTAGCCGGGCAACCATGACGCAGCGCGATCCCAAACGGGCCGCCAATTGTTTGGGGGCGGCCCCCGGGCCGGGGGCGGAGTCGGAGGTGGCGGGGGCGAGGCCGGCCCGGCCGGGGCAGGCCCCCCCGGGAGGGTAGCTGTCAATTTGTTGGTCAGTCGGACTTGATGAGCAAATGAGTAGGCAGGGCGCGCCGACGGCGGGGACGGTGGGGGACGGCCACGCCCCGCCACGCCGCCACGGCCGCCGAGGATGACTGTCAGAAACGTGTGATTCGGGGTAGAAAATAGCCGCCGCGTGGTGTGCGCCGGTGCAACACTCCGGCCCGCAGACCGCTGGCTCCGCAGCACGGCGGGGAGCTGCGCCGAGGATCACCGGAGCGCACAAGGCGCAGCGCCAGGCAGGGCCGACGAGGACGTGCCCCCGACATGCATGGCCGACCTGCCGCCGCCGCCGCTCCCGCACAGCAAGGTGGCCCCGAACAGGTTCACGCCGACCGACACTGTTTGCCCGCCGAGATGTGATGGGACGGGATGGACGTCCGACGCGGACGTCTGCCAGCCGTCAGCCGTACGTCATCCCCGGCGTCGGCCGTCATTTGTCCGCGGCAGCAGCTGTGTGGCCCGGCCCGGTCCGGTCCGGCCCGGCACCCCCGCCGAGTGGACAGCCGAGGGCTCTGGCTCTGAGTCTTGCCGGGAACGAGGGCTGACGGCTAGACGAGTGCCTCGACTCGACCCCCGCCGGGGCGCGGATGCCAGGACGCCAGGAATTCATTTCCCCCCGAATACCGTCCCGGTCCAGCACATGGCTGCACATGGCATCGGGGGCTGGCTGCTGGCTGAGCTCTCGGGCGTGCCGTGCGTCGACACAGTGCCGCTGCCACTGCTGCCGCTGCCGCTGCCGCTGCCGCGTTACAAATGCACTCGCGCTGCTGCTGCTCTCGCTGCACTTCTGCTGCGGTGCGGGGAGTCCGGGCCGGGGCGTGCTTTATGTCTCATTCTCCTGTGCGGGCTGCCGCCGCCGCTACCGCCGCTGCCGCGCTGCCCGGTGTGAAGAGCGAACGGGAAGGGCCGGGACCATACCGGGACCCACCAGGACCCGCCGGGACCCGCCGGGACCCGCCGGGCACTACTGTATGGCGAGTAAAGTCTTCGCCTGTCGCTATCAATAAAACCTTGCATCGCCGCCAGCTAGCGCGGCTAGCGCTGCCGGGCGGCGGCGGCGGCTCCGCGAACTATACGCGCTCCGTGGCGCCGCTGCTCTGGCTCTGGCCACACACTCTTTCTGTCGCCACTTGATTCAAAGGGACTTTGTGTCCGCCTACGTACAAGGAGAAGAAAGAGATCGCCCGGCTCGGCGCCCGGCTCGGCCAGGCTCGGCCGACGGCTTCCTGCAGGCCGGCCTGGCGCCTGGCCTCCATCGGCAGCAGCAGCACAGCAGCTCACGCACCGGTCGGGTGCTGTCGGGTGCCGTCGGGTGCCCAGGGCGACTCATTAAATATATCGGCGCGACGCGACAGCCGCCGCCGCCGTGCGACGCGAGGAACGGGCAAGTGACCTTTCGAAAAACGGCCGCGCCTGCCGTCAATGTACGACGGCTGTGAGGAGCAAATCAGGTATGCCGTGTAAACTTACAGCACTTTCCACCGCCCGCGTCGCGTTTCGTGTCCATACGAGGAAAATAATCGCGGAGGAAATATGTATCCTCCTGAGAATAAAAAATTAGTTTTTTACAAAAAAAGGCACCGCTGCCTCGGATTTCTACACTTCCTCTAGAAGTCACTTTTCTGCCGGAGAACAAAAAGCCGCCCTGCAACAACAACATCAACCGACCGTGCGTTTTGCGAAACGCGAGCAAAACTCGGCGCCCGTAATTTATTGTCCTTCCAGCAGGACCTCACCTCGCCTCCCTCCCTCCTGCCAGGAGGCGCGAAGGCGTAGATTAATTAATTTCCGACCGCTTTCGGAAAGGCGTGGGTATGAGAAATCAGCGCGGGCGGTGCAAGGATTTTTCATAAGACAACAGAGAAATGGACGGCGGGTTTTTCGAACGCGCGGGCTTGGCTTCGCATGAGCCGCCACCGCCCTCTTCCCCCCGGCCCCCGGCGTCACCTATTCATTTTGCACATCTCCCCATTTTACATTTTTCTCCCCCTGTTTCGCGCGTTGCCGCCATAAATTCGCACTTCACGCGTGGAATATCGCATGAAGAACAGAATTATGAACAACGAGACACGCTTCTTTGCGCCTCCGCTCCTGGCGGCCCCGCTGCTGTATTCCTTTTTACAGCGCATTGCGGTGGGGTGCGCCTGCGCCAGTCAACGTCGCGTCGCGTCGCCGTTCCCATTAGAGGGCCACTTCTTATTAATTATAACCCCATGAATGATTTAAAAGGCGCGTTAGTTTGCTCGTTTCCCGCCGCCTCACTCCCTTATCGGCCTGGCCGCGGTCCGGTCCGGTCCGATATCGCCGCTCCGGCGTGGCGTTTAGTTAGCTCATTGCGTCCACTGTGCGTACGCTGGTGTGTGTGTGTGTGTGTGTGTGTGTGTGTGTGTGTGTACGCGCTCTAGTAGTAAGTGTCCCGGCGCCATTTTTTATTTACAAGTCGCGCGCAGATCGGCCCGGTGATACGCGAGGCTTTGCTTTTGATTCGCGAGCCAGTGAAACTGGATACGGGTAAAGTGGTCTTGCGGCGAGTCGAGCCCTGCCCGGCCCTGCCCGGCCCTGCCCCACTCTGCCCCGCTCTGCCCCGCTCTGCCCCGCTCTGCCTGGCTCTGCCCCGCTCTGCCCCGCTCTGCCCCGCTCTGCCTGGCTCTGCCCCGCTCTGCCCCGCTCTGCCCCGCTCTGCCCCGCTCTGCCCGGCTCTGCCCGGCCCTGCCCGGCCCTGCCCCGCTCTCCCCGTCCCCGCCCCGGCCCGCTGCAGCTGCCCAGCCGCCGCGCTGCTCCCGGCTTGTCCTCACATCCTATCCCGCCGACAAGCTGTCGGTCCGATCGAGTCCGCTGATTCGGCCGGGCCGGGCGATACTCCTTGTCGCTTGATTTATCAGCGGACGTTCATGTGCCGGAGGCCTCTGCGGGGGCCTCGACGGGGGCCTTCGGCGGGGACCGTGGGGGCGGATGGGAACGCCGGCGGCCATTCGGATAGGCTACTCGGCTTGCATAAGGGAGCGGCGCCTGAGCGGCAGCGGCGGCGCGGGGGTCGGCGGGGGTGGGCGGGGGTCGCCGACGGCCGCCCAGCCAATGCCCGAGTCCCTGCTGCCCCGCCTCGCCCCGTCCACCAGGCGGGATTGGCTCTGGCAAACGCGGAGAAGGTGCGCAAATTAGTGAGGTGACATTCCGGCCGGCGTGTGTCGTGTCGTGCTCGTGCGTGTGCGTGAGCGTGCGACGGGGAGGGGGAAGGGTGCGGTGCGAATGCGCCGCTGTCGGCTGCAGGGCACCAGGCCGGGGCCGCGGGGCCCCGCTTATACAACCCCGAGGTGCCCGAGGTCCGGAGGGAGATGTACTGTCATCATAAAGGTGCCCATGCCCATGCACGGCCCGCGGCCCTCGGCGGGGCGCCAGCAGCAGCGTACCCACCGAGGACACCCACGGCACTCCTCGCTCTGGCCGAATTTTCTAAAATGCGATTGTTTACAGATTTCTGTTCGATAACTGTTGAAGCTGCTGGCAGCATACGCATTTCTGTCACGTTTTCTTAACTTGGCAGAAAGAACTCATCAAGCTGTTGACATTTTGACCACAAACCCACATAAAAAGCGTTTATTCTCATAAAAGCGCGGGCTGCCCTCGATGATGACACCCTGCCACGCCCTGTGAGATTAGGACGTAAACGGGCGTAAAACGGGCCTAACGTAATTATCTCGCTGCGCGCGAGTCTCACGTTCGAACCATTTTGCTCTCGTTCCCCCTTTTTTTTCCCTCCCTCTGCCGACGGGGACGCGTCCGAGGCGGCGCGAGGCGGCGCAGTGCGGCGCAGGCGGGGGCCGCGGTCGGTTCGGAGGCGGCCCCGACGCGTCGTTAACCCCGGTGAGTCCGCTGTTTTCCAAACGGATGCCGCATGATGCCCGGGTGCGCAGTGGATTAGCGGGGGAGGGGGGGGGGCGCAACTTGCCAACCTTGAGCGAATTAAGTTCTGATGAGGGTATGTGCTGTGCGGATGTTACCGTGATTTGGCGGCGGCAGCAGCTCGCATCCGAATTTCTCATATCCGTCATCATTTACAATGAAAAGCAGTGGCAGCGGAATTTCCTTCCAACGGGTCCACCCTTTCCAAACACCGACTGCTTGCCTTGGCGTCGTCGGCATGTCCCGGCGGCGGTGCGGCGGCGGGGGAAGACGTCGGGGACGTGGGGAGCTTGCCGATGACGTCGCACGCACACACGCTCGTCTCCCCTTCCCCCTGCCTAGTCATGCACGGAGGTCACGAAATTCGATAATTTCCGTCATTTGTACACCCCGTGCTCCACCCCTCGTTACAAACTACGGCTTCCCGCCTTAATTCGTCAATTTGGATTTGACGACAATCATTCCTGACTCGTCGGGAGAGCCGCGCGGCGCGACACTATGTCACGATGTCTCATCGCCGCGTACACTGTCAAAAGTGTTCTATTCTCACGACGACAAGTTGCAGGCGGGTCGCGGTGTTTGCTGAGACAGTGTGTCCAAAGAGTGAGTCATCAGCAGACGTAAATGTCCCGGAGCCCCGGAGCCGGGGCCCACGGGGACCGCCCCGCGCCCCGCCGCAGATTATTGATCGCCGTTTGATCGTCGTGACGACGTCTTTCCTGGGGCTGCTCGCTGCTCTCCTCCGTCATAATGACGACTCCATCAAGGTGCAAGATCACCGCCTATGGACCTATAGGGCTCATGTCCGACCTCAGATACTCCCCGCCTCGCGATTTCTCATACAACGGGTCCCCAAGTCTTGAAGTATTCTTTACGTTGTTATGCTTCCGCGGGCTTCCGTTTTCGAGCCTGATTGGAAGTGCCTACGGTCGCGGCCGCCAGGTCCGGGTCCCGCCCGGTGTCATGGTCGGCGCGGCGCCCTGCTCGCTCAGCCTTGCCCAGCCCAGCCTACCCAGCCTGCCCAATTTAATGGAGTGGCCATGTCGGTCGATAAGGCTTTGCCTCGGCGACGCGGCCCGCTGTGACGCGTTCCGGCTTTTGGCTACAATATCTTCATGTTTTATTAGCACGGTCCAACAGTTAGTTTTGATGTGCGTATCTCGTCGACCGCCGCCGCCGCCGCCGCTGCTTCCAGTTGT
This sequence comes from Odontothrips loti, assembly GCA_038380765.1. NCBI lineage: Eukaryota > Metazoa > Arthropoda > Insecta > Thysanoptera > Thripidae > Odontothrips > Odontothrips loti. The sequence goes on from CM076247.1 coordinate 14,080,603, forward strand.
TTTAATTGCCCGCGCCTCCCGACCCAGAGCGAAGGATGAGAAAATTTTCGGTCACTTGGCAGCTTATGAAGGAGCGGACGACAGAATATGAGTAGGGGAGTCACAGTGATTTTTTTTTTTCGATCGGAACGATGTATACAAAGTAAAACCTGAAGACATCGAAAAGGAGACCGGCATGCTGGCACTGTCGGGGGGGACGACGGATCCCAACCAGTCGGGCTGGAGATTCGCCCGCTCCTCTCCGCGCCGTGCCGCGCCCTCCGTACGTGTGTTAATGAAGCTCATTAGCGTTAGACCCAAATGTGATGATAAGACAGAGCGAGACGACGCGACGGCCATAGGGGTCAACCATTACAGATACTCTGCTACGAGTGAGGCATTGGCGGAGTGTTGTCGGTCTGCACTATACCTTGGGAGCTGTTCAAGAACCACGTGACTCGTAATCGAGGTGACTCGATTGGGGTTGAAGATGAAAAATCAGCGCGGAGAAGTGCGTTGGAACCGTCTGTGGGAATCGAACCCACCAAGCATTCAGTCACAGGGACTCAAGCCCGCGCCAACGACAGTTTGCTCCAGCACCACTCCCACACGCGACGAGGATTCGAAGAAAGCTCACGTGGTTTCTGAACGCCCCCTTATCCTGTCAAACAAACAAAACGCCCCCCCCCCCCAAGAAAAGAAACACGTAAAGAACTTTAAAAGAAAAATTAATTGTAAACTCATACACATGGTGATGACGTTTTGAAGTTTGATAACCGGAAATGAGTGGAATATTCACTCTGACAAGCCGGGCAGCGCTGGGCAGACAGGGCGGCGTGGACTGCTGGCGGACTACCGGCGGCGCGATGCTCGGGGTCAGGTTTTATGACTTCATTCTCCGGGAGGCGGCCGGGAGGCGGCAGGGCGCCCGGCCAGGACATTGGTTCCGGTTATTCCGGCAGAGACATCGCCGGGGTGCGGACTGGGGGGCCGGGCGGGCCGGGCGGGCAGAGGCTACAACAAAATTAGTACGCGGCGGCTGAATTTTCATAAGCGTCGTTCCCCGCCCGTTGCGATGCGATGCCTATCGCCCCACCTTCCGGCCCCCGCCCCGACCATTCCTCCCAAAAAGTTGAGGAAACGGTCTCCGATTACCATACTGGCAATCACACGCATGCTCACGCGCGCGCACACACACACACACACACACACACACACACACACACACACACATGCACGCACACGCGTACAACCTGCTGCGCAGCGATTACTCGTGTCGAAACTGCTTTATTAAGCTGCCTTAATTTATCGCAGCGCGTCTTTTACCATTATTTATTCAATTTAATCTAAATATGAGCGCCGCGGCGGCGGCGCGGTTTGTTGGGGAAATACTACTAGCGATGTGCCTGATGCGACTCTGCCGCCTGTGCTGGTCAAACACGGGGGATTACAGCTCGGCGATGCAAAGCAGCTCGTCCCTCCCCGTCCCGTCCCGCCCCGTCCTGTACTTCATTGTGCTCACACCGCGCGGTACACGGCCGAACCATATCGGACTCCACAAATGACCGCACTGAGAAAAATGTTTGGCTCTGGGCACAGGACGTTTAGTCCCCAGGCCGAAAGTCTGGGAACGCACTGAAGGATTAGCGCCAGGCACTAAACGATTAACGCCTGTGTCTAGAGTTTTGCTCCCGTGTCTATAGTGTTTAGACCTACGGATTAAACGTTATAGATGTAGGGTCCAGGTGGAACGCACAAAACTACCTTTTGGTCCAGGAGCCAAAGATTTTTCTCAGTACGGCCGTTCCTTCCGCCCCTGGTAGCGGTGCGCGACAGCCGCAGGGCCGCAGGTAGTGCGACGCTGTGCCATTCGGACAGGCCGATGACGACGGTGATGATAATTATCAACGTTTTCCTTCCAAACTTGCGCGCGGAGGCGAGCCTGGCCTGCTCGGTGAGAATGGCCTCGGCGCGGCGGCGCAGGCGTTTACGACGCTGGCGACGGGGCGGCCATTATGTGACAAGAACGGCCAGGGCTGCGGAGCCCGGCGGAGCCCGGCGGAGCCTGCGTACTCTGTGCCTGTCTGCCCTGCCAAATTTATAGAGGGAGATGAATCTCCCGCTGCGGCGAATATAACGCGCATCGGCGTCACGTCACGTGACGTACGCGCCGCGCGAGTTGATGATTGCAGTAATTACCTCCTTTGTCGCTCCCGTTGGACCGTTTTTGCTTCGTCGGCGGGAGATCGGGGCTTTTCTGGAAACGACGGCGGTGGTGGCGGCGGCGGCGGCGCTGAGGGAAGTCCGCACGGGCTCGGTGCTGCGCTGCAGATTGTGGTGTTGCTGCGGGCTCGGCTCGCCATTGACGGACAGCTCCGCGTTTTAGTGAAAGACTTCGGCGTACCGCGCACCGTGGGGAAGAAACGTATGGCTTTTTTTTTTTTTTAATATTATTTCTGCCCCTCCCCTGCCCGCTCCCCTGCGGACGGCCAACTCGGACTGACAAGCAGGGCGTAATCGTGACTTTATCGACCGCTCGGTGCGCTGAGTGTGTTTTACGGTAGAGAAACCAACCCGTTGGCCCCCCGCAGCTGGGAGGTGGCGGGGCGCGGCGGAGCGTGGCGCTGCTCATTTCACTACGCATGCGCGCGTTCTGCGCGGCCATCGGCGCAGCCCCGTTGACATTTGTTTCAAAGAATTATCGCCGTCAGGTCCGAGTCAGGTCCGCGCGGACGGCTGCGGCGTGGCGTGGCCGGGCGGACGCGCGCTCTGTCTCTCGCCGCACGGGGCTGCGAGTGGAAGGGAGCCCGCTGTCCGACGCGCACCCCGCACCCGGCCCTGCACGGGGCCCGCGCCGCCACACAACAACACCACCACCACTTCTCCGAACGCCTAAAGCCTCCCTCTCGCTCATTCTCGCAACAAATTTTCCGCTACGTGTGTAGCAAAGTCCTGCACGGGACCTGCGGGGCTGCGCGCCGCGCGCTGGCCCAGGTCGAATGTGATTTAACAGCCCTCTCTTGTTTCACCGAGGCGGGCAGGGCCGTGGTCAGGGCTGCGGCCCGCCCCCTTCCCCCGCCCCCTTACCTACCGCACGCTCTTTTGTGTCAAGTGATGAGCCGTTAATGTGCGGACGTGTTTTGTCGCGGCAACGCTTTACAGCCGACTGACTACGAACGGAGGGTGCCCTGCCGGCCCGGCCCGGCCACACGCCTTAGTTCATCATTTTACGTGTGTTGCAGTGCAGTTCACCGCGCGGCTGTGACGGTCTCACGCGCCGCTGCCGCCTCATATGCACAATGCTCACAGCGTCGTCGAGTCACAGAGGGATGCGAGGGGGAAAGAATCACCCTGGCTGTGAATTTTGATTGATTAATTGAACTTTTCGTGAATGTTTTTTTTTCGGGGAGGGGTGGGGGGGGGATTATAAACAATTAGGGGTCAGTGTAGTTTTTGCTTTTTTTTTAATTTTTTGAAAATACACATTGGAAAGTTAAGAGTATCAGCATGCACCGGTATAAAACAGTGCTTCCGAGGCGCCGGGCAGGTAGGCAAGCCCGCGGCTCGGCGGCGTGTGACGGGCGGGCCTACTGCAGCCAACCGCAGGCGCCGTCGGGCGTCAGGCGCCGTGGTAGGCGGGCTGCGGGTGGGGCGCCGTGGTGGGGCGTCGCGGCGCCTCCGCATTGGCCGGGCGCGGCTAGCCGGCGCGGCCCACGGCGCAGCCCAGCGCAGCCCAGCGCAGCCCCTCCTAGGCGCCCGTGGCTGCCCGTGGCCGCGCGTGGCCGGCCGTGGCTGCCCACCGCACCGCGCAGCCGCGGCACGACGAGGCGGGGCGGGCAGCGTGCGCAGCGGGGTGGCGGCACTGTTGGCAAATTGCAGGCAGTCTGCGGGGCCGCCGTTCGCGGGGCCGTTTGGCAGGATTTGTAGCAGAAAAAATAAAATAAAAACAAATAAACAGGGCGATCGATCTGATAGTGTGGGTTGCGTAGGCGACTTCCTGAGTGTGCATTTTATCCACGGGATTTAAGGGGTGCGTAAATGGTCGCGTGACAAGGCTGAAAACTACGGCAAAGCGAGGGATCCTCCGCAGCCGGTATTCGAACCCGCTGGAGAGTTGTTTTCACGGTTCCAGCACCAGCTGTGTGGCTTGCTATGCTATTGTTCAGGCACTCGCCGTGACGCGCCTGTTGTCATATTCCAGGGCAGAGGGGTCACAGGAATGCTACCCTGCCAGCTCAGCTGCCCCACATCTGCCGCCTCATTCCGCACACTGTCTTCGTAGGTCTGTCTTTGTCGCACTCGTGGGCTGCTCCGTAGGAGAGTGAGAGAGAGAGGTCCGAGTTCACAGTGTTCGGAATCAAGCTGCAGGGCACTCTTGCTCCTGCGAGTACCGAGCCGTGCCGTGGTGTCCATCGGCCGCACGGTAGTGGCGATATCGTGATCGTTAGTCATAAAAAGGAGGATTGGAAATAGAGGATGCAAAAAAAGTACGGCGCTGCTGCTGCTGCTGCTGCTGCTGCTGCTGCTTAGAATATACCCTAGCGTCGTAACCTGGTACGATCATACTTCATCACACACCCGCGGCGCTCTAGCTCTCACACCTAATAGCGTTTGCATTCTAGTCCCCATTTGTACTTTCCAATTTGTTTTTCTTCTTCTTCGTCCTGGCCGCGCCTTTCGCGTCGTAATGAGTATTTTGACTTCTTCATGGCAAAGAAAGCTGTTTTGCAGCGGCGGCGTGATCGATTCTCCTTATTACTATTATTATGTTAATCATTATTCCAGAGAGCCGCCGGAGAAGTGACGCTGCGGCCAAACCCTTCCCAAATCTGTCGAAGTGAACATGAGCGTGGGGTTGTCTAGCCTCAGCTGGGCCGCCATCTTGGAGACTAGAACGGGGCGCCAAGATGGCGCCGCCAATCAGAATGGGGGGCACCGTGGGCCACTACACCAGGGCCGTAGCCGGACTTGGGTTTCGGAGGGGGACATGTCACGCTAATTGCCTACATTCAGGCGTGTGCTGTGCGGGTTGCCTACCCCGACCGTCGGTTTCGGGGGTACCCCTCCCTCCCCCTCCCCTCTTTCAGGCGCGGATCCAGGGACGGCTCTAGGGGGGGGGGGGCGATGTACCGCTTTCTGCCTACTTTCAGGCGGATTGTAACGCGAATTGCCTACCTTTCGGGCGCCCTTTGGGCGCCCTAGGGGGGCGATCGCCCCGTCGCCCCCCCCCCCCCCCCCCCCCCTGGATCCGCGCCTGCCCTCTTTCCGGCTACGGCCCTGGTCACTACTACTTCGGAGACGAAGCGCGGCAAGTGCAGCAGGGGTGGCGCGGGCTGGAAAATCACAACGGTCTCCCCGGAGCTGCCGGAGCCGGAGCCCACCGGAGGCGGCAGGCCGAGCCCACCCAGGACTGGTGTCGATCCATAACGCAGGCGCCCCAGCTGTTGTCGGGGCTCGGCGGGCTCGGCGGGCTCCGCGGGCTCGCATGCCGCCCTGCCCTGCCCTGAGAGGTGCGATTTTTCACCCGACGGCGAAGTGGCCACACGGGGAGCTTGTTGGCCGCGGTGCACTGCGGCCCGCGCCCACGAAGGCGCTCTGCCGTGCTCTCGCCTATCCGTGCCCGCCGACTTTCCCATATTTTCTGTAACACTTAGGACACGCAGGCCGCGCACGCACGCACACACATGCCCACACATGACACAAGCCCGCGTGCGTCAATTTTGCCTCCGAGAGAGCAGCGTACGTGGAGGATGTAATTTTGCCGACGTTTATGAGCTCACATGCATGGTATATGCCGCGCGGCACTTAACGGCGGGGCCCCGGCGGACCCGGTGGAGCCCAGCCGGTCCCGCCGCTGTCCGTTCGAGCTGCTTCGCGTACGCCTTGCGACGGGCTTAAATCTCGCCTCGGCGGCCGTCGCTGCTTGTTGCTGGTTGCGGGACACACACACACACACACACACACACACACACACACACACACACACACACACAAAACACTTCCCCTGCAGGCCGTGTACCGGAGCCGTTCCGCCCGGAAACACGCCGCGCGCCCGCAACACGCGGGCGAAATATGACAACTCGAAACTAGTATTTGAAATCATGAGACGCCAATAAAAAGAGGGGAAAAATAAAACTCCTTGGTGACGAAAGGCAAACGGTATGTGTGTGCCTAGCGCACAGTCTGCGTCATAAATCGACCGAAATTATGTCGTCCGTCAAGAAGGAGACCCCTGGGCGCCTGGCATTGGCAGGTGCGCCGTGTGTGTGTGTGTGTGTGTGTGTGTGTGTGTGTGTGTGTGTCCACTATCGTGCACTCAGCGTCCACCGCGCGGCGCCCCCCCGCCGTGGCCGGCAGCCGGCCGCCACTCCAGCAGCCTCCAGCAGCCTCCAGCGGGCCCTCCAGCCTTTCTAGGTTCTAAACTTGAGTTAAAGTTTCAAGGAAGGCACGCCGATAATGAATACAACATTTTACGAGCTAATTATGATAACCTGGTGCGCAACTACTGTAGCGCCTAGCCTAGTTGTGGAGCCGGGAGTGCGGACAGCTCTGTATCTCTCCGCTTAGCAGGCGCTCCTTTCCTCCAAAGTGACGCGCTGTTTCGCGCTTTGCCCTTTCGCTGTAGGGATGACTGCTGCTGCAATGGGTTTTTCTTTCCCTTTAAGGACCGGTCGGTTATTTTCACTTTTCGCCCGCAATGTTTGTCTGCGCCACACGGGGCGTGAAAGCTGGGCGTAAAAGTCAGAGTCCGCTTCCCACGGCGGGCGCCAAGGACACGAGCGCCGCCAGCGCAGCTCAGCTGAGCCCGGCTAGCTCGGCAAGCTCAGCTCTCTTGGCGCGAGCCGCGAGCAGTGAGGTCATGTGCCACGCCGCGCCCCAATCAGGCCGACAGGGGCGTCTATCGGAGCGCCATCGCCTCTCTAGCGTCACTCTAGTGCCCTCTAGCGCCACTCGCTGAGCCCTTCTGGGGCCTCCCGGGACAAAGTAGTCTAGTTTGCGCTTTTGCAGAGCCGCGGCGGGCCTCCGCGCATGTGGCCAGGGTCCTCCCCTCCAGTGCCAACTCCAGTGCCCACTTTCCCACATCAAAGGGCCGCGACACTTCGCGTCTTCCACGGTATTTCCGCAAGGGCACACCTATATACTACGTCGCGGCCAGTCTAGGTGCACAGGGCGCCTGCTGGGTAGGCAACCAGGGCTTGTGCATGCACGGGTGTCGTGCGGGTTGGCCTATCCCGACAGTCACAGGCGCTCGGCGTCGTATGCGTGTATACGTAGAGGAGGATGGCAAACACGCCACAACGCCGCACAGTCGGTCTGTGTGACTGTTTCAACATTCGCGGCGAGTATCGTTTCCGAGGTATTTTCGCTGTACGTTTTTTCGCCTTGACTGATAGTGCATGCACTGTCGTCAGAGCAAAGCGATCGTCGTGTTGTCGTGCATTTGTCCCGGGGGAGCAGCTGGGGGCGGGGGTCGTCGTTAATGAGGGAGATGGATCGCGAGGATGTTAGTAATGAGGATTTTACTGTTCGCCGCCAGCAGCGCAGCAGCGCGCTCTAGCGGCCGGGGGTAGATTTATCAGTCAGGGATCCTATGCGCTCCTTCGGCTCCTGCTCGGCTCGACACATACCGACGGAGCCGACGGAGCCCCCGGAAAGAAATGGCGGCGGAAAAGGGGGGAAAAAAAATATGTAAAGCACTCTGTGTGTACACAGCAAGGCGCACCATCTTCCTCGGGGTACTTTGCGGAGATCAATAATGAAACGTGGACTTGTTTCTGAGCCGCGGCGATAGAGCGGCTCGCGTGCGCGGACACGTGTGCGGCACGCGGCAGCAGCCGGCGCAGTGCACGTGTCACGCGTCATGTCGAGTGCTGTACCGAGCAATGCACACTCTGCCCCGTACACGACACGAGCTGCCATGCTGGTTGCGAAAGACGGACAACAAGGCGCCCGCTTTACGCCAGTTTGAATGCGTCTGTGCAGTCTGTGCCTTTGTCAGTCGGTGTCCGCCGCCGCCGGCCAGCAGCGAGGACGGACGGAGCACGGCGACGCACTTTCCATAAAATCGGAGGCGATGCGGCAGCCGCGTCTAAAGAGACTCTCGCTCTGCAGGCGCGCGGCGCGGAAAGATAATATTTTTCATGAGCATAATGCAAACACGGGCGGCCACTCCGGGCCGCTTGTCCGACCTAATTAATGCGAAGAGTAATCAATAGCGGCCATACGTCTTTGTCCGGGCACACGGTGCACACGGCGAGGCACGCGGTGCACACGGTGAGGCACACCGGTGAAGCACACGGCTGAGCTGCCGGCTGCCCGTCCTTGATCAATGAGAGAGGATCAGCGTCGGCCGGGCTGGGCTGGGCTGGGCTGGTCATGTCACGGGCTCCGGGCTCCGGGCTCCGGGCTCCGGGCTCCGGGCACCGCCACAGCCGCAGCCAATCCATCGGATGGATGTCAAGAAAATTCGAGTGCGCCTCACTGAATGGCACACAACAGGCGGGCCGCCGACACGGACACGGTCGGTCACAGAGCGGTCAATCGGATTTCGCTGTTACGACCGCGTCTGTCCGAAGGGGGCAGCGGGCAGCAGGACCCTACCCGGGGCCGGGGCTGGGGCTGGACCTGGCGGCGGGGCGCTGTCTTGTGCCCGGGACCGTCCGGGAACGGCGTCATTCCAGGACGCCCCCTCCTGGTGCGACAGAGGGCCGAGCCAACGGGGCACGCGGCACGGGGGCCGGACCGGCGTGTCCCTAACGCGTGGAGTATCTCCGGCCTCCGCCCCCACGGGGCCGCGGCAGGGCACGGCAGGGCAGGGAGCTGGAGCTGGTCACGACTTTGTCCAGCCAAACGACGGATTGATTGCGGGGAGGGCCGGGCCGCGCTGAGCTGGGCTGGGCTGGGGGGATTCGCATCGCGATGTTGCTCAAGTAGTGGCGGTGCTGGGCTGGCTGGGGCTGGGCTGGGGCTGGGCTGTGCTGGTGCTGGGCTGGGGCTGCTGGTAGTCCTACGGCATGCCGTGGCACGAGGGCGAGGCGCGGAGCAGGGCGGCGTTTCCCAAGAGCTGCTCAACGGCGTGTTGGGTGGGTGCAGCCAGGACATTAGCGGCCGGGCCGGGCCGGGCTTCTCTCGGTCTCGGGGTGAAAGCAGCAGCAGCAGCACCGATCTCACACGACCGCGGGTTCGAATACCGACCGCGCGAGGACACCGCCACCGCCCACCGCACGGCCCGTTTCTGTCGCGATCCGCACCGCCGATCTCATCGGGCCATTCACTCTTCCAGGGCTGGCCGCGGAAAGGACGTGGCGACGGGGGTGGGGGCGGCGAGCCCCGCCGTCGGCGGCCTCTTGCGGGGGCCGCGCCGGCCACGGGCGGCGAGGACGGCGACGGTGACAAGGACAGCGACTCCGCAGCCAGCTCGGAGGGCGGCGACGACGACGAGGTGCGGGCCCCAGGGTGGTCAGGGAACGACGCCAATCCAGGCGGCACACTTTCGGATACGATCGATCTGGGCGGATCTGGGCCTGCCCAGCCCAGCCCAGTCCAGTTTCCACGCCGTGATCACTCCTCTCCCTGCGCCTCCACGCCCCCACCCGGCAGGCCCGGCCCGGCCCGGCCCCGCACGCCTGCCGCAGCTGACCCACGCTCTGCTTTGTACAGCAGACAATTACACACCGGCCTGCCGCGCCGCACGCCGCACGCCGCGCAATCTGATCCGAGACATTATTAGAGCGATGAGGCCGCTGCTGGGATAGGATGCCGAACGGGCGCTGTTTGGTTGTCTGCAAATGCAACCACATTTCATATGTCGTCGCGCTGTCTTCTTGGGTTGGTCCATATCTAGAATTCGGCAGAGGAAGATGGCGACAACGAGGACGAAGACGACGACGATGACGACGAGTCCGACGAAGACGACGACGAAGAGTCCGACGAAGACGAGGACGAGTCTACCACCGACACGACGTCTACCGAGTCCGACAGCGACTCGTCTGGCTCCTCCTCGTCCAGCACGTCGGTCTCGTCCGTGGACTCCCTCGCGGCCGCCAGTCAGAAGTCGTCGGCCACAGGACCCCCATCACGGTGGGCAGGTAAAACGGCGGGTGCCAGGCAGAGAGCCGGCCGGCCAAACAATCAGGTGTCGCGGGTGTTGTCCAAACCTGAGATTGTCAGCCCTGTGACCGCTCCGACTCAGACCGGGACCAGACGGGGACCGGCGGCCGCGGCGGCGTGTCGGTGACGGCGCGAGGGCGACGGGTGGTGGTGGCGTACAGCGACTCCTCGGGGAACTGGTGCGGAGGCACGCCCTCCGAGGCGCACTCCCCCGTCGAACGACGACGGCGTTCCTCGTCCGAGGAGAGCGACCGCCGCCGTGGTCGGGGCAGAGGACGAGGACCTCGGCCTCGTGTGCAGCGCCCACCGGCCCCGCCGCCACCGCCTTCCATCAGAACCCCAAGGCCCCGCACCCCACCGCCGTCCAGGACACCGACTGCGGCTGCCACTCCAGGAAGCCGACGAACGCGACGGGCTCGCAGCCGAGTCAGTTCAGCCGGCGCGTCGATGGCCGCAGCGAGGATGACCTCCGCTCGCACCGGCGCCGTCCCCCGCCGACCGGCTGCCCCCGCCACCCGCTCCGCACCGCCGCTACCACGCACACGGCCTGCGCGGCCACCATCTGCGACCCGACGGCGGCCACCAAACAACAAAAACATCGCAAAAGTATGGGGAGATCGGGAACTCCTATTTTCATGATGAGCCTCATCATAGTTTTTGCGAGCGCCTTGAACGACGACGGCTTGTTGCAGGTCATACAAAACTCGCCGCAGCTGGCCAGGGTGCTGATGCTCGGCTCGACCAGCTCATCGTCGTCTACGTCTCCGTCGACCTCTGGGCTGCCGAGCAGTAGCAGCGAGGGGACGACGAGCACGTCCTCCACGACCTCCACCAGCGGCTCCGGCACCGGGACCTCCGACGGCGGCATCGACGAGCCGGACAGCCTGAGCGCCCTGGACCTCAAGCTGCACTCCATCTTCTATAACTAACTCTAAAGACTTGACACTGGGGCAACCAAAAAAAAATGGAAACGAATAAAATGGAACGTGAACAAATACGAAACCCGGCCTGATAATTAGGTAGCTGTCCTAATCTGGCAGCTCTGTTCTGTCGGCTTCGATATCTCGAGGGGGCGTGTGCACTGCGGCCGCCTGTCACTGCTACCAGTCCTCAGTGACGCGACGCGACGCACCGAGTCCACGTCGCAGCCCTGTCATGCTGCAGGCGTTGTCGGCCTCGGCGTGAACGGCTCGCCGCCCGCCATGGCCTCGCCGCGGTCGCTGCTGCAGCTGCTGCTGCTGGCCACGGTCTCGGCCGTGGTGCTGGCTAAGTGCAACGAGGACTACGAGGGCTCCAGGCACCTGCAGCAGCTCCGCAAGAAGCTACTCTGCGGCTACGACGGGGACGCCGGCCCCACGATCCAGGCCGGCGGGAAGACCAAGGTGCGGCTGCGGCTGCTGCGGACGCGTATGGACGTGGACGAGGCAAACAACGCCATGACTCTGTACGGCTACCTCATGCTCATCTGGACGGACGAGTGGCTCCTGTGGGATCCGGCCGAGTACGCCAACCTGACCCGGATGTATGTGGACGCATCCGAGATCTGGACGCCCAAGGTCGCCATCCTGGACGATCCCAACAAAGTGTTCGGCGGGGGTCAGGTAGGTGTCGTCAACGGCACTCGGTCACGGAGAAAAAGGATTAGTGTTCGCAGCTAATGTTTCAGTTGATTTCCAGACAAGCAGTAAATTTGGTTCTGAGAACTAAAATTTTGTTCGGGGAACTAGTTGTTAGTTGAACCAACGATCAGGTGTGTTGCGGGAGCAAAACTACATTTTTGCCTCCACAGTAAACCTTATCGTTGGAGCAACTAACTTTTCATTGGTTCTACTACGAAATAGTTCCCCCAACAAAATTTTAGTTCTCACAACAGAAAATATTGCTTGTCTGAAAATCAACTGAAAAATTAGTTGCGAGCCCAAACCTTATTTTCTCCGTGCTGGTCACGTTGAGAGCCTACTCTAAGCATGCCGCTCTAGGCCCTGGTCATGAACGGCACGGTGTTGTGGACAATACTAGCCCCCGTCGTCGCGCCGTGCGTCACCGACCCGACCCGGTGGCCGTACGACATGATGGTGTGCAACTTCTCCCTCGTCAACCTCAGCCCGTCCACCGCCGTGCTGGAGAAGCAGCACTTCCAGATGAGCCTCATCAAGTGGAGGTCAGCCCCCTGCCGCCTGCCGCACATCGGCCCGGTCCGAGCTTATCCTGGTGGTAACCGCGGTGTTCCCCGTGCAGGAACAAGGGCTGGACCATGACGCGCATGCAGATGAAGAACTTCCAGGGCATCGCCGGCGGCGCCTTCCAGGACGGAGTGCTGATCCAGGTGAAGGCGCAGCGCAACAGCGACCAGCACGAGGCCTGCATCGTGGTGCCGAGCGCAGCCTTGGGCTGGCTGCTGCTCGCCTCGCTGTGGCTGCCCGCTGACTCCCCGCACCGGCCAATGCTGCTGTGCTCCGTCATCCTCACACAGGTACTCACTAAACCATGTCAAGACTAGGATATAGATTTTTTTAAATTCTTTTTTTAACTACCCCAGTCCGTAGGGATTCCGCCGAAAAATTTCGTCCGAGTTTGAGAGTGCGCTGGGTTTGCATATTGCAGGTGCTGCTGACCGTGGCGGTGGCGACGCGCATCGAGGTGGTGGGGACGCACCCCCCGGGGCTGCTGCTGCTGCTCCGGGACACCCTTGTGCTGTCCGGGGTGGCGCTGCTGCAGTGGGTGCTGGCGCGCTGGCTGCTGGCCCAGCCCGCCGACCAGCGCCCCGCCTGGCCGCTCGCCTACCTGGCCGACCTGGCCGACTACACGGCCGCCCCCGGCTCTGGGGGCGCGCGGCTCGGCCAGGTCCTCGTGCTCCCGACGGCGACGAGCTGCTCCGCGCCGAGCAGGAAGACGGCGTCCATGGCTGCCCTCACGGACCGGGCCACCTTCCTCGTACTCGTGGCGGTCTTCGCCCTGCTGGCCATCCGCCTCATGCCCTGAACTCACAGACACGGTGACGGCATCGCGTCGTCCATGAAGCTTTCCTCCTACTGAGCGCCTGCGAGAGCTAGGATAGGCCAGCCCGCTCGACAAGCGTGCATGCACAACTCGGGTTTGCCTACCTAGCGGGCGCCGTATGGCTTGCGACGGTATCGCGGACGTACTAAATGGATAACGGCCGTACTGGGCGGCATCATTTCTCCTTCCCGATAAGCGTGCCAACGATTTCTCTTTCCCGCATTTTATTTCGTGACGTTCAGAATAATAATAACAACAATAATAACAATAATTGTCCGCCATTCCTGCATGGTATTGTTCCGCCCTACTCTGCGTCACGACCTCGGCTTGTCTTCGGTATCGTGCGCATATATGCAACCAGGTCTAATTGTTTACAACGAAGCCATGTCGCATATACGCGGATCCATGTCGAGCCGAACACAGGGGGAAGGAAATATGAGAAATATGAACACGTTAAGGGGACGAAAAAGCGACCACTCTATTTTGTGTAGAAGCGCTCATTGTCCGCGCGGGTGGGGGTCTCTCGTGGAGCACGATGTGGCGGTGGCCTCTGACCTCCGGCGGCAGCCGGCCCGGCCCGGCCCCCGACCAGCTCGCATGTTTAATTCTCGACGTTTCTGCTCATTCTATTCAGGGAGGTCATCGGCTCATGCAGGGCGGCGGCGGCGCTCCCTGTGTTTGCTCCCCGCCGTCGCCGTCGCGGTGGTCGGTAATCAACACCGGACGGACGTGTGAACGCTAAGTGCTGTGCAGGAGCAGAACCAGGGGCTCCGCCGGGCTCCGCCGGGCTCTCCACTGGCGGGCGTGGCGCGCCGCGCGCCGCCGCCGCAAGAGCAGAAGCGGGTAAAGTCCGCGGCGGCGCCGCCTTATAGAATGTGGTCGACGCGCCGCAGTGCGGCCGATGGGATGGGATAGGACGTGTGCCGGCGTGTCTGTCTCTCTCGCACCGACGGGATGGGACGTATGCCGGCATACCCGCCTCTCTCGCACCCAACGGGCGCCGGGTGACGTGTGTGCTGTAGTGTAATAGTCCAGGGCACCGCAGACGCGCCCACGTCTCCGTGGTCGCCGCCGACGCCGACGTGGCGCGGTGCCTCTGGCGGTGCCTTGCCTGGCGATGCCGCGGCGCCACGCCGCCAAGGGCAGTGGCGCCTCGCGTCCCGACCCGACTGCTCATGAGGATGAGGACGAGGACTGGCGCGGCCACATCGGCACCTGCTGCAGCGCGGCGGACCACGGCGGACGCCTCACGGGGGCCGACCATAAATGCAAAAGTATTATCCGGTCCATACCCCGCGCTCGAGCGCCGGACACCGGACCGGGGTGGGGCCGGGGGCGGGGTCTCGCGGATTTATCGCCCCGCCTGGGTTGTGAGTGGGAACACGTCACACGCCACAGCCGTCACATCACACGCCTATCCGTCAGGACAGGGGGAGCCCAGCCCAGCTCCAACGGAGCCCAGCTCTGCAGACTGCTGAGCCGCGAGTCGAGCTCTCCGGCCGCCGTCGCTCGGCGCGGAGCTCGCAGCGGGGCTTCCCTCGCACCGCAAGGGCACCGCAGGGCACGGCAGCGGGCCGCCAGCGGGCCCCAGGGGGCCCCAGGGGGCCTCACGCCACCAGAGGCTCGTGCTGCCAAATCAAACCGTTTCATCATGCAGGGCAGCAGCGGACCTGCCGCTGTGCGCGCGGCAGCGGCAGCGGCAGCGGCAGCGGCAGCGGCAGCGGCAGCGGCAGCGGCAGCGGCAGCGGCAGCGGCAGCGGCAGCGGCAGCGGCAGCGGCAGCGGCAGCGGCAGCGGCAGCGGCAGCGGCAGCGGCAGCGGCAGCGGCAGCGGCAGCGGCAGCGGCAGCGGCAGCGGCAGCGGCAGCGGCAGCGGCAGCGGCAGCGGCAGCGGCAGCGGCAGCGCCAGACGGCGCACCACGTGGTTCCATTTCACACACACGACGAGAAGAAAAAGCCCAGTGCAGGCGGGGGAGTCTGTGCCACAGCATGTCGGGAAGAGGTTACTTAGTTTACGTACGCCCCCTCCCCCTCCCAGTGCAGTGGGGAGGAGGGAGGAGTGCACTGCCGCACCGGACGCTCTGTAAATGTTTGCCGGCCCGGTGGGGCCCGTCTGATGCGCTGCGCGCGCCGCCGAGGGCCGAGGCCGAGGATCTGCTCTGCGGCTGTGCCGGCTGCGGCTGCCGCCTCCGCTCCGCCTCCACGCCCCCGGGTCTGCCTCTGAGGCACGTCATGGTCCAGACCGCGGAACAGACGCCGGGAGAGACGAGAGGCGCCAATAAATGGCGTATCGCATCGGCGGAACGGGAGCAGCGGTATTCGAACCCGCGCCCGCTCCTGAACTGCGAAACACATGTATGGTGTATGGTTCATGCAGTCCGAACCTGAAGCCGATTTCTCCGCCTGCTACAAGCTCCCGCTCAACCAACGGTATTCGAACCCGCGGTGACGGCGGCGTGTTGGAGGCACCACTCGCGGGGCTATCGTCTCGGGCGATAGGGTTGAAGGTGGTCTGTGCCGGGGGAGGAGAGAGGGGGAGGGGGGAGGGGCTGCGAACGGCCACGGATCTCACGTTTTATATTGAAGTCGGGCGGAGGGCGGGGGAGATGGCCGGGCCGGGCCAGGACTCCGCTTGACCGAGGCCCCCTCCGGGCTGCGTGTGTAAATAACGCGCTGCCGACGGGGCCGGGCCGGGGGCGGGGGCCGGGGGCCGGGGCCGGGGGCTGGGGCCCGGAGCGGGGGGCTGGGGTCGCCAAAGGAGGCCTCCTTGTCCCGCGACACAGCAGGTAATAAGGGCAGTCGGTGCATCGGCCCTCCCCGACGCCCACCCCGAGGTTTGTCCGCGGTTGCACCACCGCGACGCGACGTGAATGACTTTGCGACTTTGCGGCGATATTTGCACGCTGGACGCGAGCGTGTCGATTACTCTTGTTAGGATTCGCCTTTCCAAAGTTGGCAGCCGTGCGAATGCGGGCGTGTGTGTGTGTGTGTGTGTGTGTGTGTGTGTGTGTGTGTGTGTGAGCTGGGAGGCAGCAGGCCTGTTCGTGCGCCGCCGCTGCCGCCGCTGCCGCTGCTGCTGCCGTTGCTGGCTGGGCGTGTCAAAAGCACACCGGCCAGTAAGCTGGCTGCTGCAGGTTCATAGGTCTCTCGCCCGGCGTTAAATCACGGCCGCCCTTCGTGGGAAAGGCAGGGGCAGCCTCGGGCCGGGCCGGGGCCGGGCCGGGGCCGGTGGCGGCGAGGCGAACAATGCCCGTTTGGCCCGAACTAGACCGCTTCCACACATCATTTCATTAAAGCGGACGTGTTACTTTCCAACGCGTTTCTGTTTTATTTTTCGGGGCAGATGGGCGAGCGCAGCGCCCTCTTCTGGCTGTCGGTCTTTATCGAGTGGCCGGGGTCCGCGAAGGGACACTGTGCCCTTGTGCCCGGTCGGAATGCTAAGGGGACGTCCATAAATTTCGTGACCCATTTAGGGGAAGGGGGCGTCAGAACCATGGTCCTATCCTTAATGCACGGGAAGGTTAGGTTAGCTATGTCACGAGGGCGGAGGGGGTCAGAAAGTGGTCTAAAATCGGCCACGTATCATATGAACGTCCCCATTAAGGCCTAACTGAGCGATATGCGACTAAAATTAAGACGAGGAAGATTAAGGACGTTGGGGACACCGTGGCGGCCGTGTTTCCAATTATAACTGGAGCTGCCAGGAGAGTCCTGCGTGTGCCGTCAAAACAAGTCCGCCAGTGCACATCTGCGAACCCCTACGGAGACCATGCAGTGCGGCAGGCCACGCGGCCCCCTGCGAGGACGACCGAAAGCAAGAGGGAAAATAACATTAATTTCTTTTTTTTTTTTTTTTTCGAGGCAGTTAAAGCAGACCTGCTGATTAGTATAGTGTACTGGTTATCCTGAACAAGGGCAAAACACGAACTCACCAGGGGGAAAAGGGGGGGGGGGCACACCACCTCCATACTCCTCTCTCATTCAGAGCTTTGATTCTGGTGGACGGCGACGACGACAACGGAAAGATAGGCGAGCACGATAGTGCCGGGTCGGGCATTCATTTATAAATGGCAACAGCCCGCCTCTGGCGCGATCTGGATCAGACGGGCACTGGCACTGCGACAAGGTATCAATGTGTGTGTGTGTGTGTGTGTGTGTATGTGTGTGTGTGTGTGTGTGTGTGTGTGTGCGCGTGTGTTTACGCGCGCGCTCGTCCATCTCTCCCGCCGGCTAATTGACAATTTGATAATGTTTGGCATCACTCTATCCGCGCCGCCTTCGGCCGCCTGCCCCCCCCCCTCCCCTCCCCGGCCGCACGGCGTCCAGCTCCTATGCCGCGGACTGGCCGCGGACTTGAGTAAGATTGACGCAAAAGCGGCGCGCAAAGCCGTGGAGCAATGCGAACAGACCAGTCGCTCGTTTGGCGGAAAGCACAGATCTCGCCAGATGCAAACAGGGCAGGGCAGGCCGACGCCGAGTTGTTGTGGAGCGGCGCTGCAGCTCTGTGCCACTCTGTGCCCCCCCCCCCCCCCCCCCCCGGCGATGGGACCCTCCGCCCCGCAGCTCCGCATCGGCGGCCACACCAGTCCTATTATTCCTGCCGTGCCGAATGGACTTCCCTGCTCTGCTGCGCGGACGACGAGATTGGCACAAATGCGGGGCTGCGCGGGAAATCGGCCACGGAACCGGGTGATGCGGTAAAGTAAGTCGACATGATTTCCTCCCCCCCCCCTGCCCCTGCGAATCATTGGCGCATATTCTGCTGTCGGTTGCTGACGGCGCGTTACGTGGTTCGCGAACGGTCCTAAGGAGGTACGGCTGGCCAGGCCGGGCCGCTTGTACCCCCGCCGTGTTAATGCCCGGCCGGGACATGACCGACACCGGCTGGTAATTAACGTCCGTGATGCACATCAGTCCGCCGGGGACACCGCGCCACGCCACGCCGCGGAATCTCTTCGCTGAAATCGGACCATTTCCTTTGAACAAGCAACACATGCCAGGCCAGCGCGGCCTCCGTTCTGCCCTCTGGCCGGCCTCGGCCTCGGCCATGCTTCATCGACAGCCGAATGGTTAAAGATTCTCACACGACATCTGAACCCCGCGATGTCAGCGGAATCCCTACTCCAACAACGAGAATTGTCTTAGTGAGTAATATTCGGTAATATCATTACATAGTACGACATGAAACTCAAATATTTTTTTCAAAAAAAACCCTTGACACCTTTCTTTCTTTAAATTGAACTTTGGGTAGCCCCAATTCCCCAATAAGCCGAAGAGAGTGGTCTGCAGCCACCGGCTCACGACGCCTCGGCTGGGCCGGGCTGGCTGCCCGCAGTAGTGACCAGCCCTGACCTGTGCCGGTTGCGGCGGCGGCTGCAGCGGCTGCAGCGGCTGCAGCGGCAGCGGCGGCGGCAGCGGCGGCAGCGGCGGGGTGGAATGAGGAATGCAGTTAATTCGCACCGATCCGACCCGATGCGGTGCGATCCGAAGCAGTTCACTCAGGCGGGAGGAGAGGCGGCTGGACCAGAGGCTGGGCCCGGCAAGGCTGGGCTCCGAGGGAGTTCAGTGCGCGGCTCGGGTACGGAGTGCGGAGTACGGCGGGTGGCCTCCGGATTAAAGAAGGCGCTGGACCACACTGTCACGATGCGTGGCAAAAATTATGAAAAAAAACACACACCCCCAAAAAAAACGGTGGAGTAAAATTATGCACGGCTGTAATGGATATACTTCATACTTCCAAAGACGTTTGGAACCATTTCCTGTGGATGCAGTAGGCCGAAACATGTAGGCCGAGAAAGAGAGAGAGGGGGGAGAGAGAGAGAGAGAGAGAGAGAGAGAGAGAGAGAGAGAGAGGGGGGGGGGTACAGGGGATTGTATGCGGCACTGAGTCAACGTCCTACCAAGCATGGTACAGGTGTGCGACGTTAAAGTATAGTGCAGCACTACCGGCTGTGCCTGGCAGTGCCCCGCGGCCCTGCCTGCCACCGCTTCCTAGGCACACCTCGCCTCGCCTCTCCCCGCCGCGTGTGGCTCCCACGAGGACCTCCGGTGCCTCCGGACCTCCGCTTGCAGCGTAAACGGGAGCCATCAGGTGGCGGGCCGGGTCGGGGCTGAGCTCTGGTCTCGGTGCTGTAGGGACGCACCATCATCGCCGCCATAGGCTATCATCAGCATCCTCGGCCATCAGTGGGCCGCTATTAGCGGTCCGCCAGTCCGGCCAGGGTCCGGCCAGGGTCCGGTCTGGGTCCGGCCAGGGTCCGGCCAGAGGGTCCGGCCAGAGGGTCCAGCCAGGGTCCAGCCAGGGTCCGGTCTGGGTCCGGCCAGAGGGTCCGGCCAGGGTCCAGCCAGGGTCCAACCAGGGTTCGGCCAGGGTCCGGCCAGCGGGTCCGGCCAGGGTCCGGCCGGATTCCGGCCTCTATCGTCACCCTTGCGGCAGGACCCGCACACGCACGCACACGCACGCACACACGCTGGTTTCTGCGCCTAGATAAGGGACCGTTCACAAATGACGCAACGGGCAGAGCGCCGTACTGAGACAACACTGGACTATTCCTTACTCCAACGAGACAACTGACTATAAAGCGGCGTTGTGGACGGACGGGAGTGTCGCCGGAAGTTGTCTCCGGGCCAGCGCCACGACTATTACCGCGCGCGCCAAGGCGGGGGCCGCGGGGGGTCCCTGCGCCTGCCGGGCACGGTCCGGCCTGTGCGCCGAGCCGCGCCGGTCCGCGCCGGGCTGCTGGGTTCTCACGTTTGCCCAATCAGAGCGACTAGAAGGCGGCCCAAAGGCACGCCACCACTCCGATATCCATCGCCTCGCCGCCTTACGATCAGATATTGATTTACGGTTGGCCTGACGCTGCCGCCGCCGCCGTTTTCCCCTCCGTCCTTGTCGCTCCCCGCGAGCGCCGGCGAGTGCGAGCGAGACGGCACGCGGGACGGGGTCCCGGGCCGAGCAGGGCCGGAGGGAGCCCAGGCCGGGGGCCGGAGCCGGAGGGAGCGGGGGCATAAAGCGCGCGAACGCGTTTCGCAGCGGTTGATTGGCCGGGGCTGGGCTGGCCTGGGCTGGCCTGGGCTGCTGGCCTGTCCACTACGCGTAGACACGCGATGGTGCAGCGCGATAGTGAGGATACGCGACTCGACGCGTGACGATGCCATGTGACGACCTCAACTCTCACGAGGGAAGCGAGCCCAGATCCTGCGGAGGCGGCGGGGCGGGGGCGGGGCGGGGAGACGAGAGGCGAGGCGGGTGAAAACCAGTGAAAACGCGGCCCTACGCGGGTGGGTGCCGGCGAGTCACAAATAGTGTGTGCGGGGAGGAGGCGACGGTGCGCCGCCTGCGCCGGCCGGCGCTGTGACGCAGCGTGACGCAGTCGTGACATCACGCGGGTCACGACTATCGAGCTATCGAGGGGCCGCCGCAGCACGCCAACGTATCGAACGAGATATCGAAACACGGCCGCTGCCCGGCCGGCCGGAGCCGGACAAGCGGGCTGGTCCCGGCGGGTACAGCTAGGCCGTACTGAGGGTGGCGTCCGCGGCGGAGGGTGGGCGGGTGCCGCATGCTGCCGTCGGCCCCGTCGGCCGGCCGCGGCTGCTTCGGACGCAGCGCATGCCTCTCTCGATCCCCGCCTTGTTATTGATAACCCCACCCGCTACCTGGTCACGTGACAAGTGGTGATCGATTATGGATCCATCGATGTCTCTCTCCTGATTGGAGGCCGTCGCTGTCGCCGCGCCGTGAATGGACAGCGCCCAGCACGGGCGGCGCGCACGCAGCACTGCGCAGCACTGCACAGCACGGGGTCAGCGGGGACATCGGACGGCACGGGGCCGACCACGACCCCGGCCCGGCAAGGTCCGGACCAGACCCGATCCCTTTCCCAGAGATGTCACGTGACCAGTTACAAGATTTGTCATACCCTGAGAGGTGCAATGTCTCCCTCACATCGCCCGCGAAGAATTTCTTTTTTTTTTTTTTTTGCCAGCTCAGAAAATTATTGAAGTAAATGAAGATGGTCCTAAAAATCCAGGGAACAGTCGACTAGGAGCACTGTGTCCAGGACGACAACGGGCCTCTCTCCGTACGGCCGTTTGCGCACCGCCGCCGCCGTGAGGCCGAGAACGCACTCCGAAGACGAGATCAAGCGTTTCATTCACTAGCAGTCAGTTACCTGTGATGCCCTTTTTGCCCGCCCCACCGCAGACGCCCGCTGCAGGACGGTAGGGCTGCAGGGCTGCGGGCGGCCCCAAGCAAAACGAACACCTCGCTGTTAATTGCGTTCAGCGTTGACACTCCGATCGCTGGGCACATAGACGATGCAGCGGCCGACTTCTTCTGGCGGCCAGGTCCATATATATAAGAGGTGACTTGATGAAGGCCACGACGAAATCCATATTGCTTTTTGCGTCCCCCCATGACGCGGTGCAGCGGGGCACTAGTCATTGCGATGCAGGAGTCACGAGTCATCGTCATTTCGCTCCGCTCGCTCGATGACGTCCGCGTCGTCTTCGTCGTCAGTGCGTTTGGCTGTTCGCTGTCCCCCGGCCATTTCGTGGCTTGGTTTTGTGATTCTGTCTGAAGAAGTCGAGCCGGGTCGGGCGGTTTCTTTAGGGCGTAGGGTAAGCGAAATCAAGTGCAATCGCCTGCCCCTCAGATGTAGAGACAGAGTTAAAAATTTAGGGGGGGGGGGGGTTAAAAACTAGTAAGAACCTCCAATACCTCACACAAATAAAACTGTCAAAAAAATCTGGAAAATAAAATTTCCGCGGCCAAATAGTGACACCGAAACGATAAGAAGTAAAATTGTTATAATATATCTATCGCTTCCTTACAGACCGACAGGACATCCACGTGAGCTCGCAGGGCCGTAGCACCTGAAACCGCATGAAATCGGAAGCGGGCTCGGCTTGGCTCGGCTCGGGGCTCGGCTCATTTCATCCCCGCGGCCAGCCCTGCCCCGCCCGGCCGCAGTGTTTTTGTCCCCCGTTGCGTCGCCGTCGCCGCGCCTCCTTCTCACGGAGACTTTGATTCGCACATTCTCTGCCTCCCCGCAGCCGAACCGAGCCGACGCTGCGGCGTGTAATTGAATTCGCTTTATTGACCGCTTCGTCATGTGCGCTGTTCTACTGGCTCAAGGCATGTCCCGGGTCATGAGGACAGGATAGGACTGCCGCTGTGGCCGCTGCTCATCCGGCCTCTCCCCCCCCCCTCCTCTCTCATGTCCTCTCTCTCTCGTGTCCTGATATGCATCTATCAATAGGTTGATTAATGAACGCCGTCGCCGGCGTGGGGGCGCCAAGGAGTAGGCGTTCGTCGTTAAAGCCCAAAGCCTCGCCGGCACGGCCCTGCACGGCCTGGCCAGGACCAGGCGGGACGGGACGGGACCCGGCCGGTCAGGCAGGACCACAGGACCGCAGGACCACAGGACCACAGGACCGCTGAGGCGAAGAGAGGCGAGGCAGCGGTGCCGACCTGGAAATTTACAAAGAGGGCAGACCGCGCAACCAGTCCCCCGCCCCGGTGACAAAAGGCAAGATGAACAAAAGGAAGAAGAGGAGGCATAAAAATAATGTCAACGCGAGAGCGGCGGGCGGCGGCGGTGGCCGGGGGGGAGGGGGGGGGGGGCTGGCTTTCGGCAGCTCCTCTGCTCATTAAAATATCTGGGAGTCCACTGCCGCCACCAGTACTTCCATGGGCCCGTGGGCCCGTGGGCCCAAGGCACCGCTCGAGAGCGGATAGGGAAAGGGACGGGCCGAGGAGGTCGCGACACGGCCGTGGACATGCAGGACATGGGAGTGCGAGGCTAGTTCAGTTCTGGCCTGTCTGCTGAGACAGTTCGACAACGTTTCTGGACAACCTTCGGTGTTTTCCTCGTCATTTCCGAACTGGAAATCGGTGACAAAACCTCCAGCGCATGAGCCACGATCCTTTACAGACCGCCATGCCTCGGACCAATGACTCATCAAGGACAGGCCAGGACGTCAGCGTCCTTAGGAATTCCTTAATTGGGAGATTTTCGGTCATGAGTGTTTGACTCCTCCTCTCTCTCTCTCTCTCTCTCTCTCTCTCTCTCTCTCTCTCTCTCTCTCTCTCTCTCTCTCTCTCTCTCTCTCTCTCTCTCTCTCTCTCTCTCTCTCTCTCTCTCTCTCTCTCCGCAGCTCTCTCTCTCTCACACACTCGCGGTATTTTATTTGGTTCCGACGGACTTATGGTCATGTCTTTAGGTACTGACTGAATGAACGCGCATCCAGTGCCAAGCCAAAGCTTCCTCCTTGTTTTTATTTCCCCCCCTCCCCTTACCCCTTTCTTCTTCTTCTTCTTCTTCTTCTTCTTCTTCTTCTTCTTCTTCTTCTTCTTCTTCTTACTCCTTCCTTTTAACCTCCAACCTTAGTTGCCTTTGGCACTACCCCACCGCGAAAGCTCAGCTCCACGGACATACTCCGGTCGCGAGAGACCGCGGGCGCAGTGCCGCGATCCGCCGGCAGGTGGCGCTACCGGCCGGGCGCGGTGTGCGGTCCGTGCCGCCTGGCCTGGCCCGGGACCGATCGATGGCCGTGGGCTCGGCTCAGGCTAGGGGAGAGAGAAACAACCCCCGTCGCCGTCGAGCCCCGCCATCGCCGCTCGCAGCGCAACGCCCTGACGCGTCTCGGCCGAATTCCAGACATGGCCCGTCCCAACAAAATGTGACTGTGACGCTGCGAGGCGTTGGCGGGCGCGAGGCCATTGCGAGTTGTCGCCCGGATCCCGGGGAGGGGCGGCGCCGCAGCGCGGGGGCAGGACGCGGACGCGGTCCAGGTGGTCGAGGTGGTGGTGTCGGCCGTGATTGCGCGCGGGTGAGTTGTTGACGGCTGACGCCCTTGTTTACCTGCGCAGGGGGGCGGACAGTGCGACGCCCGTAGGCCGTGACAGGGCGGCCAGCAGCGCGACAGGGGTCTTGGTGTGGGGACGGGCCCCGACGGGCTTGAGCAGGCCGTCCACGTTGTTGTCGACCACAAGCGTAAGGCCGCCTGCTGCAACAGTCCTCCGGACCCTAACCTCACATTTTGACGGAACGCGAGTGACAAAGACGGGCGCCGATGACGGTTCGCATGTGTTTCTGACAACGCCATTTACCTTCCAGGATCGAGTGCGGAGAGGACGGCCATGGCAGTGAGCAGCCACTAACTGTGATCAGACACTCCTTTGTCAGCTGAGGAGGGGGAGTGAGGGAGGATGGAAGTGGAACCGAAGCAGTCGGGCTTCGGCCTCGGCTGGACAAAGTATGACTGGCTAGGCGAGCTCGCTGGGAACATCACGCTCAGCATCCCAGGTGGGTTCGCGGTTCGACATTCCGCTGGACATCCCCATGCTATTTCACCCATCCATCCATCCATTCCATACACCTATTTATTCATTCATCCATCCATCCATTCACCCGAACATCCATTCATCAATCAATTCATCCATTCGCTCATTCATTCATTTATTAAACCATTCATTAAACCATCCATCCATCCATCCATCCATCCATCCATCCATCCATCCATCCATCCATCCATCCATTCATTAATTCATTCATTCATGCATCAATCCATCCATTCACTAATTCGTCCGTTCATCCACACATCCATTCATTCATTCGTTCATTTATTTATTCATCCCTTCATCCGTCCATTCATTCATTCATTCGTTCATCCGTCCATTCATGCATTCATTCATTCGTTCATCCATTCATTCATTCGTTCGTTCATCCGTCCATTCATGCATTCATTCATTCGTTCATCCGCCCAATCATTTATTCATTCATGTATTTGGTCAATCATTCATCTATCCATTCAATCATTTATTTATTTTGTCAGTCATTCATTTATTCATTTATTCAGTCAACTAATCATTCATTCAATCATTCATTCGGTCAATCAATCATCCATTCATTCGATCAAGGATTCATTCCATCATTCATTCGGTTAATCAACCATTCATTCATTTGTTGGTTCAGTCATTGTTTCATATTTTTTTTAGCTTTCTTAAAAAACAAACCTGTGTAAGTTTCCATCAATTTGACATTAAGCTTCTTATGGTTCTCCAGAGGTCAGAAAGTGTGTTTCTATATTGTTTTTAAGAATTAAAGGTAGCAGTGTAATTTGTGCCTAATTATAACCACGAAAATAAGGTGTTTCAGCGTTAAAGTTTTGTGGACTGGGTCGGTGTGCATGCTCTGCTGATGGGTGCGTTACTTACCTGACGGGTGCCGGGCAAGGTGCCGGGCCGGCGGAAGGGCAGGGCAGGGATAGTGAGAGCAGCCTGTTTGTTTGGGGAGCAAACACTGCGTTAGCGGAGCTGCGGAGGGAGCGGCCCGGCCCACGCCAACCCCGTCCCGTACGGCGAGGTCCTGGCTGAGGTGCGAGGCCCCCGGGGGCCGGGGGAGCTCCGCGGTGCTGCGCGGCCGCCTCGCCGTCGGGGCGCTCCGACCAGGACTGGGCCGGACTGCAGCCAGCGGCAGCAGTGACCTCTGCCTTTGGAAAGGCCGTAGGGGTGGCCTGGTGGGGGTGTGTTTATCAGCCGGCCCAGTGATATTCACCGCGCCCTACCTGCCTGCCTGCCCAGAGCTAAACTACATCCATTGGCCCTTGGAGGGTTCCGCAGAGTCGCCGCAGGGCACCGCAGGGCCCCGCGCCCCTCTTTCTTCCTTGCCATCCCTTCCCTTCGCACCCCTTTCCCTGGCGGGCCGGCGGGGGTGGGGCCGGGGGCGGCGGGGCTCGGTGGGGGCCCCCATGGCACACTGCCACTGTCCGCGCCGCGGCCTTAGAGGTGCCTTTGCCGCACTGCCGCTGCCATTGCGCACTGCAGTCCGTCCTAGCCGGCAGGCGGGCACCGCCACGTGATGCCGCCGTCTCCGCCGCAGCCGCGCCACGACATTTAGACACAGTTTTCAATATCGGAGTGAGGGTGAGGTGACGGTGAGCATGTCGAACCGGTCGGCGGTGGCGGCGGCCCCGCCGTGCTGGTACTCACCCCTGCCCGTCCCCGCCGCAGCCCCCGGGACCTGCCCCGCCAGATCAGGTAAGCCGGCACTGACAGCCCGCGGCCGAGGCCATTTCCTTTTTATTTTCGTTTTTTCCGCGTTTTGTTTTTGTTTGTTTTTTTGTTTTAAAATTTCATTAATTCTGGGCCGGCACCGGTCCGATCGAGCGACAACCGCTGCGACGAGTACCTGGTTGCTCCTGACAACGCGCTGTCCACGACCTGGAGGGGTGGGAAGGGCAGCGGGCGTTAATTCGCTCTCGTTGCGTGCGTCGCGCTGCTTCCAACACAGATCGTCGAGTTAAGCGATTATTGTTATCACTTATCGGGGCGGGCGGCCGCGGCCAGTGGAGTCGTTAGCGCTCAAGTAAGAATTAAGTCGGGGCCCGGCGCACCGCCGCGGCCTGCGCTGAGCCCTGCTGTGCTCGCGGGGGGTGTTACACCTGGGGGCGGAGATAAGGGTGACAGCATGACGAATGCAAAATAGATAGGACGACTTTTTAAATGTGCCTAGCTAAAGCATTACTTACAACCAGAAGCATGATTTTTTGTGATTTTTTTTTTCAAATAAGAAATGAATTTACCATCCTTATGAAACTTAAGTCATGATAATAATTATGAAAACTGAACGCGTTTTTGTTTTTTTGCTTATCCTAGCTGCTGAAAATAAGACGAGAAGACGGCTATGCTTTACTGTGCAGGCCGAGTCTGTGTGTCGCTTTACCTGAGTGCCCTCAGGCCGGCGGCCGGAATGAATGAGCAGTTTTACAGCAGTGTCCTCAATCGGGCGGGCGAGGGACTTGCCCGGAAATCTCCCGTCTCCCTTCTCATAAGGCCGGCATGAGTGTGACAGAGAGAGAGAAGATGCTCTTGCCCGAGCTTTCCCGCCCGATTGAGAACACTGTTTTACAGCCCCGTTTGTAGCCCGCCGCCGCGCCCCCGCCTCCGCCGGCCCGCAGCTAGGCTGGTCTGATCTGCCGCGCCGCCATTACGCACTAAGAGATTGCCCAAACCGGCCGGGCCGGCAGAAGCGGCAGGCGCTATGACGTATCGACCCCAATGCGCTATGCGATGCGGTGTGGCGCGGGCGACTGCAGCCGCCGGTCGGTCGTCGCACTTTCCATCCTTTTCATCCCTCTCCCCCGCCCTCTCCCTTCCTCTCTCTCTCTCTCTCTCTCTCTCTCTCTCTCTCTCTCTCTCTCTCTCTCTCTCTCTCTCTCTCTCTCTCTCTCTCTCTCTCTCTCTCTCTCTCTCTCTCTCTCTCTCTCTCTCTCTCCCTCTCTCTCTCTATCCTTACACCCCCGCTCCCGGGAGTCGCGGGTTCGAGTACGCTCCGGGCAATGCGCCAGCGAGCCGCGCGAGGAAGATAATAATTCGCCCGGCGGGATCCCTGACACTTTGTGTCACGTGGCACAGCGCTGTGAGGGGGCCGGGTGGGCCGGGTCCCCGTCGTGGGGTCCCCGCGGGGTCCGCTGCCTGCCGGGGGCACCTTGTCGGGGGTTCGACTACCTGCTGCGGGGTGACTGGACTGCCCCCGGTGGCGCGGCGGCGGCCGGGTGTGAAGAGACAGGGGATGGGCAGCCGCGCCGCGCCGCGCCGCGCCACGCCGCGCCACGCCACGCCACGCCACGCCACGCCACGCCACGCCACGCCGTGCAGACGCCCCCCCGCGGGGTGCACTGGACGCTCGGCCGCACTGCCCGCTGACACGCGAACCGCCCCGAACCGGCTGGACTCTGGACTATGTGCAGCCTATCGCGAATATGCCTGCGACGCCACGACGTATAAAATGCTGCTGACGCCAGTGGGTGTGGCTGCGATGGGGTGGCGCGGTGCATGGTGGTTGCCCCCTCCCCCCTCTCCCTCCCTGCTCGCACGCTCGCAGGTTATTATGAATCGCGGTGCATTCGTCCTAGTTTATAAAGACAACAGGCCCCCCACCTCCAGGATAGCTCTCCCGAGACTCCGACCCAGCCGGGGTCCGTCCGTGAACACGACGTGTCGTGTGTGTTTCAGGAGGCGGTAACTGGTGCGACCAGTGGCGGGACCCCCAGAACGTGCTGTACCACATCGCCAACACGTGCTTCGCGCTCGCCTACGTCGCCCCGACTAACAGCAACGGAGAGCTCTTCATGCAGTCGGCGCTCATTATCGGTAAGTGGAGCTGCGAGCGCCTGCGGTCGGGAGGGTAGGCAGTCCCGCAGTACGGGGCCGCGCGGCGGAGCTGCCGGCTGCCTGCCCTCACGGCGCCGTCCCTAATGCCGCTTATGCCGCTCCTCCAGGCTTCATCTTGTTCTCGGCGTGGTCTTGGAACTCGATCTGCGCCCCGGACGCCTTCTCCTGGAACTTCGGGTTCGCGCTCCTCAACATGCTGCAGCTGTTTCACGCTGTGTACCGCCTGCGCCCCGTCAAGTTCGACCCCGAGCTGGAGGAGGTGTACCGGAACCTGTTCCAGCCCTTCAAGGTACGAGCCGGATTTTTTTTCCCGTGATTCCGTTTAATTTAGAGCCATGGCATTTCTGTTTTTCTATTTTTAACCTTTAACCTTTTTTTGTTTTAGGTGACGAGGCTGCAGTTCAAAAAGCTGGTTAGCGCCGAGTTTGCCCAGATCATGTCCCTGCACGCGGGAGAAGCATACGCCATGCAGAACTTGACAAGGACTGACCGGCTGGGACTGCTACTCTCGGGGAAGGTAACGGCCCAGGGCTGGGAAGTGTGTAGCTAAATATGTATCGACGTAACAATGTGTCAAACAGATCCTATATTCTTTTCTCTCTAGGTGAACGTCATGTCTGACCACCAGTTTCTCCATCCGATTTTACCGTGCGAGTTCCTAGACTCGCCGGAGTTCGAGTCGAGCAGAGCGAACGTGGACGACAAATTTAAGGTGAGATTCTCTCCACACCACTCGGTGCCATGTGAAGGGAGTTGTCGTACTGAGGTTGGTGCTCCCCGAACAGGTGTCCATCATAGCGGCCACATCATGCCGCTACCTGTTCTGGCAGAGGACGGCCCTCGAGTACCTGTTCGTGAAGGAGACGTACCTGGCCACCGTGGTCAGCACCATTGTCGCAAGGGACATCACGACCAAGTTGTACTCCATGAACAGCAAGGTAGAGAAGCAGGTCGCATGGGGGTTGTAGGGGGCTGGCCAATGACGTCACATTTATAGGTGAAATGTGACAGCCCTACACGCAGAAAAATTATTGATTGACAGCGAATTTTTTCGTTGATTTTTGGACAAGCAGCATATTTATAGTTGTGTGCACTAAGATTTCGTTGGGGCAAAAGAAAGTCAGTTGCGTCATCGAAAAGTCCTCTTTTTTTCACTTTTCGCTGACGCAACTGATTTTTAGTTGTCGTATCGAAATCTGTTCTCACCGCCAAATTTGCTGCTTGGCCCAAAATCAACGAAAACATTCGTTGTGACAAATAATAGTTTTTCTGCAGCGTGTATTTTAAACGCATGAGTAGGTTAGGTGAGCCTCACACTGTGTGCCGCCAGATTGTGACGGAGAAAGGCTCCCACCTGGACATCCGCCTGCCCGCGCTCACCTCATCGCTGGGGCACCGCGCCACGCCGCGGCTTCTGAGGCACAACCGGCCAGGCGCCGGCAAGCAGCACTCCTCGCCGACCGGCCACTGCACTGGTAAGGGATGCCGGCGCGCCGTGTTGTGAGTCAAAGCCAAGGGGCTGCGAACGGTAACTGTCGTTTATAAATGTCCCGAAAGACCTGCACGGCAGCCGCGAACGGCTCGTCAACTCGCCGGCCAAGGAGAACAACGTGTCCAAGCAGGACAAGCACCACGTGAAGCAGGACAAGCAGGACAAGATCCCGAACGGGCGGCTCCAGGAGATGGAGCCCCTCACCGAGCTGCCGTCCGCCGATGACCTGACGACCAGCGGGGTCGAGAGCTGGCTGGAGAGCAGCTCCAAGTACCACAGCTGTGAGATCGTGGACGAGTGAACAGGCAATTCAGTCATTCAGGGTGTGAATGAAGCTATCTTCCCGAAACGTGTTCATCAACTCGCGTCGCTCTCTAAAGGAACGTTCAATAAACACGTGACAGTCGATGAAACTTGATTTGGTTTGGAAGCGAAATAAGCGCGAGGAGGCGCGTGGAACCGTCTGTGGGAATCGAACCCACCAAGTCTGCAGTCACTGAGAGACGAAAGACCGCGCCACGACCACCACCACTCCAGCACGACGTGTGCAAAGTTTCAAAGAGTCACGTCACGTGGTTTATGAACGAGCGAGTGAAGTCAAAGATTTGATTCGTGTGTGTTCTGCGAACGAGATATTTTTCTGCGTGCTCGGTTTGATTTTGTCAATTACTACATGTTTCGAAATGTCACCAAAGATGATAATTTTTTATACAAAATAACAACAGGAATAATCCGTACTTACAAATCCATGTGCTGCTTATGTCGTCGTTATGATATGTTGTTAATAGTTGATTATGTGTACCTAAATGTTGTGATAACTTTTTACATTAAAGATGTTTATTGTGTCCTTCTGCGTGTCAATGTTCTTTTCAAATCGTCCTCTCTGTTTCGTAAAGCAAACGACTAAAGTTCGCAGCAATACTTTTTACTGCCGATCCAGCTAGTGATCCAGTTCTCCACCTGCGCGGGAGTAAAAGAAAATAAATAATACAAATCTTAATTCTTCCCGCAAGGTCCTCCGCCTCCCCACTTACACTTACGCCGTGCGGCGTCGGCGCCACTATCGGGATGCTCTCTGCCAAGAACAGCCTCGGCGGGATGGTCCAGCCCGGTCCCCTGACACCCGTGACAGCTTCTATTAAGGCGCTGATTGGAATCTGGAGGCCTCGCAGGCGGCCTCGCCTCACCAGACGTAAAAGAGGGGAGGGAAAGGGGAGGCCGTCTCCAGGGATCCCACCCCCGCCGCCGAAAGCGGGAATAGGGGCTGTTCGTAAAACACGTAACGCGTCCGGTGGCTGCGCTCGAAAAGTAAGACTCCGACTCCGCCGTGAGGGCTATCGTGATTTATGTTGCCCCCCTGCCCCCAGGCGTGGCAACATGACGGCGACGTGGTCGCACGCAGGCCGCCACCAGCGCTCCCTCGCGGCCCAGGCCGCAGGCGGCCGTGTGGCCGGGCGGAGGCGACGTCAGCGCCCCCTCGCGGGACGCTACGGCGGCTGCCGCAGGGAGGGTGTGCATGAGGGTGTGGCGCCGGGGGTAGCGGGGGCGCCAGTATTGATGTTTTCGGGTCGGTCTGCCGGGGGCCGGGCAGCGCGCGGGCTATGGGGCTGCACTGCCGACGAGAGCCGAGCCGAGCCGAGCCGAGCCGAGGCCGGCCGATGTGCTGTTGGTGGCTGGAGAGGCTCCGGGAGGGGCCGTGAGGGCCGGGCCGGGCCGGGCGGCAGGCGTCAGTAGCGAGCGGGCCGCCGCGGAGCCCGCGGACCCCAACCCCTTGCCGCCGCCGTCCCGGGTGCTGCCGCGCGCGCCGCGCCTCGCCTCGCCTCGCCGCCAACGCACACCGCCGTCAGGCCAGAGGCAGCCAGAGGCCAGGCCACATGTTGATCATCCGCTACCCGGGCCGACGCCGCGGTGTCGCCGCAGCGTGCCGCCGCACCGCGTAACCAGCGCGCGCGCGCGTTTGTGTGTGTTGTGTCGCGTGCGTGTCGCGTGTGTTGTGCGTGCGTGTGCTGCCGTCACGCGTAGCGCACGCGTCCATGGAGGCCGTGGCGGCCGCAGGCACGTGGCGGCGTGGACTGTGGAAATGTGAAGAGAAGCGTGAGTTTTTTTTCCCCGCCCTCCTCTGAGTTGTCCCCGGGTGTCCCGGGTGTCCCCGCCCCATGCCGCGCCACGCTCTGGCCTGGACCCGGCCCGGCCCGGCCCGCTAGGGATCCCGCCTGTCACTCACGCGGAATGAGGTCGTTTCGGAATGTTCCTCCGCCGTTTGGACACGGAGACAATGGCATCGCTGCCCGGGAGAGCGGAGCAGGAGCGGGACAAAGCAGGAAGAGGAAGGGTGCCTCTGAATGTCGCCAGGAGAGGAGAGAAAAGTTTGGGCCGCGGACCTAAAAGTTGGGCCGTACCATGTGGAGCAGCCCAGGCCCAGATAGCCGCCGCCGCTGCCGCCGCCGCTGCCGCCACTGCCGCCGCCGCTGCCGCCGCTGCCGCCGCCGCTGGCCCGCGCGGTGGTTGCCCAATGTCACACGACGCCAAAGTTGCGCGCTGGAAGCGGGTCGTAATAATTGTGAAAGTAGATACGGTGGCACGGTCTGAGGCCCAGCCGGGTCGGGTGGGTAGGGCTCAGGCAGGGCCCAGGGGCCGCGGGGCCAGGTGGGGCAGGTATGGGACAGGTGCGCACCTGCGGAGTGCCTCCCAGCCGCCACGCCCCAAGCCCCGACTAGGTAGTGCCAAAGCTAGAGCGATTCAGAAACCACCAAAAAACACCGTTGCGTGTGTATGAAAAATGTATGACTTGAAGCGCGGGAGTGTGACTGGAATTGTGTGTGTGCGTGTGAAATGAAGACGAAGCGGGGCATAATAATACTGTGTCGTAAAGGAGGAGATATTTCACTCCTCCACGACGGTCGTATAAGGGAGGCGCGTGTTTGTGCGGCCAGTGAGTAGCCGAGGCGTGGAGGTGGGGGGGGGGGGGGGGCGTGAAAAGGCGTAGTGGGAGAAGGGCGGATCCGTTCATTGCACTGGTCAGCACCGGGACCCGGGACCCGGGGCCCGGACCCGGAGCCCGGGGCGGGGCGGGGTTGTGGGCAGTAATAAGAGGTTAGAGCCAGCCGGGGGAGGTGTGGGGAGGGGTGGGGTGGAGGGGAGGGGAGTTACCTCTCAGGAACGCAGCGCTGCGGTTGGAATAAAAAGGCAAAGAAGGAGAGCAGCCGACCGCCCAGGCTACTAAGAGGGTAGGCCGCGGTGGGAGCGGGAGCTAGGCAGGAGATAGGCGTGAGATCAGCGTTAGCTTTTTTGACATAGGCACTGGAGAAAATGTTATAAGTAGATATTTAAAAAAAAAAACACGTATAAGAAACATCATTTTTACAACATAAGTTACATTTTCAAAGGTTAATAAAATTTTGAGAGAGGGCGGGCGGGGGGGGGGGGGCACACAAAGGAACTTCTGCTGTGGCGTGTGGCGTGTGGTGCTGATGTGAGGCGTTATGGTGGACGTGGACAAGTTCGGCCAGACCGTGGCCGCGCAGCTCCCAAACTCCGCCGCCCTGGCGGCGACACGTCAGTCGGGAATAAAGCACCCCAAAGCGGAGGATGTGACGGCCGGGCAGCGGCTTTCTGATATATACGAGGCAACGACCGTGTCCGGGGGCTGCCAAACATTGTGGTATGGTACATCAGAACTGTCGAGGGTTTAGTGCGCGTGTTTGGGAGTTTTTTTTTCGCGCGAATTTTTCTTTGCGAGATGGGGTTCCTGGAGACTCCGACAAAGGTTTAAAGTGTACCATCACACAAAAATTATACCGAAAACGATAATTTAACGTATACAAATTTTCCAAAATTTTCCAAGCAGACTCCACCATAATGTTTCCAAGTGTTTCCAACAGTGTGCAGCGGCGGGCTGGGGTACTACTGCTGGTGTAGAACGCGCGGGGGACGTGACCCGGCGAGGAGGGAGTTCTGAATCACAATAGCGCGCCATTGTGCGGACGCTTATTGACCTTTTCCTGGCGCCGATTCTATGCCGCCGTGCCCCCGCCCCGCCCCGAGTGGCTCATCCTCATCCCTCCCATCCCTCATCGCGATGAGGAGTGGGGCTCCTTGCGAGCGGCGCTGTATATTCGCCCCATGAGTCAGCAGGGGTGGGGTTTGGAGTGTGCGGGGGGGCTGAACAGACTGGACCAGCACACACAAGAGGAATATATGGGCCTTCCGCGGAGCAAGGATTCACCGTGCCTGCGAGAACACAGCCGCACTCCGGGCCTGGAATCTCTGTCTGCCGCTCGCTGTCGGAGAGCGCAGCGCCCACTTTGCGACACAGAGAAAAAGATTAGTTAAGATTTAAACGTCGTTAATCTCCAAACATGCAATGAATTTTGGTTCTAAGAACTACAATTTTGGTTAAAGGGAACAAAAATTTTGGTTAAGGAAAACCAATTTGTAGTTACACCAATGAATGGTTGCTTCAACGAAGAGGTTCGTTGCAAGGATCCAAAAATGTATTAAGTGCCCGCGGCGAATCTCTTTGTTGGAGCAACTAACTTTACGTTGGTGCAACTAACAAAGAGTTCTAACAAAATTTGAGTTCTCAGAACAAAAATTTACTGCTTGTCTGAAAATCAACTAACCTTTTTCCTCCGTGTATGACCGGCTGCATCATAATACACGTTAACCCATTTTTTAAATTCTTTTATTTAATATGAAATATTTCTTTTTCGGCACGCTCCTCTTGCCTTTCACTAAACACCGCATAGACCGAGGGGCTGCCATTCCCTTGCCTGCATCTGCGGCTCCTAGTGCTCCATATCCGTATCCGAGTAACCCGTATATGTCAGATCGTCACTTCCCACGTGGGCTTCCGTGCATGTACGTGTGTGTGTGTGTGTGTGTGTGTGTGTGTGTGCGGCACTACTTCATTGGCGTATAAATCATCGCAGGGGGACGTGCCGCCGCCGCCTGCCGCGCCAGCAGCACCCGCCAGCGGGGACTGACTGTGTTGGTCGTTCGCCAGGCTGCGGAGGGTCGTTAGTTGTCCCTGACCACGTGAGCACGGTGGCGCTGTCAGGGAGCGGCGGCAGCGGGCGCAGCGGGCAGCATTAAAAGGCGGAGCGGGCAGCGAGCAGCGGGCAGCGAGCAGCGGGCGCCTGGCGACGCCTCGGGAGTCAGGAGCCGACGCCGAGCGCCTGCCGCCCGGCCCCGCCCGCCACGCAGAGCTGTACCCGCGTTGCCTACCTGCCGGGCGCTCAGCCAAGCGCATCCAGCTCACAGCGGAGATGGAGGCTGATGTCAGCCTGCAATACCGCGCTCCGCTGCAGGCTGCAGTCGCTCACAGATCCGCCTCTGTACGGAGCACGTCGTGAAATCCGTACGGAGTTGCAGGCAATTTGGGAACTAAATCGTCCGGAATTAAAGGATTACTATGGCTGTAGTTTAACAAGCAGGCCCGTCCGTCCGTTAAACC
Organism: Odontothrips loti; assembly: GCA_038380765.1. Taxonomy (NCBI): domain Eukaryota; kingdom Metazoa; phylum Arthropoda; class Insecta; order Thysanoptera; family Thripidae; genus Odontothrips; species Odontothrips loti. The sequence continues at coordinate 14,115,818 of CM076247.1, forward strand.
TCGACGCCAGTATCTCGATATTTTCGCGTTTTTAATGCGATTGCGGAAAATGATTTTTCGGGAAGTCAAGTTTCTTAAAAATTTTGAAAACTTTAAGTTCCGTGATTGTTTTTTGTCTCAAATATGACGAATTTTGTGATTTCTCGACGTTTTATGAAGTGATGAATGAAATTTTATTTTTTTGAAAAATGTACAAGTTACGTGATTTGAGACGAAAATATTTTTTTCTGTCAAAAATTAAAAAATGCAATTTCTCGACGTTTTATGAACTGAGGAAACTTTTTCGTCAAAAAACAAAAAAATTTTTTTTTAGTATTTTTTGCAGTTTTTGATGCCCTATAAAACTGTGTTAAAAACAAATTCAGCGTGGCAGTCGCCACCGCTGCTGCTGCTGCCGCTGCAGCTGCAGCGTCTGATGCGCGCTCGTGTTTTTCGTCCTAATTCCGATTTGGCACCAAGTCAAGCCAAAGTCGTCGCTACCGTCCCGCCGCGCACAGTAGAAGTCGCACTGCTCGCGACCTCTTCTTCTGCGCGGGGCGGGCGGAGACGGAGTGCGAGACAGGACAGCTCCCGTAAGAGATTTACAGGTCATTTGGCCCTGGCCCCACACCCCTTTCAGTGGGTCGGTGTGGACTGGAGTGTCTCGCTGGCCCGGCTCCGCCCGGACTCTCCATTTTGTTAACGAGCCGGCGCGTTTGCCTCGAGTTTGTACCCAGTTCGGTTCAGTTTCTCCGAACCTTCTCAGTAAAGGTCCAACAGAACCGAAGGAGGTCGGCGAGTTCGGTTCTGGCTAGCGGAGCGCCCCCGTTCCCTTTCCGGCAGTTTACCTTTGGAAACCCTCTTTGGAGCCCCACCGGCTTGATAGCACTCCCGGATGGAGACAAGTTTTCGCTGTTAGTGGAACCGGACTTGTGGGTTATAAGCACCCCCCCCCCCTTCCGGCCACCTTGTGAAACCTGACCCCGAAACCTCGTCGTATATGTAGTGCTCACAAGTTTAGCTGCCACCCTTGAGGATTACTTATGCGCGAGGGCAGGGAACACGCACTTCGTCCCCCTCCTTCATTGTCTTCTCTCTCTCTCTCTCTCTCTCTCTCTCTCTCTCTCTCTCTCTCTCTCTCTCTCTCTCTCTCTCTCTCTCTCTCTCTCTCTCTCTCTGTGCCTGGAGCACATACCCAGCCCAACAAGGGGCCTCTGTCGGTGATCGATGACTGATTTCATAATGGTCATTAGTCGTATTGTAATCACAGCGCCCCTCCCCCCTCCTCCCCTCAATCTGACAAGCAGAACTAATTGGCGGCTCGACGGCTCGCATGTCATGTCAAGTCGCACTCTCTATGATACAGAATGACTCACAGCGAGGGGGCAGTGACTTCAATCCAATCTTATTTTTAACAAGAAATTAAACTCAAAATTCACGAAAAAGAAAGTTTTCTTTTTTATTCAGTTTTTCAAAAATCAATTCAAAAACGTGCAAAACAAATTAACTGGTTTGATTGGGTGCACATTAAAACCCCGGCACATCCGGGGAACGCTGTCGTGCACGATGCTGGCTGTCTCCGCCAGCAGCAGGGCACTTTGTGGCCCCCTTTGTCACACAAGCACCCCGTCCCCTTCCCCCACCGCTGGGGCTGGGGGGAGAAGTGCACAACCCTACGGCGACACTCGGTATTCGAACCCGAGCTCGGCGGGTGCTCGAAACGCTTTGGTGGTGGTTCTTTGTAGGCTGCGGTGCGCCCGCTCGGAGAATACTGTCGACCGGCCTTCGAGGCAAAGGAGCGGCCTAGGAGCAGCACACGCATGGCACTGCATGGCACTGCATGGCACTGCATGGCACTGCATGGCACTGCATGGCGCGGACGACTACGAGGCTGAAATCGTCGTAAAAAAGCGGTTCGGAACGGCAGCCCTCGCATAACCCCCCCCCCCCTCCATGACCACGAGTCCCTGGCCAGCTTTTATGCGTCCTTTCCCAGTCGTAGTCGGCTCGCTCGCGCATGTATATTTGCTGCCGCCGAAGGCAGAGAGAGAGAGAAATAGAGAACGAGAGAGAGAGAGAGAGAGAGAGAGAGAGAGAGAGAGAGAGAGAGAGAGAGAGAGAGAGAGAGAGAGAGAGAGGAGAGGGAGGGAGGGAGGGGGGAGGCAACGCGGAGGCGCTGTATGCAATGCAGGAGAAAAAGCCTTCGGTGCCAGACCGGGTTGCTTGACAGGGTTCAGGGCTCGCAGGGAGAGAGTTTAAAGGACGCAGGAGTGGTATGTCAGGACGAGCGGGTGGCTTCGGGGGATGGGTGATAAGGGGGTGAGTTATAGGGGCAGCGAATAAGGTAAAAGGAAGGTTTTGCTGAGGTGAATGACGATGCCACGGCCGCGAGCGCCTGCGGGTTCCGGGGTAGGCCAGCCCGCACGACACGCGTGCATGAAGCGGTCGTGCTTGCCTACCCAGCAGGCGCCAGGCGCCATCTGTGCGCAGGCTGCTCTGCGCAAGGCTCCGTGACGCTGACGGTGAATTTCATTCCGGTGCGGGAGGCGGGGGGCGGGCCGCTGCTTGTTGGCTGGGACGCTGCATGCATCGCGGTGCAGCGGGCTTCCCGACAGGGAATAACTCAACGCGAAACGAAAATGTCAAGACGAGTGCGGCTGCGGCGGCTGTGGCCGCGGTGCTGGCTGCGCTACCTCGCTGAATTACACACAGCAAACCGCGAGCGGGGCGGCAGACAAGCGGGGGCTGCCAGGCGCTTGCCAAAGCGGCAGTCTCCGCTTTTTAAACGTGTCTGGTTGCAGACGCTTTCAGAGATCAGGCGAGAAAGGCAAGGCCCGGGATGGGGGGAGGGGGGGGGGGAATGGGCGGGGGGGAGGCACTGCTGCCGTTGCGTTCGAGTTAAAGTGGGCGCTGCTCCACATATCAACTCCCGTGACGTGCCGTGCCGCCATGTGTGAGAAGTGAGTTTGTGTGCGCCGAGCTGCTGTTGAGCTCGGTTCTCTATCGCCCCGCTGTATCTCGGCTGGCCGTAACGCCCCCCCCCCCCCGGGGCGTAAATATAGGTGTCCACATAAGTTGGAGCCCCGCCCCGCCCCGCACATAGGCCTGGCTGCCCTGCCCTGGGCTCCGCGAACTCCTCGGGCTCCGCCGACGGCGACGCCTAATTTAACTTTGCCCACTTCGCCTTTGCCCCGCCCGAGTCGGCTCCGCTCGTGGCACAGGTGGTACAGTGGGCCTCGATTCATTTCTCCCCGCGGAGGACAACCTGGGTATGGAAAGTGGCGCGCGGACTGCGGCGGCCAGGCGACAGCTTCGGGCTCCACCCCGACCCAGCCGCCGCCGCTGCCGCCCCGCCGCTGTCCGGTCCGGTTCGGATCTAGGCGCGGAGAGAGGGCGGAGCGCCTGGGAAGGGATGATTCTAGGGGGGGGGGGGAGATTCATGGCTGCCGAATCGCGTGGCCTGATTCCGCTCGCAGGGCGCAAATAATGCCGACGGCTTCGAGACCGACGCCATGCCCCGGCAGAGGGGGCAGGGGCCCGAGGTAAGGGGAAGGGGGATGAGGGGGGTGGAGGGTGGTTCATCTACGGCCAATTTTCCGGGAGTTAGCTAGGCCCCGGCCGCCGCGAGCCGGAGCTCTGTTGTTTCGTTCTTTCGTTTCCCTCTCATTGAGTGCTGCCCAGGCCGGCGGGCCGGCGCCACCCCTCGGCCGACCGCGGCATCGCGGCACCGCCCCCTCGATCACAACCCTGCTCTCCATCCTACGGACGGACGACGACGTCATTTCTCTCGTCCGTGCCCAATCAGATTACGCGTTTGGCTGTGGGGGCGTCCGCCGGGGTCCCTGGGTGGGCCGATCTGCGACCACGAGATGTACGAGATAAGGGCGCGCCGAGTGACCAAGTGACCGCTGGCGCGGATGGCGCGACCATCAGTCAGACGAACGCCTGCGCGGTGACTTATGTCCTCACCTTGGGGCAACGACCGTCCCCGCCCCGCCCCGCCCCACGCCATGGTGACAGATGGTGGCTGACGCACCCCCTCACTCTGCCGCCGTACCGGGGCGCGCTGGTACTGGACTGGCCTGGGCTGCACGCCGCGCTCGGCGTCTCTCCGGCAGCATTCGCCCGCTGCCGGGTCCGGCTCACCGTCCTGCCGCCGACCTCGCGGTTCCCACTAATTGCGAGACGTCACGGCCACGCCGAACAAATTGCGAAGCGGTCGGGAACAACAACAACAGCTCCAACTCGGTGCAGCAGAAGCGGGGCCAGTCCTTCTAGGAAGGCGGTGGCGAAAAAGGCGGCCGTACTTACTATCAGGGTTAAAAGATTTAAAGCAGATGATACGGCGCGCAGTCTGGTGGTGCGCGGGGAGGTGCGGGGCCCTTGAGGGGCCTGGCGGGGCCGCGGAGCCCACAACACACCGCCATCTCGGTGGGGTAGGAGAGGAATCGATCGGGCCTCGGAGAGGGGAGGGGGGCGGGCGCGGGGCCCGGCCGGGGTAGGGCAGGGTGGGGTAGGATCGGGCGGAGGCGGAGGGGGAGGGGTATACAGTGCACGCACGTGCCGTAAGCCGTGGCATGGAGACGTGCTTTTTCTCTTTCTCTCTCTTTCTCTCTCTTTCTCTCTCTCTCTCTCTCTCTCTCTCTCTCTCTCTCTCTCTCTCTCTCTCTCTCTCTCTCTCTCTCTCTCTCTCTCTCTCTCTCTCTCCCCTCTTTCTCCCAGTCGTGAGCGCGAGCATCGCACCGAAAAAATATATATACATGTATATTTCGCGGAGCGAGCGAGCGAGCGTTAGCGAGCCGCGAGGCGGAGCGCTATCAGCGACGAAAGATTCCTTTGTCCGTTCGTCACCACGGTTATGACCAGACACAGTCATCAGTCAGTCATCGTTCTCATAAGTTTGTCCGCTCAAGTGTCCGGTCATACTGTCCGGTCATCGCCTCTTAGTCCGGTCATTATCTCTGTAACTTTGTCCAGTCGTTTGTCTGGTCATACAGTCTATTCATCGTCTATTAGAAGTCATTTTACAAATAAAACTGAGCTGATTGTGCCCCCAATGACCCGTTAGTAAATTCAAATTCTCTGCCTAATGCCATAAAGGCATGTTTCAAGAAATGCTTCGATTCTGGGTCAAAGAATCATTTAAAAATGCCTTTTCGTACTTTCAAAACAAAATCGAGGAATTAATGAAAAAAGTGAACCTACGGCTCCCGGCCCTGGGTATTCCCGCAAGGTTCGTGGTTCAACTCTTTGCCGGAGTCAAACTTTTTCTGCAAGTTTACTGACTGAGATCGGAGGGTAAATTACACCAAAAGAACGGGCGTCATGTGTGCACTCCGAAATATCCGTGGACACTAACGCGTCAGCGTTGGTGGTAAGCGGCGCTTCCCGGTGTCGAACCTTCACTGGTTCGACTCCCACCCCGGGAAATGTGTCTGGCCAGACTCGGCTGGGGCGAATGGCTAAGGGTTCAGCCATTCGTCGTCGAAAGGTTCGGCCTTTCGTTAACCGTAAGTCCTATGAATCTGGGACGTAGGAGTGCACCTCTAGCATGTACGAGTTCTCTCGCTTGCCAAGAGAGTACCCTTCGAGGAGGGGTACGACGGGGCCTACGGACGGCACGACTGGTGTCTCCCGGATGGCACAAACCTTGGAGAGCCCTTGCGGGAATACCCAGGGCCGGGAGCCGTAGGTTCACTTTTTTCATTTATTCCTCGATTTTGTTTTGAAAGTACGAAAAGGCAATTTTAAATGATTCTTTGACCTAGAATCGAAGCATTTCTTTAAACATGCCTTTTCGGCATTAGGCAGAGAATTTGAAAATTTACTAATTGGTCATTGGGTGCACACCAGCCCTAGGGACCGTGTGCCCCCCTGCCGACCGCCTCACTGCGGTGGCACACCAGCCCCAGGGACCGTGTGCCCCCTGCTGACCGCCTTATGGGTGCATATCAGTGACGTTCCTTATACGCGATGATTGAAACTGATAACTGTAATATTGTTCTTGCAATATCTTGAATGTTCTTGAATATTTATTGATTAATTACAATCAAGCGAGCGAGCGACGCGAATTTTGAACCCTAAAGGACTAAACCTACCACTACGAAACACGTGACACAAATTCGCCCGCGATTGGCCTTTAGGCAGCCTAGTATATCTCTCCGAGAGGTGGATGGATGGGTGGATACGAGGGGGGAGGGAAACGGGGTGCAGCGACAAGCAGAACAAGTGCTGCTAACGAATGGCGCTGCCCGCCCTTGGCGGGATGCGAGGTAAGGGCCCTCCCAGGATGCCGTGCTGCGCCCGCAGCCCGCCGTGTGGAGCACCAGAGTGCGTGGTTGGCAGGCTGGCCTGACTGGCTGGCTGGCTGGCTGGCTGGCTGGCTGGCTGGCTGGCTGGCTGGCTGGCTGGCTGGCTGGCTGGCTGGCTGGCTGACTGACTGGCTGGCTGGCTGACTGACTGACTGGCTGGCTGGCTGCCTGGCTGCCTGGCTAGTGACTGGCTGGCTGACGGGGCCCTTCCAGCAGGTGCCTCACCTCACCCTGTCGTCGGTGACGCCTCGCGCGCACCAGACCGCGCCCGTGATCGACCCCCTAGGCGGGGGAAACAGTAAACAGCTGTGATGGCTAATATTATGTACAGTACAGACAGCAGAACGTCACCAACATGTAGTCCGGTCAGGTCCACAGTGTTTGGAGGTGCCTTACGCGCTGCAGCTGCATGTGTGTGTGTGTGTGCGTGTGTGTGTGCGAGTGGCGGCGTCATTCGCTTCGAAGCATCGTCCGCGCACTCCAGTGACCGCACAGAACAGGCATGCGGCAATCAGCGGACTATTTGGCACACTGCACACATAACGTCGTCGCATTGCTTTGCGATGAATATTTATTCAGGACACGATGGACGGGGTGGGCGGAGGGGGGAGACTTGGCAGGGGTTGGGCCTGTTGCATTGGGCGGTGCTGGCGCGCTGGCCGGCTCCCGAGCCGAGGCCCGACCCGACCCCGACCCGCACCCCCGATATCCTCAACTCCCGCCCTGCAGTCAGGCTCGGGGGGGGGGGGGGGGGGGAGCTCCGGTCAGGGGTCAGCCGTCGACTGCAGTGCACCCGACGTGTTCCTCCGGAGAAATCACCGACCACATCGGTGCGCGGCACACTACAGGAGAGCTGCTTCTACCTTTTCTCTCCCCGTTCACGGTGTGGTTTGAAACTTTCACCAAGCGCAAATAATCCTCCGCGGGGCCGCATATCGACAAACATTTACACGGAGCGGCGGCGTACGCGGAACGTATCGAGTGAGATTCTCTTTGACATTGCGCGCGCGTTCCCGCCTGCAGAGACAAGGGGCATGGGAGGGGGAAGCTGCGGGAGGCGACGGCAATTTTTTATTTTTTCGCTGCGGGGCGCTGGCCTTCGCCGCTGAACGGGTGCTGCTCACCATGTATAATTCAGGGGTCGCGTGAGGCAACTGTTTTGTGTGAGTGTGTGAGTGCGTGTGTTACGTCACAAATCGAGTCCATCGCGACACACGCAGAGAGTGGACTCTCTCTCTCTCTCTCTCTCTCTCTCTCTCTCTCTCTCTCTCTCTCTCTCTCTCTCTCTCTCTCTCTCTCTCTCTCTCTCTCTCTCTCTCTCTCTCTCTCTCTCTCTCTCTCTCTCTGACGGGGCGGCGCGTCTATATAGCTGTGCTGCAGGCTGGGCCACACGCAAGGCTGCCGGCCCATCATTGGCCTCCGGATTGTTATTGGCCAGAACCCACTCCGTCCCTTTCACTTCTCTGTCTGTCTCTGTCTGTCTGTCTGTCTGTCTGTCTGTCTGTCTGTCTGTCTCTCTCTCTCTCTCTCTCTCTCTCTCTCTCTCTCTCTCTCTCTCTCTCTCTCTCTCTCTCTCTCTCTCACTCCCTTGCCCCCCGCCCGGACCCCCCGGCGAGTGTTATAGGCCCTATGGTGATGGGGCCGCCGATAGCGGCACGGCTTTGCGCCCCGCTTTGCACCCCGCGTGTGCAGATGCACAGGTAGCACGCCTACCGCCAGTGATTCGCGGAGCGAGCGAGCGAGCGTTAGCTGCTGGCCTTTAGGCAGCCTAGTAAGGACTGTCCGGCCCCTACCCCGCGTCCGCCCCCAGCGCGGAGAGAAAAGATTAGTGGTAGCAGCTAATTTTTTAGTTGACAAGCGGTCAATTTTTTTTCTGAGAACTGAAATTTTGTTTAGGGAACTCTTTGTTAGTTGCAGCAACGAAACATTAGTTGCTCCTCCAAAGAGATTTATTTCGGGCACTCAGCAACTTTGCTTCCGCATTTTGCTCCTGCAACGAACCTCTTTGTTAGAACAACTAATGTTTCGTTAGTGCAACTGAAACTTAGTTTAGCCCACCAAAATTTTAGTTCTTATAACCAAAATATCACTGCTTGTCTGGAACTCAACTTAAAAATTAGTTGCGACCGACCCTCCTTTTTTCTTCTTCCGTGTGGTCTGTGCTGGACTGCAACGACCACCACCCCCACCAGCGGTTCTGCGAAATAGTTGGCCACTTTCCTCAATCATTTTTGGCTTGGCTTCCCGCGCGCTCCGATGGCAAGGCCACCGATGCGGCGGATGTCGGGGAAGTGCTACGGATATAACGGACGACTCCCGGTCGGACGGAGCCCGCGGAGAGGCACACACACTCACACACACACACACACACACGCACACACGCGCGCGCGCACACACACACACGCCGCATCGGAGTAGAGAGAAGCGTGCCTCTCACTCCCACTCCCTGCTGCACAGAGGGAAGGGAGAGGGGGTTGTTAAACTACTCACTCGCGCTGCGGTCTTCTCGCCCCCTCGCCAGCCCTCACCTGGTGTGCCCCCCGACATTACCTGCGTCTTGCCGCCCCGCCTCATTGGGTATGCACCCCTCTCATTTGCTGAGTCTGGAGCCGGGCCGGGAACGCCAGCGGTTTGGCTTTGGGGCTTTGGGCAACGCGCAGGAGCAGAACTGGGCGAGGCGAAGCGGAGTCCAGCTCGCAGGCCTAGCCAGCCTAGCCAGCCCAGGCCTAGCTAGTCTGCTGCCCCCGTGCCGGCCGCTTCGAACCGTTTAGTATCGCGTCGTGAGATCGGAGTTGGTGGGGGACGCGGACGAGGGGTTGGAGAGAAGGGGGGAGGGGGGGGGGGGCAGGGCGGGGCGGGTCCGGGGGAGTCACCACAGCGTCGCACACATCGTGGCCCAGCGGCGCCAGCAGCGCCCAGCACCAGGCGGCCTTCACGGCGGACGTTCAACTCCCATTGTGTGGTGGGCTGGACTAGGCATGAGCCGTCCATGACATGATACTCTGGCTCAGCCTGGCGCATAGAGCGCCTAGTGGGTAGGCAACGCGGACTGCTGGCATGCATGGGTGCCGTGCGGGCTGGCCTACCCAGCCTGTTGCAGGCGCTACAGCTGACCCGGTGCGGCGCGGCGCAGTGCGGTGGGAGTGAGAGAATCGGTCGCTTGCTGTTTTCGGAGGCACGTGAAACATGAACACCATCGCGATACGACGACCAGCCCCAGGCAACCGCCAGCAGCGGCCTTTAAAAAGTAATTCACATCAATACTTCGCCCCGCAGCGCCGCGTCAAAATTGTTTCCCGGAAATGGTTTGGAAATCGTGGTGGGTGATGAACTCATGCAGTGCTTAGCCTGGCCCAGCCCCCAGGGCCCAGGGGTGAGGGCGATATTCATCGTGTACGTTTCAGCCGGAACAGCAGCGCGAATCCTGGAAAAGGATTCATTGGGTTTGTTGTTCGCGTCGGGCCAGACACTCTTCGTCCGCTCAGCCAATTGCCCGACCAATGAGACGCCTCATCGCACTCCCGCTGACTGGACTGTTCTGCTGTTCTGTTCCTCCCCGCCCCAGCGCAGGGAATGGCATGACAAACATTTCGTCGGGGACTGATTCGCTTCGGGGCGGACGCGGCGGTAGTGGCAGTGGCAGCGGCTGCAGCGAATGCTTGCTTCTTTCCACCTGTTGCTGCTAGGGCGGTGGCGGTGCGGGGCGGACGACTTGACTTCTCCGGCCCGCGGCCTGCGGCTGCCGCTGCCACCGCACTTGCCGCCCGGCCCGACCTGGGATCGAACCCCGAACTCAGTCCTCAACGCTCAGCAGTGTTCCCTTTCCGGGCTGCGCACGCCCACACGGCTCAGCTCCGCCAGCGCCCGGGCGCGCAGCATTCGCCCGTGTGACGTGTAATACATCCGGGCGTAATTAAATTCCACGAGACTCGTGATGAAGAGTGGCGCCCGCTTCGCTCTGCTCCGGCTGCATGCAATTCTTTATTCTTTTTACAGCCCGGGCCGGGCCGGGCAGAGCCGAGGCAGGGCGAGGCTGCTGGCCAGGCGCCTGGCGCCTCCTCCCTCCCCCACCTCGTCTCTGCCGGAGGGGAGGCCTTATTGCTGCTGCTGGTGCAAAAACCGGGCCGTGCAGCTTCCGCATCTTCAGCCGCTGCCAAGGGCTCTAGGGGCGGGAGCGGTGTGGCCGCCTGCGCGCCCCCGCCTGTCCGCCCCCGCCTGTCCGCCCCCGCCTGTCCGCCCCCGGCCGTGTACGTCGGAGGCGGAGTGCGATAAAGACGACAAGACGAGGCGTGTCGTGCTCCCACCTTTTTCGTCGCTGGTAATTTTGTTTGCGGCGGGGATGGGAGGGGGCCTTGCTGGGGGCGGCGGCCCCGGGGCCCCGGCTGCACGGCATCTCTGCCGATAATCTTCTAAGCGAGAAAGAAAGGTCCGGCGCGGCGGTCGGTGAGGGTGCTGGCCGAGAGAGAGAGAGAGAGAGAGAGAGAGAGAGAGAGAGAGAGAGAGAGAGAGAGAGAGAGAGAGGGGGGGGGGGGGGGGGGATGGCGGGGCGGTCGTGTTGGTTGTGATCACCGCGGCAGCCGCTCGCTAGTCGTCTCCGTCACCGTCGTGCCGCCGACTCTCACCCCCACAGACTCTCCTCACCTCGCCGCCGGCCCGGCAGAGCGCGCCAGTGCGTCTCAGGGACACAATAGAGAGCCAAAACTGTGAGAGAGTCGTCAACCCTTCTCGACGCTCATTGTCTGAGTTCCCGTGGAGCGCGCTACATTGTCAAACATATGACAGTCAACCAGTATCGGCAGTCTGTGGTGCGCACAGGCGCGTATGTTCAGTCCGGAGCCTATAACCCTCAATAAACACGCCAACTGCTCGATCTGTCTATTCTGTTGTGTAAACGGATGTAATGTTGCAATTCGAAGTGGAAATGTTGCTACGAAATATTTGCCTATTAACTTAAAAATGTGGGTTCTGGTGGGGAAATCAATAAAATGTCTCTTTTACACCTCAACTCGACACAAACAAAAGAAAGCGGCCTGTTTTCTGCTTTCCCGTATAGCCAACGCGTAATTATACCTTCACTTATTTTCGAGCGGCATGTGCCGAAAATGGCTCATTGGCATATCAGTAGTTACAGTAATTTTAATTTAAATGTATTTACTACCTGATACACTCGGGGACTTTGCGTAATACCGTAAATTTAAGACCGATTTAAAAGCGCGTGGTTTCTGGTAGTGATACCTATTCGCAGTTAGCAATATGGCCCCTTCCGTGGGAACTGAACCAATCACAGCTTGCTCCTAACTGCCGTACCCCGCACACACACACACACACACACACACACACACACACACACACACACACACACCCGCCCTGCCGACCTTTGCAGCGTCCACACGCGGCGCCACGACACACCACCTAACTTGACGACTCTCTAGGACATAAGTATGCAAGGCCGCGAGCGTGAGGCCTGAGTACAGCGCAGGCTGCGCAGGGCGGCCCGGTGACACGTCCACAAGACCGGCGGTGTGTGTGTGTGTGTGTGTGTGTGTGTGTGTGTGTGTGTGTGTGTGTGTGTGTGTGTGTGTGTGTGTGTGTACGGGGTACGGCAGTGTGCTCAGCGCGGCCAGACGTTGTAACAGCACTCCACTCACTTGTGTCCGCTCCGTGCCTCAGCGCCGCGCACTGCGACTCCGTGCACGTCACGCCCGTCACGCCCACACGCAGAAAAATGTTTCGTTATCACAACGCGTTCGTTCGTTGACTTTGGGACAAGCAACGACATTTGTTGCGGAAACTAAATTTTCGCCCAGCTAACATGCAGTTCCCCCAACACGAAATTTTAGTTCCCACGTCCAAAGTTATTGCTTGTCACGAATATATTTGCAGTGATAGCGAATCTCTTTTCCTTATGTTGCTAACGCCCTCGACCGTGCCGACACACGCGGCTAGGAGAGGTACCACAAATTGGGAGGCGAGGCGGCGTCGAACGAGAACGCAGAACACGACAACAGAGTGGCGTGAACGGCCCACGCGCTCGCGTAACGAGAAACATGCACTCAATATTTATTTTTCTGTTTGCTTCTCTTGTGTTTTGCATACGTTCTCTCTCTCTCTCTCTCTCTCTCTCTCTCTCTCTCTCTCTCTCTCTCTCTCTCTCTCTCTCTCTCTCTCTCTCTCTCTCTCTCTCTCTCTCTCTCCGTTCCCTCGTGGACTTGGCGATTGGCCGCGTTGTGCGCGCAGGCTCCGAGGAGCGATCGGGCATTATACGGGACGGGACGTGGCGATTTGGCCGGTCCATTTTTCATTTTCCCCTCCCGATACTCTGGGGGGTCCGCGGGGGATTCGCAGTCCACGCCCGCTGCGCCCTCTGTGCGCCATTTCAATTACTGGAGTAATGTCCACAGCACGTGACGACGAGGTGGACAGCTCACCAGGGGAGAGATGGACTGATTGCCAAGAATTGCACTACTATAATCATACCAGACAGTTTTGTCACACGTTCTGAAAATCAGAGAAGAGCGGACAGCGGTTTGATTATTGTTCCGGAGCAGACAGCATAGGGAGTGGAAGGCGGGCCAGCACGTGCTGTGCGCTCCGTCCCGTCCCCGTCCCACAGTAGACGCCGAACCGGAAATGAGTTCGGCTTCCTCCCAATCTCCGCCGCGGTGGCCTCGGTGTACAGCGGCACAGCACGGCACGGCGGGTCGCTGCCGCGGACGCCACGCCGGCTTTACAACTTGTCGGCGCCGCCACTGTCGGCCGTACGGCTTCGCTACGGGGGCTTTTACTTTTCCAAAGAAGGTTCAACACCCGGCGGAGGCGGAATAAAAGCGCCATTATTCACCGCGTTGTCCGTTCACCTCGCACCCTCGAGACAGCCGAGGCCAGACCAGCCTGAGAGGGAAGGAGAAGGAGAAGGAAGGGGAGGGGCCCTGAGAGTACGGGCACAGGCACCGCGGGGCCTGCACCACACTGCTCCCGTGAGTCTGAGGCACGTCCCCCCGCCCCACCCCACCTCCTCACCTTGCAGCCGCACGCACCGCGGCACCGTGGCACCCACCACCCCGCAGTGCACTGCCCGAGGCGCCGTAGGGGGGGGGGGCCTCACTCGCATTTGGAGCGTACAAAAGATTACACTATTAAAGATTTCACAGATGTCATCATGGATTACATGAGATTTTAAAGATTAATTTGGATTACAAAGATAACATAAGATTAAATGAAACTGCAGGAGTTTTGTATCATCGGCAGATTATAAGATTAGGAGAGATGACTTAGATTACATGAAATTACAGAGATTACGCAGATTACTCAACGTGACATGCAGATTACCCGAGATTGCGTAGATTACGGAGATTACACGAGCTTTCATCAAGATTACGTAGGATTACATTTGGGTGCACGAATGGTTGCACGAGTGAGGAACCCTTTTCCCCCGCCCCCGCTCTCCGGCCACCAACCCCGACCGGAGCGCTCGGCCTCGGCTGCATTGCGGGAGTGCCAACCCTGGAGACGGCGGCCGGCGGCCAGATCTCCCGGAGTCGCGCTCTCAATCTGAGACGCCAATCATGCGAACGGTATGTCGAAGTCGCTTCCCTTTTGGCTCTGGGCTCGGGGCTCTTTGCTCTGGGCTCTCTTGGGCTCGGCCGGCAGCGGCTCAGATTGTTCCCTTACGGGCCCGGGGGCCCGGGCCGGGCAGATGGCATGGCATGTCGGAGCAAAATATGGCGCAGGCGGCGGGGCGGGGAGGGGCGGCGCCAGAGCCTCGACCAGACAGAGACGGGAACAGTGTGGGCGGGTGCAGCGCCCACGGTAGTCAGAGTCAGACAGAGACAGGGAGGGGCACAACGCTCGCCGTACTTTTCCCCGCGGCCGGATCGGTTCACTTCCCATCGATTGTACAACTCGGTGCGCGGCGTGCGCGGCCGCAATACGAGCCCAGCCCCCGGGGACATCACGTTCCGCGTCTGCTTCTGCGCTCCCCACTGTTTTATTTCCGCTGCATACTTGGCGCACCCTCAACTCTGAATGCTTCAATCAAGGCTCAAATACTCGCGGGAAGTATAGACTATTCTGATTATTCTGCCAAGCGAATTATGTGCACTGCGAGCCTTGAGTGCTTCATCCAAGTATCCCATGCGTAGAGCAGGATAGGGGATATCTTGAATGTATACAACAGCAGCGTCAAGAAGAGTTGCCAAGAATACCCCAGTCATCAAAATGTGATTGGGCAGAGTATGCAGAATTGAGGGTGCGGGACGACGTGGATCGACCTGCCGTCCGCTGCCCGGCTCTGGCTATGCTGCCGGTGTCTCATGTTGTTCCAGCTACTCCCGAACAGGCGTGTGGGTCACCATAACACGCCGCTGACGTAAAGGGTTGGGAAAAGTGGACTGGTGCGCGCGGATACATAATGCAGATGTGACCACGATCGACCGACACCGACCGGACCGGACCGGACCGGACCGGCCGCGCATTACGCCACGTAAGGCTGACGCGACGAGTCGATCCGGGACCCTGGGCCGGCGGCCACGGTCGCTGGGGTGGCCCAGCCCGCACGGCAGAGGTCTGCAGGCGATCGGTTTCGGGCGGACCGCCTCGATCGCCTGGCTAGGATCGCCTCGTGCCGCATCCGCCTGGGCCGGGCGATCGACTCAGTCGCCTTCGGCCGAGAGCAAACCGGCGCGGCTCAGCCGGCGTCAGCCGCCCGCTTGGTCGACTACAGCACAGCCAGCGCCGCCCTGCGGGCACAGTCTTTCTCTGTCGCTCTGATTGACCGGCAGTAGGTGCGAGAGAGACAGAAGTACTACGGGACTGCGTACCCGCCAGGCGCCATGCACCCCAGCCAGCGATACACGACGCTCTCCCCTCTGTTGCAGACTGTTCCTGGTGATGGAGAAGGGCGGGGTGAGCGCGCGCCTTCTCTTGCCTCCCCTGACCCTGTCCGTCGAGCTCCACTGCCGCCGCCTGCTCGCCGCCGCCGCCACTGTCACCACCGAGGCGGCCGAGGAGGGTGCTGACGCAGCCGCCGCAGCCGCCGCAGCCGCCGCCGCCACTGCGGCCGCGAGCGCGTGCGAGTGGGGCCCGCACGAGTGCCTGCAGGGCGGCCTCGGCCTCGCCCAGGGACAAGGGCGGGGCGTCGAGGCGTCTGATGCACGTGATGAGATGGCCTCGGCCTACTCGTCCTCCTCCGAGCCGCCCGGCTGGACGGAGGAGCCGTGGGGCCTCGCCAACAGCAGCGTCGCCGTCGGCGCCGGCCCCCTGCTGGCCTCCGTGGCCGCCGCCGCCGCGTCAAGCCTCGGCCAAGGCCTCGGCCTGGGACAGGGCCAGGATGTCGGCGCGCAGGATGTGGCCACGGCCCTGGCGCAGAACGGCAGCGGCGTGGCGGTCGCCGCCAGAGGCAACGAGACAGTCCCCGCCATCCCCGGCTTCTGCGACGGCTGGGAGGGCGTGCAGAACAACCTGTACCAAGTGGCCAACCTCTTCTTCTGCATCGCCTTCATGGTGCCCAGGCACTTCAAGCAGAGCATACTACTCTACAGGTCGGTCACACACTTCGGACAGCATCCCTTGCCCCCCTCCCCCTTTCCCCATGCGGGTCAGGTTACAACACAGTGACAGCCAGCGAAGGCCGCACAAATTTCCGACATAGTAATGCTAGTTGGCTTTCCATGTTGTCACACAGACCAAACAAGAGCCGCCGCCCTTCCCCTCCCGTCCCCTACCCTCCTACCCTCACTCCTCCCCGCCCACCCGGTCCCCACGGCACGGTGCCTCCTCGCATATGGTCAACAGAAAGGGGGACAATGCGCAAAATCCCGGGCAAAGCGCACACATACCGAAAAGGAATGACTCGCCATCTCTTAACCCCCTCCCCCCTCCCTTTCCCTCCTCTTTTCCGTCCGTCCCCGCGCGCGGCTGAGGTCCCCACGGTCCCACTGCCCCACCCCAACCCCCACCCCGGCATCTCTACTACCTCTGCGTCCGCCTGTCCGCTCTCTCTCTCTCTCTCTCTCTCTCTCTCTCTCTCTCTCTCTCTCACACACTGCTCCAGGTCCATTCAAATTGTCTGGATATCCGAGTCTGACAGAGCGACTCAATTCAATTAACGCGCGCGCGCCTAGGACGAGGAACAAAAGGGGGAGGGGGGAGAGGGAGGGAGGGAGGGAGAGAGAGGGAGAGGACGAGTGCATTTTTATTTCTATCTTCCTTCCTCAATTATAGAGAGCCCTGCGCAGGCGCAAGGCGGAGGGGGGGGGGGGGGGGTATGCAACGGAATAGGGGCGTGGGGTGCTTTCGTCGCCCATCCCGGTAATTAGACTGAGGAAAGAAAGCAAGCAGCGAGCCGGAAAGCGGGATGAGAGGAAGCCGAAAAGTGACTCGACTCTCTAGTTTGCTGCAGCTGTGCCGTCATGTCAGTCCCACGCTCCACGGCGGGCGCGGCGGGCTCGAGCCAGCGTAGAAGCAGCACAAGCAGAGCGCCAACTTGACAGCGAGCGACGTCACTTTCTGCTCTGCACTTCTTAAGAATCGGGGCGGAAGGAGATAGATTTGGAGGGAGGGGGGGGGGGGGGGGGGGGGCGTCTGCGCCTTCGTCCTCCCCTCTGGCAATCAGAGAGAATGTGCGCGGAAGGTACTGAGTGCAGAGAGAGCAAGAGACAGAGAGCGAGATGTTGGGAACCGAAATGAACGCCGCGCTACTGTGGGAGAGAGCGAGACAGCAAGCAAATTGCAGCAGAGCAGGGCTTTCTGTCTCCGGGACCTCTCCTCATGTCATCCTAGGCTGGTCTGTGGGGGCGGGGGCGGCGGGTTTGTGTCCCAAAGCACCCCCCCCCCCCCCCCCTCACCTTCTCTCTCTCTTTCTCTCTCTCTCTCTCTCTCTCTCTCTCTCTCTCTCTCTCTCTCTCTATCTCTCTGTCTCTCCCTCTGAGTAATGCCGCCAGTTCCGGCAGTGCAGGACACGATTGCAATCAGGCTTTGTCATCGTGCAGAGTGCGTTTTCGCGTGGGGGAGGGGAAGAGAGGGGGCGCTTGCAATCTGGCGTCCATTGTGGGTTAATAATGAGGCACGCCGACCGTCACTCGATGCTGTGTCCGCCCGGTTATCATATCATTCTATTTCTCTTCTCTACCCCAAAGCGTCACCACGTCGGTCTCAAATGCCGTTTCAGCTCTCAGTTTTCGGACCCGCCAGGACCCGCAGCGGCAGAGCCGGGTAGAGCCTTGCCGAGCAGCGCATTGGGTTTCACTTTGTCACGAAGACGCCTTCCCTTCCCGGCTCGTCTCCGTCTGCCTCTGTGTCCCCTGGTGCGGTTAGGGGCGGGGCGGGGCGTGCCTGCCTGGGCGCGCGGTTGTCGGTCCGGAGCGGTGACCTTCCGACAGACTCCTCACCCCGGCGTTTTACGACTTGCGTTCTAATCCTCCCCCTCCCCCTGCCCCTCCCCTTCCCCCCTCTCCCCTCTCCCAGGCAAGCTAAAAGGCCTGGCTGGCATTTCGGGCCCCCGATCCTCCCAGCCCGTTCCGTCTCCCCTATTCGCACTCCCCTCTGCTATGGGCTATGAATTTTCCAAATTTCCCGAAAACGAGAGTGGGAGGAGTGTGTTGCCGCTGCCGCTGCCGCTGCCGCTGCCCAGTCGCCTCTAGCGCAGACTGTCCGTGCCGTGCCGCCAGGTTCCTGCTGATGCTCGGCTGCCTGCTGACGGGCGTGTGGGCGAGCTTCCACCTGTGCGCGTTCGACGTGTTCGTGTGGAACGCCGCCCTCATGGTGGTGAACGCGGGCCACACGGCCGCCCTGGTCGTGCGCTTCCTGCCCCCGGCGCTGTCACCAGACCTCACCGAGCTCTACCTCAAGGTAAGCCTCTCGGCAATTAACTTTGCTTTAAAAAAAAATAGTGAATAAAATAAGACTCCGTTGCGTCGATGCTCCAGGTGTTCCGGCCGCTGAAGGTGTCCAAGAAGGCTTTCAAGGAGTTGGCCCGGGAGGGCTCCATCATGACCCTGGAGCCCGGCGACACGTACGCCGTGGAGGAGCAGACCCAGGCAGACGAGCGCCTCTCAATCCTGCTCAAGGGCAAGTGAGTTTCTGGACTGGCAGGCTTCACTCTCTTTGAAACGAAAAATAAAGTTTGCGCCCAGCCAGTGGAGACGTTTTGAGTTTAATACTGTAAGTTTGGCGTTCACTTGAACGTCGATAAAAAGAAAAACAGGGCAACCTTTGATTAAGTTGAGTAAATACCGTAATTTGTAGGCAACATTGTTATTTTTAGTTCCATCGATAGTGGTTAATCTCACATATCTTGTAGATAGTAGAGGTTTGCGGACAGCATTAGCTGAGTACAGCCGTAGAACAACTTAGAACTCAGCCCACGTGTGTGGGGGTGCGTCGTAAGTCCCAATAAACCCCCCTCCAGAAGTTCGACGCTCCCACTGTACAAAGTTAAAGGACACAGGTGGTCTGGCAGGGTGTGGCTCCTTGTAACTCCACAAGTTAAAGCCTCAGCCAACACCGCACCCTCGCGTCCATCGGCCACAGATTTAAACACGCAGCTCCCCAAGAAAGACTTTAGAGCTTATTCCTGAAACAGGAGGAAATAAACGGAGATATTTAAACCAACCGAAACTGACACGGCCACGACGAAACCCGTCTGGAACCTATAGAATCTGAATAGAATCTGTTGACGAGTAGTATTGAACGTTGATTACTTTCGTACCTTTTGGCGTACCGTTTAGTGTGCAGTGTAGTGTTGGATAGCTAGAGGCCGTGCCACCCCTGTTTCAGGCTGGCCGTCACATGCGACGGCACGCACCTGCACCACATCAACATCCACCAGTTTGTCGACTCGCCCGAGTGGGAGGCGAACCACGACACCAGCGAGAACACCTTCCAGGTAAACTGCAGACGGCTCTCGAGCTGACCGTGAGTCCGGTCCCGGTCCGGTGGTCCGGTGCCAATGAGGGGCGGCCTCTCGCGGTAAGGTCGAGGTAACACTTAGTGTGGCGAGTATCGGCACCTCGACAAGACTTATGTTCTAGCAATAGTTGGTTTGTAGCTGTAGGTGCGTCGGTCAATTTGTGACTAAACGTTAAAAAATGTATTTTGTGTTGTTATTATGACTTTAGAGTACTTGTGACTTCCTCTTTACGTCCCTACCTCTGAAATAAAATAAAATAATGAATCTAAGCCCCCTATCTCCGTCCCACTCCGTCTCACGACGCACCTCGTCTGTGTTTCAAGGTGACCATCTCTGCCGAGGAGGAGAGCGTGTACCTGTGCTGGCCGCGCATGAAGCTGTCCCGGGTGCTGCGGCACCGGCCGCAGGTCCGCATCGTGCTCGACACGCTCATCGGTGAGTCTACATTTCTTTCCTTTTCGATCCAAACAGCCGATTCCAGTTGGGATCTCCTCACTCCATCTCCACCGTGCACATTCACCCCACACACACAGACACTCCAGCCAGCACGCTCCGTTCCCTTCCATTCCATTCCACGCTCCGCTGGTCTCCCCGGGCCGGTCCGGGGCCGCCGCCACGGCCACAACCCTATACCCTCATAAGGGAAAGGGCGAAGGGCGGTGGGAGGTGCGAACAGCACTGGTAATGTCGGCCCAGTCCTGTCGGCCATGCCGTCCGGTTGGCACGTGTCCCAGGCACAAGGGCAGGGCAGGGCAGGGCAGGGCCGTGTTGTCCGGACGCGGCACTAGTCACGCCGCTACGGCGCGGCTCAACGTCCCATGACCAGGTGATGGGCGTTGGCCCCTGCGAACGTCGGGGTAGGCCAGCCCGCCCGACACGAGTGGAGTGGTGCGGCCTAAGCTCCAGGCGCGCCGGCCGTCCCGGATAGAGTCCCGGCGTCCCGCTGGCGCCGCCAAGGCCGGGGAGGAGAACGGGGCCCACTGCCAGGGGGCCGGGGGCCGGGGGCCGGGGCCGCGCGGTTCAAGTCGAGTGGAGTGGTCGGAGAGAGAAGTTGGCGCCGTCCCTTGTCCCGGAAGATTTGACGAGACTCGCCCACCGCAAGGCGTGAGCCGGCGGACCGGGCCGGGCCGACCCCGCCCACAGCAAGAGACTGAGCCCGGCTGGGCTGACGTTATCTTGACGAACGAATAATGGCAAAGTTTTGAGTTGAGACCGAAGGCTTGTCCCAACTGGGGACCAGGATAGCTCAGGGTACAGCTGGAGGGCGCGGGTTCGGAATACCGACAGATCCTTTTATCTGCCGTTCCCGAGCGGGAAATAACTTTGGTAATCCGGCCGACACGGTCGGGGTTATCCGGGTACCAAAGGTAATCCGGGGTAATCCAGAGATAATCCAGGGTTGCGTAATCCAGCGAAAAACCAGGGTAATCCGGCGGATACGATTTTGCCGAGTTGTTTCCCCTTCGGCCTTTCCCCCTACCAGGTATCTCGGTTGTAAAGGCCCCGGAAAACTTCGGGAGAGCAGTTCCTTCCAGCGGATCACGTTGCTCGCGGTGTAAGAGAGCTGGACAGACCAAAGCAGGCTCAGGCGCGGATCCAGGAGCGACTTGTGGGGAGGGCAATGTACCACTTTTTGCCTACTTACAGGCGAAAAGTTCGGCGGGTTGCCTGAATTTCAGGCGCATGGTAACATCCTGAGGGGGGGGGGCGAAGGCCCCCCCCCCCCCCCCGGTGGATCCGCGCCTGGGCAGGCTCAGGCAGGCTCGCCCAGACCGGTGTCGGTTGGGCGGGTTGGGGCACCGGGCAACGCAGCACAGCGCACGGAACAAGAGAGAGTGCAACAGCTGTGAGCAGCCGACTGCGCACACACACACACACACACACACACCAGACACTCACACCGGACACACACACACACAACAAAACCATGTGTGCGCGCCCTCCCCTCGCCCCCCGCCCTGCCGTCTGCCCGGCGGACACGGCCCGGCCACATCACGCCCAAAGCCGAATCAATTTCGAGTTTGGCGTGCAGAGCGGGTGTGCGGGTGGGGGTGGGAGTAGGGGTGAAAGGTGTAAGGGGGCGGGAGTGTAGTTATTTGCCACGTTTGCCAACTCTAGCGCTGACTGGCGAGAGCGGCAATGCAATGCAGGGGTGCAATCCATCGAGCGGCGCATTGGCGGTGCGGGAAGGAGGGGGCGGTTTGTAGTGGCATCGCCGTCGGCCATCCGGTGTTTGAACCCGCGATATCTTGCTCAGAGGAACTCTTTAGTAGGGCCTCGGCTCGAATATCGCCACTGTTGTCGGCGAAAGAGCGCCCGCGGATACCCGGGTAGGCCAGCCCGCGCGACACGTGTGCCCAGCAGAGCAGATATTGCCTAACTACCAGGCGGCCCCTGAGCTCGCACTCGTGGACGGACCGCGAGGCGGCCACGGCCCTGCCCCTGCCCCTGCCCCTGCCCCCGCCCCCGCCCTGGCCCCGTCCCTCCGAGCCGGAATCTGGGGTGTTCTGCACGGATGGGCCCTGGGAGACCCTCAACACGGCGGAGCAACGATGGTTACGACACGGAGGTTACGAGTCGCGTTAGCTGCTCCAGGCCGTGCTCGGGACTCGATACAGTCCGCCCGGATGCGCGCTGCGCGCTGCGCTCAGCCCCGCCCCGCCCTGCTCCGTCCCTGCGCGGTGCTCTGTGGTGTGGTGCGCCGCCCTACGCCGCCCTGCGGTATGGCTTGGCGCTGGGCTATGCGCTGAATTATGCAGCCCATTCCATGCGGTACGGTGCGGTGCGCGGCGCCGGCGGTGCCCAGCCCAGCCCAGCCTCGGCCAGCACAGCTCGCTGCCGTAGCCTAGCCCAGCCCCGCTCACAGTGACAGCCCGCAGCTCTCCAGCTCCAGCCTCCCCCTGGCTGCCCTAGCTGCCCTGGCCGAGCTGAGCGTGGTAATCAACAACAACGACGGCTTATTACGAGACAACGGCCGGCGCCAGACGTCCTCTGGTCCTGGTCCCGGTCCTCCCTCGCGGCTGAGTCCGACTCTCCCCCCAAACGGCCTTGTCCTCGGCTCCGCACTTGGCCCTCGCCCCCGCCCCCGCCCCCACCCCCGCCCCGTGACGAGTGCTTCCCTCTCTGCTCTGCAGGCAAGGACATCACGCACAAGCTGTACTCGCTCAACGAGCAGATGCACGGCAACGACCGGGCGCGCGCCATCCGGTCGGACCACTGGCGGCGCAGCATGGCGCGCTCGGTGAGCGTGGACGCCGTCAACACGGGCACCCGCGGCCACGTCCGCTCCTCCGCCTTCAAGCACGCGCGCAAGGAGCGCGCCGCCAGCGCCGCGGCCCTGGGCGAGGACGCCGTTCGCGACGGTAAGCAGTGCAAGCGGACCCAACTAGTGAGAATTCACTCTTTGATGGGGAAAAACGGTGTACAGTGGGGACAAAAAAGACAAAAACAAATTTCAAGAAAAGAAACTGTTTCACTGTTGTGCCCGCAGTGCTCCAGTCGCCGGTGCGCCAGGGGCAGGCGCAGTGCTGGATCCCCCTGGTGGCCAACCACTTCCCGCTGACGTCGCCCTTCACGGACGCGCAGGGGCAGCCGCAACCCCTGACGGCGGCGGTGGCCGGCGCGGCCCCGGCTGTAGCCGGCATGGGCGTGCCCGTCACCGGCATCCCGGGTATGCCGCTGACGACGCTGCCCGCCGGAGTGCCCGTGTCCGTGGCGGGCATGGGCGTGCCTGGCGTGCCGGTGCCCGTGTCGGGCGTACCGGGCATGGGGCTGCAGGTACCGTCCAGCATGGCCCTTGTCCCCGTCCCCGTCATCGTGCCCGTGCTCGCCCCTCCGCCCACGCTGCACCAGGCGCGGAATCGCTCCATGCGAAGGGTTGGCGGCGTCGGCGGTGTCGGTGTTGGCGTGGGAGTGGCTGCCGGGCCGGGCGTCGCGGGCGCAGGGACCGGCGTCAAGTTTGAGGCCACGCCGGTGTGACGCCAGACCAGACTAGACCCCTCCCTGAGCCTCCCCTGAGCACGCTACGCCAGCTGACCCCATGTGACCACCCATCTACTCACGCGGATACTCAAGCGTGCAGGCGCAGGCAACCAGTACGTATTTCATGTATTCTGTATAAATCTCGTACGAAAGAAATGGCGCCTACAGCTTGTGTGCTTCACTAAATGGGCATGAAGAATCTGAAATTTAACCGTATCTATGACCGAGCAAAGTGGGAAACTAAATTGAACCTCAGTGTAGAGGAGACTGTCTAGATTATTCTGCACATGCGGGCCATGGTATTACCTGTAAGGCATACACTTGTATGAGAAAGCTAGAATGGGAATATTCAATATGTGATATGCATACGTTAACATACGTACTTTCATGTTATTTATATTAAAAGTATATTTGTGTGTTAGTGTTGGATCAAGTAATTTAATGTTGTTTTGATAGGGTATCCTATACATATGCTACATGTGGTGTGCTTTAGGTGTTGTTCTGCCTAGTAGTTGGTCAGTGGAGGAGGTATTGAAATGAAAAACAAGGAAGTTACATAAAATTATTTGGTGCAAATTTCTGCTTGCTGTCGCACAACAACAACAACTGATTTTTTTTTTAAACTTAAAAAAAGAAGGTGTTGTCATGAGTAGTCAAGTAGAGGTCAAAAGGACAAGAAATTAAAGTGAAATGTATTGATGTCCAAGCATCAGTTACATTCTTACATTTGTTTGTTGGCCTTTTTGCATAATAATGAATCATAATTTGACTTGCCACAAGATTTGTCCATTCCCTCATACTGATGTATTTTCAACGAACCTTCCTACTACTCACTGAAACAACACAAAGCCTGAGGTCTTGACTCATCTAGTTATTGTGTCACTGTGTAAGAAGCTGACATGACAGTCATTCAGATTACACAGATTTTTATGCCATTCAGCAAGATCGCTTCATCTGTTTCCTGAGTATACCTCCTGTTGGACTGTAAAATCAAAAAATAACCGGCAGGCACATGCATAGAATTCGGCACACAATGCCTGTGTTATTCCTAAAGCACACAGGTGCCTTCTGGATTTTTGATGCCAACTGAAATATTAGAAAACAAAGATACAAATTCAATGGGCCTCTATTAAAATGCATATCTATGTTACTTGAAAAACAAAAATTAAAAGACTCACTGATAGCATAATGGTAAATAAGTTAATATTTGCATCAATGACTGACAGATATTTCCTCATATGCTGCCAAGTTTTGGAAGAACATACTGCAAACCTAATTCTTGATGCTCAATGAAAACTCCTCATCCTCTAAGACAAATCTCTAGTCATTATTATATTTGATAAATTAATATTTATCCTTCGTCAATGTTGTCAGAAAGCTGTACAATCCCTAGTAGACACAGCAAAAGTGTAATGCAGGTTTGTGATACCATGTGACTTTAGATATTGTAAATAATTTGTAGCAATCAGGTAAAGATTTTTGGTTCATGCATGTTCATGTTATGATCTAAATTAGAACATTGTTCCAAAAAAGCACCTAGAAAAAATATCATGTTAGCGCTGAAAATTTTGATGTGTACAGACCAAGGAAAATGTCATGTACTGTCGGTTATTCATCCCCTCATTCCAAAGTGTACATATGTATATTAGCAATCTCAAATTTGTATAAGCTTTGAAATAAAAAAGAAGTTGTGTCACATCTAAGGCCAAGTCCATCTTAGTATCTAAATTAAACAAGCACATATACCAATAACAGAAGAACTATTTATTGCAAATGTATGCAGAATATAAAAATAAAATGAAATCTCCAAACAAAAAACTAAAAAATCAACTGCAGTTTGAAGATACTGAAAAACATTGAACAAAGATGATATTCATATACATCTCCACACTTATTGCCACATAATAATGTAAGTTTCTCCTCCAACTCTGTCATTGCTGGTTGCTGGAGTCTTCAATTCCAATATTGCTCCATTACATTACTTGTTCTGGCACTAATCCAGACATAAAATTTCAGCTGTTAAATTTTCTTGTTTGCATGATCCAATTCACGTACATCCCAACATTTTTCTTTCACTTCCTCCGGCCAGCAAAAGTATACCTCTAAATCATCGTTATAAAAAACATCAGTAATCACAGTCCACACCTTGCGTGTGGCATTACAAAACTGAGGATCATCAAACGCCTCAAAACCAATGTAGAACAGATCAGACTTTGAAATAACTCTTTTCAAATCCTGCAGGCATTTGCTGATAGCACGGAAAGACACAGGATCTTTGCAAG
Source organism: Odontothrips loti (assembly GCA_038380765.1). Lineage (NCBI taxonomy): Eukaryota > Metazoa > Arthropoda > Insecta > Thysanoptera > Thripidae > Odontothrips > Odontothrips loti. Next base: position 14,141,278 of record CM076247.1, read on the forward strand.
ATTCTTTTACAACAAGACCAAAAATGTTGGCACCCAATGTCTTGTTTCTGTAATGGTAAAGGCTACCCATGCTCCACTGCATAGCACAGTAATCTGACATGAAACCATACTTCATTGCTAGTCTCTTAATTTGTGGAGTGTCACTATGGTCCTTGGTTGCAATAAACACCAATGCACAGTCTCTAGGGTCTAGCTCCGATAAAGGTTCTTTGAAATGACACAGCTTCAAATTCCATTTTTTCTCTGGAGCACTTTCAGACTGTCAATAAAAAACAAAAGGTACTAAATACCAAACATGCTATTATCCAAGGAAAATGTACTGTAGATACAACTTACCTTAATGATGCAAACAGTTATTTCAATACCAGTGTTTACAAATTGTTTATTCAGAAGGTCTCGCACATTAGCCCAGTCAAGCTGATCTCGCCCACAACCTATTTTCGGAATAGCAATCTTCTCAACTCCATGCTCTACACAAAGTCTTCTCCATTCTGCCACTGACTTTTCAAAATCTTCCCACTTAGGTTTGCCAGTGCTAGACAGTTTTGTTACTAAGTAATAGATGTATCGCCCTGAGTTATTAAGAAATGCTACTTGGCCTGGATTTTTGTTTTGATCTAAGAGGTCAGCAATAGATCTAAACTTCTTCCTGTAGAGCAGACATGAAAGTTAAATTATCTGCAACAAACATATCTTAACACACATTAGAATACTTAATTTACAATATTACCTGAATGGTACAGCAACACCTGAGCTCATGATAAAATCTGAACCTACGCAGTGAGCCAGAGCATATTCAGGAGGCATGTCAAAGATATCACCTTGCAATTCCTTCACCACTTCACAAGTGTCGGTAAGTGGACTATCCTTCAATGTTTTGCTTGTGACATCAGGAAGGGCTTGAGCAGAAAAATCCTGTTGTCTGCGTAAAGCTTTGTTTTGAGAAGCTGTTATTTGGACAAGAAGCTTCTGATGGCAATTTTCTGTACGATTACAATTTTTAGTTTCATGGAGTTCTTTGGGGATAATACGTTTCAATTGGACACTTTCTTCACTGCTCCATGAGTGGGAGGATTTGTTGGCAGACTGGGACTGCATGCCTGGTTAAAGAAAATTTTTGGTCAGAATGCATGTATTATCCAACTTTAAGGAGCTCATTAGCTGCCACAACCAGAGTTCTGCATAAGCATTTAAGAAAGTCCACCGACTCATCATGTCCAAAAACCAAAGAATAGATACTCTTTAACTTTATTCATAACACTCTTAATAAAGAAACAATTATGTTACGGTTAATGCAGCAGCTCTAAAAAAATAACAAAATATACTATCCTCTTACTTTTTGACTCCTGTCGCCATGAATGATGTAAAGGCTCAGTGGCAGCACAATTACAGATCTGCAAGGACAGTAACAAAGCACACATAATACACAACAGAATTGTGCCACATAAACAGTAGAACAAAGCCCTAAGCAAAGACAAGAGGCTGAAGAACATACTACTAAAAGTGGGAAAATGAATATTGTTTCGTAGAAGAAAAGACTTACTGGTGGAGATGCCTTTTTTTTACTATTGTTTAAATTGTTACTGTAATGAAGTTTCTGAAGGTCTTGTGTTACAGTATTGTATTTCTCCTCTAAGATTGAATACCTTTCTTCCAGTTTAGCATATTTCTCTCTATGGCGAGAAAACTTTTCATTAGTTTCTTTATTCTCTATCTCCAGTTTGCCAATTTTAATGTAGCATGAATCGAGTTCCTGGCTGTAACAGGCTGCCTCCTGCTTCAAGTTTTGTATTACAGACTGGCAGGAGTCAAGTTCTTCATGACAAACTTCTAAATCTCGCCGGCACTTATCCAACTCATTCATTTTCAATCCCAGAGTCATTGATACTTTCCTCATGCAATTTCTAGAGACTTGGAGCTCACAACCATGCATAAAGCAGTTTGCACATTTTGCACCATGTTCAGAACTTGAAGGGATACTACAGGTAGACATTACATCCCAGCTGGTATTCATATCTTGAAGAGTACCTGGCTTTGGGTATGGTGGTACAAAGTTGGAACCAGTACCTTGATAACCCCTAGTGTGTCCTGCACCAGAATCGCCTCGATACCTATCCATCACTGAACCTTGAGAAAAAGAGAGAAAAAAAAAAACAAGAAATTTTTTAAGGGACATTGTCAAAAGCTAGACACATTGAAAAGAACAATTCACTAACCCACCGTGATAATGACTCCCCTGCTTGCCATACTGTGCAAAGCGAGCTACAAACTACTAACTATTGCATCACGTTATATTTAAAACCGCATACAAAATTCGAAAGGGAATACCCAGCCGGACACTTTTGCTGATACATTCAAGTTTTCAAACACACAGCTCGCTGAACACATAAATGCTTAAAGCCAAGGCTTTCCCACATCGATACAATCAATTTCTGCATCTATTCTTTTTGGTTAAATAATGGGAGGGAAATAGTAAATAAAGGGGAGTGGGTCGGGGTGGAACTGAATGCGGGGTCCGCCCAATTTTACTGCTCACCTCAGGTGTTGTCGTCGTCACAACAAATTTGTGACAAGCGCTTGAAAAATGTACCTGAACCGTCTTAGCTCTCGAACGGAAAGATTCGATGGACACTTTGGATTACCTGTCCCGGTAGATGTAACCAACGCAGTATCTTGCTATACTTTGTAAACTTGTAGTCTTGTTTACGTCTCCACGTGTTTTTGCCGGCCTTTTTTTGTGTCCGTGCGTGGTGTGAATAACATGTTTCTGCTAATAATCGCTCGTTGTGTTACACGCACGCCAAATATGCGTACAGGACAGGTTACGTTGCCGTTGGTGAAATCATAAACAGTGCTATACGTGCCCACATCTCACCTTTATCAGCCATCACTCTGGTTCAGAATGCCACCCAAGAAAGGTGGTGATAAAGGCAAGGCAGCTGGCAAGTCTGGAAAAGATGACGGAGAAAAGGGTGGCGCTGCCGGCAAGGAAAAGAAGGGAGGAAATGCTGTCAAGGTTCGCCTTTTTGAAACATTATATTCCTTTGGTCCTCGTTGTCTACTTTTTTGTTAGTTTTTGGTTTCGTTTTTTTTTTTTAAATTATTTAATAAACTCTCTTCTTCTCATTTGTAGGTTCGGCACATTTTGTGTGAAAAACAGTCAAAAATTCTAGAAGCCATGGAAAAACTTAAGGGAGGCATGAAGTTCCCCGAAGTTGCTGCACAGTATAGTGAAGACAAAGCCAGATCAGGGGTATGCTAATTGAAATCATACCAGTAACTTGTGATAACTGTGCACATTTACATTTTCTTAATTTCTTCTGTTTATTTATCCAGGGTGATCTTGGCTGGCAAATTCGAGGTGCGATGGTGGGCCCCTTTCAGGACGCTGCATTTGCTCTCCCCATTTCTACGGTCAATAGCCCTGTTTATACAGATCCTCCAGTTAAAACAAAATTTGGGTATCATATAATCATGGTGGAGGGTAAGAAATAATAATGTTATATTTTTAATATTTGTAAAATATTCATTTGTGATATGGTGGATCAAGAATGTTATTTTAATTACTAAATTATGCCATTGTCAAGTATAACATTCTATTGAGTTCATACCAAAATGATCTTTTTGTGAAACAGCCTGAAATATAAGACTTGCTTCAAACTTTGAAATCATATCATTATGTCAAACCTCAAAAAGAATTTTAAATTAGGAGTAAAATTGTAACTGTGACTCTTCATTTTGTGGTCTGCTAAGATCTGCATCTGTTTGCTTCATTCCATCCTTCCCCTGATTGAGAATTGCAGTATTCTCGTGCAGTCTGAGCAATTTCTTCATCTTCTACTTTCTTTCTTTGCTGGAGATTCTTGGAACCAAGTCACTCCCCTCTGTGGAAACCACCTAATGACCATGTCTTGTATCAGTTATCTCTAGCTTTTATCCCTACCCTTGTGTGTCTTGTTTCCTTTTTCTTTTCCTTTTGCCTTCTTTTGTTATTCTTTCTTGAGCTCCAGTAGTTTATATGCTCTTCTTATCACCTTTTATCATTGAAGGGAGCATCTCTAAACTTTAAGTGTAAAGTTGTAAAATAGTGTGCGGTTTGAAAAACTAAACTAAACCAAAATATATGCACGGTCGCATTTTGAGCACAAAACAAAAAATTATTCACAACTTCTTTTTTTTGTATTAACAACCCAGCCACGTATTCCAAAATAAGATGCAAAGCAAATGATTTAATTTTTAATATTGAAATGTTTGTATTCCAAGAGTCTTCTCTAAACTGTTGGCTCTTCCTGAGGAATGTGGAATGTGTCTAGCCTGAGGCCTCAGATGGCTGATGCCATTACACCTATCCATTGAGAAAAAGGCACCATTAGTTGTTGTCACCAAAGCTGATATATAGAGCAAAGTGTGGGAGGCCAGCCCCTCAGTTCAAGTCCAGCCACCATGCTGTTCCCACTGGTGCTAGCTGTGTGTTTAATAGCAGTACATGCAGCACCAAATCCTACACCCTCTCCTAGAAATCCTAATCGTGTCAGATGCATCCATCGTAAGTGTCAGTTTTTTTAAAGTTCAATTCCCCGTCTTCAGTGCTGTGCATCATTTTTATTGTTTTGTGCAACTTCGTCAGGTAAAATTCATGAAACCTTTAATGGGCATGGTTATATGTTTACTTGGGAGGAACCAAAGACAGTAGGACTTCAGTTGAGTTGGGCAGAAGCTCGTGAATTTTGTCGTGCTCGCTGTATGGATCTTGTGAGTTTAGAGACTCAAGAGGAGAATAACTTCATAAAAGAACGTGTAGAGAAAGGTAAGATAATCTTTACTGTAAACATTTCAAATTCATGAAAATTTCTTTGGCATTGAAATCATTTTATTATCCATGGCAGGTGATCAGCATTATATCTGGACCAGTGGGCGCAAATGTAATTTTAAAGGATGTGAGCGAGCTGACCTACAGCCAGTTAGTGTCTATGGCTGGTTTTGGACTGGATCTTTGGTGCGAATGCCTGCAACCACAGACCGTTTGGACAGTGACTGGAGTGACACTGGAGGGTAGGAATTTAAATCTATTGTTTTCCACATTTCATGAAGGCTTCATTTAATTATCTTGTGATTATTCTAGTTTTGGAAGACCTCAACCAGATGATAGAGAACATCTTCAAGGAGGGCCAGAAGAGGAATGTCTTGCAATTCTGAATAATCTGTATGATGATGGGGTTCACTGGCATGACATTGCTTGTAAGCATCGTATGCCTTTTATTTGTGAAGACAGTGATGAACTGCTCCAAGTAATTCAGCGTAGTGCAGCAAATAGCACTTTCTTTGATAATTTAGCTATGGAAAAGTTAGCTGTTTTCGATGATCAGTCAGGAAAGCTCATTCCTCCGTTCCCAGCTCACATGCATCATAAGGTAACTACACTTGTTTGAGTTGCTGCCAAGCACCTCTGCGACTATATTATTAAACAAACTGACTTTACAGTTTATCTCTCTTCTTTTCTTTTGCAGGAAGAGTCTGGCTTACGCTCTGCTCAAGGATCTCTAGTTCCTGCTAGCAGTGATGCTGTTGCTAATGCTGTGGCAGCAGAGAAAGAAACTAGTCTTCCCCGAACTCCATTTGCTCCAGTAGTACCAGCAACACAACATACGGTCATGATGGTTGCTGAGATGCCAGCAATTCCTATTATATCAGAGGATGGTAAATCTGAGGATTTAGTCGATGATGAAAAACTAGGACTTATGGACAGAAACAAATCAATTTGAGGGCTTAGTATATGAACTAAGTAAAACAATTTCTTCCCCCTTTGTAGAATGAATCTATTCTTTCTTTTTATTAAATTTAAAATCAATCTGGTATGGAAGTGTGTCACTTTGTTTTATCCCTACTCTATTCCTGAGGTTGCGTGACTGATCAAAAAAGAAGAAATTACAACATAAATTAATTTCATTTATTAACATTTTTACACTTGAAAATAGCTTATCATTAAATATCACTGCTTAGGATTGACAGTGGCATTGACCAGGTAATCAAACACCAATGTTGGGATTTGTGAAACGCACATAGTTAATAAGGGCATCGCTTTCCTCACAAACCCAGGGTTTCTTGTGGTGGCAGGCAACATCATGCCAGTGAACTCCATCATTGTAGAAGTTGTTGAGGATGGCCAGGCAGTTCTCGGGCGCACCACCCTGGATGAGCTCACGGTTGTCAGGCTGGGGCTTGTTGATGCTGTAATTTTTATTTTTTTAAATTTTAAAATTTTAATTCAACATAATGCTGCTGACAAATAAGAAATTGGAGCAAGAAAGCCATGATGGAAAAAGGAACTTACCCGCCAGAATATCCCCAGTCGTTCTGAGTACGGTCGGTGGTGGGGGCCAACTTCTTAAGTTCAGAAGTCCAGAACCAGCCATTGACGTTAAGGGGCTTCAGATCAACACGATCTTCGCAACCCTTGAAGTCACAGAGACGGCCGCTGGTCCAGATGTACTTGACCTTGTCTGCAAATGGAATAATCCGTTTAGGAAGTTTAGGAAAATTTAGACGAACATTAAGCCAAGGCTATGTATTTTTGACACTCACCGTCAACCAGCTTCTTCTTGATGTACTCGTTCTCGACATAGGTCTCGGGGGAGATGGAGTCCATGCACCGCTGGCGGCACCAGTTACGGATGCCCAGCCAGTCCATCTGCTGGTTAGCGGTGGAGGCGTCCTTCCAGGAGAAGTAGTAGCCCTTGCCGTTGAACTTCTCGTGAATCTTCCCTACGAGAACGCAATGCACGTCACTTTAACATTAAGGGACTGCGGGAGCGGGGATGCACGATCAGTACCACGACAACTTACTCTGGGCGCAGAGGGACGGGATTGGGGGCTCCAGGATGCGGCCGGCCGGCTGGGGCACGAAGGCCTGCCCGGCGACCAGGGTGGCCACACAGGCCACGAGGGCGAGGGAGAACACGGGCCGCAACATGGTCGCTAATCACTTCACCTGTCGCGCACAAAGCACACGCACACACTTAAGGGAGGACAAACACAGCGACAGCGCAGCGGGGAGGGAATTCTCCAGACGCCCACCGGCTCTGCTCCGCACCACACCGCTCGAGATACTCACAGAGAGCCGCACCCCCCGGAACTACGGCACGCCACTCCTCCGGCACGCATTTTATACGTCGCCCCCTCTGTTTACGGCCCATTGCTTCATTCCAACCCTACCGAAGAAACTTTCCAGGCCCAGCTCGGCCTTGGAGAAAGTGGTGGTGGTGGTGGTGGTGGCGGCGGCGGCGGCAGTAGGGGTGCTTAGGTCCGGACCAGAGCCGTGCCGTAAGTAGTGGGGAGGCGCACCCGTACCGCTGTGCACCGCTGCAGCTGCACCTCCGTGGCCCCACCCCACCTCGATGCCCCGTTCCCGTCCCCGGCCCGTCGCAATCCGCCCCCCGCCATGATACCACACTTGGTATTTGGTGGTTGCACCCGGCAGTCTGGAGAGCCCTCATAACACTAACATTTCGTTTACAAGCCCTTCTTTACCCACGGTGCCTGCCACCCCCTTATCGTGAGTGGGGAAAGGGAAACGATCTGTTTAAAAAAAAGAAGAAGAAGGAGTATTGTTTGTCGCGTTGGTTTCGTGGAGTTTGAACCCAGACCGCACACGGGTCAGTTTTCCCCGGTTTTCCCCTTCCATCCATACATAAATACGCGCCCCTGCTGGAACACTCGTACCAACAACACCAAGCCATGCCTGGCGGTTTTCCACAATGCTTCCTCATTTTCCAATTTTTCGAGCCATAGATGACCGCTGAATCAATCGAATAATTCTATTTTGACAGATGACCAGAAAATGCGTGATTATTTAACAGAGCCCGACTGAACGTGGCAACGCTGCAAACCTAGCCGCAACCGCAACGCTGCACACGCTGCGCTGTTGCTGAAAACAAAAACAAAACAATCACAGAAAGTACAAACAAAGTTTGATTTTGGCGACTAAGATTACGTTATGTTGATGCTATTATGAAGTAGGTTCATTATATGCGGCTGCTAATTGCACCAATGTGCTCTGATGTCATTCAGAGTTAATACCCTTTAAATGGATAGCACGGAGCTGTGCCGTTTATGTGCAACTGAAAAGGATACCTTCGTCGACGGTTTTGTTAGGATTTACAGTGATGAAGGTCAAAAGTTTGGTTTAGAGAAAAAGATCATCAGGTGCCTTCAAATTGAGGTGAGATATTGAGGCTCCGCACTCCTCCTACACCTTTGCGATTACTTTGCATTGTACCGCATGCACGGGCACTCAATGCCTAACCTAGGTCAATGCAATGTTTATGTCCTGACGCCGACCGTACCACCTCCACTATACCAGTCAAAGCTTTGATTTGGTTTGGTTAGGCATTAGTTTCCACCAGTCTTTCACACCATATCATTAAATAATCTTGAAGTTTAAGAATAAAAACAACCCAGCGCAAATTGTATGTTCGTAATGTGCTCTTTTTCCAGCTATGTTCAGCAGATGCACTTCCAAAATCAGTGTGCCTTGAGTGCTGTAGCAAGTTGCATCAATGTGCAGATTTTGTGGAAAGTAGTGCTAGGGCTCAAAACCGCCTAAAAGTTTTGGTGGAAAATAATATAATACCCAATGAGTCACTAACAACAGTTGTGAGCTGTGAAGTGAAAGAGAGCCAAGATGATACCACTAACACAAATCAACTTCACAAGGATAAAGATGAGCAGCTGCAAGAAGAACCTGCACAGGAGCTTGAGCATGAAGTTGAACAGCAACCACCTCCAGCCCAACCAGTACAATCCCGACAGGTATATGGAAATGAAAATATATTCTCTTTAAGTCACTGTTACTGTGTATTTAAAAAAAAATCTTTCTTAACTTTGCTCTTATAGAATGGCGAAGAGAAAGATGTGTATCCTTCCAAGTACTTAGAGTGTGTGGTTAATGAAGATTCCTCACGATCAGAATCTCCTACGAAGGATCAGGGTATGATAAATATTACCTTACTATCTTTTGTAAGACAAAGTGTGGACCTCCAGAACAGAGTCTGTACTAATTTGTTTCATGCAACCAACTTGCCTTTCAGAAATTTCAAATGAAGCTCCTCGTTCTCGTGCATCTAAACGTAAATGTAGACTTCCTGTGAGGGTGAGCAGGGTTTGTCTAGATGACCTAGACAGTGTGAACCTAGATGCAGCTGAAATTTCAAGAATATTTGATGATGACGATTCTGAAGAGGAGACCAGAAGGAAGCGCAAAGGCCGCAAGAAACGTACCACATCTAAAGCGAAATCTAAATCAAAGTCTAAACCAAGAGTAAGAAAGGGTAGTGAGAAAAATGAAACAGATGAAGATGTGGTCTTTCCTGATTCAAATGGAAAAGACAAGTCCGAAATAGTGCATGATAGTGAAAATGGGTCCAAAAATTCTGACAGTGAAAACCTAGATGACAATAGAGGGAATGATGATTATAATGATGAGCATGATCATGATGATGACTATGATGATCTTGATGAGGATGAGGATTATGAAGACAACTCTGGTGCTGATAAGTCCAAATCTAAAGAAAGGAAGAAACAAGCTGAAGTTGATTTCAGTGGACAGGTCTGGTTGTGTTGTGATTGTTCTGAGGTAAGAATTTATATTATTTATATTACTTTTATTTATTTTGTATCTTTTCGGAATGACCAACTTATTGACGTTTTTGTTTCAAGGAATTGAATGATGTTGATGCGCTGCGTGTACACCACTCATTTGTTCACAAACAAATTCCAAAGTACATGTGCAGTTTATGCTCAAGAGTGTTTACTCTATATAGTGCATTTGTTTCACATTTTCGCCGACATCGGGATGATAAAAAAGAAATAGAAAGGAGGAAACCACTTGACATTGATCTCAATGGATATGTCTGGTTATGTTGTGATTGTTCAGAGGTGAGAACGAGCATCTTTTGATAACCTGGTTTGTTTTGTTTGCTTTATTATGACCAACTAACTACTCTTATTCACAGGAATTGCATGATGTCGATGCCTTACGAATGCACCATTCAAGTGTCCACAAACAGATCCCAAAGTTCATGTGTAGTATATGCTCTAAAGTGTTTACTCATTACCCTGGATTTATCTCTCATTATCGTCGGCATCAGGAACATGATAGATATTGGTGAATATAACAATTGTGAATTGAGTTTATGTCATTTATTGGGAAAAGATTCAGGTAACAGTTTTACTTTTTTCAGTACCTGTGAAACATGTGGAAAGTGCTTTTCCAACAAGAAAGCCTTGGATTCCCATCGCCTTATTCATACAGATAAGAAACCATTTGTATGTCCAACCTGTGGAAAAGCATTTAGACAGCAAAGTGCACTTTATGTACATTCTCGTTGTCATTTGCCCGACGAACTGAAGAATAAGTATGCTTGTGATGAATGTGACAAACGGTTGGTTTTTTTCATTAATGATTCAGTGCTCTTTGAATTCCTATTTCTAAGACTCCTATCTGGTTTTCACAGGTTTTCAACCAAGCCCAACTTGATAACTCACAAACGAATTCACACTGGTATTCGCAACTATACTTGTGATCAGTGTGGTAAATCATTTGTGCAGAAGGGCAACCTTGATGCACATCTACTCACGCACTCAAATGTGAAACCATTTTCCTGTCAGCAGTGTGACAAGAGGTCAGTTCAGTATATTTCATGTCGATCATTTCAATTGTTATCTTAAGTTATCAATGCTGTTTCATTTCCCTTGTATGTATTTCCAACCTTTTATCGTAGCTTTAAGACTGAATTACAACTTCGCAAACATGGAAGTGTTCACACTGGTGTCAAACCCCACCAATGTGATATTTGCGGCCGCCAATTTAGAGAGAGAGGTACTTTGAGAGAACACCATCGAATTCATACTGGTGCTATGCCGTTTTCCTGTGAGTTCTGTGGGAAGACCTTCAGATTTAAAGGTGTCCTAACTGTAAGTACCAATTCAGTTCTCTGTTTTGTTGATGTGGCCTGTACACATTTCTATCTTATTTTTTGTAATTTTCCTTTGTTTAGACTCACAGACGTCAGCATACTGGAGAAAGACCATACTCTTGTGTTCAGTGCCAGCATCACTTCACAAATTGGCCGAATTACAACAAGCACATGAAGAGGCGGCATGGTATCAATACAGCAAACAATGCTCGAGGTGCTCGTTCTCAAGTGCCCCCAACTGAGACTACGCAGGAACATCATTCAGCTGACAGCTCCTCTGCAGTGATCACTGGTTTACCCCATCCTGAAGAACTGCTGCCTCCCCATCAACCCGAGGTGCCCGAAGTACCTGTGGTTCCACTTGGCCCTCCATCTGCACCTCTGTCTGTTTGTGATTCGCAAATGCAACAGCAACCAACTGCACTGCTTCACAAGACCAGTGTGGAAACACATCAGCCTCAGCCACAGCACTTGTATCACCATGAAAACACTCTCAGCCAGCACTCACTTCATTCTCAGGAGGAGGACTCCATGTCATCTCATCATGAGGTATTGCCATTGCTCAATGTGGATATGTGTTTTATAGTCACAAAATGTATGCTATCTTATACTTTGCCTTTCGTCGTCTTCCAGATGTACTCAACCCATCCTGTACATTCACCACTATCTGCTCATTCTGGGCATCCAGTTCCAAGCCATGTCAGCCTTTTGAGTCACACAACTCACCCAAGTCATGCACCTGTTGTAATTGATGATGATCGTGAGTTAAAATATGCTACAGAAAGAGAGGTTTGTACTTGTTTTATCAGACAATCTTGTTTCTACTGCATAGAACTTAACATAATGTCCTGGGTTGTCCTTTGTTGCAGATAATTTTGGGTCAAATGTCTCGGGAACGAGATCGCCCACATTTCTACAACCCAGCTCCAGGATCATCAGTGAACACAAATCCTTATCTCCATCAATCTTTACATCCATCTTTGCACCATACTCTTCAGCAGTCTCAACTTCCCATTCCCAGTTTGTATGCGATTCCTCAGCTTTCATTGGATCCATCTCACCTAGAGATGCTGCATTCAACTGCCTCTCAGCATCGATAATTTTCAAAATGTGCCAGTCACTGTTTAAAAAGCTATTAAGAAAGCTTTGTAAAAACTTTGTATTTTGAGCATTATTAGGTGTCTCTATTTTGGTCATTTAGAAACACTATGAAAAGGGTTCATTTTAACTATTAATGAATTATCTCCACTTATGAGAAATGAATTGTGATGAACTGCTGATTAAATTTAATTCGGATTAAAGTATTTTTTTATCATGAAATTGTGATGCTCATGTTTGAAGTTCAGTTGGTGTTACTTAGATTTTGTAAATTTCTGAGCTTTATGCACTTAGTTATGATTTACTCAAAAGCTATTGGAAAGTGCCTGACATCTACTTTGCCTTTTGTTAGGATTAAAAATTGTAGTTCAATTTTACCAGTGTTAGGTTATCAGAAATTTAATTTTTTATGGTTCAGCAAAACTGCTCCAACTGCTTTTGATATTAGGATGTGACATCCCTGTCCACTTTAACATTATTTTTGGAATGATATGTATTTTTTATTTATTGCTTGACAAGCATGAACCCTTACATTATTTGTGCCATATACTTCAATACACTTCAATAATGTGTTAGCTTGATATCTTGTATGAATATCATGAAATGTTAATTTGCTGTCTTCTTTGTGTTTTTGTGTTCTTTGCAAATGGCAAAGTGTGTACATGTTTTGATCATGCATTTCCACTTTACCCTTGTAAAACTAGTGCCCCAGTTTAGGGGCAGCTTTTCAACTTTTGTTTAACATTCCATGAATGTGTGATTTATGTAATAGATGATCTGGTTCATTTGTATAACTATAGATTTGCTTTGTTTTACTTGAAACTTTTTACTGCTAAGATGTCCAGACTGGTATTTCAAAATTGATGTTTCTATGCGGCACCTCTACTTATTATTCTACATATTGCTCTTAATTCCTGTGGTTTTCAAATACTGTTGTGACATTTAGAGTTTTAAGTTACCTTTAAATTTAAGCAAGTGCCATTCTGCTTCCTAGGGAGCCTTGATCTCTTAAGAGACTGCTGTTTTGGTAACACACTTGCTCATAGAGAGAGAGAGAGAGGGAGAGATGATATTTTAGTTGCAAACCTGTGCAACATCAATTTAATGGTTAAGTTTAGATATTAGTGCTGTGAAAGAAGGGGCCATACTACTGTAGGTTTTTGAATGTAGTGTTTTAGTTTGAATCCTGTTGCTCCAAGACAATCTATGTATCGTATCCTGTACAGGTTCATTTACCTTCCCATAGAGATCTCATGTTAACTCTTAAGTATAAGAAGCAAGAAAATGTTTGTAGTTAGTGAAACCTACAAAGTTCAAAATCATGCCTTGTGGCTCACTGGTCTTCCCAACATAAATGTACTGAAGTCAGATGCCTTTTGTATGCAAACAATTGAATTGTCATACTTCAGATCAGAACCATTATAAAAGCTGAATTATGTTGTCTTGCTCCCTAGTTTTTTCTAAGAGCTTTACTGCTTTAAATTGAACAGCTGTCATAGAATGATGTTTAGAATCAAATTTTGTATAATGTTTGCTGCCGGCCAGCTGTTACTGATTTGCTTCCATGAATTGCTTGCAATTCTTTTTCTTTACTACAACATTCTACAGTGTTTTTTGTTGTTGTTATTGTTTTTGGTCCAGAGCATACTGCAGTACATAGAACGATGTATGTGTATTACTATAATGTAGTGTATGTATCATATCCCTGTGACTTTTCTTTGTTTGCAAATATAAAAGAAAAAAAGTCAAAAAAAATTGAAGTTTTTTTTTCTCTGAAATTCCCACTCCCCCAGATTTGCAAAAAAAAAAAAAGAATGAGCTAAAATTGGTACAGTCCAATTACCTCTGAGGTGAGCTGCAATGTTTGCTCCCTTGTGCACACAGTACGTGGTAGAGTTGATCCCAAGGCCGACCAAAATGTGACGGGGCGGGAGTTGGATAAAGGGGGAGGGGGCACTTCACCGACGCGTACCTCTTGTCATCCGGTCTTCGATATGGCCGATGGGAGGGGCTCTGGCACTGGGCCATTGACGTCCAAAGCACGAGGTGGGGTGCAGGCAACCCGCCTGACGAGGCTCCGGCTCTCGTGAATGGAATGGAATGACCAGCAAACCGGATGCACCGGAGGCGGAGCAGTGGACGTTATAGAACTGGGGTTACCAGGGGTTACCCACGTGGGGTAGGGCCTGACGGTACACGTAACGGGGACCAGCACCAACCGCACGCGTATGTCTCCACCCCTTTCGTCTGCCCTGCCGCGTTGCGTCACGAAAACCGCAATTTCGATTCCATTCCGAGCTCAGACCACACACACACACACCGAGTGCAGCGAGGGGCTGACGCATTGTCACATGACTGGTTCCGTGTCTACCCCCACCCCCACGGGCCGGGGCCTCACTTTGGTTCTTTTCTGGTAGTGGGTCTGGGCTAGGCCTTGGGCGGTCCGGTCACATGGCCCGGTCCCCACCAGGTATGTGTGGTGCCGAGCCCAGGCATGCGGCCCGCCCGGGCCGAGCCGGGTCCGGGCTGGGCACAGGTGTGAGCGCACTGCTCCAGTACTCCACATTCCGGGGCTGGTGCATTTTCACGAATTTAAAATTGACAATTTTAAGTTAGTGGTCCCGAAGAAAACTTATGTCTTGGTACAAATGTCTCCCTGTGAGACCCAAGGGTGCGTGATTACATAAAATGGGGGTTGAGCTGTACAAATGAACATCACGTGCAAATAACAAAATGAGTAGCAAATCTTTAATATAAAATAATGAAAAAAAATGACATGAAAAAATAAATAAGGTAACGGGGCTCTTGGCATGGTATTGGTATAGGAAAGAGATGGGTTGACTTGACACCACGGCTAGGGCCTGTAGGGCTGGGCTCAGCCTAGGCTATGCATACGAGCGTGTGCCCCTGGAAGATGCGCTCCTGCACCTTGTCGCTGCGGGCCGCGCGGTCCGCGGGGGCGGAGAGGACGGCCACCCCCAACGTGAGCAGGGCACCCGCCGCCGCGCTGTAGGACGCCCAGCCTGTCGATGAGCAGACGAGACCGTCTCTATAGACTCGGAACAGAACAGTTATCCTCACGGCATGCTACTTGTACTTCTACCCACCTAGCGAGCACGAGTCGAGGTAGAAGGGCGCGGCTTCTAGCCCGCACAGCCTCTGGACGCGGTCCGCGCCCCAGCCGCCCGCGAACAGAGTCAGCCCGACCAGGTAGAGGACGCCGGCGGCGGCCTGCGCCGCGCCGCACACGCCCAGGATGCTCTTGCCGCAGACGGCGTGCACGCAGCAGGCCAGCAGCCCGGCCAGCGCCGCCAGCGTCGCGAGCGCGCAGCCCGCGCCCAGCAGGCACAGCGCTGCCGTCCACGCCCCAGGAGACACACCCATGGGCAGCGGGCCGCAGTGCGAGCGTCCGGAACCGGAGGCCCCCGGACGGAGGACGGCCGACGGCGTCCTGCTGCTCACGTTC
Source organism: Odontothrips loti (assembly GCA_038380765.1). Classification (NCBI taxonomy): domain Eukaryota; kingdom Metazoa; phylum Arthropoda; class Insecta; order Thysanoptera; family Thripidae; genus Odontothrips; species Odontothrips loti. The sequence goes on from CM076247.1 coordinate 14,156,815, forward strand.
ATAGCGACGGAGTTGGGGCTGCTCGCTGTGCTCGGGCTCGACGACGACGAGGACATGAAGCGGCACCGCATGGAGAGGCCAAGGGAGTCGGCGCCGGAGTCACCTGGAGGACAGTAACAGCCAACATCAGAAGAGGTCCCCAGGGGATCTCTAGGGGGTCCACAAGGGAGGGCCTGCACCGACAGTAGTTGAACACGCGGCGCTGCCAAACCGCAGGTACGTTTCTCCGCGGCAGACGGAAAGTCTCCCCGGTCCCTCCTTCCGACGGCATCTCGAGAGACGTTTCCACTGGCTGATAGGTCCAGATATATCCGCAGCATCCGGCTCTAGGCTGCTCTAGGCCCGGCCGACGCGACGCGGCGGACATTCTACTCGCCAAATACTGATACGTTCCCACCCTACGCTTCTCCTAGCCCAGACTACCCTCCGGCGATCGGGGCGTTTCCGACGCCAACGCCACATAACCGCGGGCGCTGCGCTGCGCTGGGCGTGCGCGGAGGACGGCCGATCAAGCCGAGCCGATCCGCTCCACATCCATGGCGGGGCGGCAGACATCACAGCAGATCGCTGATAGCGGACGCAGACGTAGCGCAGCGCAGCGCGCTCCCATGGCAGCAGGACGACACGACAGATCGCTAAGTCATGAGGCGGATCAAGTCAGGCGGACGGGGGAAACAGCAGCAGCAACAGCGTACTTACCAGGCGGAGCCACGACCCAGCGCGGGGACACGAGCGCCCCCAAGACGGCCATGAGGGCGACCAGGGACAGCAGCAGCCACCCGAGGGAGCGCGCCGTCACGATCACGTGGCCCATCCTGGAGGTCAACGACGGTGTCCTGGACGATATGCCGAGCAGGACGTCGTCGGCGAGAGGCCGACGCGCTACATGATGTAGGCCGGGTGTGGGAGGACTCTCGGCCAGGGAGGACCGTCAGGGGTCGGCGCGGCGCTATGCTGCAGAGAGGCAGACACGAGAAACGTTAGAAAAGCGCGGAAATAGCAGCAAACCAAGCGAATACGGCAGCGGATAGAAGAGGTCCGATCCGGCTCGGCTAGAGCCGCCGCTGCCGCCATCGTGGCTCTGAGAAATGCCGCGGGGGCAATGGCTTTACTTGCAGCCAAGTCGGTGTGGGGTGGCCCAGGTGCACTGTAGGTGGTTGGCCAGAGGGCTGACATGACATGCGTACGGAACGGATGTGTGGCAGTGTGGTCAAGCCGCGAGAGCTGTGCAAGCCCGGCCGCAGCACCGGCCCCGGGCCGTGGTCTAAGTGCTTCACGTTCTCCAATCACCCCTGCACCCATGACGGGTCCGCCGCCGAACTTAAGCCCAGCCTAATCTGTTGTCTGCGTTGTTTTCAGGCGCCCCGCCGGGCGGAGTAAGTTGGAAAACAAACACCGAGGGCCCCGCCCACGCACATACCCAACACATTCCCCGTCACAGCACAGCCGCGGCCGGCGCCAACGCTCATTCCGCTGACATGACATGGACACCCTGCGGCTGCGACACCAACCGCCGCCTTTCGACTTCCTGGGGAGGGCGATTATCAGAGCACGGCCTCTGCCGCCTGCGAGGCCTTGCAGCGGGTGCGGGCAGCGCGGGCTGGTCACAGAGTCGACGTTGTTGGCTCCCCGCCGCCGAGCCAGTTTGGTAGCGTGACGGGGAGTGCTGGGGGTGGCCGCGGCGCGAGGAAGGGTGGTGGACGGCGGGGGAGGGGGAGGAGGACGGCGACGCCGACCGGGGGGAAGAGAGCGGTTCGCCGCCCCCGCCAGCCAGGCCGCGTAGCTTCGTAGGGCTTGACGGGGGAGTCGAGCAGCGCAGCTAGCGCCGAGTGCTGGTTACGAGGGTGGACTGCAAAGGGGAGAGGGAGAGGCGAAGGAAGCAGGAGGCGCGGCGGGCGGAGAGTCGTGCACAGCGTGGCGCCAGCCAGCGCCAGCACTACCAGCCTGGCACGGCCTAGCATGGCCTAGCCGAGCCGGGCCGGGCCCGCCACGCACGACGGCGCACGGCGCAGGGCGGCGCGGGGTTGTCGCCGTCCCCTTCCGGGCCTGGATGGGACCCAGTGAGGGGCCGACGCCGCCGACGTGACGCCTCCGAGCGGCGCCCAAACGGCGCTCGCCCCCGACGGACCCCACCCCGCGGCCCGCAGCGCCAAGGGACGAGACTCACGGCCCTCACGGCGGGGTAACATTTAACGCCCGCCTCGGCAGCAGCGAAGGGATCATCCAATCCATGCGTCCGAAGCAGGGGTGAGCCTCCGCCGGTCTGGGTGCACACAGGCGCCTGCGGGGTAGGCCACCACGACTTCTGCACGCTCGCGTGTCAAGCGGGCCGGCCTACCCGCGCACTACCAGGCGCTCGGGACGGTAAATACTTCGGTGTCGGTGCCGCGGATCCATGCAAAGCGAACGTACACAGTGCGGGGTCGGTCGAGCCCGAACCCCAGGAACGCTCACGCACTTCCTGGCCGGTTTCCTCTCGGACTTCCCCGACGGCGCGCCGACGTCGACAATCCCGCGACCGCCGTCCGTGTGGGGACTCTCGTGGACGCGGAGGGCCTCCGGACCCTTCTGCCGACGGCGATGCGCGCAGCGAGAGCCAGCGGCCTCACGGCTCGGCACAACGCGATGCAGACGCGACGCTGAGGAGCAGACGACTACACAGACGGCAACGGCGGTGCGGGTGCGGGCCGGGGCCTGACGCCGACCCCGACGCCGTGAGGACTCGCATCTGCGCCGGCGGCGCCCCCACTCCACTCCTACCCCCTTCCCCGCCCCACTCCGCCCCCACTGCCCCGTCCCACCCATTCCATTCACTGCGTCGCGCGTTCGAAGGCGGTCCGGTCGGCCATTCGGCCGGTCGTCGTACTTACAGAGCCCTTCGTACTGTATCGCGGGGGAGGCCGAGCCACTGAGCCGCCAAGACGGGTGTCCACGTCCACCCGCAGCCCCGCGCAGCCTCCGGGGCCGGCGATGATGATAGAAGCCATTAATCCCTCTCTACTTCTAATTGCTGCGCCGCTGAGCCGAGTGTTCAGAGGTTTGGAAGGCTCAGCGTCGCCGACACCGCCGGGTCCGGGTCCATACCGGGCACATCGCGAAGGGGACCGTACTCTCAACACAAAGTGGCGCCCGCTGGGTAGGCAGCCGCGACTTGTACTTGCACGCGTGCCGTGCGGGCTGGCCTACCCTTGCATTCGCAGGCGCTCGGCGTCGCCATGCCGCGCCGCACAAACGTGCATGACAATCTTGTACTGCCGCTAACCGCTGCCTAATCCCGCTGCTTACATACGTAACGCGTACGCGCGAGGCGAGGCATGGGGGCCGCAGCCCGGCACGGCCCTGCTAGGAAAGCTCCACCGCACCGCATTGTCTCGCCTCAGTGCCCCCCCCCCCCCCCACCGCCACGGCGCGCGCTGTATACTGCCCCACCTGGCGGCTACCTCCCCCCCCCCCCCCCCCGGCCCTTTCCCTGCTTGAAAGAGCTTCTTCTGCCCCTCTTGTCGACACGGTGTGGCCAGTTCGGCTGTTCGGCTCGGTCTGAGTGACTGCGGGGCCCTGCATCGGAAATTGTGGCCATGCCGAGTGAGTGGTGCGCCGGCCGGCCGGCAGGGGGTCGGGGGGCAGGAGAGGAGAGGTTCTATAATAGGCGCTCCCTCGCAGCCGACACGTCTAGTGCTGTGGCAGCTCTGGCTCTGTGCGCGGCGGCTGCTGCTGCTGCCCTCCGTGTGCGCGGTGCAGCCCGCTCCATGGCGGTGCTGGTGGTGGCGGGCAGCCGCCTCCCCCACCGACTGCCACGCGCCGCCCACGCGCTGCCGACGGAGTGCTCGATCACAACTGTGTTGTCACGTGTCACGGCACCCGCGCGCAGCGGCTGGCTTGGCACATGGCACACGTTTGGCGCACACGCGAGTCGGCAGTCGACATGACGTCACCGGCAGCCGACGTCCAACGACGCCTCGTCGTCCCCCCGCCGGGCACGGGCACAGCCGAGCACAGCCCAGCACAGCGAGGGCCTAGCAGGCCGAGGATACCACCACCATCCCTCGACTTGGGCTGTCCAGGCTCCCGCGCCATTGCCAACGCACCTCACGTCGCGACACGCCACCTTCTAGGGGAGCGGGCCGGGGGGGGGGGGGGGGGGAGAAGAGTGCCGGTGTGGTGTGGGTATGCTGTGCCGATGGGTGCGAAAAGAGGGAGCGCCCGGCCGTCCCGCCCGCGTTCGTCGGGCCCACAGCCCCGAATTATAACACACCGCTGCGGCATGGCACCGGCCGAGGGGGATTTCATGTTTTAAAAGTCGGTGTAGTGACCAAAATAAAAATCAGAAAATGTCTAAGTAGATCATGACAAGGAAAAATATGAAAAGCCAATTAATCGATACAAAATGTTCAAAAATTCACAAAAATTCAGAAGAAAAATCAAGATAGTCAGAGGAAAAACATAAAATTTGGGTTCATGCCGACATTATTTTCAGAAAAATCAATTTTTAGGGGGGAAAAATCAACTAATATCAAAAGAATCAGACATGATTTAAATCGGTGTACATCGAGAAGGGTCAGTGATAGCCCCCTCGGCCTCGGCCCCACCAAACCAGCCTCTCGAACTTTAGGTTTACAAAAGCCCTCCTCCCACCTGAAGGCGGCCGTGGCGATGAGCTGAACTGGCTGAACCAACGCCCCGGACCCTGACCTTAGTGGCAGGGCAGGTCAGTGAAGTCAGGGAGGGGCCCAAGGCGGGGCGGGGCGGGGGGCGCTGGCAGGTAGGCAGCCCAACCGGCAGCACTGCCGCGCGTGCCGCCTATCGGCCTCCGGACGGGCGCTCCGCTCCGCTCCGCCCCGCCAGCCACAGTCACGTGGACAGTGCTGTGCCCCATGTGGGGCTGGGCCGGGCTGGCCTGGGCCAGTGCGCTACACAATGGCGTCCGCGTTTTGTTTGGCGCGTTATCACATTGCTCTGTACACACCGATCTGCCCGCTGCTCCGCTGCTTCTGCTTCGACAGTGACTCACGCTCCGGATCTCCTGGTCCGCACCGCGCGGGCGTCGGACCCGGTGGACCTTCCGCCCCACCCCCGCGTAAACAACTAGAGAACGGTTCGCTACGACAAGAAACAGCACAACTACTCATTCTAGCACGGTTCATCTTTCTATTTACCTCCTTGAAGTCGCTGCGATGGTGTTGTTGGCAGTTGGCAGTGACCGCGATGAAATGATCCTCTTCTTTCCTTCGGCCTCTTTCTCTATCCCTCTTTGGCTCCCTCCGACCAGCGGGGGCTTGCTACGGCCGAATTGCCGCGCGCTCTCTCTCTCTCTCCCTCTCTCTTTTTCTCTCTCTCTCACCCTCGTTCTCTCACTCTCGCTCTCCTTCTTCTCACATGGGAAGATTGCAGTTTCACTCCATCTCTCTCTTGACCTCACCGTAGACGCGGGGATCATACCAGCCCACAGGAGGAGGGTGATGGTGCAGACCCGGGTGCAGGTGGTGATGGTGGTGGTGGGCGTGGACTTCCGGGTGATGGGGTTGATGCGCGTCGGAGTGGTGCTCACCAGAGTGAGGGCCTTCGGGAGCTGCTCCGTAGTCAGGCACCTGACCCTCCCCCTCCGTCAGGCTGAGGCTGAGGGCCGCCGACGCCGCGGTCCGGGCGGCGATCTGGCGGCGCCTCTCTCTCTCCTTCTCCCTCTTGCGCTGCAGGATGCTAGGATCTGTGCCGAGCCGCTGCCGCCGCTCCCGTTCTCTCTCCCTCTTCCGCTCCAGCACGGCGGGGTTGGACTCAAACAGGCGTCGCTTGAGCTTCATCAGCTCCAGGGCGGCGGGGTCGTTCTCCAGCCTCCGCCGCCGTTCGCGCTCCTTCTCTCTCTTCCGCGCTAGGACCTCGGGGTTGGTCCCCATCATGCGCCTCCTCTCTCTCTCCTTCTCCCGCTTGCGCTCCAGCGCGGCCGGGTCAGACTCCAGCCGCCGCCGCCTCTCCCGTTCCATCTCCCTCTTCCGCTCCAGGGCCGCGGGGTCGGATTCGATGCGGCGTCGCCTCTCTCTCTCCCGCTCCCGCTTACGCCGTAGCACTTCGGGGTCCGTCCCCAGCCGGCGTCGCCGCTCACGCTCCCTCTCTCTCTTCCTCTCGAGGGCCACGGGGTCCATGATGAGGCGTCGCCGCCGCTCTCTCTCCCTCTCGCGCTTGATGGCGAGCGCCACCGGGTCCGAGGCGAGCCGGCGTCTCCGCTCTCTCTCTCGCTCCCGCTTGAGGCGCAGCATCTCCTCCCGCCGGGTCTCGCCCAGGGCATGGCTGTGGCCGGACGGCTGCGCCTGCATGTCCAGCGGCTGGTCCGCGTGTCCGAGCGCCGTGCCGATGGCGGGCCCGTGGCCGTGACTGCCGTGGCTGCCGTGGCCGCCGAGGCCCATGGGGTGGCCCATGGAGCCCATGTGAGCCATGGGGTGTGCCATGAGGTTCATGTCCACGGCCAGCCCCGTGGCCAGGCCCGGCGCCAGTCCCGTGGCCAGCCCCTGGTGGTGCGGATGGTGGTGGTGGTGATGGTGGGGATGCTGGTGGTAGGGTCCGCTCGCCGGAACCCCGTTCATAGTGTCTTCCTTCCTTGCCGAACGACGCGCGCCTCCCTCACAATCGGACTGGAATTGAAATAATGACAGATTTTTCAGAGAATGACGCTAACAAACTTCAAGTCACAGAAAAGTTATTTTCACCGAAACCCAGCCCCCTACTGCACCGTCCTAACCCCTGCCACACGTCCCCCACACGACCCCCACCTCCACCCAACTACACCTCACCCTTCCCTCACCTCAGCCGTCCTCAGCCTCTCCACCACCCCGCCAAGCTTGCCCCTACATCTAGTCTAAACAAGGTGCGTTCTAGCAGCTGATTTCTAGGAGACTTGCCATCGCGGTCAATCGAGTAAAATTCGAGCCTACATTACTCCAGCTGAGATCGGTCAGAGCATGAGAGCCCTCAAACGAGAGCCCCGACTAGCCCCACACACACAAACACACGTTACCAGTAACCTTCTGTAAAATAATCCCAGAGCTGCAGCCTCTAAGCGTTTCACATCAAACAAATATCGATTTAAGTCCCCCCCCCGTTTCACAGTTTCCCACGTAATTTATGGACGCCCCCTCTCACGCGGAACGGCAACAGCAGCAGTGCAGAGGAGCGAGCCGAGCGGTGGACTTTTATTATTAGGGAACCAAAAAAGAATCTAATTATATTATTATTATTTTTTGTAGAACCCCCTTTCTTCCCGAAGCGAGTTGGTTCGAGTGCGTGCGTGCGTGTGTGGTGTGCGTGCGTGCGTGCAGGAGCCCTGGGGGATCGAAAGAGAGGGCGAGGGAGGGAGGGGGGAGGCCGGGACGTGATGGGGATCCAGAGCCGCACACGGCAGGGGGAGGGGAGGGGGAGCAAATACAGCAGTGGGTGGGGAAAAGGGGAGGGGAGGGGCGATGTAATAAGAAGCGACCAGCAGCTGCTGCTGCTGGTGGTGGCGTTGTATTCTCCTAGGCCGGCGGCAAGAAAGAGAGACTAATTAACGGAAATTAAGCCGCCGTATAGGTGGCACCGCGATCGCTGCCAATAAAATAGATGCCGTAGCAATTAAGAGTGATGTTTAAAATACCAAGCGCTCGAGCATGGAAAAATCCGGTTTTGGTTCTGGGGACCGTTCCAGAATTGCTGGCCAGTGCAGGGACGCAAAAGCGCGCGAAACTAAACCTGAGTGAATGCATACACCGTTCCTATTTTATTTCGGCTGACCCCGCGAGCGGTGGTGGTGGTGGTGGTGGATAGGAGGAGGAGGGTTCACTCGCTCTTGCCTCGCCTGATCGTGAGAAGGCGCAGGAAAGGGAGGGGCTGGTGGGCCTGTGCGTGCTGCGTGTGCGTGGGGACGCGTGCGTGCGTGCGGACGCGTGTGCGTGCCCGGCCTGCGTGCCTGCGTGCGTGCGTGCGTGTAATGTCAGGCCGTCCACAACGCGCTCCCATCCCCCCTCGCCCTCCCCTCCCGGCACTGGAATAACACTCTGCACGAAACGCCGCCGCCGCGGTGTGCGAGAGAGACCAGAGACAGGGAAAACGAGAGAGAAAGGAAGAGGGATGGAGACGGCATGAGCGTTTACGCAGGGAGGTACAACGAGTCGGAGTGAGAGGCATGGCGATAACGACCCAAGGCAAGCGGGGCAAAGCCAGGCGGGTAGGAGCGGGCAGGAGCGGGCAGGAGCAGCAGGCCGGGCCAGACTTCATTTCTGCTACATTTAAGCGGCCCTGGACTCTGGAGGAACCGGTGCCGGTGCCGAGCCGGTGCCAGCGAGCTGCCATGAGTTCGATCGGACCGGACCGGCCCATGCCGGCTAACGCTGCTAACGCCTGGAGTAGGCAACATCCAGGCGGGTTATGCCTGTGCAGCACCGACTCGGATAAGATCAGGCCAGGTTGTACAAAGGCTGAGGGCATTGGGTCCTCTGCTCGGTCCTCACTCCCACAGTGTAGTACGTGTGTGCGTGCGAGTGTGTTTGTGCGTGTGGATGTGTGCGTGTCTGCCCGCCTGCCAGCCAACGTCTGTGTGTGTGCGTGCGTGGCTGCCTGTGCTCGTCCGTGTGTGGCTGTGTGCGCTGTGTGCGAGCGCGTGGAGAGAGAGAGAGAGAGAGAGAGAGAGAGAGAGAGAGAGAGAGAGAGAGAGAGAGAGAGAGAGAGAGAGAGAGAGAGAGAGACAGACAGACAGACAGACAGACAGACAGACAGACAGAAAGACGGGACAGAGGGGGAGAGGGAGGGGAGGTGACTCACTGTTCGGTCGGACCTGCTCCACAAGGCTCCGCGGCTACGCGGACGCACGCGGCTCTGGACACTGGATGGGACGAGAGAGACGGATAGATGGGTGGATGTGCCCGCCTTGGTAACACAGTGTGTGCCAAAATAGGGCCTCACCCGCGAGGAAATGCACGAATGAATGAACGAATGAATGAAGACCGGGATGATGACAATGAGTGGGACAAGCGAGAACCGCGCTCCTCCCCAGGACCCGCCCCGTGTGCTCAGGTAGGACGGGAGGGAATTACTACCACTTCGATGATAGTCCAGGTCCCCCCCCCCCCCCCTCCCATTTTTTCGCTCGCAGCAGGGGTCAAGTCACGCACATAGCAGTGCAACTCTATCATCGTGGAGGGCAGCCAGGTGCACTGCTTCATCAGTTTGTGTGTGTGCAAGAGAGATAGAGCGTGGGAATAAGCATCGGCGGGATCAGCTGATTCCGATAGTGTTGCGACGCTGTGCCCCCATGAGAGTCCCGCGTATGACTGGCACCCGCGGCGGCGCGGAGATATCCGACTACTATACTTGCTGGGGATGGGGGGAGGGGGGGGGGCGGTCGTTGCGGAACGCACTCAACAGGGACGCGATAATGAGGAGAGGAAGTGAAGTCCTCTGGAAACAAACGCAGCCAGTGGAAGAGCCGACAGAATTTGGTGCAATGAGAAGCAAAGCTTGGCAGCAGCATACAAGAGAGGGGTGAGGGGGGGGGGGCACTCGCCCCACTGCAGTACTCGAGGGAATGCACAAGACTGCCGGCAGAGTTCGTCTGGTGGTTAAGCATTTACAGAAAGCATCCCATCCCTCAAGGACACCGCCAGTGGGATCATCTGACCTAGTCCTTGAGTTCCACCCAGCAGTACAGATAGCAGCAGCACTCCCTTCCGTTCAGCAGCTGAACCTGCCTGGATCCGCCCCCAATCATGCAGCGGCCGTGTTACCCAGCGTCCTCAGTCCTCACCCCGCCAAACAACCCCCGACGCCGACAGCAGTGCCCGCCCACGGGAAAGGAGAACCAGCAACCAGCCTTAGCATCAGTTCACAGGCCACCCAACCTCAAAACCCGACCCGCAAACGTCCGTGACAGACATGAACCCTTTCCCTTGGCTCCCGCAGTGCCTTCCCCCTCCAAGCCACCGCAGTCGACGTCCGTCAGTGACAAAGGACTCACCAGAAACACCCGGTCCGCGTCTGTTTGGGCGCTCTGTGCACTCGTACTTTGAAAACGGCAGAACGGACTCCATGCAGCAGCAGCAGCAGCACAGCGCAGGCACAGCTCAGCACACGGCGACACGACACATCAAGGCGTCGCGACGCAGGCGCTGGCCCGCTCAAGCAACCCAACGGCGTCGGCGCGGCGTCGCCCACTGCACTCGCTGACTACCGGCCTCGCGAGCCGAGCCGAGCCGAGCCGAGCCGAGCCGAGAGCAAACCGAGCTCGCCCGAACTCGAATCGAAGGAAGCGTCGGCCCGTTCGGCCGCCGTGCCGAACGGGCCGAACCAACCAACCGACGAAACGAACCGACCGGGCCGACGGATCCGAGGAGTTCCGAGCCAAGCATCTTTTCGTCTTTGCGATTTTTCAAGATTCGAGCATGTTCAACGGGTTACTCTGGGCGGGGGTCATTTTCCGAACCCTGGTCTCCACCGCTATCCCCAACAATTTTACAACCGTCCCACCCCAAAACTCAAAACCCACCCCCTTACAAATTAAGGTTGGGTAAGTGGCGGCTGAAATTTGAGGGGACGTTTCAAGGGCATTAGTCTTGGACCCTCATGGAGCATTATCCCATTAAATATTTGCGCTCTACCTTCTGGTCCACAAGGAACAAGCGGACTACTTGATATCGCGCAATGTCATGGGAAGCGTCACATCACATATGAAAAATCGCGGGGCGCGGATGAATACGGGGAAGTTCTGTATATAATGACGGACAACTTGGATGCAGTGCCGTAGGCTATACTGTAAATAACTTTGCCCTTGATATCAAACCATCAAAATGGATCAGTCAGTTAATCCATATCTGTAATATGTCAACTAAAATTCTGTGTCACTTCCTGTTATAAAGTTATCCCTCTTGTATGTACGTGATTAGTGGATTTCTTCTGTTAATCTTGTGAACGTCTTATTATATCATCCGGGTAAGGTTACGTCATTTATGAAATAGCTGTTGAATGCATTTTACACATTAATTTAGAGAACAGTATTCGTTTCACAGCATACAATGGCTCGACCCCCACGAAATCTTTTGAGGCAAGCCTTCCGCAGCTTTATAGATTCTTTCAAACCTCGCATTGGCAAACCCGAACTCATGGGTGAAGATAGACTTGGCAATCAATACTTCGAAGCAAAACCCACTTCAGTCTCAAACCGAGTGAAGCCTCACAGGTATTATTTGCCTGCCAGTGGAGAAGAAGATTTCCATCAGGAATTGCCATCAGAATGGGAAGCGTGGCTACGTGGAAGAAGGAAGGTTCCTCCTTCGCCGCAGGAGCTTGAGAAGAATTATGCCATCATGCAAATGAAAAAAGAAAATGCTAAGAAATTGGAGGCTGAGAGAGAGGGCTCAAAATTGTTGGATGCTCCTGCAAGCAAATCAAAAGGATTTGATTCTTACCCACAGTATGGAAATGAATTTGAGGATATTCCTGGTAGAAAAATTGATGGTAATTTAAAAAATTCCAAATAAAATTAGATTTTGTTGCACATTCTGCAAGTTAATTTGACCTAATAATTGTGTATTACTACAGAAATTGAACATGCATTGCCTTTTAAGTTTCCTGTAAGATGCAAGAGAGAGTTGAACACCTCTGAAAGGGATGTTTTGGGTTAAAAAATAAAGTAAAGCCAAGAGATATACCATATAGTTTTAATTAGTTAAATTAATCAATGGTCTGAATACATGCTTATATGCATGATGAACACAGGTAATAAATCCCAATGCTAAAAACAATGGCAAGCTCCCAAACTAAATTTGTTAAAGACCCCAAAACAAAGATTTCATTTAATTCAGTAGCAAACCACAAAAACGCAAATCACAGCCTGAGGATCTGAATACTAACTCATCAGTGCTTAGTGGATAAGAGGCCATTTTAAGTTTGTGCATGCAGGTAATTGCACTGACAAGCCATCAGTCTTCATTATCTCATTTCTAAACCAACAAAGAATCTTACGACATTCCTAATACAATAAATGAGAAACAACTGCCAGTCACAGTTGAATGCCTCAAGTATTTCACAACCATTTCTTGTTCTCGTTCGAAAATACAACTGAAGTTCTTAAAAGCACAGCTCCAATAGCCTGAGACCAACATCAAAAGTTGAAATGGTGCCAGACTTTATCAAACCAGAAACCAGTCATAAGTGCCTCATGAAAAATACCTTTCTGATTTACAAATACATACATCTTGAGGAGGCACTTGGAGAAATGTCTTAGAAAAAAATACCACAAAAAAACAACAGCATTAAAACATCATTTCACTACTTTGGCTGTTTTGTTGCTCCACAATCTAAATAACATTTAACTAAAAAAGCAACATGAGATCAAAAGAATGACTAAGTATTCTCCAAATTAAAAGAGCTCGTAAACATTGAAGACAATAAAATTCAGAATACACTCAAAGCTGTGTGCATTACATAAAAAATACAGTAACATGAACATTTCAGAAACAAACACTGGCATTTCTAAGGTGGCATGAAACAACACCCTGCCCATATATTACAGTGTTACCGATATGCAAAGGCCAAGCCTAAAGACCACATTTAAAAACATTATGGCTTGGCTAACAAAGACTAGGATGAACAAAATTTGAGATCCTTCAAAAATACAAAACACAGTACAAAACATGGCAACAAAGTCAAGATTAAAGTCAGTACAAAGTCAAGGGCAGAGTCAATACGAGGTAAAAAATAAAATAGAATCCTAAGCCAGCCACTATTCACCTGTTTCTTTTTTAAAAGAGAAAAAAAATCTTCATAGAATGGGTCACAGATTTTGTAATAAAATATTCTTCGAAACATAAATCAGATTTAGGCATCAGCGTTTGTGCTGACTGTTTGATAGCGGAAAGGGTCTCTTACTTGCTGCCTTTGTCTAACAAACATAATAATTAATACACCAAGAAGCACTAAAGATAAAACTCCTGCAGTGGCCAAAGCTGTAACATAAAATAAAGAAAAGATTACACTAAGTAAAATGCTGTGAGTAGATGAGAAAACCAGGTAGCTGCACTTACCGGAAATAGATAAGTCATTTAGGTCTTCTGATGAAAACAACAAATGGTAATGGCATTCTTTTTCCCAACTTTCCGGCACAGCTGATTTAGTCAAGTTAACAAACTTATCGAGTTCACACAATTCAGAGCAACCAGGTATTGCCAAGTTTTGAGTTTCGGAGGAGTTTTTATACACAACCTAAAAGGAGAAATCAAAATACCAAACCAGTTCCTTTGCATACTACAAACTTGTGAAATAAACTTTATAGTATTGTAATTGATCTTACCGCAACATAGTAGGTATCTTTAATTTTATAGAGTTCAGTAAGAACAGTTGCAGTGTATGGGGGGCAATGAGGCTGGAAGACTCCTAATGTGCTAAGAATGTTGGCAATAGTAGTATCGTGAGCTGAGTAGATAAACATTTTGCGGTCTGGATCCAGAGTTTTACTTCTTTTTTTCTGGAAGTGATCAATCCATTCCTTTACCAATGGTCCTATGGATTGAACAAATAATTGTTATTTTTTAAGATGGTTGGATTTTACAGGTCACAACTGTCGATTAGCATTACAGACTGTTCATAAGAATCATATACTTACCACCCTTAAGCCGTCGTAACTCAGGAGTGTAAGCGGGCAAAGCAAAACTCCACTGTGCAACTGTCCGTAGAGGTTCTGGGTACACTGTTCTTGTCCACTCTGGTAATGTAAAGTTCTTCAAACTCTATTGATCATATTAAAGACATAACAGATGATCACTGTGTTCTGATCCAAAGAAGAGAATATTTATGCTGATTGATACCATGTAAATTACCTCAATGAAAAGCGTGCTGTGAATGTACTCAGCATTCTCAATTGTTTTTACTTCTTGTCCAGTGTGAACAGAAAGGTATTTAAACAATCCTGCATACTGTTTTTCCAATGCCTTAATCTCTGGGAGATTTCTTGCTTTAGTAAACTCTGCATCATAGCGTGGGCAAGGCTTCTTCATAGCTAAGATCTAAAGTTAAAATAATTTGAAAATGGACATGAATGTCTTCAAACTTAAGGAGCCATAAGGTTTGTAGAATAAATACTCACATGATCCAGATGTTCAGGAACAGTGTGAATTGGAATGGGCTGCCATTTAAGATTAGGTTCAAACATACGTGTCCCTCTTGGTGGAAACAATCCAGCTAAGTTACTTTCAGCACTCATAAGGGTGCGGTCAACATCTGTGCTCTGAACATACACATCTGATTTTGCATAGTCATTCTTTAATAATGATATGTAACGCTGTCTCAACCACATTCCCAGTTCATAGTGCTGCTGCATTCCAGTCTACAGGGCAGAAACAACATATTTAAATAATACAAAGGGAAGACAATGATTGCTGCAATCCAAACAGACGAGTTAACTTACAGTGGTCAGCTGGCCCCAGCCTGTAGACCAGTAGCTAATATTGCGATAAGGATCCAGAGGGTAAGCTTTCACTGGTGTCCTGTCACCATGCCGAAAAAGCTGAGAAAGAAAATAGTGACAATTCCATCACATTCAGAGTATAGAATGGGTATTAAATAAGAGTTATTATCCTATGGCAGATTCAGCATAAAAACAGTATGCCATTGTTATGTAACTTGTGTAGTTCGGTGAAAACCCTTTGATTGGCGTCTCAACTGAGCAAAAAATAAAGCAAAAAGCAAAAAAAAAAAAAAAAAAAAAAAAAAAAAAAGGAAATAAAACAGAACTCACCACATTGACCATTACCAACTCGCGTTCTGCCTCCTCCGGGTAGGCAGAGGTTCCAGACCGACATGCGGCTAGAACCAGCAATATGCAAACCAACAAGTTATGTCGCAGTTCCATTTCAAAATTATTTGGTCCACAACAGCTTGGTCCTTAACCTAACGGTTTAAGCTGCCTTTAAATGAAGAAAGTGCGAGGATCGTGTAGACGACATTAGACCCGGAGTGGCACGAACATACTGAAGGACCACGAATGTGCCCAGCGTGTGGAAAACAAGGAGAATCCGATAAACCAACAGCCCAGATGGATAACAGCTGTTGGAGTGTCTTGTCAGCGAATCGCAGGGCAAGGGTCTGCGTTGGGCTGCATCAGGGAGAGGGTAAGAGGGGGGCGGGGGAGAGGGTATGAAGGAGTGGGGGTGTGTTAGTGGGGAAAGGGGCGGAATCAGAAAGAAAGAAGAAAGGTATGCATTTCATTTTTAAGACAGTTATGTACGGCCCCCTTTATTTTACCATACCATGTCGGTTGAGAGGAGAAAGAAGTCAATGGAAAAGGCTACTGTATTCTCTGCAAGGGATAGAAAATTGAAAATTGTCACCGCCAAGACCCAAGACACACAACTGTACTGTACGAACCACCCGACATGTTTTCTTCAGTTGGTAGCACTTTTTGTTTACGTCTACCAGTTGCTCCAGTCTCTAGATCTGGAATGAGCGGTTTGATCACTACACGTAGACGTGCCACAAGTCCACAATATTCACTTATTACTGGCAATTTTGAAGACAATCGTGCATCCCTCTCTAACTCCGATTCTGAGGACGTCGAAGGTGACGTCGGTGAGTGATTGACATAACCCCGCATCGTTGTTTTTGTTTTTCACGTGCGAAATATTTTCTGTATTTAAACTGACATGGGCATTTTGTTAAGTTTTGCTTCTTTGTTTTCCTTATTAATACACCGGTGCGTATGAGCATTGTTATAATATGCAGCTTTGAATTGTATGACTGTTTTCAAGATGATTTGCAAATATTTTCTTTCTTCCTCTTATTTTGAAATTATTGTTGTTTGTGAGAAGTTAAACTGTCAGTATTTGGGCTTTTGTGGAAAAAAAAAGGAAGAGTTAAATTGGTTTATTACATTTCAAACTTAACAGATTGCAACTTAAACTCGAAACAACAAAATCACATTCATAGAGAAACATTACGGCTTATCGAATTAGCTGCGCATTGTGCACACAGACTTGTGTTGTACAGTTTCCAGGGATTAAAAAAAAGTCTGCATGGCTTTATGTACTCTAATGGGATCAAATAGACAATATAATGACCAGGATGGCACTGTCAGCTAGAAAAATTATGACAAGAAAATGTTGTCCAGCTCAGTATTTATGCACACCAACAATTGCTTGGCGGGTACTTTGTAAAAGTAAAAATCACGTCCAACGTCCGTTTTCATATTTCCAAAACACAGTGCAGAGCCGCACTTTTTAATGTTCATATCGCTACAACGATGGCCATGGCGGCAGCCCCGGCAGCCCCACATGATACTGTTTATCGGTCTGGCACAGGAGCGGCACGGGCCTAGGGGGCCTAGGGAAGTACGCCGCGGCGTTGGCCGTCTTGGGGAGGCAGGGAGGCCCTCCTAGGCCTAGGCGGGTAGGAGTGGGTAACCGGAGTGCGGGTACCCCCGCTGGCCGCCCACCCCCATGGCGTACGAGTCGGCCGCCTTGGGGGAGGCCCTGCCGGCCCTGCAGCCCGCGTCACCGCCGATGAGCTCCGTCATGAAGGAGATGTAGGTGATTGCGAGGCGCAGCGTCTCTATGCGCGACAGGCGCTTCTCGTAGGCGAAGGTGGGCACCTTGCGGCGCAGCTTGTCGAAGGCCTCGTTGAGGTTGTACATGCGGCGGCGCTCCCGGATGTTGGCCGCCCGCCGCTGCGCCATGGTGGCTACGCGGCGCCGCGTCTTCTTGCTGCTGCCGCTGCCGGAGGCGCCGGGGCCGTGCGAGCCCACCGAACCCAGCGACGCGCTGCTGCTGTGCGACGTGGTGCTGCCCGGCTTGGGAGGCGGACCGTCGGCCAACCCGCCCCCGAGGCCGCCTCCGAGGCCACCCCCGAGGCCGCCGCCGAGGCCGCCTCCGGGCCGACCCTCCAGCCCCACGGGCACGCCGGCGAACCTAGAATCGAAAACCAGTCATGACGTGTTGTGTATTGCGCAAAAGAGAAGAAAAGGAGACCCCCCCTCTTTCCCACCCCCACCCCACACAGCAAACCCTCACTTTTCCCCTGGGGGGTACGCTCGGTACGCGTCGGTAGGGCTGTGCAACCGGGAGATTTTTTCTTTTTGTTTTCGAACGAACATTTAGTTTTAAAACTTCGAGCAAAGGGAACACTACCCAATATGTTTTCGATCGAACCGAACATGAGCCAAATTTTTTCGATCGAACAGTTCGAACACGTTGGCTATGTATATTGGTGCCAATTAGTCTCATTATATTTCATTATATTTCAAAGCAGGAATTTTCCTTTTAGAATGTGCTGAAAACGGGTTGGAAATGTTTTTTGTCTCAAAAGATTGGGAACCGTCCCAACATCTCATTTTATAGACAGTGTCAGTAATATTCTAGACAGTATGTTCTGATCTCGAACATGCTGTCTAGTTAGTCACGATCGTTCGAAAGTTTTGAACTTTTGTCCGATTTTCGAACCGAACACCCTTTGGTCGGTCCGATTCCGTACGTTCGCACACCGCTGCGGGTGGGGAAGGCACCGCTCTGACGCCTGCGAAAGCAAGGGTAGGCAACACTGCCAAGCACGCGTGCTCGACAGGCGGGCCCACCTGGCAGGCGTTCCGCCGCGCCTCGATGCGGCGGCGACAGCGAGTCAAATAAGGGGTCCCTCACTTCCTCGGCAAGTGTACAGAAGAGGATGAGTATTTGATGAATATGTCACGAGAAATTCACGAGTTTGCCGGTAAAATGTCCCTGCTGCCGACCATTTTTTGCCTTCTGGCCTATCCAAGGGCGTATACTTTTCGGGCGCGATCTCTTCTTTCTCAGAAATAAGTGGACAGTTGTCTTCGGAGTGTGCATGAGATTTTAGGAGTATAGGAGTATGAAGTTGCGTGTACACAGAGTATGTTGAGTGAGGGACCCCGTGGAGTCAAATAAAAGATCCCGAGAGCCTTACCTTTGCGGCAGCATGCGGTGGGACTGCGGGCTGCCGCTCCCCCACAAGTCGGCGGAGAAGCCTGCAGCCAGGAGGTCGGCCGGGTGCGGGTGGTGGTAGGTGGGCGGGTGGTGGTGGTGCTCCCAGAGGGCGCCGTAGGGGGACAGGTCCCCATACCCGGCCACGCCCAGCTCGGCCGCGCTCAGCGCCTGTAAGATCGTCGTTGGGGAGATAGAAACAGGTCCGAGACGGATGTTCGGGACTCGGGACGTTTCCAACAAGAGTGCATATTGCACTCCTGTTCGGGTTCGGGCCCCAAGGTCCAGGGAGTCATAACTTACCGTAACCCTAAATATTGCACTCACTTTGACAGTTGAAGTTCAGAACACTAACTCCTAACGAAGTGAATCAAAATATCGTTATATGCTTGTAACGTAGTTCAATGTTCTTTGTGTAACGTGTGAAACTGCACAGAAATTTACCCCCCCCCCCCCCAACGGTAAACGCGGAAACACCAGGCCTAAAAAAGACAGGTTTTCCCTGGACAGTTGCACGGGACTGCATAAGGCATAGCCGGGGCAGTGGATACCCGGACGCGTCCGAATACGTCTCCTGTCCCTTTCTGTTTCGACTGACCCGGGACGCGTTCGCGGGTATTCGCTGCCCGCTCGCCTGCCCCGGTAATAGGGGCTCTCCTCTCAGCCCAGAGGGCTCCCGTTCTCCCAGGACCAACTTCGATTGTCTCTTACCGACATCATGGCTGGGGTGCCTCCGTCACTGGGGGGTTGTCATCGTGCTGGCCCTCGGCGGGTGGCTGCTTTGTCACCACAGCTCGACTCCAGCAGGGCGCATCCAAGGTTCCAGTCTGTCTCCAGCAGGGGTGAGAGGTTACAGCGCGCGGTTTGTGACCCCCGCCGGGCTGGGTCGGCTCCAGCGGCTCCAGCAGCTCCAGCGGCGCGGTGACGTCCCTCGCTACGCGGACGCGGTTTGGTGACTTGGACGCGACGCGCGTTGGTGTCGAAATGAGAATCTGCTGCTGTGATTTGGCGTTCGCCGCCTTGCTCCGTGGAGGGGAGGGGTTTGCGATGGGGTGGCAGCGCAGGGGTGGCGGAGGGTGGGGGTGAGTACAGTCTGCACCTGTCTGTGCTCGTGGCTCTTGTTCTGGACGGACACGGCGTTGCAACTGTTTGGACTCTCCAGCATCTCCAAAATGTCTGACGTCCGTCTTGATACGGCTTTCTTATGCTTCATGGCGTACACCTGCGGCCGCTCCGCCTCAGAAGAGACTCTTTTTGCGACAGCCTTCCTGAAGGGGCTCTTTGAAACGTCTCGCGTTTAAATGCTGTTGAGTTCTCAGTTTTTAAACAGCCTTTTGGTGGTTTAAAACAGACCTGCCTGGTATGTTTGTTGGTTCGGACTGTACCATTGATCCGCCTTGTCGAGGGGCTCTGAGGGGGCGCCTGCAACAGTAGCTCTTGGCGCCATGTGTTACCGCGGCCCGGCGCGCTCATTGGCTAACGCCCCACCCCCTACAGCCAATCCGCGCGTCGCACCCCCACCATGTCTCCTGCTTCTGGACCCCATTTCGGCACGTACCTGCCAAAAAATTCGCACAATCTTTGTTCAGCCCGTTTGCGAACACTTTGAAGAAGGCATTCCACTAGGTTATTATAGAAACCGATACGCGACGTTCCGTGCGTCGCAGCGGCCGGGAGCCGCTCTCCATTTCTGCTGTTATTCACGAGTTAATTGTAAATGAACCAAAAATTGCCGCATGGATATGGTCGTGTTAAAATGGCATTGCTCTGACGAGTAGACGTGTGGTGGGATCCATTGGCTATGCGGCCCACCGCGTATTGCAGAATCCCGGGGGGGCTGTTGATGATTGCTACCCCTTATTGATGTGTGTTGCAGGTCGAGATGTCCAGTCTGCCTGCTGTTTCTCTCGATGCCGAACTAGGCTTTACGACGCTGCTTGCCATGTACACGAAAAAAGTGCAGCGTGCAGCCTTTGCACAAGGATGTGCCCAACAGGAGGAGCGATCTGTGTTCCCGTCAGAGATGTTTGCTTCTCTGTCCACTGACGCCAAGGTGTTCTCTGCTTATGTCAAGATAACCACAGCGAACAAGAAGCTTTACATCATAATAGACGGCCTACACGGAACGCATGGCGTTATTTTTGAATGTACTGCGGTTGTATGGAGGAGAGAACTTATCTACCTGGAAGGCGAGGCCGAGAAGAAGTACGATAACCCTAAACCATCACCTCCGATTTTAAAGTATGTGCTCGGCAGGGACGATGGGCGGTGTGTGATCGCTGAGATCGCTGATCTTGCGAACGTCCAGTGTGTAGATGTGCAAATAAAGGCGTACGCTGTAAAGCCGGCTACGTCGCCACTTTGTCTAGAGCTGAACAATGCGCGTCTTCGTGATGATTTTGGCGCTTGGGGCGGCAGGGTTGTACTGTGTACGGACGGTGGTCAGCTTCCCGCCCACCGCTTGGTCCTCGCCTCGCGCAGCCCTGTATTTGCTGCGATGTGGAAAGGAGACTTCATGGAGGCAAGAGAAGGGTACGATCTCTTGGATGACTTTAAGGATGTGCCCAAAGAAGTCGCTGAAAAATTCCTTGAATTTCTCTATTTGAACCACGTTGAGGATATGGCGGGACTCGAACTAGAGGTGTTGACACTGGCTGATAAGTACATGGTGCAGGAGCTCAAGAGGGACTGCGAAGTGCGCCTCTGGACTGTGGAGCCTCTCCGTGCGGTGGAGCTGCTCGAGAAGGCCTCCAAAGTACCCGTGCTCAGTGCTGACCTCAGGAAGTTGTTCATTCGGATCATCTTAGACAACTGGCCGTTGGTTAAAATTTCACCACAGTGGTCATCGTTCCAGCAGTCTAACCCCGAAGTCGCAGAGGTCATCATCGTGAGCACCTGCGAAAGTTCATGTGTGACAAGTCAAATTAATTGACAGCTATGCCACCTATAATTCAAACGCGGATCCGGAAATGTAGGCAACCAGCGTAGCTTTTCCGCCTGTTGGCAAAAAGCGAGACCTTGCGGCCCCAGCCCCCCTGAAGCCGCTCCTAGATCCGCCACTGCGATATTTTGCTCGCCATCAAACTTACCCCTGTATCATAAATACATAAAATATTATCAATAAAATATTTTTTTGCCTAGGCTTGTAGACTCATTGTCGATGGTGTCCAATTTATTTAATCTGGCGAAGGCTTTGCAAACGCAAAGGCAAACGCATCGCTTTGACGCACTTATAACTCGGATAAAAATTTGTGGTATATCACGATCACGTCAGAACCTATGTCGGTAAAAAAAAATCACCGAAAAATACCAGGTGTCTCATTTGCCCCGTGACAAGGAAAAGGTAGGCAAACCCGCAACGCAATAGCTCCGTCTCTTTCTTTCTCACGCGTCCGCCCGAGACAGAAAGAGAGAGAGAGAGCTAGTGCGATGCTGGCTTGCCTACCTTTTCCTTGTCACGGGGCAAATGGGACACCTGGTATTATCCAAAGGACTCGAGGAAATCCCTCACCAATTTGTTTTCAACGGTGGTTTTAGTATGGAAATAGCTCTCCGCTTTTATCAAACCTGGTATCTGTATAACACCGACACGAGTGGACTGGCCGCGGCGGCTGGGATAGATAGCGACGACGTCGGCACGCGTCCGCCGGCGTCGCGTCAGTTGGGTTTCGCACACCGCAGCTGCTTCAGTCTAGCACCATGCCGGCACACAACGAGTCCGACGTGAGGCGCCACGACGCCGGCCATGTCGCCACGGCGGCCACGGACTCCCCGCCGACCTCTCCACAGGCGCTGCCCATGGCGCCGCCGCATCACCTCCACCACGCCCAGCACCCACTTGGTGTGCAGCAGCAGGGAGGCCTCATCAACGACATGACCATCCTGGAGGGCGACACAGGCGGCACCGGCGGCCCCACGGGTATACGGGTTTGGCGTGTTCGCCGGGTCCCTTTGGACGATAAGTTCCCTTCGGATTAACGCCTATAGGCCTCTCGCTGCAGGTGCAGGCGCTGACCTCTGTGTCACCCTCCCCCTGCGACACGCGCCCCGCACGCGCCCCGCACGCGCCGCACCCCTTGACGTTCACTTGTTTTAATAACAGCTGCCGGGCTTCATCAGGCGGCACCCACCCCGCGCATATGTTTCCCCGATATCAATATGATGTGTAGCAGGATGCCCCCGCCCCTCCACCCCTCAGGGCTATTTGTCATAAAATGGTTGATATTAGAACACTTGCAGCGGCGTGCTGAATCGGAGATACAGATTGGATAACGCGGACGGGAGCTAGGCAGTAGTGGAGTGGGGCCGGCCCTCTGGCCTACTCTTTTCTTTTCGATACATTGGTGTGGACGGAGGGGGCTTTGTAGAATTCTTGACACCTTTTTCGAACTAGTTTCCTTCTGCTCCCGCGATGCTGCATCTAAATTTGTCGCATTGTCCCTCTGCTCTGCTTATACTTGTTTTGTCAAGTCGTTCTGCGCATCTAGTCCTCCCATTGTCTTTACTGTATTGTCCGGTCTGGGACTGCGTTGCATCTCGGCCCTTTTTAGCGGATGACACCTCAAAACACTAACATTAAAGCTAAAAATCAAAACTTAATTAGTTTGAGGTGTCAGATAGCTTTTACTCCCGATAAGTTGAAAAGGTGTAGCGAGTGCGGCGAACTAATAATATAAGGTGGGCCAGCACCAGGGAGGACCCGTGGGACCGCTGGCGAGCCGCGAGCCGCGAGCCGCGAGATCGTCGCGCACTGCTCGGGTAGCATTGTTGTCCAGAACGCCGCCGGCTCGGCTCTGCCTGCACTCGGCTGGCCTCGCCTTCGCTCGCTTGGCCAAGAGCCTACCGAAACCGAAAATTAACTTTCCGGTAAACAAATTTGCCTCAGGAGATGTTATTTCCTTGCAAATATCTTCGGCTCTCCCTCACAATACAACAACAGATAAGTTCTGCTTTCACAGACAAAACCTTCATTTTCATAACATCCTAAACCCTTAAGAAACTGGACGACATTTAGAGTTGGTATCATCTGCTTCCTATTTAAATAAAATAAATTTTTATTTCGGGATGCGGCTGGAATTTGGGGCCGATTTTTCCGGAGTTTTCTCTGTGGCCGGCCTGGAGCACGGGGTACGGGGTATTTGCAGGGAAATCGCGTTTGTCTCAGTATTCCATGTAATGGGTTAGCTGCCAGATTAGCTCGGTGCTTATGCCGCACCGGGGAGGGGAGGATGGAGGGGAGGCGCGGAGGGTGCCGCTGTCACATCACGCCTTTGTTGCTGTTGTCTAATTGTTTGCCGCCGCGTTGGCCGATCCCCTCTCGCCCCGGCCGCTCCGCGCAGCCCGCCGCGCTCGCCTCCGCACCCTCGAACGCCCCGATTGACTTTTTGATCCGCTCGGACAGACATCTTCACTGTTTTCATACTGCGGTTTGCCCGCCCAATTGAGTAATCCGAAGAAGCCCAAAACGGAAGTAAGAAGTCGTAACGAAAAAGAAGACCGCTGGAGAAAGTAAGAAAAGCGGGGTTCCAAAAACGCGATTTCACCTGCTTCCCCTGCGTTTTTCTTCTTCGTTTGCGACTTCTTACTTCCGTTTCGAGCTTCTCCGGAGTACTCTATTTGACGCCAAGTCCCACTTTTCGCTCGCGGCAGCCTTGGACCCTATTGCCGACCCGAGGCGCGCGCTAGCTCTTTCGGCGGTGGACCGCCGCGGCACGGACTTGCTTGGCGTGCAGTTTTGCGCCGCCTGCAGCCGCAGCCGCCGCACCGCGCCTGTGCGACAGCAGCGTGATGTGTCGGTGTTTTGATTGTGACTCGAATACCCTGGCGATATCTTCGGCCTCCGGGAGATGGACTGTCTCTTCTCAGGATAAAATTGACAACTGAATTCCTATTTCCCGGGATCGGTATCGTCTGGCCATGAGAATCGCACTATCATTTTCTTGCATTCAAATCGGTAGGTTATTGAAGATTCGCTTTTGCTGAGCTTGCAAACCTTCTCGTTCACAGTTCAGTGCTTGGATCTGACTCGCACACCTTTTTTTAACATTGTGGAGGGGGAGGGGGGAATGGAAAGAAGGTCAAATTATCCCCCAGCACAGATCAGTTCGTCAGATTGCACTGTTGACGTGCCTTTGACAAATCTGGCGAAAACCTCCCTTTTTGCACGCCGCTGCCCGCACGCTCTCCCCCTCCCCCCCTCAATCTTCCATCCCGTCCTGGCGAATGGCGTTATTAAAACTCCGACGCATTTTCACGGATACGCTTGGGATGGGACGGACGAGCGGGAATGAAAAGGATCCGGGCCGAGTTTTATGTATGAGGAGGTACCGGTAGGCCCCCTGAGGCCGCTAGGCGCCGTTTCCGATTCCTCGCGGTCCGGCGCAGCCACAAGGAGGCCAGCGAGGCCCGGGTTCACTACCACCACGACTAGACGGCCAGCAGACTCTGCCGGCGTCCAACTTGGGCGTCGCGTGGGGTCGGCCGCAGATTGAGTAGGTGTGACCGATGGGCCGTGGTTCCCTCTCCCTCCCCCGGTCCGCGCCTTGCATTATCATAACGCGCGGACTGCTAACAAGTGTGACCGCAGGGGTGGGCCGTGGTCCATCCCCCTCGGCGCGTTTAAAACGTATTACGCGCCCATCCCCGCAACGAGGCAAAGGCGAGGCCATGATGCGGACTCGCACTCTTATATCGCTTCCACTACCCCCCCCCCCTCTCTCTCTCTCTCTCTCTCTCTCTCTCTCTCTCTCTCTCTCTCTCTCTCTCTCTCTCTCTCTCTCTCTCTCTCTCTCTCTCTCTCTCTCTCTCTCTCTCGCTCTCAGCCTCCGAGTATTGTACTCTACGAGATCCACGACCCCGCGGCTGTCCCCCCCCCCCTCATAAGAATCCCGCCCTGTGGATCCATAGGTTCGGGGGGCGGAGGGCGGCAGGGCTTTGGTTGGCTGGGAGGCGGGCATGGATCGTTTGGGAGTGCTGTGTGGGGTGGGCCCCAGTGGGCCCCAGTGGGCCCCAGTGCGGGCAGGGCCTGGCGTCAGCTTGCATCGCACCCTCTGCCCCAACCCCAGGGGTTACCCCCTCACCCACAGGCCCGCCTGTCCAGGGCCCAAGGCTCAAAGCCCAGGCCGAGGTCCTTCCATGCAGCGGCCCCCGCTGGACTGGCAACACTGAGTCAAAACCCTCCCGGAGATTATTTCCTTCCGCCCTCCCGCTTCGTGACAATGGCGTGCAGTTTGGGCGGCGATATACATATCCGCACGACCGCCGAGTTTGTGCCAAGGTGTCCCTTTGTGCCGGTTTCTGGCTTTGGTGTGGATGACCCTCGGCTGTCGGTCGTGCGTGAAGGCTCCGTCACTGAGTACCCCGGGTACCCGCGGTACCCCGGGCGGGGTCCCGTCAACAGCAAACAGCGATGCCGTCGTATCTGTTTGACGCATACCGCGCCGCCCGGGCCGGTGCACCTGCCCACCTGGCGGCCGCTGTCGGCGCCCCGCCCACTCCCGCCCGCCTCCGGGGCAGGGCTCTTGCCTTTGGCTCGCCTCTCTGCTGCCGCCTCCGTTGTTCCGGTTCCGCCGCGTGAACAAATCGGCCAGTCGTACCCGCGGTGGCTGCACAGCTGCACAGCTGTTCGGGATCGCCTCGGCCTACCGAGGCGCTAGCATGGCAGCAGGGCAGCCTTCCGGGCTTGCCTGTCCGCACGGGGCTACCGCTACTGCTACCACTCCACCACATTGCCGATATGCTGTCAGTTTGCAAACTCGGAGTGAACGTCGCAATCGTCACGCCTCGCCGCATAAGTTTGTTTCCCCTTGTTTTTCGTCTGGGGCAGATCGAATGGCCGATGACCGTTCACGCCTCATTAGGTGATTGCGGAGCGGCGGCGGCGGCGGCGGTGGATCGGTGTCTGTCTGCAACCCGAACCCGACACCGACACGACTTGCGGTGCGGCACCGCGCGCGCCGCTGGCTAAAAGTGTCGGGGCGAGAACGCTACCGTTGCCAGTCCCGGCGGAAACAGCGGTCGCGGTCAAGCGAGCCATATGAATGATTGAATGTATGATTGAATGAACGAATGATTGATTGATTGAATGAACGAATGATTGATTGAATGAACGAATGATTGATTGATTGAATGAACGAATGATTGATTGAATGAACGAATGATTGATTGAATGATTCAATGAACGAATGATTGATTGAATGAATGAACGAATGATTGATTGAATGAATGAATGATTGAATGAGTAGCGCCCAATTATTTTTCTCGCAATCGGCGAGCTGCAGCGCAGTATGCACACTAGTACGTTCTCCGTACTTCATGGGCGAGGTAAAGGAGTCGCGGGTGAGTGGCGGTGCGCGGCGGCCAGCTACTTTCCCGCGGGCGAAGGGGGGACGACGCCGACGCCCCCTCACCCCTCACCGCCCTTCCTCGCTCTGCCGTGCCGTGACTGCACCGGTGCGGCCATGTTCTGTTTCGTCCCGGAGCGCCGCGCCGCCGCGCCCCGCGCCCGCGGGTTCTGGCCAGACCGGCCGCGACTAGCCTGAGCGCAGCGCCAGTGCCGGTGAGACGGACAGTCGCTTGCTTGCTGCGGGACGGTGAGGCGATCGGGGTGTACGTAGGCCAATGGAGGTGCCCGCCTGACCGACGCCCGCGCGTGTATGTGTGTGTGTGCGTGTGTGTGAACCACATCGACGTGTCCACCCTCACCCTGGACGTGACCGCCACCGCCATGGCCTCCGTCACCACTGGAGCCGCCAGCCCCAGCGTGGAGTGTAAGTGTGCGTGGCCCACCGAGGCCTTTGCAATGCTGATAACGGTTTGCGCCGTTTGCCCTGATAAGGAGGACGACGGCCTGCTTGTCCCGCACAAACGACACGACACGCACCTTCACCCATAAGCGGGCCGAAACCGAGCCGGAGCCAGGCTGGATGAGAAATGGGTCAGCTGGGCTGGGCTGCCCTGGCTATGCCCTGGCTGTTGGATGGGATGGCCATCCCTCTGGACCGGGCCGGGCCGGAGTGGCACCGGAGGCACACTGGGGGACGGCGGCAGGCGCGCGCCCGCCAGCCCGCTTGGCCGTTGCCCCAGATGCACAGGTCATTGGCTCTCGGCTCTCGGTCCTCGCGGTGCACGGCCAAGCCCGCCCCGGTCTGACTCTGGCTTACCGGTACACAACACACCCACCGAGGGTTTGCCCCTTTGAATCCCTTTGGATTGAGGTGTTTGCCGCTTCGCCGGGGCTCCCCCGCTACACCGCCACCACCTGTGTGTTGTAAACACGGCGCAGCCTGGGCTTTGGCGCAAGTCACACGGCGTCGCCAACCAACGACCCGATCGGTGGCCGGCCAGCCGTGTCGATGACAGCCTTGGCTACGCTCACGCCCGGGTCCCGGGTATTGGCTGGCTGATGCACACTCTATTATGGGCTGATCCGCAGCCAAAGCCCCCTCCCTCGTTACTCATTTCTCCTTGGACCCCGTCATGTCGTCTGCTGTGGCCTCGTGATACCCGCATTGTCAAACACGACGAGGGTTATTGGTGGACTTGTCGCAAGCGGTAGGCCGCAGGCAGGATGAGGGCTGCAGTCAGCTGGCCGCTCGGTGTCACTGGTGTCACTGCAGAGGCGTAAGTGCGGCTCTGCTCTCTAGCTCCGGCGGCACCACGCGTCCCACTTTCTCAAAAATGCCTGTTTTTCCCTGGCAATGTGTCAAACCAACACATCCAGTAGCGTATTCCGGAGAAGAGCCGAAACGGAAGTAAGAAGTTACGAAGGATCATAAAAGCGGAAGCAGTATGAGGGGACCGCCGCGGCGTCGGCTACAAGCCAACGCCTAAAATTAAAACCCCTAAAATTAGCTCGCACTGCTGATGTGTTCCGACCACTTGGTATGGTCACACAGCGCAGAACACCTGAGAACACCAAGAGAACTTCTCGGGCGCACGCTGTTGTGATTCTTCGTAAAACATCTTGCTTCCGTTTCGGCTTCTCCGGAATACGCTCCTATTATGTAACGCGGAACGACTGGACAGTTACGGGCACGTCGCACACTCTTTATCTCAAGCTGAAGGTCAAGGCTCTTTGTATAAATGTCGGACCCGCCGGCCACCGACCGGTATATGTTTACGTAACCATCCGCCCAGATTCCGGGCGCAGGCGATGAATTCCTTGGAAGCACGCAGGCAACGCCCCCCCCCCCCCCTCGTAAGTAGGCGCCTGGACGCGGGAGTGAAGACCAAAGTATTTTACTCGGGAGTAACGGAGCTGTATAAGATGTCCCACTTGCCACGTGCCAAGGGAAATGCAGGCAAGCCCGCAACACATTCATCCATCTCTTACTGTCTCACGCGCCGAGACAGAAAGAGACAGAGCTAGTGCGTTTGCGGGCTTGCCTACCTTCAGGCAAACGGAACAATTGGTATACCGGAGGGAGCGAGACCCAGGGGTGGCCAAAGTCGGACTAGTCTACCCCACATTCAATTTTTGATACGCGCACCCAAAAAACGTGTGACGTGCGAGTGAGTCAGCGCGACAACACGGACAACACAACTCGTCAGCTATCTCTCTCTGACTCGCTTGGTGTATCTAGCCTTACGTAACCACCACCACAACGACACGCGCGGGTCCAGCGCAAGGCACGCAAGGCCGGACTTCCTCCGTAGGGGAAGAGAATTTAGGCTTATGTACGTCTGTGCAGAACTGGCGCTGGTGGCTTCTTGAGCAGAGAAACGAATGAAATTTGCGTAGATCCGGTAGAAGATGCCGTAAGTTGATTGGCGGGAAGTCCCTGGAAAGAAACACTTGTGTCCTCCCTACTGCGGCACGCGACAGCCCTGCTGGGGGAGGGGGGGGACTGCCGAGGAGTAATCGAGTGCGGCGATCCCCCCTCACGACACCAGATACCCCTGGGACAACACCGGACCAGGTCGCGGCGCTCGGGCGGATAATCTGCCGCCGCCTCACTTATCCTGCGCGACCCAGCGGGAAGGGAATCTGACTTTCCTCACCCTTCGCGCGCCTCCAAGTGCGCGGGCGGGTGAAATATTGAATGTGAGCGTGCGTTGTCTGCCTCTCGCCCGCTGCTGCGACCGGAAACGGCGGACCTGGGAAGAGGGAGGGGGTTATTCATGCGAATGATCCTTGCCCGGCACAAATCGTGCCGAGTCACCCACGTGCTCTGACGGCATCAACTGTAACGAAGCGTAATCCATATAGGTAGCCTCAGCGATCCCCCTGCCCTCCTCGATAGGCTGATTAGATTAGCTCTGATAACGTTTGCGTACGGGATGTCAATCAATTGACTAAGGGCTTCGCTCCGTCATTATTACTCCCTAAAAAATGCCAAAGAAAGGGGCGTCCCCCGGGCTACTGCCTGTCGGCATTGCGATAGTATTTAGGGCCAGTTATGGCGATTCCCCTAGAAATGAATTATACGCGTGCGCATGCGTGGCCCGGGGTGGCCTGCCCTGCCCTGGCCGGGGGCCGGGGGCCGGGGCTCATCAGGTGGGAGGGGGAGGCCCTCGATCAATACTGCAGCAGGGGTCGGCTGGGTCCGCTCTGGCTAGATAAGACGTGCTCTTACCAGTCGGCAAGGCGAATCGTCTCCAGGATCCAGACCAGACCGCCGCTAGTAGTCGTAGCCAGAGCTTAGAGCTTTCCTAGACCCTAGGCGCCCGAAGCTAGCGGGGCAGCACTGTTGTCGCCCTGGCCGCGAACGTGAGCCCTGCAAGGGCCCTGCGCGAACCCCTGCTCATGGCTGGAGGTGAGTCCATCCATATGGTGCATCGCGGAGCCCCCATAGCCAGCCCGTGGCCAGTCCATGGCGGGGCCGTTTTGGCCTTGGGCCTGAGCCAGGAGCCGACAGCCTTTGCGACAGCGACATGACCGGGGCGCGAACCTCCCGACCTGTCCCGCCCGGCCCAGTCCACCTGTAGCTGACCACGGTCTGGACCAAACTCCTCCCCAGCCGTTGCTCTGAGGAGAGGAGTCCTAAGCATGACGGCTTTTCACGAACCCTTCTGATTTTCCCCATTTGTCGCCTTTCTAAACTGCATCACTAGGAAAGGCTAATGCGATTCGTCGATTTCCTTGTTCCAGATAAGAAAGCTGGCGAGGGTGGTGGATATATCAATATGGACGCAGGCGGCGCACCACAGCAGCTGCTGAAGGGATTCAACCCTCTCTTGGTGGTCACACACACACTTGGGCTGGTGCTGGTGGTACTGGTTGCCGTTTGGTGTGGCCAGAAGGGATTTGCCTGGAGATCCAATCCAGGTCTGGAATTTAACTGGCACCCTCTTCTTATGGTGATTGCAATGGTTTATTTGAATGGAAATGGTATGTAAAACGTTTATTATTGGAAGCTTACTGGTTTAATAGGATTCTATGTTGCAATCATTCTTTATTTGCAGCAATTCTCACTTTCCGTGTTTTACGCAATAAGCGTAAAGTTGTCTTAAAGTATATTCATGGAGGCATTCAGTTCATCACCCTGCCATTGGTTGTTATTGCTTTGGTAGCTGTTTTTGACTCTCACAACCTTGCTAGTCCACCTGTAGCAAATTTGTACACTCTTCACAGCTGGATCGGCTTAGGTGCTGTGATCTTGTTTTTCTCACAAGTAAGTAGCCTATAGTGTTCAGATTTTCTGTTGTTTTCTGGTCAAATCGTTAAAAAGGCCTTATTTTTAACCTTTTCTTTTAACAGTATCTGGTTGGCCTTACTGCGTTTCTATTTCCTGGTCTTAGTGCTGAATACAGATGTTTCATTCTCCCTTACCATGTTTTTAATGGTGTTGCCATATTTGCACTGTCCGTTGGAGCATCTCTGATTGGATTGAATGAGAAAGCCTTTTTTGCTGTGTAAGTCCTATATCTATGTTACTTTTCTTTCTTTTCTTCTATCTGGTTCTTTTATAACATCCAACTTAAATAATTAATCTATCTTTGCAGCAAAAATTATGGTGACCTTCCCAGTGAAGGTGTGTTGATCAACATGATTGGTGTTGTAATGGTCTTATTCGCCTTTCTTGTGGGTCTCCTTGTTACAAAGGCTGAATATAAACGTACTCCTTTGCCTGAGGATGGTTCACCCCTCCTTGCTTCTCAACGGCAGTAATATTTCATGTCCCCCAAATTATCAAATCTAAAATGCACTGTGTAGAGCAAGATTGCCCATAATACATCTTACTCTGCTTTGTTCAAACTACTGCAAGGTATTTGGGCTGGATTAGAGAAGCCGTTTGTGTTGGAAGACTATGCAGTGCATATCAGTACAGTACTTGGGATACGTGCTTAATTTTTAACTACTTTAATTGTGTATGGAATGTACCTTAAACCTTGAAGACATTTGATAAATTATAATATCTGCTTGTCAGGTTGTTTTTTCAAGGAGTGCAGCAAATTATTTTTAGCTATAAGATTCTGTGATTTCTTTACTGTGGTGCTTGACTACTGCTATGTAATTGTGTCATCTTTATAAATGTGTTAATTTATTACCTATGTTAGGATGGGTATTTGTTCCCTAAAAGGCCTATCATCTGTATCTTTTAAAACAATGTTATTTGTAGTGTCTCTTATCACTTAAATGACTGCCTGAATAAAACTAACGCAAATATTCAAATAAGTTTGTTTTTATTATCTTGACAATTTTAATTATTTCGTTTCACAAAACAGAAATGCATTATTTATTGAGAAACTTGTGCTTAAAGGTATCTAATTGAGCTCTAGAGGTAACAACTGTTAGCAGAGTGAATTCAGAATCATTTTCAAGGACCATGCTTTCAACAGCAAACTTTTTGCGAAGCCATTCATATTCTTCTCCACCAGTTCTTACTCTTATTTTCATGCGAATTCTTCCACTAACTTCAATAATGAAGTTTTGCAAGTTGTAAAGCATATTTTCCATACCATATCCAGTTTTTGTTGACACAAAAAACATGCCTGGCTCAGTTTTCTTCATTTCTGAGAGTTCACTTTCTGATATTTTATCTGCCTTGTTAGCAACTACAAAAAGCTTTTTTGAGAGTCCTTCTCCAAATTTCAGATTTTCCAAAGTGGCCATGACATGTGCACGTTGCTTTCTAAAATCAGGATTGCTCACATCCCACACATGAATAATAGCATCTGAATAAATGGCATCTTCAAGAGTTGCAGTGAATGACTCTAACAGAGCTGTGGGAATATCAGTTATGAAACCTACTGTATCAACATACAACACTTTCATATTGCAAGGCAGCATACCTTCATGCTTTGTTACATCCAAGGTTGCAAACAACTGATTTCGGGGAGATAATTTATCAGTGCCAGTTAGAGCTTTAATGAGAGAAGTTTTACCAGCATTTGTGTAGCCTACTACAGCAATAATAGGGAATAACTGCTGATTCGCATTGCTCCTTAAACGCTCACGATGGTTTCTTAGTGAAGTCAAAGCTTTCTTCAATTTCTGTTCACGAGCATGCAGTAATTCCTTCCTTGTTTCAGTAAATAATCTACTTGCACCACCAATGGCACTTCCTGAATCAAGGCGATCTGAGAGTCCTTTAGGAAATCCTTTAATGCACTGTCTCAAGTAAGGTATTTCAGCCATGGAAACTTGAAGCTTTGATTCATTAGTAACAGCATGTTGCCTAAAAATCTGTATAACTATAGTGTACCTATCAAAAACTGGTAAATTGAGAGCCTGCTCTAATGAAATTATCTGTTTGACTCGCAGTATATTGACACTGACAAAAATGGCACTGATATTCTTAGAATTACATATGGTTTCCTTCAAACTATCAATTTGACCACTGCCAAATAGAGTTGATCTATTGTAACTAGGAACTCCAAGAATACATGTGCCAACTGTTTTCCATCTTGGCAGAGTTTGCACTAACGCCACAGCTTCATCCAGTTGTAATTGAGGTGTAGTAATTGGATGATCCTTACTTCCTTCTGCAGCTGACTTTGACAAATCCCAGTTTCTTATAAAAGGTTGAATTACTAAGACATTGTGGCCATGCTGAGGCAATCTAAAAATTCTATGAGAGAATTCTTCATACTGCTGGTCATGAAGGATTTCATCCACTTTATGATCCCAGTCCTCTGAAAGAAACCTCTGTGATTGAAAGTTAATTTTGTGTTCCCACACTTTCGTCCTAGTTAAGGGCAAAACATTATTTCTGTGAAATTTTCGGTAATGATTAATGGTTGAGATGTTACTACATGAACGGAAAAGAGACTGTAACAAAACAAGCTGCATGGTTACAAGAATTCAATAAAATACAAGCTGTCCGAAAAAGTTCAGTTAGGCACAACTCAATGATAAAGAAATAGAAGTGGGAACCACAACTGTCTCAGAGATCTGATGATGAATGTCAAGACTTTCTTCTCCTGATGACCTAATCTTCAGCAGATTAGTACTGTGTCCACTTCAAAATCAATCAGGGCCGGTATTTATATGAAGTATCATTTATCCAGAGAAATAACAACGGTATGTAGTTGGTCCTACGGAATAAAGAAAAAACAAAGAATGTTCTTATTCAATGAGATTCATGAAAGGACTGAAGACCAGAGCTTGTGAAGGGGTTCTGCATAGCTAACCTGTTGTTTCGGCTTCGGCCCTTCCCTCCTACCCCCACCTCCCGCTGCCTCCTCCGGAACTCGAAGCCTTCTTGAAGTTACTAGAAGTGAATGGGGCTTTTGTGTGGGCTTTTTGTGAACAAGGCTTGTTCAAAATGGCGTAGTAAACAAATATGACAGAAGTGGTGTTTGTTAATATTTAACGTTGTTAATAATTTTAATCCACATGAAAATGGATAAGAATACCCCGCCTGTAGTATGTAAGGAAGTCCAAGATATTAGCAATATATTGTGGGGACCATCGGTGAAGATAGACGTGTTCAGGAGGTGGGCGCAAGGTAAGCTATGCGGGGCAGGAGTATGAACAAAACGTTATTGAAAGTTAAAGCAAAGCTTTAGTTCGCCATACAGATAGTAAGACTATTTGAAATGAAATCCCAGAATCACATCATTTAAACGTGACGATTTATGAACCTATGCTTTCAAATCCATCCCCGTACTCGCATGAGTAGTTTAACCTAATAACCTAATAATCCCCTCTGGGTCTCAAAGGATTTTTATTCATTCTGCATTCTTGTTGGTACATTTGGACTATTTTTTTGAATAAATATCATCCTCTCTAGTGTGTGTCATTAGAATTCATGCTTGCATTTGGAAAAAGTATATAGGAACTGCGTCAGACTCCTTGTGATGCTGAGAAATCTTATTTTTCCTTCTAGGTTTCCATTTCAGCAATGAAGAACCTACTGCACTATTACAGTGTGAAGGTGGACCGTGTGCAGTGCTTGCTCCAGTCCAATCATTTATAATCAAAACATTGTTGGAGACAGCTTCACCATCTGACTGGAGACATGTATGTTTCTTAGTTCAACACCATCAAATTATTTTTATAGAATTTTCCCCCTAAAATTCTCTCCTTTTTCAAAATGAAAATTGCACAGGCTGCGTCAGATAAGTGTAACAAGCTATTGGTCAAAGCTGTTTGTGATATCCTTGGCCAAGTGAAAGAAGAATCGGATTCCAAATTTCAAATAGTTGAGTACTATGGTGTTGATGAAGATGCTGACTGTGGTACGGGCACCGCCGCTCCAAATGCAGGCATGGCCAATGGAGTGAATGAAGATAATAAAGACGATTTACGGCTCATCGAATCATCAATCAGTATGAGGCAAAAGGTTTCACCTGAAGAATTCCATTCCCAACTAAGGTTTGTGCATGAACATAATTCAGAAAAGTTCTGAATATTTTCTCATGGCCTGTATATTAAAGAAGTATTCTGTTGTGATCCTATTTTGTTATCACAATGTAGTTACACGTGTGTTAAAAGAAAACCTTTGTTTCAGGGTTTTAACACTAGATAATATTGAAGCCGTAGAGGGATTTTACAATGACAGAATATCAATGCTTCAGAACACCTATGGTGTATTACTCTTGCTGTACTCTGTGATCTACTCTAAGGTGAGATAATTTGATTCAAGTCTCTGTAATTCTGCTGTTTCGAATTGTTTCGTATGTACTTTGGTTTTTTTGGCTAATGTTATGTGCATTGTCGAGAGTTCTAATAAGTCAGGAGTTTTAACAGGGCATTGAACAAATTCGTGAGGAAATGTCAGACCCCAATGAGTCTCTTATTGACATCATTCATGGTTATGGGAATCAATCTCTTATCAATTTAATGCTTACGGGGCGAGCAGTGGGTCATGTATGGGACCATGAACAAGATGTCGGAGGTCTTAGTAAGTAATCCTATTTTAAATTGTGGCTTAAATAAAAATGTTTCTTCATGGCACATATTATTTAAATACAATTGTGTTCTTTTTTTTAATGTCCAGAACTATGTGGCTTAATCAAACAGAATGAAGTTGGGTTTTTGGCATTACTAGAACATCTTAGGTATTGTGAAGTGGGCTCATTTTTCAAGAACCCAAAACATCCGGTATGGGTAGTGGGCAGTGAAACACATCTGACAGGTAACTCAATTCTTCTGCGACCAATTTCCAGTGAATTTCGATTCTAAACATATGTAGACAGTCATAAGATTTATCACCTGTGTAATATTTTTCAGTACTATTTTCATGGGAGAAGAGCTTAGTCAGTCCAGAAACGGCTGGGGAAGTGGCCCGGCGCGTTTTCAAGCGATACGATCCTGATGGAAATAATTTTATTCAAGCTTCATCCCTTCAAGAGGTTTTACATGACTTGAACTTGGTCTCAGAACCAGCAGAGTAGTAAGTTTAAACTTGCCTCCTAGCTGCTGCTCTCCCCCTCCCTTTTGAGGATATTCAGTTTATTTACCGATCATTATCAAATATTTTTTGTCCGCAGTGTGGAAATAATGCGCCGTAAATTGGACCCAGAAAGCTTAGGAATTATTTTGTTATCAGCATTCATGGATGAGTTTTATTCAGATGAAAAACAAACTACACCTGATGTATTCACCCTGTTTCATTACAATGGCCTGCCACATTCTTGTCCTGACGGCAGAGTAAGTTTTAGTATTAATTTTCTGTGGTAGAGTGACTGATACTTACTGTCTATTTTATCACTAAATATGATGTTTTATTCGCAGGTTGTGTATCAAGAGGGTTCAGCTGTCTTACTTGAGATGGACGTGCAGTGTGTGTTTGAAAGCAATCCCATCCAGACAGTCCTTCAAACAAAGTGGCGAAATATTGAGGTCAACTGGAAAGGTGGTGTTCCTCCTTCACTGAACTAGTAACTTCAAATCAAGTTATCTCCTTAACCTTTTAGTTTTCTCAGCTCTGCCAAAGCCAATGTAGATTTTGTAATATAGTACTGAAGAACTGGTACGACAGTGTGTGTGTGTGTGTGTGTTTGTGTGATTTTTTTGTATTTGTGAACATTACCAATGAGTCACAGGTGAAGTTTTTCTTTCCAGAATTGCATCAGCAATTTTTGTATTATCTTTATTGGGAATGCAGGGTATGGGCAAGGCCGCATCAGACAAGCAGAAATTGTTTACATTGCCACAGGTTGAGTATGACCATATTGACCATTTTCATAACAACAGTATTTATGTTGATTTGAAAAAATGATAATATGAAAATGGGATTAAGATGTGAAATAATTAGCTATAAGAAGTTTGCCTGTAAATAAATTACCAATAGCAATAAATTAAGTAAGAAACATATTCTTAACTGGGACTTTGCTTCGTGACATGGTATCATGATTTGCATGCCTCCTGCCTCTGCTGGTCACTTGTTTGTCAAATGGGTAAGAACATTCGTCTCTGGTTGTAGTATTGATTACACATTTTTTTGGAGCATTCACACCATAAATTGCATTGGTGTCTCAACATGGACTGTAAGTGTAATTGTGAATGCAGACTGAATCCTTTTTAGATGGTAGCTTCAATCTTCAATGATAATTGTTCACATCTTTCTAAGGCATGCCTTGGCTCATAAATTTATTGATCTCTTTTATTTTAATATGGTTAGTGCAGAATCAGCAGTTGGTGGAGAAATCTAAATATGTCTGTTCTTGACATGTTATGTTGATTCCACGATATTTCCACATCTATTTGAAGCCAAGTATGCTTAAGTATGGTAGTTTTGCTAGGCTCTGTATTAAAATTGTTATCTGTTGTGCCATCTTTGCAGCTCTCCCTCTCTTATATAAATTTTACGAATTGAATATTGAGTATTTTTAGATCCAAATTGTATGATAAATGTTGCTTGTTTTGTCATTAATTTCTAGCCATTTTGAAAAGATTGTAAATCAGGTGTGTTCAGTATGTTCAAAGTTGTTGATGAGGGAAGTTGAATATTTGTATTGCACGTTTTAGCTTTAGATTATATTGAGTAAGGTATTGTTCACTATTTTCTCAAGTGCTTTTGCAATTTGTAAATAACAGTACTTGAGCAATACCATGTCAAGGAATTCTGAACATTGTATTTATGAAAGGAGCAGTAATATTTCTCTGAGCTTCATGAATTCTGAAGAAAAGCTATGATGCCACTGTAGTGGGCTGTGAAGGTCGTGTACCTCTTTTTCCTCAGTTGTGTCTTCGCTATAGGTAGAAAGCTCTATACCTGTAAATGTGCATTCAAATGTGTCATCCACATTTTTTTCCCCTTTTTGTGCTTATGGCATTATGAACTCTTTGTGAATTCTTTGTTTATTCAGTATAAAATTTTATAGTTTATTTTTTAATAAAAAGGATTTGTCGTTATGTCTCGACACTGTTACTGATTCCTAATATGGGCGAGCCAAGAGAGATAAAGTGGTTTATTTCATTCATTGTTGTGCAGAATGTTAGTGTACACTCTATTCTGAGTGCAGGTGCTGGATCATCAGAGTAAAAGCAGATACTGTTTTTCACGCACACTGTGTTCTCTATTGTTACACATCCTTTGGCAATAAAGCTGTTTGTTCAAATTTAAGATTAAGTTTCTTTTCACCCACACCACCTCTGCCATCAGAAATGCTATGTTCAGGTGAAGGGTTTATAGAGAAGCTCTGAACATCTGGTGTGAAAAATTTCCTTTAATGAACAGATTTCCATTACATTAACCAGTGAAGCAAAATACAAGTGGCAGATTCCACGACCGAAGTCAAACACTTCCATACACATACAACACGTCAATCAGTGTCTTGACAAGAGCAATAATTTGTTGATATTGACTAGAGATACCTGAAATTACTGCAATCAATGTATAACTGGTATATTTTAACAACTGGACAGGTGTCTACCAACGTAAAATGGCAGACAGTACCATCTCTCTTAATGTTTAAGTTTTATTTAGATCTCATTCTTTCATTTTTTTCAATAAATCCTATCACACATGTAGTTTCAGAGAGAAACAAATTCTATTAAAGAGCTTTGCACCTAGAATTTAAAATTTCAAGAGAAAAACATTGCGGCAAAAATAAATTTTACTAAAATATGATACTTTAATTGTAAATTTAACATACAGTATTAACTTTACAGAATAGACTTACTGTTTACTAACAGAAGAAACATATGCCTTCAGCACATCAGTCATCTCCATGAGATCACCAAGAGGATACAAATTTGTACCTCAAATCAAATCATTCCCACAGGCTGGTAATTAGTGATTACAGCAGAGTGCAACACAAGCCTGAGTCACCAGAGTCAAACTTAAAGTCAGGAAAACTAGTTCAAAAACTTCATGAACCATTAGAAAAATTGAATGTGGTTTGAATTACTAACATCAAAAATTCTAGGCAAACAAAGTTATTGTTTTGTACAAAAATAAGTAAGGAAAATAGTTCACAATCTTGATTTGTAATTTTGCTGACAAAGGAACTGGAGACAGTTACATCACAGAATTCTTGAAACGAACATGCTAAGTTAATATTACCCCCAACCCAGCTACTTCACTGAGAAATTTTATCTAACCTCTAACCTACAAACTTAAGGCAAAAGAGCTCCTCTGGACTTAAGGGCTAGACTGAGATTGGCTTTAAAGATTCATGTCAGTAAAATTTGCATGATGTGCTAACACAAAAATATGTAGCATAATTTTAAAGCGTAACAGGGAAGAGAAAAGAAGTAAACACAATATGTCTGCAATGATGCCTTCACTCAATTAATTCTACAAAACTGATGCAAATGTCATCTTTACATTCTTTAGTTTGTCTGTTGGAATTCTAACTAGAAGCTACAGTTTACAAAAATAACGCAACTTCTATCATAACAGTAGACTTATTTTTAAAAAAAGTTAATGAACCCTGATTTCAATCCTATCATTTACTCCAGAACTAATGAATGAGCTTCCCAGTGTCTTTCTAAAGAACTTGTCGTTTCAAACTTTTCCCCACATTGAGTGCACAGAAATGGTTTTGAGCGGAGATGACTAACACAATGCTCTTTCAGGTCATTGCTATCTGAAAATTGCATTCCACATTCAGTGCATCCAAAGGGATGAGCAACTACTCCATCTTTGGTATTTCTCTCTTGTACCTCAAAGCAACTGTCAGCAATATTTTCTTTATCCTCTGATTCTCTATCATGGGCCCAAACATGCCTATTTAAAGAATATCTTCCAACACAAATAATACCACATTTTGTGCAACCATATGAACGTATATTATCATGTGATTTAACATGTTCATTGAGAGAATCATGACAACTGAATGAATCCCCACACTCCCCACATATCTCAGAATTGCTCTGTTCAGGTTCAACATCATCACTACTATCACTTGCAAATGAACCTGACTCATTGTCCTCGGGTGTCTCCACAGTTGGCTCCACTATAACTGATTCATCATCCTCTTCATTACCATTCTCTTCTACATAATTATCAGGTAGTTCACAAATAGTTACAGATGATTTGTGGGATGTCTGGTGGTCATCAAGTTCAGATTCAAACAGAAAACAGTCTCCACACTCTAAACATTTAAATGGCCTCACAGGCTGGATTGCAAGGGGAAATGTATAAGGCACAGTACTGGTGCTACAGTCTGAGCAAACAAATGAACTTGATGGTTCATGAAGAACAGTAAATAATCTAACACAGACTGAACAATGCAAAGTTTTAACCTGGACAGCATTTGTCGGCAGCACATTATTAGCAGATGCCACATTGGCTTTTACTTGTCCACCTTTGCATTCCCTCAAATGCCAGTTGAAACAAGTTACCTTTTCATAGGTAGAATTACATCTTGTACATAAATATAAGCCGTCATCTGTAAATAAGGATGGTCCAAATTAGAATTGTGTACAACTGAAGTGCAAGATGGAATGGTTTGCCAACATGACCCCCACTACATTTACAGGCCACTTCGTTGCCCCAAAGCACACCATGGAAATTTGACATTAATAACGAAAAATAGACTCACCTGTTCTGATGACAGATGGTGACCCCGAAAAACCATTTAGACAAGGGGTTGAATCTGGAACATCTTGGACAACCAGATACCAGGAAGGTATATTGGTTTGAGTTGTTTGAGGTGCTGAGGTTTGAATCATGGGTACAGATGCCTCGGAAGTACAAACTAGTGGGTTGTATACATTTTGCACGGTAGGTACAGCCACAAGTGGATCACACGTTGAAGGCACGGGTACCGCAATGAATGTTTCAGCAGGGTTTTGAACAGCAGCTACTAAAGGATTTTCTGCTACAGCCATCTGAGTAGGTAGAGCTACTACAGGTTCAACTTGGCTGTGAGTAACAAAAGGAGATTGTACCCCAACTGCTACAGGTGGTGCAGCTGGTAGAGCTTCAGTTTGCACAGGAAGTGCCAAATATGTATCAGGTGCTCTTGTAGGAGCGGTGCACATATCAAGTGAACTAAACACATTCTGCCCTGGGCAGGTACTGGATACCATGTCTAAATTCATTTGCTGTGGACCAGTAACTGTTACCCAGGACTCATAGGTGTTAGTTTGATGAATGACAGAGCCATCGCTGGAAGCAATGCTAACACTTTGAGTTTGCACCACCATGTGACCCGAACCTCCCAAGCCATCAACTTGGTTGCTCATTTGGGTCATGGGGCCTCCTCCCAAAATCCATGGATTATTCAGCATGTTTGTGACAGGGCCTGAAAATGTGAGAGAGCACATAGAAAATTGTGACTAGGTGCATATTTGTCATCACATATTCATTCTTCAACTGCTCTTCATAATAATCACAATTTGTTGAACAAGATGTGGAAAATATAAAAAATGCAATACCAGCATTTAAGCTCATAACATTTTTACCATTTCCTTGACACGCATAATAAAAACAAATAGAAAAACAAAGAGTCCATAACCTCAATGGTCTGGAGCTTCAGTGTGTGGGATCGCGGCGGCGGGGCAGCAAAATGAATACAGATAAAATAATCATGTGGATAGGAAATTTCGTCTTCTCGAAAAAATCTAAAAAACCTTACTTTTATCCCAGTGTCATGATGAATGTGACATAAAGCACTCCCGGTAGACATTCAACGCCGACATGTTTACTAAGCGAAACCTTAAGCTTTTCCTCCTCCTCCTCCGCCTCTCCCCTCCCCTCCCCCTTCTCTCTCCCCCGTGCATGCGTCGCTGATATTCTACCCGTCCTGTCCTGGTCCTATCAGGCCGAACCCCATTTCAATTTCATTTTCAATATTTGGAAATTATAAGGAATCGGGTAGGGAATTGACTGTATAATCGATTAAAAATTATAATACAATATACTTTATTATTAATATTACAATATAAATGTAAATCATTGATTGTACACTAATTACATCATATCCGTTCCATACCTTCACTCACTTATTTCATTAGTTTCGAACATGGATTTGTGTTTCTTAAAGGATAAACAGCTTTCACAGATCATTTGTTTGACACCAGTCATGAGAAGTGCACAAACAGTACAAAGCACTTCTGTAAATTCTGTATAAAACACACTCATGACTCCAGACTCTATAACTGGGAATTATTTTCGTAAACAGAAAGAAAGCGTTTGTTCTGGACTAAACTGAGCCTATGTTAAATCACAGCCCGTTGTGAAAGTTGCGACACTTTCACTTTTAATAATACCTACTAACCACTAGGTACAAAATGAGCAAGTGGCTTCAGAAGTTCTAGTATTGTAGAAAAACCCGCAGATGTTTAATAGATTTGAAAAAAGAAGGGAAAATAACAAAGTTCAAAGTAAAGCACATCAATAGGGATTCTTCATTTAACACTAGAACCACTGCAGCTCACCCTAAGAGAGGCCCACTCCTCTTTAAACTATTGCAGAACACAAAATTATTTCCTCCTGCCACATGTGCACTTGTCTTTGCTCACAGGATAAAATACCCAAAGCTTCAAAGAAATTACAATTTTGTTGAAACTATCACACATACACACACACATTATGCATCACAAACTGATCCTTTGGGCATATAAAGTTAATACTTTGCTGAATTGAGAAAGAATGTGTGGTGCAAGAGTCCCACACTGCTTGTGTCCATCTTGCATGAAAACTATTTCAAAATACTGCTATAATGAAAAGAACAGTCAAGCAATGTGACATAATTATACTGTACTCCTTAATCCATATTGCAATGATTTTTGGACATAATATCTGATTAGAGAAAAAGCTTGGTATCTTATCCACACTGCATGTTTCGCTTTCACACAAACACACACATGAATTTACACAATGACGGACACACACATATCACTAAAAAGTTAGTGACAATGAATACAAGCAGAACTCAAAGTTAACTTTCAACACCTCATTCAGTCTCTTAATAACAAACCACACAAAAATGTATGCTGAATTTCTGCCCAATTACATCACTGTTGCCAACAGCATTAATACTGGACTAGACAAAAACCTTGAAAAGTATTTTTAAATTTGCAAATCTGCCCTTATAAGTACACACAGATTTAAGCTCATCAGAAAAGTCTACAACTGGTTCTCTGCCAGTAACATATGAACGAAGAAAAAATAAAATTGTCAGAACATTCCCTACATAAACACATTCAGATTTTTTAAAATTGCAAAAAAGGAAAAGAAAACACGGTGTGACACTGAACAAGCACCAAATTCTTATGGCCTAAAATATCAACAAAATACAATGTATTATTATACATTTATTAAGATGGAAATACTTTGTTTAACCATGAAATGATGAAAAACGTTTAAAACTTAAATCAAGTGTTAGACCTTTAAAAAATGCACTGAAGCAGCTTATATAGTTTAAATTAAAAACTATGAAATGAGTATAAAATGGATGAGAAACACCCTACGCCTCAAAATTTTGATGCTCTTGTCCACATGATAAAAAGTTCCAGATCTAACAAATACGTTTTAAGAAGTTTCAAAATTCAATGCAATTACATCCTGCAAGAGAAGAAATTTTCTATGACAAAGGAATGGCCTAACTCTTCTACAATTTGTAAACAACAAAAGAAACACCATTAACTCCGCCATGATATGATTTAATGTGACAACACCACATTGTTTCCATCCTACAGAGAAGTTAGAGTGGCTAAGGCACAATAAAGAAATGACAAGGGAAGCAAATTTTTCTCATGCCCATCTTAATGTATAAATCACAGAAGGAAGCTTAAATTGTTTGATGTGCTGCTTTGGGAAAAATACCTCAGGGAAAACATCTAATTCAAAAACATTCTTTGAATAATAAAAATTTCACTTTCAATACAATAAAAATACAACATTAAACATGAATCCAAATTTCATAAAAATTGGAGTTTTGATAAGCAAGTCAAAGTGATTGTAACAGTGCAACCAGGCTGAAGGTTCTTGGAAGTTACTTTGCTGATGGCTTTAGTCTGAACTGATGTGTGCTAGCAGGTGGAGTTGTCAGCTCCCACCTGCAGCAGTTCTTGTTTGAGTTGCTGTCGCTTGAGCCTCTACTGCAAAACAAATCAAAACAAACTATATTACCATGACTGTACAGCATACTTTCAGAAAAGATCGTCTTCAAATTAACGTACACTCAGCTTGGTGTCTTCTGCATGCTTCTTGTCTTTCAGATGCATCAAAGTACCACAGAGTAATGGCATACCTGAGAATGAGCAAAGGAAAGCATCGTTGAATTTACTAAGATTTGTGAACCTGCCGACTGAAATTTTTTAGGTTCAGCTAAGTGCTCTACCTTGTTTTGAACGCAGGTTGTACTTCATGAGGATTTCGTCTATCTGACCAGAAAAATAGTATTCTGTCGAAAAATGGTTCTATATCAGCTACTTTGTCTTGCCAACCTTCAGGAAAGATGCGTAATAACCCTCCATTTGCCTAAAAGTATTTGGTGAGATTATTTAAACAAAATTAAGAATTAGGACACAGAACTGAACCAAATGCACTAAGGAAAGATAACAATTCAGAACTGTACCTTAATGTTCCAATCTTTGTTGAGGTAATATATGGCTGTGATGCAGCGACCATCTCTATTCGGATTATCCACATGTTTCACATAATGGGTACCGTGACCAGGGTAACAAGCCACCATTGCCTGTAACAAAATGACAAGTAATGAAATTACAATAGGCAAAAATATAAAAAGCAAATAATATTACAAGCCAGCACTAAATATTGCAGATGTGATGTTGTTGAAA
The DNA here is from genome assembly GCA_038380765.1 of Odontothrips loti. NCBI lineage: Eukaryota > Metazoa > Arthropoda > Insecta > Thysanoptera > Thripidae > Odontothrips > Odontothrips loti. Next base: position 14,201,344 of record CM076247.1, read on the forward strand.
TAGTATTGTCACCTTTGTCCTTCCATTGATTGTGTAGTTTCCTATTTTTCCATTATTGACCATCTTGTTGGCACGCAGGATAATGGCATCTACTTGACTTATCAACATGCCAATATTCTCACATGATTCATCTTTACCATCAATCCATGTGATCTGATCACCCCGAATAGTTTTCAAATCATTTTTTGCCTTATTACTGACTAGTTGACCATCTTTAAATACACCCTTGGTGTACATGTCCGTGACTTCTTCAAGAACAGCCATCCCTTTCTTGTAGCCGAGAAAATTATCGACTACACAAACTCCAAACTGGTCCATGTCCCTTATCACAATTCTGCACATCTCGTCAATGACTTCTTGCTCTGCACAAGGCTCTTCAATGATTCCCTCTTCATCTCTTTTACTGCGATGCAGGAATGGTGGGAATGACCTGTCACCAGCTAAACTGATCTCCGAAAAGTCTTTGAGACCGAAGCCATTAGCGGCCGGGTGAAAGGAAGGTTTCTGTAACGACATATCTCGGTTTGCATCACAATACTCCATAGCAGGACTGAGGGTTTCAGTTCGTGCGTTCAGTATTTCACTTTCAGAGCTGCCCTCATAGGTTATGGTGCTGGCACCTTGCGCTCCCCACTCCTGTTTCCATTTGTCAGCTCTCTTATTCGATGATTCAGGTTCAACTGCAACACTTTCCAAGGACCTAAGTGCAGTTGCACTTCCTAATCCAACACTTTTCACAGCGTTGAGGGCGTCAGATGAACTGATGTCCTTGTCAAGTCTGTCATCGGCGATGTGTTCCTTGCACACCGCTTTATGTTTTTTCCAGTGTTTTAACTGGTGGTCTTTAGAACAGTAAAACACGCATTTACACCTAGCACAACGCAAAAGATTGTCGGCAGCCCCACAGAATTCGCAACATGTTGGGGGATTCATTTTTTCAACAACTTTGGGACTGCTGATTGAACATCTTTGACATTGCGCCTGCTGCAGTCTGTGCTGCGATCTGCTATCACCACTAAAGTCACAACGAAAACAAAGTTGTAGAACGAGCCAAACCTTGCCCAAAGTAACGAAAATTCATTTGCACAGATGAAAAAATCGCTGCTGTTTTTTGTGCCCTGGTAAAATCATAAAGGATTTTACTCAGTGGATTACGTGATCATTTAACGCTATCCTTTGACCTATGACTAGCGTAGGTCACCTTTCCACTGCCTTCCCAAAACTACAACGGCCCCACACGCCCCTCAATCCTTTAATCGCGCCTGAGGTTTAAATGGATTCGGGCTGCTGCTAGCCAGACAGTGATTTGGCCATTTCCAGAACTTTGGTCTACACTATGGTCGTTTCAGCAAATTTTTAGAAACCTATTCAAGACCTTGCGATTACTGACATTGATTTTGTTTCCACGCTAATTTCAATTAATAATTAGACAAACATGAGAGAACACGTTTGGTTTTCAGTGTCCCACAGAGCAGAATTACAGACCGACAGTGCAACATTGACAGGCCCACTACATTTTTTAAAATAACGACCTTACTGCATTGCAAACACTGATTCAGAACGAAACGAAAACTTGCCTAGAACGCCGAATAAGATAGAGCAGAAAAGGAGCAGGGAGCGTAGTTGTGCCCGAACTGGAATCTTGAGCGCACGCCTAGTACAAATACTGTACCTGGTACTTGCCACAGGTGGTATGAGCCCCTAAAAAGGGGCCCGCACTGCCATTCATAGTAAGCATTGCTGCCGAATGTCGATCCGGGCCCGTCTCCACGGACTCCAGAAATGCGGAGAAATGTGTCCGGGGCAGATGATTCCTTTGAGAGTGCCTCCTTTCACTCCCTCGTCCTGACACAGACAAGCACGGCACCCACTCACTCCTTGCACTGGACGGGGTGACAACCCTCCTCGGTGGGGTTCGGAGACACCGCGATCATCAATGATTGACAAATCCAGGTGGGGTGAATCAGCCTTGAGTCCTCTGCTGGCGGAGGTTTGTTTGCACTCAGGTGTGCCTACAGGTCACCGCGATACTCGTCCATTGACTGGCGGACTCTATCGAAGCCGTCGTCCTCAGAAGTCGACACGTCCAACGCGTCGCGCGTCGCGTATTATACTACAGTACTACTAGTTGGTCCTGGCCCTGGCGATGGCGGACCCTCGCCATCGCCAGCTGACCTGACAGTGGTAGACAGTGGGTGGGAGGGAAGAGCCGAGCCGAGCACAGCCGAACCATTGGTGGGGAGACGGTGCTCGCGGCCGCGGCTGCGCAAGGGGGTTACGGGGTTGTGGGGGGGGGGGGGGGGGCGGCGGCTCGTGTACAGCCGGGGGGTCGCACACTGAGCCACGGCTGAGCGCGGGCCGCGAGCCCTCGCTGGGTGCACGCTACACTGAATCGACCGTCGTCCTGGGAGGCAGCTGTGCCCGCCCGCCCGATAGCCGCACGTACTGGGTGCATACGTGACCGCCGGCACAAGCGCGGCGCCCGCGCCAAAGCGGCGGGTGATGGGGTAGCGTCCAGGGCGACGCACAGCGCAGGGCAGCGCGGTGCAGCGCGGGGTGACCCACTACGCCACCGGCGACGCGTTGCGACCTCCCTGTGGGTCTTGGAGTGGGCCTCGAGCGGGCGTCATAAGCGGCGCCAGGAGGCACCGCGAACACGGCGACCCCGAGCGCCTGCGAGTGCGAGGGTATGCCAGTCCCGCACCACACATACACGCATGCAGCGCATGCAGGGGGTCGCGGTTGCCCACCCAGCAGGCGCCAGTCCTGCCGCAGCCGCAGGTACTGCAGGGTCACTGCCGGACCGTGCGCGGCGCGAAACTACTCATGGCTGAAGGACGGCCACGGCACTCGCGGGGGTTCGTCGACACGACACCGTGCACCAGCGGATCTGGAGGACAAGGGTGCGGCGTGACCACGGGCGGCACGGCCATGAGATGGGATGGCCGCGGCCGCTCGTCATTGGGAGCGCCATAAATGAACAACTTCGTCGTTCGTTATGCCCTGACAATGGCGACCCCGATTCTGTTCGATTCGCCTTGACGACCCCCCTCCCCCGAGACGACAGGCACGTGTCCGGGATCGCCGTTGAGGAGGATATGTGTGGAGACACTTTCTAGGGGTGACCCACGACTGATTCCCTCTGCCCTCTCGGGCCGATAGTCGTGATGGTCGCCCACCATTCGGCGGGACACGCGCCGGGAGGACGACGACGAGGCGAACGGCACGGAGGACAGAGAACTAGCCGTGTGCACCTTGAAGAGTTGTTCGGCAGCAGCTTCCGCCGTGCCGCCGCGGCCGCAGGGCTCCACCGGACACGGCTGGACACCACGAGTCCAGCAAGGGGAGCTAGCGGAGCTAGGGCAGAAAGGCGCCTATTATTGTCGAGCTGCGCTCATTTAATTTGCCTCATCTGCTGCAACAATGAGCGTGAGGGTGCTGGCCGTGCCGGCGCGGCCCCACTGGGCCTCTCATCACTTTGGCATGGACATCAGATGAAAATTTTCGGAATGGATTCGGACATTTGGCCACGCAAAATTTTCGGAGTGACGATGTGCCACCACAGGATACTACATTAACCACGAAAGCTGCTCTCGTGAGCTGATTCTCAAACATGGACTGGGTTCAGGAGGAGTTCGAGGTGAGCGGCGCGACCGGCTCTGGCGCGGCCGAGGGCTCGACTTTGCAAATGAGGCATTTGGAATGAGGCAACGTCCCCGTCCGTATCTGGCAGGCCGTGCCCATCCCCACGCTGCCCGGCTCGTCTCTCTCGTTGTACTATGACAACCTTCCCGACGTCACTGGTCCCGAGGACGCCGAGGAGGCATCGGTGAGCGTGCCATGCTGCGCCAGAGCAGCTGAGCGCGACCAGCGACCTCGACCGGCTCGTAAAATCTCGTTGACTGTGCTTTCTTGTAGGGCAAGGAAGGGCGGGCGCCGCAGCACGACCACCGCACCGGCCCATTAGCAGATGCGGGTGTCGGTGACGGCAGCGATGACGACGAAGAGGACGAAGCCGAAGAGAGCGGGGGCGAGGGGAGGAGGCGGGCGGATGAGGAGGAGGAGGAGGAGGAGGCGGAGGAGGGAGACCATAGGTGAGGCCACGGCCGAGCCCCGCCCCAAGTGGGGCAGTAGGGAGTGCTGGTGTGTGTGCAGCCGCAGCCCACGAGCCCCAGCGCGGAGCGGTTGTCATGTCAGCTCAGGTGGATCGGAATCAGGATCCCCCCCCCCCCCCACACACACACACAGGTGTCTCTAGTGTCTCGGGGCGGTGGTCGCGCCGCTTCGGCTTATCGCGGGTGTTGATAAACACACTCGGAATCATTCCTCTCCTTTTGCCTTTTGTGTCTGGCCGCGTACTGCTGACTACGGATTGCGTTAACAAATCACGGATTGTAATAGCAGCCGGACGGTAGTATAGGCTCCAGTCGTCTTTGAGTCTGTCCTCGTCAGCCCGTCCGTAAGAATCAGTCGCCCCCTGGTCTGTCGATGACGTCACTGACGTGTCTCCGGACTCTGTTTGGTCTAGGTTCACGGCCTCCCGCTCCGACACTGGCACAGCGACCTCTCTCGTGGCATTCCCTACCGAGGCCCGTTGGCCTACGTGAGCCTGCGTGAGCCGAGCCAAGCCAGCACGTAGGCCACGCGCCACGCGTACGCCACACGTGTCGGGCGTGTGGCGGGTCCAGCCGCGCGCGTGTGTGTGTGTGTGTGCATGGGCGGGAGAAACGTAGCACGCAGGGATGTAGGGTTGCGGGGCCGGGGGTCGGCCGCGGCTCGGCTAGCTGCGGCCTAGCCTACGTGTTGCGGGCAGGGCAGGGTTTCATGACTGAACTCTGCTGTCGCTGCACCGACTGCGCTCTTCGCCAACGGTGTGCGGCTCGGCACGGCTCGGCACGGCGCGGCTCTGATCTATGATACGAATGAAGTGAACACACACTGCTTTGTTCTTGTTCTGGCCGGCAGCGGGGGCGGAGGTTGGGGCGAGGACGGTGAGGACGGTGAGGATACCGACGCCGTGGCTTATGACGAGTTCGGCTTCCTGGAGCTCACCGACCCGGGGCTGGAAGCCGCCTTGAACCTACGAGGTGAGGGGGAGGAGGGGAGGGGCGACTTTTGACCCTCGGGTTGCCCACCGTTACCTGCTGCGGGGCGAGGCGATACAATGTGGGATGTTGGCGCGGTTGACAGAGCCGCCCCCGTCGTTCGACGAAACGGGACTGGCCACCTACAACGACCTGTGCCGGTCCATGGGCCTGTACCCCATTAGCCGGTTCGCGCGCCAGCTGAACGAGGGCCTGGTGGACCTCAAGGTGGGTCTGGGTCTAGACCTGTGAGTGTGCCTGCCGGCGCTCCGCTACTCCCGCTCCCACTGCACCCTGCACACTGCACTGCGGTTCGGTCTCCAGTTCTACGGCGTGACTCCGCAAACGATGCGGGCCATCGCGCAGGCGCTCATGTACAACCCCACCGTGCACACGCTGGACCTGACCGGCAACTGGATGAGCGACGAAGCGGCCTACTACATGTCGGAGCTGCTGCTGCGGGAGAACATCGCCATGCAGCACCTCATACTCCGGGACTGCCGGCTGGGGCCGCGCGCCGCCGCCATGCTCGCCGAGGGCATCGAGCTCAACCACAGCCTGCAGACTCTCAACCTCGCCGACAACCGTCTCGGTGACGACGGCGTCGAGGCGCTCCAGGAAGCACTGGCGCACAACGACGAGCTCCGCGAGCTGGATCTGAGCAACAACAACCTGGGCGCCGTGGCCGCCGCGGCCTTGGGCAAAGCCATGCTGGAGAACCAGACTATCGAGGTCCTACGGCTGGCCAGGAACAACCTGTACGAGGACACTCCGAAGGGTGAGGAGAGGAGAGAGCACCGCACTTCTCCTGCCAACGGCGCTGCCATGGGCCGCGGCCACCGCGTCATGTCATGCCGCCGTTGCTGTCGTTTCCCACGCAGGTCTGCGCCTCCTGCTCCGGGCCTTACAGCAGCGAGAAAAGTCAATCCAGCTGCTGGACCTCGCCTGGAACGCCCTCAACACGCCCGCCTCGGTGCCCCTCCGAGCGTTCCTTGTCAGAAGCACGGTGCAAGAGCTCTTCCTCAATAACAACAGGTAACATGCGGAGGTGCGAGGCGGAGAGAAAGCAACGCTTCCGAAATCATGATTGACCGGTACCATCTGGAGCGGATTTATCTGAACTCTAAACCCGCCGTTCCTCCATAAGTTCTGGAAAAAAATTCCTGTCATTTTTTTTTCCTTGTGAACTCTGCAGGCTTCCCGGGCCTGCTATAAATACAATAAAAATCGGAGCCGGTAAGAGTATCACTCTGCAGCACCTTAAGATCGGATTCAATCCCATGGAGCCAGAAAATGCCATGAACCTCTTGAGGGCATGCAAAGCCTCTGACTCACTACAAATTCTGGACCTGGATGGAATTCGTGTCAATCCAGATTTCCTAGAAGTTAAAAGGCAGCTTGAGGAGTCAAAAGGAAAAACTATTATTATTGAGGGTGCTTTGAGTAATTATGAAATCAAGGGACCAAATTTGGGGGAAATGATGCTCAAGAGGGCACGCTTTGAAGGCTTCAAACCAAAAAAGAAGAGGAGGAAGAAAGATTTTGGGTTTGGATATTTTGATGATTTGTGTGTTTGTTGGTACTGTATGTCATCAGTTTTTGTGGTTATACTTTTTTCTGGTTTATCAGACATCTACTGTTGGAGCTGGCTGAAAATGGCGTTGAGACCATCCTTCCAGAACAGTTCACAGAGGCAGCACTCAAAAGGAAGAAAATCAAAGTCCGTGAAGAACTTTTAAGGGCGCTTTATGAACAATTCCAAGCCAAGAAAATGAGAGTAGATGTAACAGCCATGCTCAATTGTTATTTGCAACTGTTCCCTGACACAATATTACCACCACCAGTTCCCAAGAAGAAAAAGAAGAAAAAAGGGAAAAAGAGAAAAAAAAAGAAATTGTAAAGAGAAATTAATATTGATGTACTTACGATTAATTAAGATCACTATGCAGTGAAAAAGAATTGTTGTTAATAAATACATTGCAGTTTATACGGAAAATGTTACATGCTATAAAATATCACATCTGTAGGATTTTTCAGTCTGATCATGACAATTGGGTTTGCAGCAACTAATCAAGAGCAAATATGCGAGCTGATATATCATCAATCAGCCAATCGATGCCTTCCAACAAATGAGAGCCTGTGACAGCACTGCAACCAACAATCTGCCAATGATGTGTTTTAATGCTTGTCAAATCAAGAACCTGCAATGGAAAAATGAAAAAAAAAAAAAGAATGAATGAATGACCATTGTTTTAAGTGGATTTAGTTTTGTGAGGGATGGAACCTGGCTAGAGGCTGCCCACTATACTACTTGATTTTGATTAGAATTTTATGAGCAGCATCACTTCAAGCCATCACTCACAAAACTAAATCAAATTTCAATTTTATTGCAACAATGGCGATTTTTTTAAAAAAAAGTTTTCTTACATCTCTGATTTCGTCAAACGACAAAGCACCAGGCAAGTCTTGCTTGTTGGCAAATACAAGCAAAGTGGCTCCAGCAAGTCTCTAGAAAGGCAACAATCTTGTCAGTATAGGACAAAGTAAAAACACTAGTTAAAAAGCATAATGGTAATTCACCTCCTCTTCTAATAGCTGATGCAACTCTTTCTTGCAGTCTAATAACCGTCTCTTATCTGCACTGTCAACAACCCAAATGAGACCATCTGTGCATTCAAAATAATTACGCCAATATGATCTCAGTGATTTTTGTCCTCCAACGTCCCATACATTAAGCTTGAATCTGAAAATAAAAATCTCAAAGCAACAGCTCCTTTGGAAGACAATGCAAGAACTGTCACATACATACCCTCTGTGCTCTAGAGTCTTGATGTTGAATCCGAGAGTAGGAGATATTGTGTCAATATCTTCACCGTTGAATCTCTTTAGAATCGTCGTCTTTCCTGCATTGTCTAGTCCTCTGAAATAGTGAGTGAAGGAAACATCACAGCACAGGCAACAAATTATGACAAAACAGAAAAAGTCACACTCAATATTTATTTGATTGGTTGACCCAAAATCAGATAAAAGGATACAACATCAGAAGTCTCATTTCTTTCTCTTTCTGTTTCAATTTTTTTAATACAGTGAGAAGGCCCATGATGAATAATCGAAATTAATAATGCTTTGATTCACAGGTGTTGTTTTTATTTACTATAGCTTTCTTGAGGTTAGGTATTGTCCCGAATGTTGTACAAGGGAACGGGAACAGGAACGGGGAAAGGGCAAGGGGAGGAAAGGGAATGACGGGGGGCCGATGAAAACGACAAACGTTTGGCAGAGATCGTATACTCCAGACAACTAATCAGAATAAACGATGACGACCGAGCTTTCAACCATTAAAGTTTGGAAATGAAATATTTCCTAACACACAAGCTCCGATAATACCTCCAGAACCATTTGGTGTAACTAAATTCTATTTGTGCTGACGCGAGTTCCGGGAGCAACCGGAAGAACGGAACGTTCGGAACAGCTGTTTACGCAGTAGAGAAGGCAGTTCATTGAGATGAATAGGAAATAATATGGCTGACTATCCTTTCATGTAGCCGACAAGTTTCCACCGTAAAGATGACCAAAGCTATTGATTTTGCAAAATACACATGCATCTAAGTAATGTATACGCACCAGTAAGGAATTATGAAAATGTGTGATATCTGCGCGGATTTCCTGGAGCTTCTCCAAACCTGTAAGCGAACTGTTTGTTACATCGGTACAGGCTGGTTAATACGCGAGGCCTACAAATTTTTAAGTATAATTTGTTTGGTTTCAATGCAAATACTAATTTAATACTGTGATCGGTAAATTACGGATTTTTAAATATCATAACTGATTTCATTCACCACTTTCGTAACAAGCCCTTCATTTATTGCACCTTTCAATCTACCAAAATTTTTGGACCATGAATTCCATAACCTACATTCTTCTTTATTTATTGCTCTTGTAGTTTGTTAAATATTATTTTTGAGTGTATGGTGCTGCAGTCAAAATATTTATGTTTTGTTGTAGCTTCTGAACAATTATAATAATGTGTAAAATATTATCTTGTTTGTTGAATGAATGGTTGAAACTTGGCCACATTGATGATGTGTTGAATGAAAATGTTGAAAACATTTCTGCATTCATAGTATATTACTGAAGATATTCTGCCCCAGCTTGCTTTGAGTCACCAACCATAAATTTATGTTTGTTATTTTTGATTACTGAATGCTATTTTGGAAGTGTCACCACGTCTAATATGTTCTCCATCTTTCATTCATGCATTTCACACCTCTTGAAGACCTGGAGGTTTTTATTTCTTTGCTGCAGTGTTTCAGTTTCATGATTGATTGTTGCTGTCAATGTAAATTGCATCATATTTATATGGAATAGTTGTGTTGCATGCTGCCAGAATTTTGATTGCCTTCATTGGATGATGTATACTTGCACAATGTAATATGCCTTGTCTTTTTTTTGGATGTTGATGCAAGGTTTATCATGAGTACAGGGTTCTCCTCAGGCTCTGGACACTTTTGACTATCCCAGTGCACTTTTTCTGAGGAACCCATGGATCATCCAATGCCAATTGATAATGAATAAAATCCTCAGGAATCGGAAACATAATTAGCCTGTATGGAGAAGCTATTTTATGATTTATTATTTGAATTTAATTTCTCAGGCTGCTTGGAATGTTACTCATAGCAGCAGCCTTTAGGAATTCAAAACTATTCATTTTTTAAATAATGCATGTTATTGATATTTACCATTCTGATACAGATCCAGAGCCAATCTGAAAGGTTTTGTAGTATGTAGATTTAAGAGAGCAATTTGACGGACTCCTTGATAAATTCTGTGTGTGAGAGTGAGAGACTTTGGTGGATTATATAAGTCGCAGGAATTGTTTGCATTAATTTTGTTGGAATTTTCACAGATGAGGAAAAAATTATTAATGAAAATGAAGAAAGGCCATATCTGCGAAAGAATGAATTGGAAGTGGTACTTCAGTACGTACAGTCCTGGACACAGAGGTAAGAATATAAAAGGATCATGTTTTCAAGTAAGTGAAACAGGAACTTAAAAAACAATTTTATATATTGTATTTGTAGGCAATGTATGTGCTGCTTCCGGGAGGCTAAAAACTATGAGAGATTTGGTGCCATTACTCAAAGTATAGTTCTTATGGCCATAAAACAGCTACGAGATCTTAAGGAAGATCTATGTTTAAAGCTTAAGGCAGACAAAGAAGCATCAGAAAAGCAACCAGGTGTGTTTCACAATCACCATGTCATACAGTGATTACTGAATCAAACAAGATGAAAATCTTACATTTTTCTGCTAAAATATTTCAGATTCTGTGGCAGCTCAAGAAAAACCTGGAGACCTACCAAAAACAGAAAATGATTCAAAAACAACTGGAGCATCCACTCCTATTGTCAATGGTGAAAGGAGTGCTGAATCTAGTGAATTAAAAGAAACTCAAAGCAACAAAGATGACTCAGGCTCAGAGAAGGAATCGAAGTGTGACTCTCAATCTAATCCTCAAGAGAAGACTGACAACTCCATTAAGACTGACAATGCAAAGCCTGTAGTAGGTGAAGACCAAAACAAAGTAGTTCTCAAAGATGATGAAAAAGAGAAATGGAGTTTTGAAGATATAGAGAAGCTGTTGAACTTTGTGTCCAAGGTAAGATTTTGATGTCACTGAATCAAACTACTTTTGAGTGTCTTGTCATCCACATCAGTCAAAGGATATCCATTTATGCTACAAGGACATAACTACTATTCTGTTTTTGCAGGTGTTTTTGTTAAATTTCCCTCTGTATGTAGTGTACAAACACAGCTTGCAGGCCAAGCTGGAAGAGGTCAGCGCCCAAGAAATGAACTCCATTACGGTATTCTGTGATCTTCATGACACTGAAATTCCACTCCACCTGTTCCGCAACGTTTGTGTATTCTGTAGAGCAGGTGGCATGCATGCCATGACCCAGCTCTTTGAACAAGTGGAGTGCATGCAAATGCTGCCTGTATCTATGTCTCATGCTCTCATTGCGATAGTGTGCAATTTAAAATTGTGGCTCAATTTTCGCTCTGTAGTTCAACTCTTTGTTCCTCTTCGTGCTAAAGTCATGCGCTATATGTGCAGTTTATCTGATAAAGAGTTGCGTTTACCGAGTATTCGTACCATGGCAGGTATGTCCAAATCAGAACTGTAGTGACTTTATTTGCATTCATGGTGCAGTACAGTTTCCAATCTTAACTTGCTTTTTTCAGATTTCATGTGGAGTGCTGTTAAGGATCCTATGGACTCTCCAGTCACCTTTGATGTTGATGGTCTCAACTTAGCTTTCAAGTACTTCACCAGCCCTACCTTGACCATGCGTTTATCTGGTATTGCACAAATTAATAGTCACATTACCTTATTTAATGAGGTGTGCAACAACGAAAATATTATTGAAATTGAAAACGTAGGACAGAAATTGGCAGAATGGTTAATAGAGAATCAAATAATAGCTCATATATTTGGGCCCAATTTGCATGTTGAGGTATGTTGCTTTGTGGAGAATTCTCATGTTTAGCTTCAGTGTCTTTAATCCTTCTGGACCACTCTAATCATATTTTTCTATGTAGGTTATTAAACAAAGTCACATGATCCTGACATTCCTTGCCATGGAATGCCGCATTACCAATGAACACATTGACATAATTTGGCAAGCAGCTCAGTTAAAACACTGCAGCCGGCAGGTGCATGATCTTTTACCTCCCCTTATAAAGCATCTAGAAGTTGGTCCAGTGTTACATCTCTACTCATTACTCTGCCGCCTTGAACCCAAAGAACACACGGAACAGGTTTGTACAAGATTTAAATGCAACTTGGAGTATGATAATTTTCAGGCTATTAATACTAGTCTGTTATACTGTAATTTTTAATATTTAATTATCTTTATCACTTTTCCAGTCTCTCTACTTGGCATCAGCACTAATAAAATTTATCTGGTCAAGTAGCACTGGCACTAATCCGTTACATGGCACACCTCATGCAGGCCACCTTCATGGTGCGCATGGCCATGTTCATGGTCTCCTTGCTGCTGACGGAGTGGTTGGTTCAGCTGCAGGTCTCCTCGGCCTTGGAGGCCTAACAGACCTTAGTAAAGTACCCATGGCTGGTTTAGATTGTCGTGTTGTTGCTTCACCTTTTAGTAGTTGTGACAATAGTGCCAGTATGGAACCATCAAATTCTGATGACGATCAGGTGAGAAAATTTATGAAGTTTTCTACTGAAAGCAATTGTGTAATATAGTGTTGATAACATTCCCCTCTAATCATTTTTTTTTTTTTTAATTTTTAGGGTGAGAGCTCTGCACAAAGCGATGGACGTAAGAGTCAAAGTGAGACTAGTGATGGTCCAACACCTTGTAAGCAACCCCGCAAGCACAGGAAACACATGAGACATCATCACTCCACTGGCAATGCTGATGATTCATCAGATGGTAAGAAGCTACAATATCTGTCATTCTATTGTTGTTGTTTTTCCTGTTAAAATTTGAAGTATTTCCATTATTTTCCTTTGTGCCATTGCAGATAGCTTAAAGATAGAGGACCTTGAAGAAGAAGAAGAAGACGAGGATGAAGAAGATGATGAAGTGAGGTCTCCTGTAGTATCATCACCCAAAACTCTGCCTCGGACCCCTAAACCTGTTGATCTGTCAGAGAAACCAAAATCATTAGAGAAGAGCACTCCAGATGAAAAAGAGTTGAGAGTTGAAAACCCTCAGAGGTGATTTAAAAGTTCACTTTGTATCTTTATTTTTACAACTACCTTGGATAACTATTTTCATTTTTATGATGGCTGTATTTTATTGCAGACCATCTGTCAGGGTCAGTAAGGACTCTGAAGGTTCTACTCCACCAAACAAACTTACTAGGACAGAGAAATGTAGTGATAATGATATGGATGCTGATGAAGAAGATGAAGTGATGCCAGGAGCAGAAATGACTGTTAACAAGAGAAAGCGAACTGGGTATACCATGAGAAAACGTTCTCGTAAAGCTATATCAGGTAACAAAACATCTCTAATGCCTGGTTGAGTAACATGTATTTGGTGTAGAAAGTTAATCATTTTTATTTATTGTCATAGGAAAAGTTCGAGGTGAGGACAAGTTAAAACGTGAAAAAGGCATGGATGTAATGTTGTGCTATGAAGATGAGTTGGATGATGATGATGATGAAGAAACTGGCACTGATGCTGATGATGACTGCAGCAATTTGAGTTCTTCTATGAGAGATGCTGTCACACAACCTGATACTCCTGAGAAAAATGCCAAAACTATTGACCTGATAAGGTATGTTCCTATTTTCTTAAACCGGAATTTTCTATTGAAATTCCAAAGGATCAGAATGTAATCACGTGACTGGGCATTTCAGACAACATATGGGCCATGACCACTTGGCTGACAGCTCGCATGATTCAACAATAGTGACGCAGGGTGCTGTTATGACTGAGTTAGCTAGTCTGGTGGAGGGGACACAATATGCTTCGCCTCATGAAATACACGAGTGCCGACCTTTCATAAAATCATTTCCACATCGTCTGTGAGTATCTATGTTATACAGTTGCATGAATTTTGGGAATACAACAGCTTACAAATATCATACACCAGACACAAGGAAACGAGCAATTTTCTCTGTGATTGGTTCTGTTCTATCTGTAAAGCAAATTTATGCTATGTAGCTAGGTAACTTAAGGAATACAACTAGGTGTAACCGTAGGGTTATTGGAGTTAATTTAGTGTTAGCCTTAAGCTATTTATTTAAATATTCACTTCAACACAAGATAATTAACTTGCTTTTATAAAAAAATAAAGAAGAATTAATCCATAATTTTTAAATGTGGCCATTAAATTCAACTTTTGAAAAGATGAAGTTGTTGCTACTGTAATTGGGCTCATGCTTATGGTGTTGGTGTCCTTGCACCGCAGCCTGGCTGGATGCTTGCCCACCTGGCACTATCCTGCTAGAACTCTGTAAGTATATACAGCAGTTTGGAGTAAGGCATACTTTGCATGTGTCTCCCCACCACATGAAGAGGGTTCTAGTTGTTGTTTCCCAAACTTCTAGCTGTGTGTCTGTTGATTGAAATAAGCTGGTATTGCACTACACAAAATGAAGAAGAAATCTCATTGTTGAACTGATAACAAAGGCCCTAATGTAGTGGTAAATGCTTGCTTAGTCATGTATTGGTTGGAAATACTTACAGTATTAGATGTTTACTTCATCTTACGAGGCATGTCTAAGGGCTTAAAATATTTTTCACTGAAACTAGCTTAAAAATATGCTGACTTCAACAGTTTCACAAATAGTTCGGATATTGTATCAAGAGTTTTCATTTTAATTGAATTCTTCTGAAAAAGTTACTTCAATTTTTCAGTGATATGATGGATGATTTACTGAGTGAACCGGAGGGAAGCTATTCATCTCGAATGAGTAACAAATCTGAGAAGAACCTGGCTGACTTTGAAGGCGAGGAATCTAACTGTGATGATGAACTGGCCCAACTAGCTGCTAGAGCTCACCATGTAATTATTATAGAAAATCGTTTTACACATAAGGTGTTCCCCTTTTTATGTGATGTCTAATACTTCTTTATTTTTACAGCTTTCACAGATGGGTTTACAATGCTTTAGTCAACATTCTCCTAAACTCTGTGGTCGCCTAGGAATGCGTGAGGGTGCTAGAGACCAGCGTCTGCGTTCTCAGTTTGATATGGAGCGTGTGTGCAAACCTGGGAGTACTTTGTTGTGGGACCTGCTCCAAGATGATAAAATTGGCCAGCTGGGTGAAGGACTAGCTATAGAAGCAGAAAAAGCGCTGTCCAATTTACTGTGTTTTAACACTGAAAGATTAATACGAATGAAATTCATTGAGGGGTGTTTACAGAATATTGCAAACAATTGGTGAGCTTACTATTCTAGTGCAAATCCTAATGTTCTACAATCATCCATAGTTCATTTCCTGATTGTTCTTCTCAAACATTTTAATGCTTTTACAGGTCAGTGGTGGTGTCTCTGCGTATGCTGCCTAAGCTTTTGACATCTTTCCAGCATGTGAGAAATATGGACACACATCAGGTTGTAATGTGGGCTGAGCAGGAGCACAATATGATTGATCACTTTTTGGCTAACCTTGAACATTACACGTCCCAATGCCAAAAAGAAGGTCTCACTGTATCTCTGTATTCTCACCAAGTTCAAGTGCAAGTTCGCCTTCAATTTTTGACATCATTATTTTCGCCACATGGGTCGCCTACTCATTTCCGGTAATTTGTGTTTATTTTCATTGTTTAATTTTCGTATATGCTTAGATGTTCTCCAATAGAATTTTACATTTTCATTTCAATTTATCAATTTACAGGTTGTCAGTAAGTCAACTAGATGTTTTATGGAAATGCTTGGCTGTAGATGAACAATGCTCAGATGAACTCTTTGCTTGGTTATTGAGGCAAGCCAAGAGCAAAGACTTGCATGCCTTGGGGACAGAGTCATTGAAGCACTTGTATTTACGCAAACTTCCGTCCTTGCCGCCAGAAACCATAAGCATGACTGCACTTAGTTTATATCAGCAGCTTTGCAATATGGCTAGAATGGCAGCTCAACACTTTGACTCTGAGCCAATCGGTATGGAATATTTGTGGAAGATAGCCCTTCGAGCCAACAATACTGATGTCAGTATCGCTGCTATTCAGTACCTTAACAGCTATTACATGGGAAGGCAACTGGAACAAGAATGTGAATTTGTGTCCCAGTGCATGGAACATTTAGTAGCAGCAACAGCTGATCTGGCAACAGCCGAAGAAGCGAGTCTTCTTTGTATGCAACGTGCTCTTTTTCTTTTGAAGACTCATTTGGAGACTTTTAGGAAACGTTATGCGTATCACCTCCGCCGCTGGGCTCTAGAAGGAAGAGGAGTAGGTAGTCATGTTCAGCTCTTGAGTGGAGAGAGGGGCTGTCAGACTATAAAGGTTGTCATACAGCCAGCAGGAGTAGCTGAGAAGGTTACTCTAGAACTTCTGTCTAGTGACTATGTAGCTGACCTACGTGCTGAGGTAGCTAAATGGTGGGAATCTGTTCAGCCATCTCCAGCTTTAGGTACCCTGTTGTCTGAAGGTCCTCTGCGTATGATAACACAGGGTCAAGAACTCATTACAGACTTTGATGAGAAGACCTTACAAGAAATGGGCTTCAAGGATATGCAGATGGTATTCATCTCAATGGGTGCATCTCGACCACAGAAGAAGAGAGATTCAGTGGATTCTCCTTCTGTGCTTCCTCCACCACCAAGAGAATGCCTGCCTACACTACTGCTTCTTCAACCACAGTACTTTGAGCACCTTTTCACTCTGATGCAGACTCTCAGCAGCATGAAGACCACTGTAAAAGGGGGAAAGCAAATACCTCACACCAAGGCCCAAGTACTATCTAGGAGAGTGTGGGATATTCTGACACTCTTGCCAACAAGTCCCACACTGATGCGTGGTTTTGAGTCACTGGGAGAACTCTCCGATGATGGGAAATCAGGAAATAGGCCGTCCTTGGAAACGCTACTTGACCCAAGTAGTCCACAGAAGCTGATGTATTCTCTGTACATTGTCGAAAGCTTGAGCAGACCGACAGGCAGTTTGAGTACGGGATCAAAGACAATCCACAAGCTAAGCATCAGTGGAGGAGATGGCGATATGCCAGCATGCATCAATGGAAAGGGATCATATGGAACATCATGGAGTCAAGTGTTTGTCAAGTATGGTGGTCTCAGGCACCTCTTTGATATTTTTATGTCTGGTGTGCTGCAAAGATCTGGTGGAGATGGGAGTGAGTGGCAACAAGACTGCCTAGCTTGTCTCTTAAAGCTTCTGTGCCATTTGGGTATGGCTCAACCAGAAGATAATGAAAAAGATCGTTCACATGAATCTCAAGGAGATTCTAGAGAAGCCGGCCGCAGCACAAAAAAGCAGCGGAGGTTAAGGAAAAGCAGTGCAGAGAAATTAGTTGTTCCCAAGCTCAATGAAACCATGCTTCAGATGATGGAAATTGATTCAGTGATGCAGAGGCTTACCACCATACTTCATGAAGCCTCTCTTCCAAGAGATCCTAATCACTACAAGACAGGTTTCTGGGGCCGAGCACAGGTGGTTCACTATGCAATGTCACTATTAGTGTCTTGGGTTCATTCAGAAGACAGAGCTCGTCAGGCACTTTTCCAGCAGCCTAACTTTGCTGGCTGGCTCCAGAGGTTAGTTCTTGAGGATCCTGAGCCAGCTGTTAGAAGGGAAGTTTGCACTGCTCTGTATAGGCTTTGCCTTGGTATACCAGGAGGGCCAGTAACAAGTATTCCTTCACCTACAATCAGTGCGCCAATGTTAGCTCAGTTATTGCAGTTTCTACCAATTGCAGAGAGCATGCTGCCACCCCGATTGGAAGTAAGGGATCTGTAATGCACTTCTCTGGTCCCTTGGTAGTATGAAATTGTGCAACATAACTCAATATGTTATTATTTTTGCAGAATCTGCATCATATTGAAGATGGGAAGGAACCATATGGCCCTGCATGCCGGGATTATTTTTGGCTCATGTGTCGCCTTGTAGATAGTTTACCTGAAGATTTCTTGCGAGGTATTTGAACCACCTTTGTAGATATACTTTTTCTCACTCATTAAGTGTATGCATTTTTCTTGACAATAATATGAAATGCCTGTTTCAGAGAGCATTGATGATCCAAGCAGCTGTATTCTTAGTATTGATGGATTAGCAAGACAGTTAGTGTTGGCTGTACTTAGGCGAGACTTTCTTGAAACAAGGCACAACACAATAGAAGATGATGGTTTAGTTGGTCTCTTAAATCTTGCAACTGTCACATTCAAACATCGACCACCTCTGGCTTCCAGTAAGGAGGGACAAGAGTTTCTGTTGGAGGTGAGGTTGAAATTGGATTTGTTGCTCTTTTAGAGATCTGTGGAAAAGTTAATGCTAAAACTTTTTATTTTTACAGGTCTTCGAATTTCTCTTTGCTTTACCTAACCCAAAGAAAAGGTATGTTCCCAAATGCAAGTCTCAGGCATCTAGATCGGCTGCTTATGATCTTCTTGTAGAGTTGGTTAGAGGCT
The DNA here is from genome assembly GCA_038380765.1 of Odontothrips loti. Lineage (NCBI taxonomy): Eukaryota > Metazoa > Arthropoda > Insecta > Thysanoptera > Thripidae > Odontothrips > Odontothrips loti. The sequence goes on from CM076247.1 coordinate 14,219,557, forward strand.
CTCCTGAGAATTACCGCATTCTCCATGAAAAACTTCTTGATCAACATAAACCAGGTACAAGGCATTTGAAAATATCCATTTTTCTTCTATATCTGTCAAGTTGGCATTCTTCTTACATTCCCCGTGTTAAAACCTGGTAAATTATTTGGTCTCTTATCTTCCAGGCCCTCATTCACCATACCCCTGGGACTATTGGCCACATGAAGATGGCCGGTCAGATTGTGGTTATGTAGGTCTAACTAATCTTGGAGCAACATGTTACATGGCATCATGTATGCAACATCTCTACATGATGCCACAAGCCAGAACTTCTATTTTAGGAGCAATGCCAGTTGACAGCAAACATGAGCAGACACTTCGTGAACTGCAGCGTATGTTTGCGTACCTGCTGGTAAGTTTGTGACATTTTCTCCAGATCTTTGGCTGCTACTCAGCTGATATTATTTTATACTTTTACCATTTGTTGGTTGACAATTTTTTTATATTTTTTCAGGAAAGTGAGCGTAAAGCATATAATCCAAGAAGCTTTTGTAAAGTATACACAATGGATCATCAGCCTCTTAATACTGGAGAACAAAAGGATATGGCTGAGTTTTTTATTGATTTAGTGTCAAAGCTGGAAGAAATGACCCCAGAGCTGAAAAAATTAGTTAAATCTCTCTTCGGTGGCGTTATCAGTAATAATGTGGTGTCATTGGTAAGTATGGTCACCAATGTTTTGAGCTACTTTCTGATCTTTGATAGAAGTGATTGTTGCTATTCCCACTACTTAAAAAATTCTTATGTTGTATTACAAATCAATTATTGCAGGATTGTGATCATGTAAGCCGAACTCTTGAAGAATTCTACACTGTTAGATGCCAGGTTGCAGACATGCGAAACCTCTATGAATCTCTTGATGAAGTCACCGTAAAAGACACATTAGAAGGAGACAATATGTACACATGCTCTCAATGTGGAAAGAAAGTCCGTGCTGAAAAAAGGTAATCTTATTTCTTGTTGTATTGCGTGTGAAATTATCTTGAACTTTTTCTTGTTTGAGTTTTGGATGTGCTTTTTTTCTTCATGCTGTTCTCCTGTTTCAGAGCATGCTTTAAGAAACTTCCTCATATACTCTGCTTCAATACTATGAGGTATACTTTTAACATGGTTACTATGCTGAAGGAGAAAGTGAACACTCACTTTTCTTTTCCTATGAGGTTAGACATGTCAGGATATGTTGAGCAGAAGCTCATGCCACACAGATATCAGGGTAAGCTCCAAATTTAGCTGTTGGGGAGGAAACCTTTTTTTTATGTGGCAAGGTTATGTCAATTTTCAATTTCTTTATTTTGCAGAGGAGAAGAAAAAAGCAAAACAACGCAAAATGGAACAAGCTATGAATAAAGCTCAGCAAAATGATAGAAAGAGTGAGCACATCGAAAAAGAAGAGAAACTTGAAGGGGGTGATTCTGATACTGAAGAATTTAATGAGCGGTGTGTTAATTAAATTATATCACATGTTCTGTTTTGGAAAATTGTTTCCTTATCTTTGTTAAATCTTAAATTTGATCTTTCTTCTGTGTAGGTATGATTATGATCTGATTGGAGTCACTGTTCATACTGGAACTGCTGATGGAGGTCACTACTACAGTTTTATTAGAGACCGTACAACACTTAGCAAAGACAAATGGTACTTCTTTAATGATGCTGAAGTGAAACCGTTTGATCCTAATCAACTTGCTTCAGAATGTTTTGGTGGTGAGATGACGGTAAGTAGAGATGAACCAATTGGGACACAAAATGATAAAAATCATACAGCCAACCATAACATTTTTTTTATATACATTTACAATTCATAGTGTCCAATGCTTTGATTATTTATTAACCTTTTTCGGTTTCAGAGTAAAACCTATGACTCGGTGACAGATAAATTTATGGACTTCAGCTTTGAAAAGACAAATAGTGCATACATGTTATTTTATGAAAGATGCAGTGTATCTGATGGCGAGCAGTGCAATTCTAAAGAAACTGATGCTGAAGCAGAGTCTTCTTCCCATATCAATCAGAGTTCCCCCTCATCTCAGAATCTATCTCCACCCTCCTTTGAGTTGAATAAGGAGCTAGAGGACTGGATTTGGCAAGATAACATGCATTTCTTGAGAGACAAAAATATCTTTGAGCATAATTACTTTAAGTAAGTTTCATCTTCTGCCATTGTTATTGTATTTCGTGTGCAATGATAAAACAACATGTAATTTGAATACACAAGTGTTGATGAACTCGATGATGTTGAAATGTAATTTTGTGCTGTGAAACTTTTCCAATGTGCTATTTTGCCAATTAAGCCTTTCAATGTGTTGCAGTTTTATGTGGCAAATATGTGGATACATTCCACAAACTCTCCTGAGCCTTCAGCCTGAAATCACAGAGAAGGCAGCTCAACTTTCTACAACATTCTTCTTGGAAACCTTCATACATGCTAAAGAAAAGGTTCCAAAGCAGCTTTTTTTTTAAGGGGGGTGGGGAACTTCCAAATGCAAATTAACAAGTTTACTTACTGTTTTTTCTCTTCTCTCCCTCACAGCCAACAATGGTCCAGTGGGTAGAGCTTCTAACCAAACAATTTAATGCATCACAAGCAGCATGTGAATGGTTTCTGGATCATGTAGCTCACAATGATTGGTGGCCTGTCCAAATTCTCATAAAGTGCCCCAACCAAATGGTCCGCCAGATGTTCCAGAGACTTAGCATACATGTTATATCTCAACTTAGGTCTGTAAATTTGTTTTATTATTTGTCTTCCACGATATACTTTTAGTCCCTGCGTGTTCTTATTTTATACTCTATTTCTTTTTCTACAGAGCAAGTCATGCTCCATTGTATTTGAAGATGGATTCAGATGATGATGGCTCTGAGGAAGTAGACCCAGATAAAATTGGATACTTATCTTGTGTCACTAAATTCATTCGGATGTTGTTATCATTAATGGAACATGGGGCCAAAACACACCTAAAGCATCTCACTGAATATTTTGCTTTGCTACTTGAATTTAGTAAAATGGGTGAAGAGGAATGTCAATTTTTAATATCAGTTCATGCTATTTCTACTATGGTGAACTTTTATCTTGGTCAGAAGAGCCATGAATATGTATGTACCATTTCATCATGAAATACTTTTAAACTTTTTCCATACTTTTATATTCATGAACTGCAAATATCTTTGTAGGTTGAGGTTGTTAGTGAAGAAGAAGATGAAGAGGATGTCACTCCCTTACCAACAGATAAATATAAGCCTGCTTCTTTGGAGAAAATGATAACTTTAGTTGCTACATTGGTGGAAAAATCACGGGGCTTGGATCAAAATCTGCAGCTGTCAACTCTTGACTCTAATGCCTTTGCTGGGGGGAAAGGTTTCCCCTTTTTGTATCAACAAATTAAGGATTGCATCAATCTCACACAAACAAAGAACCTCATCCATTCTTTATGCAAGTGGAATGATAGACTTGCGCAACACATTGTGGGGATGATCTTCCAAGCAATTATGAAACATTCAGAGGTAAGAAATTTTCTTTTTTGACAGTCTTCTTCCCAATTGACTTTCCAACAGAGTTTTCAGTGCTGTCTTTTGCTTACAGATTTGTCAGCCATTCTTTAAAATTTTAACACTCCTTGTTGAAACAAATGGAACATCTAGTGGACCTAGTGGTTTACCCTGCTTCTCTCAACTGGTCCTAGCTCGCATATGGGATGTAGCTGAATATTGTCCCCAAGCAACATTGGAATGGCTCTCTACTCAAGTTCCTCGGAATAAACTAGTTCACAATTGGGTCCTTCAAGGACTTGATACATGGGTTGAGCATTTCCTTGTTGGCCACAACAATCAGAGAGTGCGATCTGGTAAGTGCTTGTGAAATATGTACTCATCTCTTTTATTTTATGTTCTCTCACCATTTTTCTGCCTTTCTTTTAGCTGCTGCATATTTGTTGGCATCACTAGTTCCAAGCCAGACTTTCCGACAAGGGTTCCGTACAGCACGTCCTATGCCAAGTAATTACAAGGAAGTGTTGAATACGCCAGAAGCATTGGCAGTTTTGCACAAAGTTCTTGCAGTTTTATTTCGTCTCTTAAAACCATGTCGACATTATGCTGATGTCGGAACTCACGGGACCACCAAATTGACAGCATACTTCACATTGCTCTCTTATTGCTGTATAACAAACACAGAAAAGCTTATGGTAAGTTCAGAACTTATACCTTTGTATTGCATAAACAATGTTAAAGTGCTGTTTGGTGTGTCATGGTGCTCATTCTATCTCAACTTGTTTTTCAGCTGCAGCCATATTATGTGGATTTATGGAACCTCTTCCATCCTAAATTATCTGAACCAGCTGTTCCTATACATCACAACAAGCAGTCTCTTTTACTTTTTTGGCATCATGTTTGTGAAGGATGCCCTGAAAATGTTCAATCTATTTTAAACAACCCTTCAATCTTGAAAAATATTGCTTTCAACTATATTTTGTGAGTCTCCTTAATTTATGTGGTGGTATACCTCAGCACGGATCACACTCTAAATAATCCTCTTTGTTTATTTATAGAGCGGATCATGAAGATCAGGAGGTGATTTTATTCAATCGGACTATGCTGCCAGCATATTATGGTCTCTTGAAGCTTTGTTGTCTGCAGTCGCGCTCCTTCACTCGCCAGTTGGCTGCCCATCAAAATGTGAATTGGGCTCTGAAGAACATAACTCCCCATCCAACTCAATATACCTTGGTGTGTAGTGACTAGATGATTTATTATTGTATGCAATGGTCTTTGCTAAACCCACCATAGTGGAGGAACTAGTGCATTTTCTGATTCCTTTTTCCCCCCTATTTGGTTGTTCCAGGCGGTTGAAGAGCTTTTTAAATTAATGGAGCTTTTTGTGATGAAACATCCAGACAGTACAGAACAAGACATTCATGAAATAAACACATTCAGGAAACATACCATGCAGTTGTACCTACAGGTAAGACCCTTTCATTGACTGTAGTAGCTTCATGTTCTGTTTTATAACTTTTACCGTGTTTAACAAACATCTGGGATGAAGAAGTGATGTTTTTTTTGTTTTGTTTTATGTGTAGATTCTTGATGGACGGTCAATGTGGGCCACACTCATCCAGGCTTACAAAATTTTGGTTGAAAATGATGAAGATAGACTCATCATCATTCATAATGGTGGTCTCCAAATGTTCTTTGAGGTAAAGTTCCCTCTGTACACATCTTATTTTATTGTTTTTGTGGTACTCTAATGTTTGATTATTTTTTTTTTAGGCATTTCACACATTACACGTGATGTATCATGAAGCAACTGCTTGTCATGTATCTGGAGATCTCTTAGAACTATTGACTTCTCTTCTTGAGCTCTTGAAGTGCCTTCAGGCATCTCGTGATCATCGTCTTGAACAGTTGGCTGCTGGAAGAAATGAACAGGAACTAGAAGCTCAAAATCCTGCACAATTAATATTAAGTTGTAAGGAATGGATGGACATGTTAAGGAAACTCACCACTCTTCTGAATTCGTATAATTCTGATGAAATGAGGAAGCTAAGCCTTGGTTTGTAACTGCATCTAGTTTATTTTTTATTCCTTCTAAATCTGATTTAATCAGATTTGTTATGTTCTTGAAACAATATCTGACTAGGAATGTCTTTATCTCTTCTTAGACTTGCTGGCTCAGCTAGCTGTTCTCATCCCAAATGAGGTAGTACAAGTGGTGGCTCCCTTACTTCTTCATTGCCACACTGCTGTGCAAGAGAACCACAATCCTGTACCCATGGGGCCTTTCTTCCCTCGCAGTGGTGGCAAGCAGGCAACTATGGGAATGAAGGCTTCATCACGGCCAGTGAGACCAATGGTACAGATGTCTGTACCCCACAATCAGCTAGAACCAGCAAAGGTAGGGTCTGAACTCAAGCAGCCTTCCTCGTGCCCATCTTCAATCTCCTGTATTTTCAGTGTCTCATATGAATTCATTGATTGCACATTCCCGTTTTCCTGCAGGGAGTGGATCCTACTTACGATCAGGCTTTAGAAGAGTACTTTGGACCCTACCATGACTTTTTGGATACATTATGTCGCATAGCAGTTGCATCTGGTTGCATGACTGATCAGTTGGTAGTATTGAGTGCCATGGTTGGCTTTGAAGCTGTCCCTTTACACTTCATTCGTTTCCCAAAGCTGTGGCTAGATATTTATCATTCACAGGTGAATTCTACTTTTACTTCATTTGTTCTGATACAATATTGTAATTTGTATGGGATGTGTATTTAACTCATTTGATTTTGCAGAATGTCGATCGCAAATACATTGTGAAGCTTGTGAACTCAAATTATTTTGTTGACTATGTGGAGGCTGTTCTCTTAGATGAACGAAGCTCTCTTAACATTCCTGTTATTTTTAACTTTTTGTCTACATATTTCCCAAAGGTACAGTTGACCATCATTGATATTATGAATATTTTCACACATTTTTTGCTTATTTTCCGCTTACATTTTCTTTTTCTGTGACCGTCAGGTGTGTAAACAGGTGCTGACAGATCAGACACTGAGAGTTCTTCAAAGCATTCCTGGCCAGTTGTTTGAGCTGGTAGGCAATGTTGATGTTTTGTCTGATGCAGCCAGACTGAATGGAGACCTTCGTGCCCTATTGTTGGTTCAGCGTGTGGCACCTCAGTCTTGTAGTACTAATGCTGCTCAGGCCGCTCCTCTTGCAACTACCCTGTCACTACTTTTGAATAAAATTTTGTCTGCCAAATGCTCTGTATCTGATGTGGATGCTAATAAACCTTCTGGTAAGTGATAAACATGCAATCTAGCTTGTGGGCACTCTTGTTTAGATTCACACCATCACTCAAATTTCTGGTTTTAGACCCTCCACCGAAGAGAAGAAAAATCAGTGATGGAGAGCAGGCCCCCGATAAAGCAGAAGATACTGAAAAGGATTTAAGTGCTGAAGCTGGTCCTAGCAAGGAAGTGCCTACAAACAATGACAGCACCAGCACTAGCAGCTGCAGCAGCACCAGCAGCAGTACAGGCAACAGTGTTGAGGGGACTAAAGACAAGTCACCACTGTTTTGGTTAGAGCAGTTGGAGAAAACAGTGCGTGATATTCTGAACTTACTGGAAGTGAAGAGCTGACACATGTCTGCATACTGGGCTGCCATCTTGAATGAATTTATGTCTGGGCTCTGACTTTCCTGTTTGTGATAATCTGTGTTTATTACATTTGTTACAATGTTTTAATTGTGACTTGAATATATTGGCATGGATACATCATCTTATATGAAGCATTAAGTGGTATAACCTGTAGTGTGTTGTTTATTGTCACAGTCCTTGTTGTGATGTGGTATGGTTATTGCTTGTTCTGTTAAAAAACTGTACTTTCAGTCTCCTGAAATAATCTTGTTTGTAATTTATTTTACTCTTTGTGCTTTGTTCATGTGCGTACGTATTATGTAAATAACATTCAAGAATTTTTATGGGAGAGAATATACAATACCAGAGTTGTGATGTTATTGTTAATTTGTTTCATATCAAGCTAGGCTAATTTAAAAAAAAAAACAAAAAAAAAAACACAAAACATTGATGCTGATCACTTTTCAAATAGAAAAGTTAGTATGTGACCTCAAGCCTCAGAGTACATTGTTAAATTTAGCACAATTGGTGAGGCTTGAATGTCAACCTTCCTATGGTACAGCTTCACCCTCTCTGATAAATGGAAAATGTCAAGAGTGTATGCAGCTGGTTGTGGTGTCGGATGCAGTTTATATTGAGTAGTGGTTTCAATTACCTAAGTGCGTGCAGACTTTGCAAACATTAGTATCTGAGGTGACAAGTGACCACAGAATATTTCTTTTTCTGTCTTTAGACTTTCCAAAAAGTACTGAAGTGTCCTTGTTCAGCTACCCTAATTGTTTGTGTAGCTCAGACCAAAGAATAAGCAGACCCATTTTTGTTTTCTTTCTCTTAACCTCTTGTGTGCTTAAGAAGATGATTAATTCTCACATAGGATTTCTATTGTTAGCTTTAGAGATTGTTTCTCTTGTGGAACACCTCTATAATTTTTTGTCAATGAATGAGAAGTCTTATTGTCTGAGTGAACAGTCTTGATCTATGCGATTTGAATATTCATTAATTGTGTACTATTTTATTGTTGATTTTAGAAACAAACTTTTTCACAATGGTCTATGGTAAGTGATAATGAATTTAGATGGTTATGTATCTTTTTCAATGTAAATTTATGGATAAAGTAATAATTTGGTTGAATGCATTTTCCATAACTGCTGTGAAGTGTATAAAACAATTTTCTGGTCATGTTTCAAATTTTTACCTTACCAGTAAATAGGTATTTATGTAGATAAAAGAGTTATTTTATTAAAGCCCAGAAAGCTTTCAGTTGGCAAGTCTATCAGTACTGTTATAGATGATAATTATTAATACTATAGCCTTTTCTCCTTCTGTGTGAGTCTCATTATTGGCAACTTACTCTGTCTGCATATTACATAATCATAAATACTAAATGAAAAGAGAAAAACATGTTTGCTTAACACTCACATCTTAGCATTTTTGGGGCATAAAATGTTGTTCCCCTGCTTTCTTCCTTGTAATTAATTTTTTAAGTTTAAACTGAATTGAGATTTTCTATTTCATTTGACATGCTCACGAATTTGCCCCAGTGGTGAATGGATTTCACTCACTATGGTAATTACTTAGTCAGTGAAGTATACAGACTATGCATTGCATAAGATGTCTTGTTGCTTGGGAATCTTCATTCTATTATATATTGATTTACATACCGTTCATGTTATTCCCTGTTTTTATTTGTGAAACTACTTGTAAAGACCGTGTTAATGGAACTAAAATCACCCTTATGCTAAAGCTGTAGTAGGAATTGTACCGTTTTGAATAGACTACTGTGAAGGGAAGTGAAGCTTCTAATCTTTTTGTGTTCTGTAACTGCAATTTTTTTCAGAGTGACTGCCTAAACTAATTTATGTTTCTGCTGCTTTTGTCTAAAATATCTCATGTTTAGTAAAAGTGACTTAAAAGTCAAGTGTTGTGATTGAATTTGAGGAGTTTGCTGCAGATTGTGTATACAGCATGCCTGGTTTCTTCCTATATTTAATGTATATGTATTGTATATTGTACAGCTTGACCTGGTGTACTGTATAAACCATCTACAGATCTCTGTGATGAATTTCAAAGTCTATTTTATTGGTTTAGTTTTATAAAGTGTGTACATATCAATTATTTAGGGAAAGATGTTTGAATGTTAACTTGTTTGTATTCACTTTCTTTACATTTGTTTTGGTGCAGCATATTGGGTGTTTGTGCTTTTCTGCTCTACAAAAATTTTGTTCTATCTTGAAATTTGACTGGTTTTCTATGGATCTTGTGTGGTATGCAAACTCTGGAACTTCTCAGTCATACAACCATCAACTGCTCATTCACTTTTTAGCTCTTCTGTTGTGAAAGCATGCCACCATGTATCCAATGTATGCAATAAGGAGCGTTGCAAATAGTAAAGCATAAGAATTCAAACTTTGACAAATTTCTTTATACCTTGACATTGTATTATCACCATTAGCGTTAGTGCAGTCATCAACTTTCCCCCTTTTTACTAGATGTTGAATGTTTAGAAAAACATGTTGTATCCCACATTTTTGCAGTCTGAATGTGAGGTATGGGTAATGGTGCTATTCTATATTAAGTTCCAGAACTACTTTCTACTCCAATATTGTTATACAATTTGTCAGTTGACTTTTGACCTTGTGGTGGAAGAATTCATTGGAAATTGTATTCCTGCAACTCTTCTTCATCATGCAGTCTTTGGATGAATTTATATTGTCCTTTTGATTTTTAGTTTTATTAAGGTAGTTCTCCGTGTTTCATGTGTTTATGTCTCTTTACAATTATTACAAACATTTGGGAACGTTGTGTCAAGAAATAAATTGATTAATTGTATTTGCAGGAATAGAATTTCTGATACTTCAAGCAGAACTCAGATTCTGACCACTGACATATTTCACAATGCGTGTTTTTTCTTTACCATTGATTTTTGAAATGTTGATCAACTGTAGGAATGTCTACCTCAGTTGAACATGACTTTGTTATTTTCATTATCTGTGATTCACTGCCTTGTCAACAATTTGTGAACTCCTAATTTTAATTTGATGATGGTTAACAACATTTTGCACATTTCGGTTTAGTGGTTATTGTACTGCCGCTGTTTCATTCTACTACATCACCTGTAAATAACAATTATTTATTTGTCCTAAAATTGAATATGTTTAGTAAATCTTTTAAAAATATGAAAGCAGTTGTGATAGAGAAGGGTTTCAATAGTGTGTCTCCCTTTCTGTTTCATTGTTTCAATTTCGATCATACCTTTCTGTACATACTTGACTGTGGAGCTATGCTGTTACAGTATGCTAGGTGTTGTATAAGTATTTGTGCCATGGTGTCAGAACTGTTGGGGCCACACATGTGTGCATTCCAAACCTTCTTTTTTTTCCCCTTCTTCTTTTCAATAATATGCCCTTTGATTCAGGAGTTTCTTATATTGTGTATATATAGATTATTGTAATGACTGTATTGCATTTCCCCGATACTTTATGTCCCTCTGTGATACTCACCCTGAAAAAAAGTGGTGAAATGGAGTAAATTAGGTTTTGTAAGTAGGTTTCGTGTTAAACAACCTTGTTTTATTATTAACATAACTGTACATCAATTTAGAGAACACACTCTTCATGTCAGTAGAGAAACAATTGTAGTTTGGTCTCCATTTGCTGTAAAGTGGTGTGCATTTAATGTGAGTAGCTGTTGTATATATTATATATTGGGATCTTAAATGTTTCCCAAATAAAGATGCTCTTTCATTACAAATTATTGGAGCACCATATGACTTCGGTCATGCACATGTGCCCCCCCCCCCCCCCACACACACACACACACACTCGCTCTCTCACCCTCTCTTTCGCAATGAGAATGAGCACCGTCACAGTCAGGTCATTACGGGCTAAGGGCGGCCCGGACTGGACGCACCAAGTACGTGATCCAATTTGGGGAACGACAGTAGAATAATTGAGCACTCTCTGGTAGCGGAGTCCGCGGCGCGGCGGCAGGCTTTTAGCGGTTCGGACTTGGCAGGGACTTCCCCGACCACGTAGGCACAGGCCTGACACGGCACGGCACGGCTGGCACGGCGTGACACACCCCGACTAGATGACTAGATGCGATCTGATCCGATGCGACATGCAGGTTTGGTTTCACATCGTTTACAGCTTGGCCAAACATTTGTGCGATGCTAATCAGCTGTATCTGATACCGAGTCTCCTCTAGGGGTCTATAAAGTTAGCGATGTACGTATCTGCGAGAGTCGAGAGCGTGTATGACTAAGACTGGGGACTAATTTCAAACCGCAATTTGGCCGAAATCGCAATCGTTTAAATAATGATGGGCTGTCAAAACTGAAAAATCCTATATGGGCCCATCCCACCGCCGTGCCCACGATGAGTGGTCGTGTCGCTTGTGTCACTTGTTGCGTCGGCAGCGCCGGGATTATGCCATCCTGTTCACGTCGAGTTCGAGTCGGCTTGGAGAGGGGTGGGTTGAGTTTGCAGAGACCTGGCCAGACTTGGCCTTGGTCCTCGTCCCCTGGCCGGGGCGACGCATGTTCGTGCCCCCCGCCCCTAACACACACTGTCCTGGCCTGGAGTGGCTGGCGCAGCGCAGCGCTCTGTCTGGCCTTCCTTGTCGTCCCGGCTAAAAGAGTGATTACAGTGATGCGAGGGAGTGGGATGGGGTTCTCGCATGCCCCGCAAGGCTCCGCCAGCAGCAGAAGGCGAGTCATGTCGTGTTGCTGCCGCCGCTGCTGCACGCTGCTGCCAACTCAAACAGAGGAAATTGAGCGACCCATATCTCTGGCGAGAATCCGTCGGGGCCAGCGGGCCAGCCCAGCGTGAGGCATGAGGGAGGTACAGGCCGGGGCCGGGCTGGGCCGGGGGCCGGGCACCCCTCGTCTGTTCTCTCTTCCGGCGCGCGAAGCCCGACCCGACGAAGGCCACCCTGACACGAACTGATCTTGGGACCCCGCGAGGGCCGCGAGCTGCGAGCGGAGAGGGCCGAGGGCACCCTCCTTATCTCATCGCAGAGGATAACCAGATCAACCGTTCATCAACCTACATTAGAAAATCTTACACGCAACCCCTCCCCGCCCCTCCACGGAGGCTTAGTGATAAGAAGCGCAGCTCACGCGAGGAATCTATCTGGCCGCGCATCGCGTAAACAGGACTGTGTGTTTCCCCGGAGCGGTTTGGCCTTATGGCAGCGGCATCAGCCCGGCCGAAAGAGGAGGAAAGTAAAGAAGACTGGAGGGGTTGCGTGCGTTTGTCTTCATATCTCGCCACGCCACGTCACGCCCCCGAGGAGGCCCCCCCCCCCCCACCCACCCGGGTCGTCCTTCGGCACCCCCTCCACTCCACTCCACTCGGGACCACTTTGTATAAATTTCAGACACGAGCAAATATAATTATGCATAGAAACGACTGGGCGGGTCGAGGCGAGGAGGCAAGGGTTGGAAACAGGGCGGGGGTAGATGCTAGCCAGGTGCCAAGGAGGGGGGGGGGGGGGTAGGGGGTTGTGGTGAGCAGGACAACGAGGGGTGGGAAAAGGATCCCTGCTTGCTCTCATGTGGGTGTACACAGTTTAGCTTTGAGAATAACTTCTTCCTTATCTCTTTGCTCCGGCTTAATTGTGCGCCGGTCCTTCTGAGCGGCGGCAGCAGCAGCAGCGGCGGCGGCAGCAGCAGCGGCGGCAGTCGCTGGCAGTAAAAGTAGTTGGCAACACAACTTTTAGCGGCAGAGTTTTAACACCGACTAGTGCAGCACACAGCGCGCAGGGGCGGAGAGAGTGAGAAGGGGGGGGGGGGGGGGGGCTAGACTCCAGGGACGCCGGGGCGGGGCAGCATCACGAAGAAGGAACCGGCCGGCGCGGCTGCAGGGCTGCAGACTGCTCATCAGGAAGCAGGACACATTCTCATCTCAACAAGCAAGTCCCCGTCTCGTCCCGGCCCGGCTCCACAGAGCCCTGTGCAGCCCACAGCCACAGCCACACCGCCCCGCCGCCAGTAGTGACTTGTGGCAAATTAGACATGTGCTCAACTTTGTGTGCAAGGGGTGCGGCGGAGGCGCAGGCAGGGGCAGAGGTGCGGCAGAGGGAGGTATTGTCGCCGGTCACGTCAACTCAGGGCGGGGGCAAGGCGAGGACCTGGGTCTCGACCTCGGCGGGGGCCTCTGCCAATCAGCCCCGGCCCGGCCCGGCCCGGCCCGGCGCCCCGGCCTACTCGTACTCATTAGCGATGCGTGTTGCCTGCTTTGGAGGCGGAGGCCGCTCCTGGAGGCGACATGACACCGGCCTCGGCCTCGCCGGCCGGCGCCGGGCAGGCACTGCCCGTGTTCAGGTGCGACCGGGTGACTAACGAACAACCTCAAACGCTGCCGACTGCCGACCCTCGCCTAGCCCAGCAGCCCCCTTTAACACCTGCCAACTATACCGCGATGCCTATTACGGTTTGAAGAGGAAGAACGGACAGAAATAAGAGAGAGAGAGAGAGAGAGAGAGAGAGAGAGAGAGAGAGAGAGAGAGAGAGAGAGAGAGAGAGAGAGAGAGAGCGAGAGCGAGAGAGAGAGAGAGAGAGAGAGAGAGAGAGAGAGAGAGAGAGAGAGAGAGAGAGAGAGAGAGAGAGGGGGGGGGGGGGGGGGGGCAGAAAGCCACAGGGAAGTTTATGGCAGAGGGCTCCAGCTCGGCACAAACGCGTCACAAACACTGCGGTCTCTCTGACCTTGACAACAGCAAAACCGCCGTTGACAGGACAGGAAGGAGGGAGGGGACATGGGAAAGGCTGGGGAACCTGGGGCACCTCTGCGGATGTGGGCAGTCGCACAAGGCCGGTCCACATCGGTCAATCCTTCCACACTGGTCGTGGTGGGCTCGCGAACTCGGACCGGGACCGGGACCAGGACTGGGACTGGCCGGGCTTGGCCAGAGCTAGCCAGGGCCGAGGGGCGAACATCATCAAAGCTAATCCTGTGCCCCTGCCGGCGGCCCCAGCGGCCCCTCTCACACCCGGCGGCGTGCGTAGCGCCCTAATGACCTCCCCGTCCGCCCCTCTCCCCTCTACCCCCATCCACCCCCGTCCCCCCGCCCCTGCCCTTTGCAGTCTGAATACGACTTTGAATCCGAGGGCAGGGCACTGTACGCGCCGCACCGTGCCCGGCACTGTCGCCGGTGCATTGCGTAGTCAAAGCCAGTCGTCTGAGACTCGTCTGAGACTTCCTAGCAGCTGCAGCCCACCACCGTCTCACTCTCACTTTCTACGCTACTAACAGCAACAACCCGTCGGACAAAGGCGCGGATGATTACCGGACGAAGACGCGTCTGGGTGCGGCCCGTCGCTCAGGCAGGTCCCTCCGCCCCCACCCCCTCCGTGGACATGAGTCCATCGGGGCCGACAAGAGTCCATCGGGATGATGTGGCGTGGCGTCATGGTGACTCCACAGTGAGTGCGGACCGCAGGCGGGGGGAGGATTTCTGCTTCATTCCAGACCTGTATCCAATTTTCCCACCCGCCCGACTCTCCTGTTTCTTTTTCTGCGTTCTGCGCGACACACAAACACACACACCTATATAGTGGGGCGCGTTTGCCGTCGCAGCGCGAATCCAATTTAGTCCGGCGCGCGCGTTCTTTTCCAGCTCCAGGAAATCAATTAAGATTCCCCCCGTTCCCTCGTCTCGCGCTGCGGCTGCTGGGCTGGGCTGGGCTGAACCTGGCCTGGCCTGGGCTGGCCTATGGGCTGGCCGGGTCGGCGGCGTTTGCGCAGCGATTCATTCCGGAGAGCCCAACCCTTTGGATTAACACCGCTTGCGGCCGCGCGGCCGCCCCAAACCAAAAACTCTCTTTTAAAAGCGGCGCGCGCGTCGTTGTCAGTGAAGAGTTGAGGGGCGGTAGGGGCGTGGCGGCGTGGCGTGGCCGCCATGCACAATACCGAACCGAGCGCGCGGCGGCAGAAAGCGATGACTCACAATCGAAGGGAAAGGAGCGGCCCTTTTAAAATCGTTCCTCCCTTCATTAAGCAGAGCGAGGCGAGAGCACGCGGCGATGCGGGTGATCAGTGGAGTGAATTTTTCTCTGTGCCTCGAGAGAAGTCTCGGCGGAAGACTCGGGAGATGCATAGGAGCTTCTAGGGTTCGAAGCTTCTGTTTTACTTCCTCTGAATCTGATAGGTTCGGACAGCCACTACTCGGTGCGTTGCGAGGCGAGTAGAGTACATCGGCTTCGGCCGCGTACGAAGAGAATCCCTGTCCCCCAAATCTTACGGACCCCTATGACTGATGGGGTCAATCCAAACCAGACTGTATGGGGGTTGAGGATGACTCGAAGGCCGCGGTTGTGAGTCATGTTACCGTCATATTCAGATTCGAAAGTTGCCGCAACTTGGTGTAGTGTTCCCAGTACTTAAAGGTACTCTCGACGGGTACTGCGTAGAACGACGGGGATAAAGTTGTGGCAACTCGACCATATCTACTGAGGTGGCTCCTAGCATCATTATACCAGCCGCTGCACAAACTCTAGCAAAGTTGCCACGACTTGGTTAGGTGTTTCAAGTGTGCGTGTCTCCACATGTGCATGCCACCTCCCAGGCGCTCCGGTGCTCCGGTTTGCCCTTCTGCGCTTGCTGCCCAGGCGGCTTCATCAGCCATCCGCCTGACACCACCTCGGTGCGCGGTACTCGGCCGTTGCCATCTCTAGTGTGCCGCGTTGCGTTTCCGAGTCAAGCGCGGCGCGGCGAATTAGTGTCAGGTTGCCGCCAACTACGGCGCAGCCATGGCGCAGCTATGAACTAAACTACTTTGCCTCTCTCGGAGAGAGAAGTACTTTGCTCCCTTCCCTCCCCCTCGTGACGGGTCGGAACGGGGGCTTGCGGTGCGGTTGCGGCGGGTACGACGACGTCGAGGACCGGCGGTGGCGTGTTCCAGTTCCACTGCACCGACACCGTCACCGTCGCCGTCACCGTGGTGTGTGTAACGTGAGATGCCGCCCGCTCCCCCCACCCCCGCGGTGCCTCTTGGCCGCCCCTGCCTCCGCCCCCGCCCCTCTCACCCAGCCCTTCACTGCCGACACTCATCGTCATCCTTCCGTCGTCCGCCGCCTCCCCATCGCCCTCCCACGTCACACCCTGGCTTAATTTGGGCCGTCTCTCGGGTCAGGCCGGGCCGGCCTGGGGCGTACTGCCTCTCCGTGACCCCGTGAACCCTTGCGACACTACCCCGGTGGCACCTCGCCCCCGACCAGGCCCGTCCGCGACCGCTCTGCTGTCGCAGAGGGCACCTACGATCCCGGGTTTTATTCGGTTATATTTTATTACGTTTTTCGTTGAACTTCTGTCATGCCAACCTATATCATGTGTTTATGTCCACTAAAATACATGTGACGGAGATGAAAAAAAAATACTGCGCCATTTTTTTCCCTGTTGTTCCCCCAACTGCACGTGGAGTTTGTCTGAAAATGAATTGGCCGAGTTGTCATGCTGCGTTTCAGTCCGCCCTATCCCCCCCCCCCTCCCCCCACATCTGACGATCCGATCAGGGCAACAAGCCGGCGCGGGCTGGACGCCAATTCATTCCGGCCTGCCCTCTGGCCCCGCGGCCCCACGGCCCCGCCCGGCCCGACTCGTGGGGCTTTAAAGCCCGGCCCGACGTCCCCGACGTGTGCCGTACGGGGGAGGGGCGGGGCGGGTCCGCGGTGGTCCCCGGGGAGGGCGTGCCCGGCGTGCCGTCCATGTAGCGGCGCACAGCGGCACATGCGGGGCGCACTACGCTAGGGGGGAGGGCGTCGGCGCGGTGCGTCGGCGTCGCATGGCCTGCGGGCAGCGCCGGCCACCGCCGGTAGACGGATGGAGTAGGGGAGGAGGTCCACAGGCCCGGGGGTGCCCGGGGGTGCCCGGAGGTGCCCGGGGGTGCCGGGGCATGCCGGCTGCAGCACACAGCCCGCCAGAGGTAATCATTTCCCCATCACTGACTGCGGTTTTTATCTGCAGCGGGTGGCCTGGCGCCTGGCGCCGCCGGGGCCGAGCCGGGCCGGCACCGGCTCTGGAACGCACTCACGCACGCCGTGGCTGCGGCGGGGGTGCGATCAGCCCCCCCACCCCCCAGCAGTGCCGCGGACAGGAGAGCGTGGCACGGCCGGGGGCCGCGGGAGCAGTCAGCAACATTCCAGGATATTGCGTACATTGTAGGGCTGCACGGCGTTGCAGGCCCTAACAGCCCTTTGTGCGTGCCGGGCCGAGCAGGGCAGGGCAGGGCGTGCTGGCGCACGGCCGCGGCTGGCGCGCCTCCAATCGGAAAGGGATCAAAGAGGAGGCCGAGTACAAAGGTGGCGCCGTGCCGCCGCCGCGCACAATACCTCAAACGACACGGCGACGAGGAGAGGCCCCGCCCTGCCCCGCCCCGCCCCGCGGATTAGTATTCGCGGAATGCCTCGGCATCGCGGTGGAACGGAACGGCGTCCTGATGGCTCGGCCCTCCCGGCCCGGGCCAGGAGCTCAGGCAGAGCTATCCACGGCAGATCTTACTCGGATGTTTACGCCCTCCGCTCCCCAATCCCCGTCCTCACGGCGGACGGCAGCCACGTCGTGGAGGCGGGGCCCGGTCCGACCAGGCCCAGGGGGTAGAGGCAGCAGGAATAGAAGGCCCCCGCGCCAGTGGCGTAATGAGGGCTGATGAAACGGGGGTGCTTTAGGGGTTGCCTACCTTCAGGGGCAAAGGTCCCCTTCGGGCACCAACAGTACGCGCCTGCCCCGCGCCAACATCAAGGGCAGCTCTTCATTTGTCAATTCGAAGTCGGCAGTTGGCCTCGGGGGCCGTCCGTGCACGACGTCCTACGCTGCTGCCGGCATCGCAAGGGCGGGCTGAGTCAGCTGCTGCAGCTGTGATTTAAGGACTGCCCCGTGGCCGGGGGGAGGGGAGGCGTCAGCCGGCAGCCGACGACGCGAAACGAAGTAAACAGGGAAGCAGCGGGAGAGCGCGAAATCAAGCGCATTGCTTAGTGAGGTGGACGGAGGCCCCCCCCCCCCCACCAAAAGCCCATTGAATACTTGCTAGAATGTCCCAGGGCCAATCGCGGGCGAATTTGTGTCACGTGTTTCGTACTTGTAGTTTTGGTGCTTTGGGGTCCTAGGCTGTTGGCGAAACCCCGCAAAGTCGGCAAATAACTCCGAAATTCCAAGGTTTTAGGGAGCTTTCACGAACCACGTGACCTGTCTTCGGAGCCCTGCAGCGTGCGGGGCGGGAGGGTAGTGCTGGAGCAAACTGTCGTCGGCGCGAGCTTCAGTCTCCCTTGTGACTGGTGGCTTGGCAGGTTCGATTCCTGCAGACGGTTCCACGCACTTCCCCCGTATGCTAATTTTCCGTTGTAACTTCGATGACGCGTCACGTGGTTTCTGAACGGCCCCTAAGCCGCAGAAAAGAAATCGTTCCCAGCTTCTATCGTTCTCCTGCTAGAGCGCCGCAAAGTCAGAAAATACTGACGCTCGAAAATGGCCAGTTTTTGACATTTGATTTGAACCTCGCACCCCCTACCGATTTCGATGAAGCTCAAAGGATTTACTCGGGGCCATCAAATTTACCAGTTTACGAATGGTCATGACATATCGTCAGCGAGAGCTAAGCCTCCGAAGCTCTGCGAGACGACAGTGGCTATTGTACCGGGAGCGCGCTGCCTTTCTCCATCGCAGCTTCGTAGCGTAGTGGGTTGGAAGACTGGTCGGTGACGGAAAGGTTTGTGGTTCAACTCTCTGCCGGAGTAAAACTTTTTCTGCAAGTTTACCGACTGAGAACGGAGGGTAAAATATACCAAAAGAACGGGCGTCACGTGTGCACTCCGAAATATCCGTGGACACAAACGCGTCAGCGTTGGTGGTAAGCGGCATGGACATGGAGCTAGCTTTGTCCTCTTCGGGGGGTAAGGTGATGAACGGGAACGGACATAATAAAATTCGGTCGCTGATAGCGCTCCGCCTCGCAGCTCGCTCCGCGAATTATCCGGAAAGGCGGTGCAGTGTCGCGGCGCGAATACCGACTCGACGACCTGCCCCCCCTCCCCCTCAATCTCCGCTGCCGCCAGAGCACGTCTGTTTATTTTACGCCCTGTTTCTGAGTGATTTCACACCGCGAGTCGTTTTGGCACGAACAGTCCCGACTCGTCTCGATCGCTTCCCGACCAGCGCCCCCCCCCCCCCCCCAAGCACACGCCGGCGGTGTATGGGGTGGGAGACTAGGGGCTGGAAGGTGAGCAGAATAAAGAGGCAACACTCCAGCGTCGATGCCAACGTGAAGGGAAACGTAAAGGAGGGGATAGAGAAAGGGAATGTTGCGTTCCTGGCGGCGGCGGCAGCGGTGGCACGGCGAGGCCTGTGGCTGCTGAAGGTGCGGTGGCGGCGGCGGCGGCGGCGGCGGCGAAGGGTAAAGGCGGCCTTCCGCCTCCTCCAGTGTCACCGAGTGAATTTACGGCGGCGCGGGTCGGGTCGGACCCCGTTGGCTGTTGCCTTTCCCCACCCGTCCCGGACCGTCCCGGACCGTCCCGACGCCAAACTCCAAGTAGAATGAACTGCCTGGCGGACCGGGGGGCCGGGGGGCCGGGGCCGGGCCGGTACAGACCACGTCTGTCAGCCTGCTGGTGCTCGCTCTGACCCCCGCTCCCGCGCGGTCGGGACGGACCCTTCAGCGGCGGGTGCGAAACGTGAACGAGTGGAGACGAAACAGCAGTCATGTCATCGGGTCCGTCTGCTGTTACTGAGCTCTGCACCTCCGCGGCACGGCGCCCGCCTGCGGAACTCGGATCGGCAACCCGAACGCAGCGGCGTTCGACGGGACTGCCTACCCGGCCGCTTCGCAGGCGCCGAGCCCGGCCCCGGCACCGACACAGCCCAGCGGTCGGCGCCGTTCGGAGCCTCGGAGCGCGGAACCAAGGAGTCGCCCCGCTTCGCACCCGGCGCGTTCGTCCTCGACATTCCTAATATGCAACACAATACCATTTAGATGGGACACAGTTTTCTTCTTGTATGTACTTCGTCTCAAACAAAAGACGGGGCAATGATGGGAACAATGGTTCATTCGAGCAAAGAGAGATAGTGTGTGTGTGTGTGTGTGTGTGTGTGTGCGTGCGCGCACGCGCTCGCTGTCAGCAAGCGTGTGGGCGGGGAGCGAGATGATGAGATGTGTGAAAGAAATTTTCGGCAGGGCGAGAGAAAGAGAGCGGGAGAGGGATGCAAGGGGGGGGGGGGGGGGGGGGGGGAGATGAGGACTCTGTTTGCATGATACGTGACGCGTCATCGTGCATAGCGCCCCCTGCCCTCCCCTCCTCTTTGTGTTTCGTCAACTTTGTAACACCATGACTCTGTATTGGGAGGAAGGGACGGGTCGTGGCGTGGCGCGGCGTGGAGGCCCATAAGGGGTTGGCGGCGGCCGCCGTGTCGCCGGGGTGCCCCGGGGTGCCCCGGGGTGTCCGGGGGTGTCCGGGGTGCCCGGGGGCGGATGGCGCTGATTGGATAAGAGGGGAGGGCAGCGGGCGGAGGGAGGGTGGAGCGTGGAGGGTGCACAGCCACGCGTGAGGAGGTGGCCGTGCACGCCGCCGCCGTACTGCGCCCTGGAGCAGAGAGGCGGTGCTGGCTCCGCCCGACTAGGCTCCCTCCGGCCCCGCCCGCGGCCTGGGTCCCAGTGGGTCCCAGTGGGTCCCAGTGGGTCCCTCCGGGGCCTGGTGTATTTCACGGCTGTGGCGCGCACCAAATGGGCTGCTAATTCGCATGAAAATTGAGCTGAATTACAAGTGAGTCATCCGCGGGACGTCCTCCCCGCCCCGCGTCCACCCTCCGTGCGCGGACGATGCCCCACGCCCGGCCACGCGCTTGCAGTAGTATAGTATGGAGATTGCGCCCCTCTCTCTCTCTCTCTCTCTCTCTCTCTCTCTCTCTCTCTCTCTCTCTCTCTCTCTCTCTCTCTCTCTCTCTCTCTCTCTCTCTCTCTCTCTCTCTCTCTCTCTCTCTCTCTCTTTGGAGGACATTGTTGATCCCAAGGGCGGCCACACAGCGGGGGGCTGCGGTGCCCGCCGCTTCCCCTCCCCACACGCCGCACACAGAACACGCACGCGCCCCGACGCGCACGGGCGTCCTGCGGCTACTTGAAATGAATCTAAATCCGGATCTGAAAGAGACGTTTTGCTGATGCCGGACCCGCTGCGCCGCGCCGTGCCGCGCCACGCCGCCGCATTAGCCGCAGCATTCAGAGACATATTAGGACGGGAGAATGGCCGCGCTAATGACAGCGGCCCTGTGCTGCCCTGGAGCCGCCATGGGGCCGCCGTGGTCCTGGCCAGTCTGCCGCGGGCCGTCGGGCCGTGGAGTACTGCGGCTGCCCGCAAACCCCCACGGCCAGCCAGCCAGCCAGCCAGCAGCCAGCCAGCAGCCAGCCATCAGCCAGCCAGCAGCCAGCCAGCCCCGGCCCAGCCCAGCAATTAGTTCCCTCTTGATGTTTTACTTTTGCCCTCAATTATTTCAATATAGACACACAGCGCGTAATCCGGGCCGAGCCGGGAGATTTCTCGTGTCGCGAAACAGCAGCGGGGGCCCAAGTGCCGCAGCGGCAAGGGGAGGGGACAGGAGGGGCGGGGCAGATGTCAGTCACGGGCAGACCGGGACGGGACGGGACCGGACGGCACGGCACGAGTTCATTTTGCATGCGGAACCCGTGAACCACAACGCAAACCTATCTTGAACTTTGTAGTCTCGCTGTCGCTGTCACCAGCACGAGTGCGCGAGTAAAAGCAGCAGCGAGCTAGGCTTGGAGGTCCGGAGACCGACAGGGGACCGACCGGGGTCCAGGGCAGAGGGCTCGGCCTCCACTCCACACCCGATCCAACCAGGCCGCCCCGCTCCCGCTTCTCATTATGTCGTCGTGTCCCCCGGACGTCCACCGGACCGCTGCTGGAGCGTCCCCGACACCGCCCCCCGCAGCGGCCGCTTCGGCCATCGTCCCCGCCGCGTGCAGCAGACTTTGGAGTTCCACCCCCACCCTCACCCCCCTTCCTCTATTTCCATGGGCCATTCCGGGGCAGGTCCGGTTCAGTTCGAGGCCGAGGCAAGGGGTCGAAATCTCATTTTCCAGGCCCCACAATGGATGCGAGTCGAGCAGAGCCGCGCTGTGAGGGGGCTGGGGGCTGTGTCCATGACGCCGGCGGTCGGTGCGCCAGGAATGCGCCATGGCCGAGCCATTGCGAGGCAGGACAGGGATGGCGGGGCGGGGACTAAATGGACCATCGCTCCCGAGCAAGTCCCAAAGTCCCGTTCGTCCGGCCAGCCGGCGGGGGGCATACACCCGACCCCCACGACGGGGACGGTGACGACCACCAAGCGGATGGGCCCGGGTCCGGCCAGACCACCCCTCCTCTCCGAGCGCGGAGTGCATAGTATGGAAGTGTCCCGGCCCTCGCCTCGCTGCGCCCCGCCACGCCCGGCATCCGCAAGGCTTTGGGACAGGAATGTGATGTGATGGCTCGGGGGAGAGAGGGTGAGGGAGGGTGGGGGTGGCGCCCGGCGCCGGCGGCTCCTGCCCCACGGGGGAGGGGAGGGGAGGGCAGGGGGTCTTCTGTCGTGTAGAGACTGCCGACAATCAACGTCTATCAAGCGGGCTGCTGTTGCGATCGGGCCGGGCCGGGAGGGCCCTCCCTGCGCAGAGCAGACGAGTGACGAGGGGACGCAAAACTGCCGCGGCACAGGCGCAGCGCGCAGCCCAGCCGGGTACAGGCCCCGTGGCGCTGTGGCCCGCCTTGCTGCCTTGCCCGCCTCCCTCGGCGCTCTTCCATCTCCTCTCCCCTCGCCTCGTCTTCCGGGGCCGCCTTTCTCTCTCCTACGAGCCAGCCTCGTGACAGCACCGACGAGGAGCAGCACTTCCTCCTCCTCCTCCGCGACGCTGGCTGGAAACAAATTCAAATAGGGTGTAAGTTTCGCTGGCGTTCCAGTGACGAGCGGCGAGGAAGCAGCAGCGGAGGCCGCGGCCTCAGCCGAGTGGGAGGGGCAGGGGCAGCATCCCGGTAGCCTCCCGGTAGCCCCCCGGTAGCCCCCTGGCAGCCCCCGGCAGCCCCCCGGCAGCCCCCCGGTAGCCCCACGGCAGCTCGCCGGCAGCCTCCCCCGGTAGCCCCCCCCTCCCCCCGCAGCGTTTGCCTCACTGTCCGTCCGTTGTTTTTAGCGGGCCACGTCCTGCAGGATATTAGCACTGCGCCCTCCAAGTGAGTGGCAGATTTGTCTCATAGGGCTTTGCCCCGGCGTTGTTGATTTACTGCGGGCCTCGAGACGGATGAGTCGGCGACGTCACACAGTAAGGGAGACAGAGACTGACGGGGAGGGAACAGTGCAGCGGGCGAAGGGAGAAGAAAGAGACGCAGAGTCAACGACATATTTTCTGGACAGGAAGGAGACAAAAAAATCCTGCAACCAGCAGCGGCTTCGTGTGACGGGAACGACGCACGAAACAGGTGGAGAATTCGCATCAGCCAGCGAACGACCGCGAACAGGACCGGAGCACCGTTGTGATTATGACTGCCATGACGGCCGCGGTGGCGCTCGCCGCATGGCACGGCATTCGCGTCCCGTCCCCGTTACAAGGACCGGTCGTCGGCACTGGAATGGGGGCGGAGAGCCGGGCCGGGCCGGTGGCGTCGAGCCGGTAGAGCCTTGCCAAGGCCGTTGGGCCGTGCGCTGTACTCGTTGCTTTTATGGACCATGAAAGATATAATTATGACCGGGACCGGGGGAAGGGATGGCGGGCTGAGCTGAGCTGCTGTGTGTTACTTGTTCGAGGAGTGGAGCCAGCGCATGCTAGCGCGTGCCGGCCGTATTGCAGTCACGGCCCCCACTGTCTCCGCCGCCCCTCCCCTCCCCTCTGCCACGCCCCCGTCCCGCCCCAGCCCTTTCCCACTTTTCGCGTCCATTCACCTCGCCGCACCGACTCCCTCCGTCTCGAATCAACCCTCTTGAATGTGCCCCCCCCTCTCTCTCTCTCTCTCTCTCTCTCTCTCTCTCTCTCTCTCTCTCTCTCGCTCTCCTCTCGCCTCCGTCTGTTCCGCCTTTTGCTCCCCTAGCCTAAAGGTGCCTGAATTGGTCCGTATACCGGCGCCAGACTTGTGGATGCTGCTCCATGCTAGATCGCATCGCAGCTCCTCACTTTATCTAACCTGAGGCCTCCTCCTCCTCCTCTTCCTCCTCCTCCTGACTTAACGGCGACGCCGAGCGCCTGCGAGTGCTAGGGTAGGCCAGCCCGCACGACACGCGTGCATGCACAAGTCGTGGCTGCCTGCCCGGCAGTCGCCATATGCACCACCTACGCTTTGGCCGAGTCACATCCAACCGAACCTAGCATGACACCACCTATGACACCGCCTCAAAAAATCGTACTCACAAGTACGTGAAACAGCAGAGCGGCAGTGACTGTCAGTACTGCCAAACAACCCCGCGCCAACCGCAAACCTCGACACCAAAACCCAACCTAAACCCACCGGCCTGCGGCCTAACTCCGGAACCTCTGGAACCCCTAACTCCCCCACTACAACAACTGGTGCCCGGCTGGCCCCGGCCTCGCCACCACCACCCCCACCCCGGCCCGATCCGATCCTAGCTGCTGCGCTGCGGTCCCTGCGCGCCCTTCAGTCTCAATGATTACCTCACGGCCTGCTAATGAACCTTGACTAACTTTCCCGGTTGCTTCGTGCGCTCCTCCTCACCCTCCCTCCCTCCTCCGCCAGCTCTGCTCGTCGGCCCGCGCGTCGGAGAAAGTTGTACGGAAACACCACCTGTGGAGGGGCGGCGGACGACAGCGCGACAGTGTTACGGAGGCAGAGCCCCCGCTGCCCCTGCTGCCCCCGCAGCCCCCGCTGCCCCCGCAGCCCCCGCCCTCATCCGCGAATGACGCATTGACAGCCAGCAGCAGCACAGCAGCACAGCGGCCGCCACCAACTTCAGCACGGCTGAATTGGAGGACCGGTGCAGCCGGGTTTCGTGTAAAAAGTTGGAGTATAATTAAAGCGTGCTCTCGATCGGGTCCCGCGGGCCGCAGCGGCCGCAGGCCGCAAGGCACAGGCCGCCCGATGGCCTCGAGTTTCCCCGATCGCCCGCCGAACCGGAAGTGGTTTTATCGATCACCGCGCGGGGCACTCGTGCCGTGCCGCGTGCCAGCGTGCCGCGTGCCTGCGGGGCGGGGTGGAACGTGGCGGCACGGCGGCGGCAGCGAGGGAAGCAGTCCAGCTGGATGGAGCATTAACCACCATATCACATGTCGCGTAATGGCGCCCCCGGGAGACTGTTTTGACGTATTAGTCCCGCCGGCCGCGGCGGGACCACCGCCCCCGTTTAACTCAGGCGCCGCGTTTAACCTGCCGGTCCCCTCCAGTCCCCTCCGGTCCCCGCCCCCTGCGGTGCGGTGCATATGAGGGTCGTCAGCACGCATCCCATATCCGTGCGGCCGGACCGCGACCCCTCCGGGAGGCCCTCCCCCTCCTCCTCTCCTACCCCCGCAGCCCGCAGGCGCCGCCGCCCCGCCGGCCCTAACCCTGGTGGGCCCTCAGCGAGGCCCTCAGGGTCGATTTGCGTGTCCACCCGTTTGTCATCATCTCCCATCTCCCCCAGCCGCAGCTCTTTATAGCCCCCTCTCCCTCCCCGTCCCTTGTCTTCACTGCGGCCTGGCCCAGGCTCCGGGCTCCGGGCACCGAGCCTGGCCGAGCTGAGGGTGACGGCCGCTGCCCCGGAGTGCGGTCTGACCCTGTCCGCTGTATCGCACGACAACATCTCGCTCCAAACTTTAAAGGATGTCAACATTAAAATAAGAACGGAGAGAGTCGTCTCGGAAATGTCTCCCCCCCCCCCTTTTCTCCCCCGGCCCCAAGTCGTCGACGACAACAAACACCCCTGGGGCCCCGCCTCGGCGCCTGTGCTGAGCCTGTCTGCCTGCCTGCCTGTCTGCCTGCCTGCCTGGCTTGGCCGCCAGAGCTCTGATACGGACAGAAAAGTCGTCCTGTCCTGACATCACAAAAAAATAATGCACCACGAAATTCTTCTTTCTCTTTCGCGCTTATATCTGAAGCATGTAAACGAGCCCGAAGGGCAAAGTGGTTTTGACAAACGGCTCGTCACACTTTTACTGCCACGAGACGAGTAGAAATCGAGAGGGATGGGATAGAGAGAAAGAGAGAGAGACAGAGAGGAGAGAGAGAGAGAGAGAGAGAGAGAGAGAGAGAGAGAGAGAGAGAGAGAGAGAGAGAGAGAGAGAGAGAGAGAGAGAGGGGGATCCAGGCAGAGGGATAAGGAGAGATGACGCCAAGGATCATCATCAACAACGCGGGTCGCGCACTTTCTCATAACCCTCCCTCTCCTGCGGCGGCATGGCGGGACACATGAAATGAGATGTCATGAGAGTAAAAGAGAACGGAGCCCCCTGGCCGAGTGGGGGCCTGCAGTCAGTGGGGCTGTGCCACGAGCCGGGCCGACACGTCTGCGCCCCGCCTACGCCCTCACCCCTCCACTCGCAGTACAGGGATTCACAATCAGAATTAAGAACATAAAAATTATGACTGGCCAAAAAGCCTGGCAGAGGACGGTGCGGGTGATAGGGGGGAGGGGGGGGGGCGCCGGTGCCTGTGCCTCCTGCCTTCCCCGCAGACGCTGTCTGCTAAGCTAGGCAAACGGCTGCGTCTGAGTAACATTTGCGACTTCATAGCCCAGAGTCCCAGAAACCAGCGTGCCAGCGTGCGGCCGGGCGGAAGAGTGTGAGAGAAGAAAGAACCGCTCAGCCCTCGGCCAGACAGGGACGGAAACAACGCGGGCCAGGACGATGGGCCCCGGCCAGCTCCGCGCCTTCGAACGCAGCGCCGCCTCGCCGAGACACTGTGCGGCTATTAGCAAGAAGGCGGTGGCGGGGCCCGGCGCGACGCGGCGGTGGATTCGGGCTTAGGCTTTATTTAGACAAGGCGCTTTCCTCCCCCCTAGCCCGCCTTATTCGCAAGGCGCTGACTGTTGCTGCTGCCGCTGCCACTGCTGCCGCGGGGCTGTCCGGGCCGGGCCGGGGCGGCCGGGGTCCTTATCGGAGTAATTAATTTCTTTGACAATCCGAGAGACGAGTGCGCCGAGCTCCGCGCCGCGTCGTGGCGTGGCCGCTCATTTATTCATGGCCGTGTCGTGGAGGCGGCGGCGGCGCGCGGGAAACTTAAACTTTTGCGCCAAAGTGGGCTGCTCGGCGGGACGCGATAAAAACGGTATAACGTTATTTCAATAACGGATAGCGCTTATTATGGCCGCTACCACCGCTGCGCAGCGCTTCCCCCGAAACTTTGCGGCGCTGGGCGGGGCGGCGGGGCGCGCGTGCGGCGGTCGGCGTCGGCATGCAGGGCGGACGGCGGCAATTGTTCAAAAATAAAAGCTGCCGGGAAAAAAAATCGGTACAGAGTGAGAATGAAAAATGAGAAAGAGGTGGGGGAGCGGGGTAGAGTAGCGAGCGGTGAAGGGGAGGGTGGAAGGGAGGGAGGAGAAGATAGTGGAGAGAGCTGCGTTGCGTACCGTGGCGAAGCTGCGACGGCTTCAAGCCGAGAGGATGTCCCCATAATTTGCCGCTGTTTGCTGCTGAGAGCCCAGACTAGCCTAGCTCTCCAAAGAGTGAGTGGGAGAGAGAGAGAGAGAGAGAGAGAGAGAGTGTGTGTGTGTGTGTGTGTGTGTGTGTGTGTGTGTGTGATGAGATAGAGAGAGAGAGAGAGAGAGAGAGAGAGAGAGAGAGAGAGAGAGAGAGAGAGAGAGAGAGAGAGAGAGAGAGAGAGAGAGAGAGAGAGAGAGAGAGAGAGAGAGAGAGAGAGAGAGAGAGAGAGAGAGAGAGAGAGAGAGAGAGAGAGAGAGAGAGAGAGAGAGAGAGAGATCCCAACGGGGATCAGGCGGCGCAGCTCGGTACTGCCGTAGAGGGCTGAGCGGGCTGAGCCCTGCCGTAGGCAGTTCTTCCTCATTGCACGGGGCACAGCCGAGGCGGGTGGCGCCCGCGGCTGCGGCCGCCACAAGGCAGTGTTAGGACGGCCGCGACCCGCCTCGCTGGCAAATCTGTGAGCTCGTGAGTTGGCCTTAAGAGGAGTCGGAGGTGGGGTCGCAGTCACGGGAGAGGCACCCCTTTGGCACCCCTGGACCTGGACAGTCAATAAGCCATATCACGGCCCTGACCTGGCCTCGATCCTGGGTCCTCTTCCCTTCCGCCACCCGAATTCCGAAAGCTAGCTCACCTGCATGCCATGGCCGGTGGTCCGTGCGGGGCGGGGGTCCGGTCCGTGCCCACCCCCGGCACGGGAGTGGAAGGGCTGCACAGATCCCGACCACCGACCTCGGCCCTCACCTTGTCCCAGAGATTCCCGGCGCCAACTCTAAACATGGTAACTCATGGTGGTGGGGGCGGCTGCCGGTGGCAGCGGGGCAGGGGCAGGGCCAGGGCCGGGGCCGGGGCCTCTGCTGCAGCGGGGGCAAAGGGGCAGGCCGCAAGGGTCGTCGGACCCCGCGGCAGCGACAGGGGACGGGACATGCAAGTGGCGGCCGCCGGCCCCGCAGCCCTCACTTTCTCTTTCATCCCGCGGCTAAAACTGACGCTGAAAGGATCCCGAACGCAGTGGGGAGGGGGAGCTAGGCGCATGGAGGGCTGGACGCGCACGAGGAAGAAGGGGAAAAGGAAAAGAAAGAGAGAAGAGCGGTTTCTCATTAAAAGTTGGATGGCACGGCTGGGCCGCGCCGGTCCGGGCTGCGCCGCGGCCGCGGCAGCGCAGTAGTGTAGTTGCGGTCGGCGCGGCGCTTACAGAATTTTCTTTCCGCCGCAGACCCCACCAACACCGGCCCCCGCTCTAGCCCCGCCTGTAGCCCCAGCTGTAGCCTTGGCTGTAGCCCCGGCAGTAGCCCCGATTAGCCCCCGCTCTAGCCCCGGCTTAGCCCCTGCTGTAGCCCGTAGCACCGGCTGTAGCCCTGGCTGTATCCCCGGCTGTACCCCCGGCTGTAGCCCCGGCCGCGTGGACAATAATGCGAACACCGGTCGGAGGCTGCGCCCTGCCGCGCCCGCCCCACCGCCAACGAATAAGGGATTTTCATGTATAAGAGCATTTCCCTGGCAGACAAACTTTAAAACCCGAAGGCCAGGACAGGCTGGGCTCCCCTTTGTGTCGGCTTACCTGGATAGAACTGAGACCGAGGGTGAGGGTGCAGCCGCGCCCGCGGGTTCGAGAGTTCGAGTCCTGGCCAGGGATCCGAGTGGCTGCGGCTGCTGCGGCCGAGGCGGCCCCGGCGGCCCAGCGCGATGCGTACTCAGCGTCGTGCTGCCTGTGCTTGTCTCTGTCTCATGCTGTCAGCTGCCCACACCCCTTAGCGAGTGTCCGTCTCCCCAGTCCGCCAGATTACGTTTCATGGGGGTCGATATGCCGAGTTCAGCTGGTTGGTAAGTTGGTAGGCGTGTGCACACACACACACACACACACACACACACACACACACACACACACCGCGAGCCTCCTTCTTCCAGTCCATTACCAGCGCCCCATCAGTGCGCTATCATCGCTGCCGCACCGCACGGGCGGGGCGCAGCAGCCTCCGGGCCTCCGGGCCTCCGGGGATCAGCACGGCGTCGACGACCCCCTGCCGGCAGAGGCTAATTGAGAGGACATGCCGGCGCTATTCGCAAAGCCCCCGCCGAACCTTGATAAAAAAAATAAAAATAAAGATGAAAACGAAAAAACGGGGTGGTGAAAAAAAAAGAAAGCGATGAAGAGCTATACGGGCGAAATGATTATTTCCTCTAGCTAATCCATTCCGCAAACAGCAGTGGGGATTAGCACCGTCCGGCGTCATGATCGTTGGGGCCGGACCGGACCGGGTCCGGGTGACGGCCGCTGCTGCTGCAGCGCGCTGCCGGGCTGGGGACTGGACTGGACTGTTTGTCGGCTCTTTTTCACAGAGTGAAAAGTTTGGACAGGGCGGCGGGTGGAGGTGGCGGCGGCGGCGGCGGCGGCGGCGGCGGCGGCGGCGGCGGCGGCGGCGGCGGCGGTGGCGGTGTCCTCTGGCCGGGGCAGGGCTTTGGTGGCACCCCGCGGCACGCGGCACGGCACCCTCAGCACACCACATGGCCACGTGTGTTGCCGTCCTGCGCCTCTGCGTGCGGTGGGTGCGACTCGGGTGGGGCGACGTTATTACGGTGTGGTGTATTCCGGGGGGAGCCGCAGCCCGGAGCCGCAACCGGAGCCTGGAGTGCTTGCCCCAGCCGGAGCCCGGAGCCCGGACCCGGAGCCCGGAGCACACCGCCCGGCCGTGCCGTGCTGGGCGCAGCGCTGAGCCCTGTCTTCGATGCCGGCCCGCCCGCCAGGCAGCGGGGGCGGCTCGGCTCTCGGCTGCCAGGCCGGGGCGGCCGCGGCCTCCGAGCCCCTATAACAGGAAGGGGCAGAGCGAGGCAGAGCGAGGCAGAGCCTCCCCTAAATTAATATTTACTATTATTGTTGAAGGCGAGGAGGAATGCAGTTTTAGGGGTTGGCTTGGTGCGGTGGCGGCTGTCGGCAGAGTGTGTGTATGTGTGTGTGTGTGTGTGTGTGTGTGTGTATGTGCCTTCTGTGATGTATATGCCCCGAGCCGGGCTGCGCACCGGGCTGTCTGTGCCCGGCTGTGCGCTTTTGTGGCGGAAGGGCAGGTCTTAGGTGGGCCAGTGGTCTGGGCTGTGGCGGGGACCAGACCAGGGAAGGTCCTAGCTGTACATGGAGCGTGGCCATGCTGCCGGGGGCAGAGAGGGAGAGAGAGGGAGGGAGAGAGAGAGAGAGAGAGAGAGAGAGAGAGAGAGAGAGAGAGAGAGAGAGAGAGAGAGAGAGAGAGAGAGAGAGAGAGAGAGAGAGAGAGAGAGAGAGAGAGAGAGAGAGAGAGAGAGAGAGAGAGAGAGAGAGAGAGAGAGAGAGAGAGAGAGAGAGGGAGGGAGAGAGAGATCAGGACGACGACGTATGCGCCGGAGACGAGGCCGGGGATAAGGCGGCAATGGGCCGCGAGAAAGTGCTGCAAACATCTCTCTCTCTCTCTCTCTCTCTCTCTCTCTCTCTCTCTCTCTCTCTCTCTCTCTCTCTCTCTCTCTCTCTCTCTCTCTCTCTCTCTCATACTCTTTCCCCTCCATGTCTCTCTCTCACATACGTAGGATGGGGGAGAGAAAGAGCACACACCGAACGCAAAGCCCCCGCACGCCTCAACTCTGCACACGAAGTATAAACGAAATTTGCCGGAAAGTCTCGTTAATCTCAATGATGATGATGATAATGATGATGATGCTGGTGTTGGCGCACAAACACGCCCAAAACTCGGGGATCCGCAGTTGTTGCTGTTGTTGTTGGACGTGTGCCATAAATAGGTCAATGACAGGAACGCTACCTCTCGGCTGCCGGCCGGACGTGGCGGGCGCGTGTCGTGCGGGTGGCCGCGGCCGCGGCGGGTCCCACTCTGCTCTGCGCCCTCATACTTTCTCCCAATTAAAAAGTGGTGCGCGGGGTACTTTCTTTCCATTAGAACGGGCAGTGCGCTCGGACGGCCAGTGGGAGGCAGATTGGGGAGCAAACAGTGAAGACGAGGAGGAAGGGAAGAAGAAGCAGAGGGCGAGAGGCTGCTACCACCACCACCACCACCACCACCACCACCACCATCACCACCACCACTACCACCACAACCACCACCACCACGTCCTTGCTCCCGACCACTGCCATGACCACTGCCAGAAATAGCGGGAAAGGAGACTTCCCTGCTCTGTTTTCTCTGCGGCAGTCTTCATAAACATGGCGGTAATCCCTGGACCACCCGGAGCGGGGGCGGGGGGGGGGGGGGGCGATGGCTAGATCCGGGATCCTTTATTTGCTATTTGCGCCCTGATTTAAGCAATGCAGTCCCTGAACAGCGGCAGGCAGCGCCACGCCTCGGCCAGCAATGAGCAGTAGCATTTCCATGCCCTCCTCTCCCCCTGCTATTTTCCTCACTCTCTCTCTCTCTCTCTCTCTCTCTCTCTCTAGTCGGAATGAGGAAGTAAGGGGTAAGAGCTGGGGAGGTAAGACTGTGTAGAGGGGTGACTAGGGGAGACGGGAGCAGGAGGCACACGCCGTACGGGAGGGGGGCTGGGAGAGGACCCACCTGGGAAAACATGGTCCGGGCCGGGGGCGAGGCGGAGCAGGAGCAGAACGATTCGCGTCGGCCGTCGGCTCTGAGTTTGCTTGTATGTATTCCGATCAGTTCGAGCGGCCCTTGCGGTGCGGTGCGGTATAAGAGGCATTAACCCGCGTCTTCGCCGTTTAGTTTACGGCCCCGGCTCACCCCTTGCCGGGCACGGGGCCGTATTATGAAGAGGAGGAAGGCAGCCACAGCCGCAGCCGCAGCCGCAGCCGCCCGGGGAGGCCTCGGCTCGCCGCCTCGCCGAGCTCGGATGTCTGATCCCGCTGATATTCTTTGCTGCCTCGCATGTTTTTCATTTCGAGCGCCTGGCACGGGGCCGGGCCGCCGCCCAGCCGCCCGCTTCATTTTTGTTTAAATAAAAGATGCAAATGCGAGGAGCACAGAGTCGTCGTCATATTACGGGTGGAAGGCGAGGCGGACCGTCCTGGCGCAGGCGGCGCGGCGCGCTTGGGAACAACAGCAGCGGCACGGCAAAGTCTGCCACACACACACACACACACACACACACACACACACACACACACACACACACACACACGAGGGGTGGGTGCACGGCACGCGCAGAGTGCATCGGGTGCACGCGCGGCGCATGGCAGCGCGCAGGTCCGCAATCAGATGCGCACCATCTGGAAAGTTGATATGATATCCTGCCACGGCAGTGAGGATGCAGGACGCCCACTGAAATTCAGAATTCGGGTTCAATATTTCGCGAAGGCGCATATTGCTGCCTTAGGGGAGCGTTTGGCCGTTAAAAATCAGGGCATCAGCACGGCGAGCGTCGAGTCCCGGTGGTGGAGGCCGGGGGCCGGGGGGCCGTGCCGCCGCCGTGCTGAGCCGCCGCCCTCCGCTCCGCTGTGCTGTTTGTGCACGGAGGGCAAGGCGGGGGTGGCGCTGTTGTGGGGAGCCTTGCATTCATAGCGCCCGTCCCGTCCCGTCCCGGCCCGGCCCGGCCCGGCTTGCTTCCTGTCGCCCCGCCCGAGCTGGCGGCCCGGCCCGGCCCGCGATATTAACAGCTACATTTCTTCATTATGCGAGGCCTCCTCTGGCCAACCCCCCGGGGATGGAGGGGGTAGGGGCGGGGCGCGGGGCGCAGGGGTTGGTGAACCGGCTCCATCAACATCTCTCGCCTTACGCTCATCTTTTAGCTTCGACTTTGTCGGCTGCAGTCGGCTGCAGGGCACTGCGGGATGCTCCCTCTGCTCTGCGGCGGCGCCACGGCGCGACACGGCACGACACGGCACGACACGGCACGACACGGCACGGCACGGCACGACACGCGTTCCGCTGTTATCTCGCGTCGAAATTAAAAGAGAAACGAGAATGCCTGGCTCGGGCCGGGAGGGCGCGGCGCGCGGCGGCCTTGGCGGCACCGGGCTGCACTGACGGGGTGCTGCTGTTTGCACGCGCCGGGGACAAAGGCCGTTTGTTTGTGTGTGCCGGAGCCTTTGTGCCCCCGGCCCCGGCCCTCGGCACGGCCCCCGTCAAGGGCTGAGGCGAGGCGAGGCAAGCTTTGGCGCTCAAAGAGGTAGGTCACGGCACAGTGCGGATCCAGTCCGGTCCGTGGGGACAGTTGGACGGTGTCGGCACCCCTGCGGCCGACCTTGGGTTCACATCCTACTTGCCACAACAACCCACTACAACGTATCTGAATTTTGTCAGACTTAGCCCACTTAGCCCCTTATCCCTTTGCTTCGCTTTTTTTACAGAACTAGAAATACTAATTTTATTCTTTTATATAAACCACGTTCGTACTAACTAACATCAAAATTACTTTTACTTGTGTACCACAACATTATTCTCACACAACAAACTAATTTCCGCTCAAGACTCAAAGAACGAGTCTGTCCTCGAACGCTGAAGCGTTACCCATGCCTATGCCTGTCTTGTGTGTCTTATCAGCGGCTCAGGCGGCGACTTTCATTACGATGCGCCAAATGGCTGCCAACGAAGAAAAGAAGAGACAGGCCTGTGGCAGCGGCGGGGGCAGATGTGCCTATAGCGCTGCCCCTGCCCCCCCCCCCCCCTGCCCACAGCCCCCGCCGCCGCCGCCCCTGCCCCTCCGGGCCTCCTTACCTCATTTCCCCGACTCGTTTCCCTTTAGTCGTCACAATATTCTCTACCTGCTCCCCGCCCCCCCCCCCCCACACCCCGCGCTGCTTTCTCTGTCTTCCCAGCAATCTGTAAATCGATCCTGTTGTAAGCGACGGTATTGTTTTCCGCGTGTTGCCGTGGAAAGCGGCACGTTTCTTTGACAACGAAAGCTCCGCTGCTGCTGCTGCTGCTCCTGCTGCCGGCAGTTGCGCATGGCGGAGGCGGCGGCGGCGGCGGCCGTTGTGGCAGCTGGAGAGAAGGGGTGACTGGCGAGTGAGAGGGTGAGAGGCAGCAGGAGAAGGGGGCGGTGCCTTTGTCGACACGGCACGGCACGGCACGGCACGGCATGCTGGGGTGAGTGAGGTAACAGTGCAGTGGCCCTGGCGTGTGCCGAAAAACAGAGAGACTCCGGCGAGAAGGGAGAGAGAGTGAGAGCGAGAAAGAGAGAGAGGGAGAGAGAGAGAGAGAGAGAGAGAGAGAGAGAGAGAGAGAGAGAGAGAGAGAGAGAGAGAGAGAGAGACACACACAGACAGAGAGAGAAAGAGAAAGGGTTGTTGCCCGTAACCCGCTCCGACGGTGTAGTTCGGTACGGGCGGGAGAGAGATGAGTATATACTCTCCAGAGAGTGCGGCGTGACTCACAAGATAGGGGAAAGAAAGGGGTCCTTAAAGTTGGCCGCGCAGAGCGAACCTCTGCGAGTGCGGCGGTGGATGTGGCTAGCCTGGCCAGCCCCTCCTTCTCCGTAGACACCCCTTAGACGGCTCACCGTTCGCTGATTCTGGTTGCAAATGAGGACACGTGCACGGCTCTAACGTTGGCGCGGGTTCGATTACCACTGGGAGTATTCTGGACTCGTCTTTCGCAATGGTATATGACGATGCCGTAAGGCCGAGCGGAATGGAAAAACGAGAAGGGTACTACTTCTGCTACTGCTGCTGCTGCCACAGTCTCTGCAGGGGTGAAGGGAGCGGGCGGCGGCCGAGGGACGGCCGAGATATTGGTCCGGATGCATTAAACACCCAGCGTGGTATTCTGCCCGGCTGCTTGTGTTGTCGGCCGTAAATGAAGGGGATGGGAGACGAGCGGAGGGGAGGCCGCTCTGATCTCGCGTAATCCGCGACCAATCCCAGCCATCGTCACTTGGCGGCATGCGGGCGCAATGGGAGAGGCGAGAGATGAGGCGGATGATGATACAAATAAATGGCCTCTCGGCAGATTACGCAGAAAGGGAAGGGTGAGACAGAACTGTTGTCACATTCATGAGCTGTAGTTGTTTTGTTTTTTGTTGTTTTGCTTTTTTGCATCGGCTCTCTCCTTCATGGGGTGCGGCGCTCTGAAGACATAAAACACATATCCTGGCAGGATTCGGCGCACCAGTGCGGTCTCTGGTTTCGGGCTTGTTATTCGTCTTCCAGACACTGTCACTCTCTTCGAGCATGAAACTGGCAGGATTTATTTTCGTGCCCTTTGCCACAGCTGGCGCAGCGCGGCGTTGGCACCCCCGCAGGGGCCGGCGGGGGCCGGCGGGGGCCGGCGGGGGCCGGCGGCGGGGCTCCCCCGGGTCTTCTTCCTGTTTGGAGCCGATGTTGTTTGCTGCTGCTGCAGGCGATTGTCGGCAGGGATAACAATGCAAGAGAGGAAACCCTAATGAGCTTCCGTTCACGAAATAGCAGAGCGCCAGCGCAAAGTCTGCGCCACTGCGCCAGACAGAGTCCGCGCCGCGCACCACGGTCTGCCGGAGCCGTCCGGAGCCGGGTGCCCGTGCTGCGGCCGCGTCCACACACCCGCGCACTGAAACACATGCTGGAAGGTGCGTCAGCACGGCAGCACGGAGTGTGCGGTGCACTCCGGTGCCACAGACACCACACAGCGTGGGCAGGGCAGTGGTAATAGCGGTGATAATTATAGAGGTCAGCAGCCATGCTCCGGAGGGAAGTGCAAGGGGAACACTGTCCCTGGCGCGGGCCTGCGGGCCGACTTGCTGTGGGTTCGATTCCCGCGGACGGTCCTGCGCACTTCTCCTCTGAAACCTCGCCTGTCCCACGTTCACCGCAAGTCTTTATTCTGTATTCCGCGTATTCGTCCTCAGGATGAGACATTTTGTGGCGAACTTGTTTCCGAAGAAATTTACGGTGGTACCTTTATTTTTTGGCGTGTACACGAGCCCGCGGTGGGTCAGCCGTGCAGCGCGCAGCACAGCGCAGCGGCAGCGGCAGTGCAGTGTCGTACGTACGCAGTGGCACTGGGCGGCCGGCCCGGCCGCGAGCACTGCGACGTCGCCGCGCCTTCCTAGAGTTGCCGACTCCCTGTGCCACCCGCGTCCGGGCGGCCCCACTACACAGCACTACTACGGTAGTGTAGCACTAGGATAGTCCGAAACAAGCAACAAGAGCGGCGCGCAGGTCGTCGTAGTGGCGCCATGCGGGCCAGGCGTCCAGGCCGGCGAGGAGGTGGCCTCGGCGTCGCGACGCCCGGCCGGCCGGCGTCGTCCCCTCCCCTCCGCCGGCCCCCACCACCACCATCGCCGCGGCCGCGCACTCCGTGCCGCGCACCGCGGCGCCGCGACCCTCCCCCCCTCCCCTCTCACCCTAGCCTAGGCCAGTCAGTCCGATACCACCTATCCAACTCGTCTGCTTGGCTGCCGGCTGGGCTGGCCGCGACTGGCTGGCTGCTCGCCTGGCTGCCTGCCGAGTCGCGTGGCGTCGCGTGGCGGCGGCGCGCTTCCTTACTTATTACGCGCCTGATGACTGTTTGTGTTTATCGCCGTGCTAATTTAATCCCCATTGAGCATTCAGGACCGGCGGGGCGGGAGGTCTCAGCGGAGCGCCGCTGCCACTGCGACTGTCTGAGTAGAGTTTCCATCTTTGGCCTATCGGCAGGGGCTGGCAGCACAGTAAGGTTCGCCTGAAGCGATGCTTGCCGCCTGCATAAATGGCCATCGCCTTTGCTTACCATGCCTGAACCAGACGTCGCAGTGTTGTTGGTGCTTGTTTTATTTTTAACTACCGTACTATTTTACCGCACATTGTGCAGTGTACCAGGCTATTCGTCAACGCCGAGAAATGCACTCAAGTTTTAAAAGAATGGGGGCAAAGTTAGCGATTTTTTCAATTTTGTTCTTTTCTTACAAGACGACCCGGTAAGTTTCACTCACAAGTGCAGAAAAATTGTAGGCTGACGCAGTTTTGAAGGATGCAAGTGTGTACATCCTAAGCAGACCAGGCCTTTCGGTTTTGCGAGGATATGAAGTAGAAATACACCGGAATCTGAGGAAATAGAAAAGAACGAGTGCGGCCAGAATCGCTTCACCAGACGTCACACCGTTGGTATCGGTCGGGGGCCGGGCCTGGGCCCGGGGCGGGGCCGCCCGCCTGAGCGCCTGCGGAGTGCCGGGATGCTGTTCCGAACGCACGGGTGCGTTGGGGTTGCCTACCCTGCCGTTGTAAGGCGCTGAGGCCCCGCGACTCCACGCCGAGGAAGCAACACACACTTTCTCTCTCTTTCTTTTACCGGCGGGTCGTCAGAATGACGTCAATAGTCGAACGGACATTCCCACACATTTCTGATTGATCGACCAATTTCGAGATATTTTTGTCATTACATTCCCTCCGCTTTACATTTTTACACTCAACTGCATATTTTTTCCTAAACAAAAATGAAATTGCAAAGGCTTTCTGAAGTGGGGTCTCCTCGTAATAAGTCGTTGAATAGCAGAGCAAACTTCCCTTGACCATCGCACAGCGCAGCACCGCCACTACGTGACTCGACCCCAATAGGATCGCGTGTGAACCTGCCCGCTGTCTGTCTCCCTCTAGAGAACGTTGTGTGCTGCGGGATAGAAGGAGAGCACGGCTGCCCACCCCTCACGTAGCCCGTTCCACTTGAGCCTATACCACTACTTCCCTCCACGACGCACGGCCTTTGATTCTCGCCGCGCGGGGTGAGCGCGAGTGAGAGGAAGCGAGGCAGTGGCTGGGGGCCGAGCGAGAGGGAAAGGAAGGGGACATGAAAAGGAGGGGTGTGGGGTGCTCGGCCCTCCCCTGACGGACTTGTCGGCTTATTTCATTCTTTACCTCCTTCTCTTTAGACATGACGAACACCACACATTCGGAAATATAAAGCGGCGGCTTCCTTTGGTGGGAGAGAGAGAGAGAGAGAGAGAGAGAGAGAGAGAGAGAGAGAGAGAGAGAGAGAGAGAGAGAGAGAGAGAGAGAGAGAGAGAGAGAGAGAGAGAGAGAGAGAGAGAGAGAGAGAGAGAGAGAGAGAGAGAGAGAGAGAGAGAAAATGGGTGGTGGAAAGGAATTAACACTTTGCTTTTGCTGGTAAGAGGTTTCGAAAACATTGCGAAACTGGTGCAGCGGCGAGAGCTTGCGGACTCCGTGTTTTTCTTCCTGCTAAATCCATTTCACTCGTGTATGTATGTGGTGTGTGTGTGTGTGTGTGTGTGTGTGGCAGAATCGAACAAATCAGGATGAAAGCTGTCAGAGAAGATCAAGACCGGGTCAGAGCGCAGCTAATGGATTTCGGAAGCAAAAAACAACACGCAGTTATATGGCCTTTATTTTCTTTCTGTTTCGGAAAACGACAAAACGAGCCGTGATAAAACCAACAGTTTTGGAAACGACTGTGGAGGAAGTACTGGATCGTATCATGGAGACTCGGACGGGCGGGGGAGAGAAGAACCAAGAGGCCTGCCTCTGATGTATGCTGCATTTGTTTAATTAGACGCACAGCCGGCAGTCGCACACACGCAGAGCACACACTGCTGCCAACTCTCGCACCACACATGACATAATTTGCGAGAGCGTTGCCCCGTCGCCGTCGCCCTCCGCCCCCGGAAGCCGAGCCGCGGCCATGGACTCTGAAAAATAAATTAGCATTATTGAAGTTAAACAGAAATATCTTCACTCCCCCCCCCCGCATAATACCCCTCCCCCACCCCACCGAGTTGGGCCGTGGTGTAACGTGTCGCGACGTCAAACAGGTGCGATTATGTGTTGAGCTCTATCTCGACAAATTATCGGGCCATTTCCTCATATAGTTCGTGTTTGTTTTATGCGATGATTGGCCACGCGTCACCGTGCGGCCAAAGCGGCCCACGACACCCCAAGCCACCCCCACCCCCGGGCCACTGTAACTACCCTGTGTGTGTGTGGCACCGCTCACGGTGGGATTAGTTAATTACGACCTGCACGCTCGCCGGACGGCATGCAAAAGGCAAGGGCTCACCCTGGCCGCGGCACAGGCCAGTCTGGCTGTCCGAGGCAAAGGCCCGCGCAGTGGCGTTTGTTTCAGATCACGATATGATATCAGCCGGGCCGGGGCAATGCATTCCAGCCTGATCCAGCCTGGGGGAGGGGGGTAGGGGTGGGGTCGGCCGGGTCCAGGGACGTCACAGAGAGAGAGAGAGAGAGAGAGAGAGAGAGAGAGAGAGAGAGAGAGAGAGAGAGAGAGAGAGAGAGAGAGAGAGAGAGAGAGAGAGAGAGAGGAGAGAGAGGGAGAGAGGGAGAGAGGGAGAGAGGGAGAGAGGGAGAGAGAAAGAGAGAGACGTGAATGCCTTCTGTTTATTGACGCGAATTGCATGATTGCCGCGCTGCCCCGCTCCGAGTCGGATTAGATCAACCGAATACTGTATGGAGTTGCGTGCCGAGAATTAAAAACAAAAACGCTTGCCGGCTGCAGTCGGCGGACAAGACGGAAAAGATTTGAATTTTCTGTATACCATGAATAAAGTACATAGTATGCCGTTTAAACATATCCAGATGCCCTCCGTCCCCTTTTGCAGCGTTAACGGCGCCGCCAAACGGTGCCGCGGCGGCGGCGGCGAGCGGAGCCACGAAGCGGCCGGCAGCACAGCCACCCGCCCCGCAGCCCTGCAGCTGCACACGGCCCGGCCAGCCACACTAATTAGTACCGGCGCCCCGCCACTCCCCGACTGACTCTTCGAGTGCCGATGCCGATCCCCGCGGGCGGAGGGTGGAGAGGCTGGCTGGCGGCTGGCTCCGTGCCGCCTCGCACCCCCCCCCCCCCCCGAGGCCGAGGCCGAGGTCCCGCCGGTGATATCTCTGCTCGACTGCCGCCGCCGCCGCTGCCACTCGGCTGCTACGCCCCGGCCGCCGCGCCGCGGCGCTCGACGAGGGGGATAATTGGAAATGTAAATTTGTAGTGCCAACTGAGGAGGCTCTAATTACGGATGCCGTATGATGAATACGTCATCGGGGTCCTGCATGGCACGGAAGGGCGCTTCCGCCGTGCGGTCTGCGGGTCTTAAAGAGGGGGGAGGAGGGGGAGGGGGGTATCGTTTGGCGGGTACTCCCCTTCCTGTTTGTTATTAGAGAACCCCAACGCTCTCGATCAGAGCGCCCCCGAGTGTCCCGAGCCTCCAGAATACCCTGTCCTCTTCCCTGTGGGAGTGAGTGTTCCTGAGAGAGCAAGAGAGACGAGGACGCACTCGGATTGCCCTTTCCTTTTCATTCTTGGCAGGTGAAGAGGAAAGGTGCGGCACCTCGCGGTGCACATCGACGGACAAAGTGATCCTGTGGGGCCCGTGTCCCGTGTGGTGCTCTGCCAGCTCTGCCAGCTGTACCCGGGGTCCGGGCACGGCGGCACAGGGTCCTGCGGCCGGCCGGTGTCCGGTGGCCGGTGTCCGGTGGCCGGTGTCCGGTGTCCGCCCGGGGCGGTCCCTTATCACCTTGCGTGAATTAAATGATAAAAATAAAAAGACTGGCGGGACGGCACGCTCCGGGTGATATATACGCGGCCCCTCGCTGCGTCGGTGGAAGTGCCCGGCGGGGGTCAGGCTGTGCGCTGCCGTTTGCCGCCGCATTCGTGCCACCTCACGGCCTTACAGTCCGCGCCGCGGTATCGCGTCGGACCACCGGAAGTGGCCGCGGAAGCAGGAAGGGGAAGCGGAATGCGGGCTGGGATTCGGCGCGTGGCGCGTGAGGCACGCGCGTGCGGTACGCGTGCGGCGGCGCGTGCGGCCACTTTGTCTCGCCACGTGGCGCCCGCCCGGGAGGTAGGCAGCCCTCCGGCGTACGTGCGGGTGGGCTGCCTACCTGGCGAGGGGCTTACGAGCCCGACCCGAGCTGCGTGACCCACATCGAAGGGCAGCCGAAAGCCCGCAGCCCGCAGCCCGCACTGCAGGTACCGCCGCTGTGTCGTGCAGATGGCGCGCCATTTCGTGTGTGGCGCATGTCTTGTCCCGGTCCTGCAAATAATGGGGCTGTCACGGCGGCGGCCCTCGGCGGCGGCCTTCAGTGAGTCCGTGGCCTCCCTCCCCCGCTGTCCCCAGGTTATCTGCGGGTGCGCGATAGGTACATCCATAGGTACACCCGGTGGCGGCCGGTGGCGGCCCGCGGCCTCAGCCCCTCAGTCAGTCGTATTTCCATTCAAATGGGCGCCTGTGTTTCGCCGCGGCTATCGCCGGCCCGATCCGGCATCCCCCACGCCGCCATCTCCGTCGCACTCGGTCCGGCCGCGGCCGCGCCACCGTGAGGGAGAGAGACGGTGCGTCGGCCCAGGGCTCTCTGGTGTGGACG
Organism: Odontothrips loti; assembly: GCA_038380765.1. Classification (NCBI taxonomy): domain Eukaryota; kingdom Metazoa; phylum Arthropoda; class Insecta; order Thysanoptera; family Thripidae; genus Odontothrips; species Odontothrips loti. The sequence continues at coordinate 14,261,500 of CM076247.1, forward strand.
CAGCCCGCTGCTGCGGTTCAGCGCCACCGCGCCGCCGCGCCGCCGCCCTGGCTTTCAGGGGGCGCTTTCAGCCCGCGCCGCGAACGGAGCGTTTCATTTCGGCCACTCAGAGGCTTTTCGGGCCGAGGCCTGCCGCCGGCCGGGTCACGCCACGCATGCCGGGTGCGTGTCGCGTCCACTCGCCTCGTCACGCAGGGCCCCGCCCCGCCCCGCCCCGCCCCACCACACCAAGAGCCCGGCCCAGCGCACTTGACACGCATCGCCACCCTATTCATTACTCAGAGGCCTTTTATCGCGCCACCGGGTCGGTGTTGTCCTGGGCCGGGGTGCGTATGAGGGCCATGGGAGCCATGAGGGCCATGGGGGCCATGGGGTGGGCGGCATCCCCATGCAGGTACAGAGGTATGATATGGGGTCCGCTGCATTCCCGCCAACGCCGGCGCTGGCAGTGACGCGGCCGGGATGCAGCGCGACGAGACCAGTCGTCCCAACCCTCCCGGCCGGCCCGGCCCGGCCCGCCTGGCACGACTGCCCCGCGTGATTATTGTAATGGTACGTTCCCGGGCAAGCGCGTCTGGCAATCTGCGCCAACTTCTTGAGCTGCTCAACTACCCGCCTCGCCTCGGGCTGCGCGCACCACGCACCATGCGCTCCCGGAGAATGGCCCCAGCGTCTCCCAGAGGTGCTGATGCTAATAGTGTTTACGGCCCTGTGTTTACCCCAACAGCAGTTGGCAGCAGTGGCTGCGCGCGCGCACTCGCTCGCACGGCCTAGAAGGGCGCTATTAGCAACACACAGAGTTGCCGTTACGGCCCGGCCCGGCCCGGGGCAGCAGGAGCTGTAGGGGTAGGGCAGGGGGTACAGGGACAGGACAGGGCAGCAGGGGCCGGGCCCCGGGCGGGCCGGGCCGTCTGCATGGTGAACGTACACGTCGCCCCAGTGCCGACAACTTTTTGAAAAACTCCAAGCGACTGTGCGCTCACGCCAAAGCACTCGCCCTCAGCCTCTGGAAGGCTACTGCATTCGAATGTTGACTGCAAATGTGGACCACGCCATGTCGCGTCGCGTGACGCCAGTCGACGCCAGCCGGTTCGACTATCCTTTTATTTTTGATGTAAATGGCTCTGCAGTTTGTCTCTCTCCTCCCGGGCGACTCGCCCCGGGCGGCGGAGCGGATGTGAGACGAATGAGGTGTATCGAGTAAGCGGCATGTAGACGCCTTGACACCGCCCCCTTCGGTCCCTCCCCGCCGCTGCCTAATGTGTTAACGACCAGCGGCGCCGCAGCTACGCTGTCCCGACTTTATTCCAACGAAATGCAGAGAAAAAGGCTAACTGTTTATTCATTCCTACCTCCATCTCCATTCTGGCGCTGAGCGTAAGGCATATAATGTCTGCTCCCGCCCTCCTCTCTCCACGCCCACCTTATTTCACTCCGACTTCACAAACAGGCCGGGACCGCCGCGGCCCGAATAGGTCACTTCATGAATAAAGGGATAATTGCCCCCCCGAACCTGCCCCCCCCCCTTTCTGTTGTTTCTCAGCGTTTGCAGGATTACACTCCATTTTTCTCCCCGTTGGTGCGACTGCAGCCGAACAGAGTTGTTCGACGACGCCCCCCGGTCGGACTGTGGGGCCCTCAGTGTGCCGCTGGGGCCCGGAGCCCGCAGCCCGCAGTGCAGCCCCGGCCCAGGCGGCCCCGCAGACCGTACTGCCGGTAACGGCGTGGAACACGACGCAGCGGCGTTTAAGCAGCAAACTGACATCGTCCTGCCGCCGAAGGGGTGGGGGCCCGCGGGGGCCGGAGGGGGCCGGAGGGGGCCGCGTGGGGGCAGGCCTGGTTAGCCATACTGGCAGGGCGTCCTCTGATCTGGCTTCGGAAGGTGTTTTGGTGGCAGCCGTCGTTGCCAGGATGCCACAGACGACTCAATACACAGGGCGGTCCAAAGTAGTGCCCCCCCCCCCAAAAAAAAAAAAAATCAGAATCAACGTTCGGCGTTGATACGCGGCGTCCTCTGCTGCAATGAAGACCCCAAAGGGGACGGCGACAAGAGCAGGAATGAAAGGGAAGGAGTCCTGTGTCTCACAGAGGAGCAGGCCCGGAAAAAAAGATGAAAGGCTATTACAAAAATGTGTAAAAAAAAAAATGAGAAAAATGGCGCAGCACTAGAAGTAATTAAAGTTATGGACAAAGGGCTGGAGGCGTCAAAGGCACCCGAAAGGCTCGGAGGGCACCGCATGGCCCGGGAGTGACTCGAGCCCGAGCAGGGAGGTCAACAGCACAGGCTCGACGTGCTTCTGAAATAATTGACGCCCTCTGTTTTTCCTCCGCACCACAATCACATCCTCTTGTCTCGCGAAATTGCGAGAACGGCGACCTTCGGGTGTGGGGTGTAATCAGCGGACAAAAAGGCACTTGCCGATTTTTCAATCAGCTCCCTGAAAGGGAAGGGGAAAACTGATTACCGGGGTGGGTGCGGGCGGCAGCGGTGGCCGGGCCAGGCGGCAGAACGGCTAGAGAAAGGCGCAGTGCTGAAAAATTCAGTCTTAGACGGTAAATTCCTCAGCGAACTTGGAATATACGAGTTCTTTTACCCCAAGATCATGACGGCGACACACACACGCAGAAGTGTTTTTTCTCCGCGCGTGTGTACTTACCTTGCCGCCCTGGCTCGGCGCCGCGCCCTGCACCGCCAGGGCCGTGGCCAGGGCCCCGGGGCGCAGCCCCCGCAGCCCGCCAGCCCACCCACCTTTTATAAGGCGCCCTATAAAAGTATATCTTCTCTCTCGCCGGCAGTTCCAAAGAGGCGTGTCGCTCTTAGCGCTTTCAAACACTTTAAACACTTTAAAAAGTTCTAAAGGGACTCGCCAAGTAGTCTCGCAGGAATAAAGAGCGAAGCGGGTGGCCTATCTGCCCGGGGGCCGTGCGCCATGCAGCAAAAGCTGGGAGAACACGCACACACACCACGCACAACGGTGGAAGAGAGAGAGAGAGAGAGAGAGAGAGAGAGAGAGAGAGAGAGAGAGAGAGAGAGAGAGAGAGAGAGAGAGAGAGAGAGAGAGACGCAGCCGCGACACGCGCAGCCTGGTAGAGACGGTTGGAGAACGAGAGGAAAGAAGGGACCGGAGTGCTTTTTGCCAAACTCCCGGGGACGGAGTTTCAGTCAGCAATCAGAACACGGAGATAACAATGACGGTGACACTCTCTGACTCCCCCGGCAGCTACAGCAGCGTAGCCGGGAGGGGGGGGGGGGACTGGGGCACACATCTCACGTCACTTTCACCACTTAACTTGAACCTCCGCTAATGGTCAGGAATGACGCAAAGGTCGACTTCCCAGTGAAGGCAGCCAAAGTCTTGGGCTTCTGGCGGTGGGGTGGCAAGGGCCCGCCCCGGCCCGCCCCCGGCCCACCCCCGGCCCACCCCCGGTCCGGCATGACACAGCGGGGGCGTGCTGACCACGACAGCCAGTACCCATCGTGGCCCACCCCCATCATTGCAGAGGGAAGCGACCCCATAAAATGGCCCTGGACGGCTAAAAAATAAATAAGTCCAACTGTGCATAACTGCGCGGTAAGAGGAGGAGGAGGAGGAGGCAGCGTGACACGACTGCGTCTGCCGCCCCTCCCCGCCCATCCCGCCCGCCCCCCTCAGCCTCGGCCGGGCGCCGTCAAGATCAAAGCCGCCAGACTTTTCCCGGCGTGGCTTCTTTTCACAGGTTTCCTGGGGCGAACGCTTCGAGCAACACCGGTTTGTTGTTGGCAGCGGCCGGGCAGCCTGTGTTGTGGGAGCGGGCCAGGCAGGGCCGGGGGCCGCCGGGGGCCGCGGTCCGGAGCGGGAGGGTCAGGGTGCCGTGCCGGGGGGTGCAGGCGCCCTTATCTCCACCCCGGTCATCCACCTCTCCAAACCGGATGCAGCTGTCATGACGTTGTTGTTGAGATCTTGTCGATGTTGTTGTTGTTGCTGCTGCAGCGTCTAGCAGACGACAGCAAGCAGACGACGCGTGACCTACATTTCAGATGGAGGCCCGCCTGTTTGCCTCGCAGGACAGGCGTGTGCAGAGCAGCAGAGCAAGAGTGTTCGTCTTCTTCCACCCTGCTCGCGCGCGCATCCGGCGCGCAGAGCCACGTCCGTCTCTCTCGCTCTCTATGTTTGTAATTTCAAATGACGCCCATGCCTTCTTCGTGCGCATGGCAAGCAACTACTTCCAGGGAATGAAGAAAGCAGAGGCGGAGCGGCGCGGGGGCCAAGGCCGAGGCCAGCGGGCAGAGGGAGGCTAGCAGCGGCCTCGGCAGGGGCCTCGGCAGCGGCCGACTCACTCCGAGCGAGAAGGTCCACGCCCAGCCCAAGGCCCAGCCCAGCTTAGCCCAGCCGCCCGCTGCAAACGAGACCTTGATCGTTCCGTTTCGGAAGTAACACAGAGGGCAGCGGACAGCGGGTTCATGAGTCGTGGCCTGAGGCCCGGCCCGCCCGACCCAGCAGGCTGATTCCAGGGGTCTCTCTCGCTCTCATACGCAGCACCCCGCGAGTGCGACAGAGACAGTGCAACGAGGAGTGCGCTGCGGAATACGCTAGCTGCGCTCGGCGCACTCCGCCACTACTACCACCACCAGCCGGCGCGTGGCCGCGGATCAGACCGAGCCAGGCGCCGGGCCGGGCAGCATGAGAGATGTTCACTCGCCATTACAAAGGCGGCGCCGCCGGGCACAGCCGGGCACAGCCGGGCACCGCGTAGCCCCGAGCGGAGAATGAAGATGCATTTTTACTTTCTTTATCCCCGCTCTTTACTCCTTATCCCCGCCGCTCTATTTCGGTCTCGTCCTCTCCTTATTCGCGCACTTCCGCCGCTGCTCTCGACGAATACCGCGCTGCAAGCTTGCGGGGCCCGGAGCCAGCCGGAGCCTGAGCACGGAGCCCCAGCCAAAGCCAGCCACACCACCCCCTCGCAGCCCGATGCCCGAGGCGTGCAGTAATCCGCAACAACATCGTTCCCACAGCCTTTGAGTTTTAATAAAATCAATCGTGTGGTAGATTCTTATTTGCAACTTTTGCCCCGCCTCGTCATCAAAGCGAACGGGTCGGTGAGAGCCGGCAGCATAGCGCTGCCTATGCCAGACGCCTACAGGAGGGCAGGAGAGGGATATGCGGAATTATTAGAGTGAGAGGGAGAGTGAGGCAGAGAGAGACAGAGAGAGAGAGAGAGAGAGAGAGAGAGAGAGAGAGAGAGAGAGAGAGAGAGAGAGAGAGAGAGAGAGAGAGAGAGAGAGATAAGGAGGGAGAAGGGAGAAATCCGGAACACGCGGCGGACGGGGGAGGGGGCGAATATAAAGGCACCAGAGACGAGAAAAGAAGAAAAGAATATGGAAGAGGTAAAAAAGAGGGGAAGTGTTGCTGCCGACGTCGTGTCTGAATCTTTCATAGAATTTGCGTGCAAGACGACGATAGCGTTTGATGGGTGGCGTCTGCGGCGGCGGCGGCATCAGAAAGGCCCGTTCCTATCCATTCGCCCCTAATGTCCCTCGCTGCGCGGCAGCTGAGTCGCGTGCTGTGCCCGGACAGGTTAAGCAGGGGCAGGCGGGGGCGGCATCTGCGAACAGAAAGTATGAGAATAATTTGAGCCGGATGGACGCGAGCGCCCGCGGAAGGGGTTAAGGAACGTGGGCAACGGCCCGACAGAGAGAAGCGCGGGGGCGGCGGGGACAGGGAAGGTGAAAGGTGGGCAAAAAGAAGCGGCGGCCTCGCCGGCTGCCGTGGGCCGGCGTGGCGTGGCGCGCGAGCGTTATGCTTTGAAGTGGGAGCTGTTGCTTACAGACGGTGCGAGAGAGAGAGAGAGAGAGAGAGAGAGAGAGAGAGAGAGAGAGAGAGAGAGAGAGAGAGAGAGAGAGAGAGAGAGAGAGAGAGAGAGAGAGAGAGAGAGAGAGAGAGAGAGAGAGAGAGAGACGGTGAAAGGGGTTGGCCGCCCCCGGTACTTCCTCAGAGGGTAGTGCCCGGCTCGGCTCGGCTCGGGCTCGGCTCAGCCCAAGACTCTTGACTGCACGTTGTATTGTGCGACCTCTCTGATTCCCCGAGGCGCCGGTGTGGCATGGCGCGCCGCGCTGGCCCCCTCCCTCGGCCCCCTCCCCCTCCCATTTGTTCCTCTTTGTTTGCGGCGCACCAAGGCGCGCCACGCCAGCGAGCGGCGCCGTGTGGCAAAAGCACACCGTCTCGTCTACCCTGAAGAGATATCCCCGGGCGGGGCGGGGCGGTACGGGGGGCACCCGCCCACCACCGTCGCAGGTTGCGGCCCCGCGAAAACCATCCGAGGCAGCCGATTATCAGCGACGGCGGGGTTTGTGGGGCCTGGTCCTGGTCCCGCAATGACCCGACCCGACAGGGCGTGTGCGGCGAGGCCGAGGCTCACCCGGGCCGAGAGAGACCAGACTGAGCCCCGGGCTCTCATCACTTACTTTTAATGACGGCACGAACAGCGGCGACAGCAACAACAACACAAAGGCACACGCCATCAACTATGCAGCAAAAAAGGAGACACGGCACGCCGCGCGTTGGTGCTCGTGCTCCTGCAGGGCAGGGCAGGGCAGGGCCGGCCCGACGCAACGACGAACCTCTTTTTGCCAGTCCTGGCCGCACAGCGCGCCTGGAGGGTAGGCAACGTCGAGTGCTGCATGCACGCGAGTCCTGCGGGCTGGCCTACCCGGGCATTGGCGGGCGCTGGGCTTCGCTGGCCGTGGCCGTGGCTATGGGGTCGAGAGGTGTGTCTGTGCGGCCCGCCTGCCCTGCAGCTGCAGCCCCTACTGCCCCGCCGCCCGGCCTGCTGTTCGTGGCGCTGCTGCTGCTGCTGCTGCTGCTGCCGCAGCAAGTTGGTGCGCCTACCCCGGTTCCATTGCCAGGCCAGGGAGCTTTCTTAATTAAAAGCGACTTGGGGCTTTCAGATTGTCCTCGCCAACCGCACGGCGCGCACTCCTCCGTCCCGGTGGCGTCCCGGTGCAGTACGGGCGCCGCCCCCATCTGCAGCGCACACACACTGTGTACCGGGAGCCATCACTTGGCCCCGGCCGGCAATACACAAATACGTGTTTGTGTGCACACGGCAGGGGCAGACAGAGGCCGGGCCGGGCGTGCATCTGTAGCCGACGCACGCCCGCGCATTTCGTGGTGCACGGTGGTGGACGTGTAGGCCGCTGGGCCGGCCGCGCTCACACAGCCTGTGCACGTGCACTGACTCGGCAGCAGCAGCAGCACCACCAGTCTACAGGCCCCGGGCGGCTGAGGTTTGCAGAGCGACGAGGGATGCGCACAGCGAACACACACACACACATGGCTGCACACTTTGGGGGCCCGAAAATGTGTTCCCGATGGCAACATTTCGGGAATCGAGTTTACCCCCCCGCCAATTCGCTTTCCGTCGCGACGGCGGCCGGCGGGCGCCGTGCCGCCACCACAGGCCGCAAACGAGTGGGCTTTTCGCGCTGCGGCTGCTACCGGCCGGTGAGACGCAGCCCAACCCGAGCGTGAGGAGCCCAACCCAACCCAACCCGAGCCCGAGCCATAGCGCTGCGCTGCACGGAGCCCGAGACGAGAGCAGTTTCCTCGGGCTCCGGAGCCACCTCGCAGAAACTCGCCACCTCCGATGGCGCAGTGGTAGCGCGCCTGCTTTGAAAGGCACGGGTCGCTGGTTCGATTCGTAACAGCGCGTTTAGTTTTGGATGCCGATATTAGATTTAAAAACGGCCCCCGAAGAAATTTAGCGACAGCCTCTCTGCTTGGTGACGTCACCAAAATCCCTGTGAGGTAGGCAAACCCGCTGCGCTCTGACGGCCCGAGCGAATAGCACAGAAGTTCACCCCCGCTCCCGAAGAAGCCCAAGCCCACTGCTTTGCGGTCTCTGCCCGCCACCGTCGCCGCCTCCGCCCGCACAGCCACTGCCACCGCCTCCCTGCGCCGCTCAGCGCCGCACACCGCACAGCACGGCGTCGCCACCGTCACCGCGACGGCTGCGAGTTTCTGCGCCAACGGAGGTCTGACTGATTAGCGAGGAAGCATTGAGGCGTCCTCAACCTCATCACCTCCCCCCCCTCCTTTCCGATACCCCCCCCCCCCCCGCCCTCCGCATGTGTCGAGGTTTTGTTCTTCACAAGATGCCTCACCGGCCGGGGTTGTTTTTCTCGTAGCGGGGCGTATCGATGCTGAGCCGAGTATTGAGAGAAAATAAGTTTGTTGTGTGAGAATTATGTGTGGTGTGCAAGTAAAATTTATTGTGAATGTTAGTATGAACGTGTGGTACAGATGAGAATAAAATTAAAAGTTTAAGTTGTAGAAAAAAGCGAAACAATAAGGGATAAGAAGAGCACACAGGTATTTACAATGTTCCAAGTACCATTTAAATGAACAATAATGGCTCTGCTAGAGAGCTGGCTCTCGGTACAGTAATTGTTGTACAGACATGACCTCTGGCGGTCGCCGCAACGAAGGGCACTGTGACGAAGGCAGTCGTCATCGTACGGGACCTGGAGGCTGCCCGGGTGAAAGTGCTTATATATAGATTGTATATCGCTTATATATACTCTATATTCCTATATATTCATATATCAGGAGATATATAATGATATATAATGATATATACCCATACATCATATTATATATGACGATGTATACCTATATATACTACTATATATCACCCTATATATAACTATATATCACGCTATATATAACCATATATAAGCTTATATATAGCTATATATTGTGTAATATATAAGTATATATCAGGTATATATAAAGATATATAGGTTATATATGCTCTTATATATATATGTGTCATATATAATTATATATCGCACTATGTATGACTATATATAAGCCATTTTTATCTGGGTGGGCACGGTGAGGCAGTGGGAGGGGGGGGGGGGGAGGTGAAACAAGAGAAGCCCCCTAACCCCCTCAGGACGGTGCGCGACGAAGGTCAGGATGGCCGGGCGGGCCGGCGGCCAGCTGCCTGCGGAGCTGTGGGGCGCTGTCGACGCGAATCGCCTTCGCGGATCAAGTATCAAAAGCCCCCCGTCCGTCTGCTGTCCACCCCACCCGGGACCCGGGACCCGGGGCCCCCGCGGTGAGAGAGGACCGGAGTGTCTGCTTTCGCCCCGGGAGGAGGCGGCGGGCGGCAGGTAGGTGATAGAGGTAGACTCCGCGGGCGGCCCGGGCGGGCGGGCGGCAGGAGGGGTGTAGCTGAAGAGGGTGCCCCGTCGTCGGTGCCGTGAGGTCGGCGGGCTGGCATGGCCGCTGCGTGGCCCAGCTTAAAATTCTACAAGAAAACATTGAGTGGAATTTTAATAGCGGAACTGGTTTTCCATAATGTAAAAATTGGAACAAATATCCAGATGGAAATTGTTAAAAATCTAGAGCGAAATTGTTAAAAATACAGATGGAAATGGTTAAAAATACAGACGGAAACATGAATCCATATGGAAATATGTGTAATGGATTTCAGTCTGGAATCAGCATGCATATGGAAAAAGTTGAAGGTTGATGACGTCTCCAACACAACAGCCAGAAAGTGTTAAAGTTAAACTGCGTGAAATGCGCATATTGATTAAGGTCAAAAAATCACATTAGATTCTCTCTTGAACGCATACATTCAAAGCCGCTGCGTGGCCGCTGCGTGGCCGCTGCGTGGCCGCTGCGTGGCCGCTGCGTGGCCGCTGCGTGGCCGCTGCGTGGCCGCTGCGTGGCCGCTGCGTGGCCGCTGCGTGGGGCCTCCCTCCTCGCCGCGTCCCGCGTCGTCAGGGAAGTGCAGGGGCGCCTTGTACCGCCCGTGAGCCACCCGACCGGGAAATGGAAGCGAAGGTGCGGCGACGGCGGGAAGGGGAGAAAGAGAAAACAACGCTCTATTTTTGTGGCGTGCGGCCGTGGCGTCGTGACGTCGCGTCGTTGAGGCGGTGGCTTCCGGTTTCATTTGTAATGCAAAAGTTAACCGATCATCGCAAAAGAAAAAACGACAAATTAAAAAAAAAAAAAATAAGAATTGAAATGTCGCAGCATTTTGTGAGAGGTATGCGCGCGCGGCGTGGGTGCTGGAGGCACACTGCCTGCACGGCACGGTACGTGGGGCGAGACATACTGGTTGGCGGGGCCGGCGGTGGGGTGAGGTCCCCTGGGCTGTCCCGGTGCGGGGCCCCGGGCCCTGAGTCCCGCGGGGCATTCGGGCATATCACTCTGGCGTTTGCCGCGCGCACGGGGGCTGCGGTGCGCCGCTAGCTGGGGGCGTGCTGGGGGCGTATACTGGGCGCGTACTGGGGGCGGCCGGGGATGGGATGGGACGTGGGGCAGGTGCGCGACGTGCAGGCCCTGCAGGGGGCGGCCCCGGCCCCGGCTTTGGACTCCCATGCCGTGTCACACCAGCGCCAAACACCTTCGCCACCACCCGCATGAGTTTCTTTCTGCCCCCTCCCCCCTCTATGGACTGGTAATCCACGGGATCCACGACGACTTCATTGTCTTGCTCTGGCAGGGCGGGCCGGGGTCATTCCGCTGGCCCGCGCTACTCGCCCGGACCCCCGCGCCTCGCGCGCGCACAGGATCCGGGGGACCGTAGCGGCTAACGCATTTCGTGCCCCCCACGGCTCGGCCTCGGCTCGGCCTCGGGCTCTCGCCGCCGCTGTTGTGTCCCCGCCTCTGGAATACATGACAACTGATATTGCACTGTGTGTTTCCCTTCCTCGGAAGAAAGAAGAGGAGGCACATCGAAATTCGATACACTTATTCTTTTTCTTGTTGCTCCGCGCGCAGCGTATGGCGAACGCCTGTGTGTGTGTGTGTGTGTGTGTGTTTGTGCGCGCGTGTGCGTGTGTGTGTGTGTGTTTGTGCGTGTCCGGACCCACAAGGAGGAACGCTCTGGCGCCGCGGTGGCGTGGCGCTGCGCTGGTGGCGCGCGGTAGGGTAGCTCGTCGCATAGTTTAGTCCAACGCGGGGGTAGCGCCCGTTCCACCGCAGGGCGTCGGGGGTGGGGGTGGGGGTGGGTGCGGGGTATGGCTCGCCGTATATATGAAACGGGATACACCGCCCTGCTCGGCTCGGCAGCCCGCGAGGCGGCGCCCAGCACTTTGTGGACGGCGCCGCGGGCCGCGACGAGACGGACATGCCGTCGTCAAAGTTGTTACCGCGGCGGAGAAATGTGCTTTTCGAAATGAAATGCGATCGAGTTAAGGGACACTTCCCCCCCTTCGCCTTCCGGAGGAATAAATTTAACTCCGCTTTTCGGTGTACACCAAAAATTCAACAAATCAGCCAGCTCAACGCCAACTCAGCCAACTCAACGCCGACTCAGCCAACTCAACGCCAAGTCAGCCAGCTCAATGCCAACTCACTGTAAACTCACAGACAACTCAACGCAAACTCACAGCCAACTTAGCCTAGATTTTAGGGGGCGGGGGGGGGGGGGGGGGGGGGCAGCTAGGCTTGACTAACCAGTAGGCATCGTAGTAGTAAGTAAAATTCGTTTTCGAACCGCCGACTTGATAACTGCGCATCTACGATGGTACCTTTCGGTATGTATCCTTGCACCTCCGGTACAAATAACCTGACCTTTGAATGCTCCGTACCGACGGGTACATCTATCAGGGTTCGTTGCCCGTGTTAAATGAACCCTCTTGATGGTCCGATTTGTACCCCTGACTCGTTGGTTGAGTTGGCTGTGGGTTTTGCATTGAGTTGGCGTTGAGTTGGCTGACTTGCCATTGAATTACATGACTGTATTGTTGAATTCTGCTGTACGCCGAAAGCCGAAGTTATCGGCTGCCCCTCCCCCTCCCCCTCTTAAGGAGCCAGGGAGAGACGGGGGAAGGAGGGGGCGGGGAGAGGGCTGTGGCAGTCGGCAGATAAGGAATGAGGAACAATGGTGGCGCGGAGGGCTGGACTGGGAGGTAAGGGGGGAACTGAAGGCCGATAGCAAATATTGAACTCAAATACCGAATTCTTCCCATCCGAGAAGGGCCGGGAGGGGCGGGAAGGCGGGCAGCGGGGAGGAGGGCCTCCGTTGGGTCCTCCATCCTGGGGCTCGGTGCTCCCCCGGGGGGCGGCGGCGGCGGGTGCTGTGGTGAGCAGGCGAACGCCGTGGCGATGAGATGATGGCCTCGTTGAGGTGGCCCCAGGCCGCGCGGCAGGGCGCCAGGAGATGACAAGACGAGGACGGCGGCGGCCCTGGCGGTCCTGCTCCTGCGTGCATACCCTCAGCCGGCCGAAGACCTCCCTTCCGTCCCCCGTCGTCCTGGCCTGACGCCTCTACGCCTCTCTATCTACCCGCGGTCGCGTTCATCATGGAGCACGACGTGCCAGGTGACAGTTACGCCCCGCTGCACTTAAGATAACGAAATTTTTAGTGTCGTTTTCCCTTCCTCCACTCCGTCTTGGCGGCGCGCGGAGCCCGCGGGTGATAGGAAGTGCGCACGGAGCCGTCGCACGGCACTGTGTGTACACCTGGTACCCGGTGTAGGCAGCGCTGCAGCGGGAGGTACTACAACCTGACGGCACTGTGCGTACAACCTGGTACCCGGTGTAGGCAGCGCTGCAGCGGGAGGTACAACCTGACGGCACTGTGCGTACAACCTGGTACCCGGTGTAGGCAGCGCTGCAGCGGGAGGTACAACCTGACGGCACTGTGCGTACAACCTGGTACCCGGTGTAGGCAGCGCTGCAGCGGGAGTACACCCACCTCACGCATGCGGCTAGCGGGGAGCTCCCCGAAATGACAACTCGGCAAAGCCGCCCAAACGATATTCTCCGGAAGGGGGAAAAACCCTTGCCAACAAAAACTCTACGGTAGTAAACTTGGTGAACTCGTCACCGATTCCGGGCCAAATGTAATCGAATCATAAAACTCGGTCGGCCGGCGAGGCTGGCGCTCTGCTGGCGGCGTCACACAGCGGCATGGCTTGGCAGTAGTTGTGGGAGACTCCCCGGCCCGACCCGACAGGGTCCCCACCTAACGAGCGGCGAGAAGAGGGAGAGAGTATGAAAAAGGCGGACATGATTGCATTTCAAGGCGACAAAGTTTGCGCCATTCTTATCGTGAGGGGGAGGGGGGGGGGCAAGTTGTGGGAGGGCGGTGTTGATGTCGTACGTGCGGGGCGCAGCGGGGCGCAGCGGGGCACAGTGGTGTATGCTAAGTGCGGGCGCCGCCCCTCTGACCCCACGCCGCGGTCTCCTGTAATGTAGTCTTCCGAGGAAAGGAATTCCTGTCCCCCCTTGAGCCCGTTCTAATACCGCGCTGCTGGGCACGGTGAAACCTCACTCTAGTGCGTACAACGGCTTCGGCCGTATGCCCCCGTCATTTTTGGCCGGCAGTGCACGAGACAGCGAGGCAGTGGTCGAAAGGACACTGAGTATTTATTCAATATTTGAATGCAGAAAATCAATATTTATAATCTTTCCGAAATATTTTGGAAATATTTTGGTGGCTGGTGACTAAAGAGACTGGAAGGGACTATAAGTGACTGGATATGTTGAGTGTAGAGGGAGACCTTATCGTCGAACGAGCAGATTGGATGAGGTTCCGAAAGAGCCCGAAACCGGAGAAAAGTTGTATCTACTAGGTCTCACTCGGCCTCACTGCTGCGACGTTTCCAACTGACTTGTCGCCGGCACCTTGGAGCCGCTCGTAATCAGATTAAAAGTGACGGCCCATTACGATTCAATTTGCGGCAAAGCCGGCGCTCGTTTTCGCTTTTTCCTCCCCTCTGCAACACGACGCGACGCGGGACCGATCGCCAACAACTCGAGAGCTCGAAAATTACTTTGCGCCTCGAACTTTTCTCAAGAGCGCGCGACGAAACCCCGACCGCGTAATTTTTCATGAATATTATTGGGGACTGCAAATTTAGAAACAGTTGGACGCAACCCTGCGCTGAGTTAGTGGGCCCGGCCAATAAAAACTAGGTTGGTTGAGTTGTAACGATAATTGAGCCGTAACCGTCGCGTCACGTCTCTGTTTCGGGGTGCTTAAGACGACCGTGGCTAAGGGCTAAGAGCTGAGGGCTGAGGGCTGATGACTGAGGCCTGAAAACTGAGGGCTGAGAGCTGAGGGCTGAGAGCTGAAGGCTGAGGGCTGAGGGCTAAGGGCTGAGCCTCCACGACCGGGTAGGGGATGACGGGGAGCTCGCTGGCTGAGGCTCAAGGCGATCTCCCGCGATTAACGAAAGAGAAGGGGGGGGGGGAACTACTCCGCCATTAGACTCCCAAATAAGACGACCGTCATTGCCACGAGCGGGAACAGACACAGAGAGAGAGAGAGAGAGAGAGAGAGAGAGAGAGAGAGAGAGAGAGAGTCACAAGACGAGACTTAATCACTTTAGTGACTATCAGAGGCTGCCGCTCCCGCCGCCCCGCCCGCCCCCGCTGCTGCTGCACACACCTGTTGTGGCCCTTATGACCCACCCCTCCGTCGGCCTCCCCTCCCCACTCCTTCCCCTTCTGTTTCTGCCTCCTGCGTCCCCCTCCGGTCCCCTGCTGCGATGAACCACGGGAAAGAAGTGCGCTGGCCAGCCCAACCCGTCCACTGGCGGCCCCGGCCCCGGCCCAGCCCCGGGCCGGCGCTGCTGGCGCTCCCGGCGCTGCTCCCCTTCCCTTCCAGAAGACCACAGCACCGCCACCGCTGCCCCCGTTGTGGCAGCCGCCGCCGCCGCCGCCACCACCACCGCCTCGTCTCGGCTCGGCGCGCTTTGCCTCGCGTGGAAACAGGGAAGGGAAGGGCGGAGCAGGGAAGGCCGGGCCGGGCGGTGGGGAGGGGGAGGGCGGGTGCGGGCCGTGCTGGGTCCTGGCTCCCGCTCCCGCCAGTGCGCGCCAGCACACCAAGCCGGACGGACGCTCGCCGCCGCCGCGCTCCCCGCTCCGCTCCGCGCCGTGCCCTCGCTACGCCGCTACGCCCCGGCCGCGTTCCGCGTCGTGCTCGTCGCCGTCGCGGTGGTGCTCCGCTAGGCTCCGCTGTGCTCCGCCGTGTTCCGCCGTGTCGGCCCGTCCCCTTGTCGGGAGTGTCAAGTGGTGTGGTGTTCGGCTGCTGCAGGATTATCATGGTCACTGCCAAGCGCAGCACGCCGGTGTTATGAGCCGCCCGGCCACGTGACTCTGCCGGCCCGACATGAGGAGCGCCGCCGCCATGGGGGCGCTGGGCACCGGCACCGGCGTCGTCCAGCTCCTCGGCCTCCTGCTCGCCGTCGTCTACGGTGAGTCCCGGATAGGGGATTCCGCGGCGCACTGCCAAAACTCCGCGGCCGCCTACGGCCCCCCGGGGTGCCGTCCCCCTCAGGCCGCAGCCGCAGGTGACGGGCTTCAGCTCGTTTATTACTTCCGCCTGGGGACGGGGCGGAATACCGTATTAAGGGCGCGCTGGCGTGCCGTGGTGTGAGTGTGTGCTCGTGTGCCCGATGAGGCCAATGCGGCGCCCTGCTGCCGCCCCGCTGCCGCCTGCACCACGCACTCCGTGGAGGTGTGAGTGAGTGACGCCGCTCTCGACGAGGCGCTGAGCCGTGTGCTGCCAGCGTCAGCCAATCAGCGCGCCGTGCGCCGTGCGCGGTATCCACTCCAGCCAATCATCATCGACTCTACCGAGCGGGATTGCCGGCAAGGGACATTGTGTGTGGGCCCAGCGTGCTCAGAGTGACACGTCGAAGCGGCCGTCGAACAGGAATAGAACAGAACAGGACCGAGTGGAACAGAGCGCCGAGTGGCAGTCGGGGGGCGGGCAGAGCGCGCTCAGGGCTGAGGCCGGGCGCGCGTGCATTATTTGTGCACGGAGAGCACTTCCCCGCCGGCACCGCGCGCCACGCCGCGCCACGCCGCGCCACGCTGGCCCTCCGGCCCCGCATTAAAGTTAATCCGCCCATACGCGGCAGTGGCATACGCGGCCTGTATTTACCGTTCTTCTTTCGCCAAGGCCGCGATCTCAAGCTTATCCACACCAAATGTAAACGTAAAAATTTGTACATAAATTGTGTATGTGTACGCACAATATGTACAGAGGTGTACACCTACATTTGTTCACAGAAGTCATGCCTATAGTACCATGCCAGCTTCCGGGTGCCACCCGCCGCCTATCCCCATTCCCACTAAAAATCTCATCTATTTTTCACGGGGCGGATATATACGATGCGATTCCCCGACGGCGCGCAGCGATGATCGATAAACTTTCTATTCACTTTCCGGAGAATTAATTTTCTGGTCCGCCCACTGACTGCCGGGTCTGGCCGCCCCCCGTGATTTCTCTCTCTCCCCCTCTGTCTCCCGCCCTCTCTCACTGCTGCGCTCCCCCGCTCTCTTTCTCTCTCCCTCCGATCTGGCATGGCTGGTGGCCGATTGCGCAGAGGGTGCTCTCAAAGGCATGAGGGGTGGAATGGCCCTGCCAAAGGGTCCTCTCCCTTGCGACCCGAACCACTCATTGCATTTTCACCGGGGGGAACGTTCTGCCCGTGCAACCGGCCAGCAGAGGACGGCGGAGGACCTCTCCTGCTGCTGAACCCCCGGCTCGGAGCCGCCCGGAGCCGACAGCCCGGAGCCGACAGCCCGGAGCTGCGGAGCTGCGGAGCTCGCTGTCAGAGTCGTGCGCAGTGTTGTTTTCCAGTCCGCGACACTCCGTGCACACTGCTGGCCATGAGTGAATGCGGTGGATGGGGTGTGCGATGCGCACCGAGCCTGCGGAATGTGTCACACACACACACACACACACACACACACACACACACAGAGAGAGATAAATACGCGGCCACCATATCATCACCCTCGCTGCCGGCATATCATGTGCGTGTGTGCGTGCCGACCGCGGCCCGCTGCCTGTTATGCTTGCGCTTTTATTTCTGCGGCCTGGTGGTCCACGCCGTGGGCACGTATGTATAGCGTGGGCTCCCCGCCCGGGCCGTGCCGCCGTGCCGCGGCCGTGCCGAGCGTGCTGCGTGCGCTGTCCGACACTGCGAACGACCGAAAGGCGAGAAAATGTGGTGAACGTAGCAGAGGTTTTATTAGGAGGTCCCGAATGAGTGCAGCGCGAGCGGTTGGCGGCGCAACGCCTGGCCGACGACAGCTGGGGCCTCAGGAGCGGGGCGGGCTGGGGCCGCTGCGGCGGGGAGTTCACTACCAAGGTCGCAGTCGCACGCTGAGTCGACATTATTTATAATTGTCGAGATGAACCCTCTGCTTTTTTTTTTTTTTTTTTTGGTTGCCGTGAGGATCATGCATGGTGCACTCCATGGCATTGCAACAACAAACACATGTGAGTCACGGACTTGGCTATAGCCGCGCGTATGTGGGAGGGCACCGCGTGAGCGACAGAGAGAGAGAGAGAGAGAGAGAGAGAGAGAGAGAGAGAGAGAGAGAGAGAGAGAGACGAGAGAACGAGAGAACGAGAGAACGAGAGAGAGAGGGAAGGCGCCCTCACGTGGTGGGTGTGTATGTGGCCGCACGTGTTGGCATTACCCACGTCATGCGCTCTGTCTCTGTCTGTCTGTCTGTCAGTCGGACTGTCTGTCTCTTTCTGTGCGACAAAACTGTCAGCAGTGGGCACTCGGCGTGGAGGCCGGGCAGCGCGGGGCCCGCGGAGCACGGAGCGTGGATAGCTGGCCGATGTGAGCGCCGGGCGAAACGCGGCCGTGTGCCCCCGCAGCCCCCGCAGCCCCCGCAGCCCCCGCAGCCCCCACAGCCCCCTCAGCCCCACTAAGCCCCCGCAGCCCCCCGCAGCCCCCGCAGCCCCCGCAAGCCCGATCCCACCGCACCGGCTGCCATGAGGTTCATGGCCTCGACCCACAGCATAGGCCAGTGCGGACCGGACATGCGTGGACCTGGCGCTTCGCCGTGGGCTTGATTCCGGCTCGTGCCGCTGCCCCCCCCCCCCCCCCACTTCCTTCCGAGCACGGTGGAGGGAGCCGTGCTTCCGAGGCAGCAGCACCAAAGGGCCCTCCCGAATCACACTAGCGGTTGGAGGCAGCGGATAGCGGGTGCAGATGCGATTGCGGGAGCCGCTCGACCCATCACTGGGAAGCGGTTGGCGGTGACGGCTGCGGGGGAGGGAACAGCCGTCTGGCTATTTTTGCATCCGACAATCGCACCCGCAGCCAATCACAGAGCCCGGGAAAGTCACGTGACTGCCTCTCTGTCGTCTGCGGGGGAATACATGTGTGTCGGGTTGCTGCTTCCGTGCTTTATTTTCTCCCGTGCTCGTCTGCTGTAAATTGACTTGCAAATTGCAGGCCAAAAATGGACGAAAATTTGTTTACTCCCGAAAAAGGAGTTCGAGTTTATTGAATTGATAGAATAGCGCGCCGTGTTGTGGGACAGCACCACCGAAGTACAAACGGGCGCACCTGAAACGCGGCCTTTGGGCCAAAGTGGCTCTGGCATTAGGGCCAGAGTTCACACGTAATCAAATTATCTGCTTCCTTGCCCATTTTGTGTCAAGTACTTGTTTGGTTCTCATTTCTCCGCTTTTCTCTCACCAGAAAGTGAGAAGTAACAGGAGATTTTAGGCTAGGTTCCCTACCGTACCGCGCAGTGTGATAGGCACGACCGCCACCCGCCCCCTGCCACGCCCCCTCCCCTCCCCTAAGACCCACGGACTGACTTTTTGGCGCGTTGTGTTTTGTCTTCACGTGCGCGCGTGTGCGAGAGAGAGAGAGAGAGAGAGAGAGAGAGAGAGAGAGAGAGAGAGAGAGAGAGAGAGAGAGAGAGAGAGAGAGAGAGAGAGAGAGAGAGAGAGAGAGAGAGAGCAAGTGTGTGCTGACTGGCTTAGGCCCATGGAAGGGTAGGGGGAGGGCCGAAAAATGGGATCGGAGCTTTGTGTTTGTGCTGCGCGCGGAATGCGTCGCCTGGGCACATCCAGATCCCGGAGGGAGGCGGAAGTAAAGCCGACTAGACTGGAGGCTTCTTGCGAGGAGATATCGGCAGAGTGTTTGGCCGGGCTGGCTGAACTGCGCGCTGATGCTGTGACACACGGATGCGGCCCGACGCGGACACGACACCGGACACGGCCGAACCCTTTGTGTCGTCCGCTCTGCAAAACGTCCGGGCGCGATCGAGATTTTGAGGAGGGGAGGGGGGGGGGGGGCGTTCCAGTGGGTGAGCACAGCACCGGCCCAGCAGCCATTACCGCGTTTGTTTGCCGAGACCAGCACGAGAAACACTTTCGCTTTATGCTCCCCCCCCCCCCCCCCCGCCCTCCTCCCGGGAGGTTGGTCGCTGGAGCTGAAGCTCCAGACGGTTCAGCGCTGCGCTAACGCTGCGCCTGACACCCGTGACGGCTGACGGTACGGCGACCTCGCTGACCTAGCCAACACCAACAACAGCAAGAATCTGGTGCACGTCCGTCACGCTGGCGCCCATTCCCCTGGGCTCCTGGCGCTGCCGCTCCTTGGCCGTCTACGCCTGGATGTTGCTTTCCTCTGGTTTTGACGCGGCCGTTGAAAATGTAATTATGGGTCGTCCGTAAAATACACGGAGCACGCGAGGGGGAAACAGGTGCGCTGGCTGAAAGGCAATCAAATTATTTTGAAGCCCAAATTCAAGATGAGATGTCTGGCGCTAAAAACGAATGTGTGCATGTGCAGGCTCTCGAGGCTCTCCGTCAGCTGTGAAGTGTCGCTTTCCATGTCATGTCCTGTCCAGCTCGACGAGTCCCGCTCGTACCTGGATGGTACCTGTGGGGTACCTGCCACCTGCCATTGCCATATCCTGACGCGTGTCATATGGGGCCCCGCCCAGCTGGGACTGACGCGTGCTTCTAGAGGCGCCAGTGGCGCCCCGGACAGTGCATGGAAAGGACTCCTAGGGACACCAGGTCCGGGCGCCCGAAGTGGGGCCGATCGGGGCGAGAATCAGAGTGGGGTGTGCTGTGCGCGTGCGGCAGCGCGGGACAGTGCTGGACTCACCAGGTGCCGAGCCTACCGCCGCAGCCCACAGCCCGCAGCCCCCGCACCGCGGAGCCGTGAAGGCTAAGCCCGGGGCTCTGCAGCAGCTACGTAGCCGGGCTGGGCTGGGCTGGGGCGGAGGCCGGACCATCATGGGGATGGCGGGACGGGGGTGGGGAGGGGTGGGGAGGGGTGAGGTAGGTGCGGGAAAGTGTGATTAAGAACGACAGGGTGTTTACCTCATCAGTCAGGGAAACTGTTTGGCATATCGCCCGTCCGGGCGGGGCTGGGCTGCTTGACGGCTGGCCTAGGCTGTGGCAGCGCGCTAGCTTACAAGGGAGGGCCACCGAGTGTAAATTAGCAATTTGGCTCATACTTTCAAAATCCATTGTACTATCATAGGAATGAATGACCGTCACAGAGTTTTCGGCGTAATTTGATTTTTAGACCGTTTTTGGGAACATCAAAAATCAGAAAAATTCAAAAAAAAATTCAAAAAAATTGTTTTTACCAAAAAGTTTCTCTACTTCATAAAACGTCGAGATATCACAAAATTTTCCATTTTTGAGACACTTGTTTTTTTTCTTCTTCACTAAACCCGCGTACGGGACTTGTAACTTTTTTTGAGATTTTCAGAAAAAGTGCGATTTACGCGTGTTTCTGCCAAACGGCTCATCTGACGAGGAAAATGAATCACGATCTTCACCTTTTGTTCTCTTCGTGTTTTTGACTTCTGCAAAGGATTTTATTCATATTCACTGTCCTCGTCAGATAAGCCGTACTGCTTGGCCCAGATCAGGAATATCATATACCGTATAAAAACGGTTCTTGCGGTCTACACCTGCACCTAACACGAAAAGAACAAAAGGTGAAGATCGTGATTAGAGAAAAAATTATATTCATTTTCCTCGTCAGATAAGCCGTTTGGAAGAAACACGCGTAAATCGCACTTTTTCTGAAGATCTCAAAAGAAGTTACAAGTCCCGTACGCGGGTTTAGTGAAGAAAAAAAAAACAATTGACTCAAAAATGGAAAATTTTGTGATTTCTCGACGTTTTATGAAGTGGAGAAACTTTTTGATAAAAACAATTTTTTTGAATTTTTTTTTGAATTTTTCTGATTTTTG